>OY282449.1:139584569-140784569 GCA_958295655.1 Palloptera scutellata
AAGGTGTGAAAAGTGTGAAGGAAAAAATTATAGAAAAACAAGCACATTATGCAGAAAATAGGCATTTAACGCAATGATACAGAAATGATTGCGAGACTGAATTTGAAAGAAATTAGCACGCATAAGTTTGCATATTGCAGCTGATTTGTGAAATTATAAATGAAGTTTTGCTATCTGTAATACATTGTGGTATTACATAAGGAAGACTAATGTTTTTTTGTGTTTTTTTTTTAAACATTATAAACAGAAATAAGAATCGAGTAATTAGGTAGGTCAAGATGAAAAGAATTAACTGAACAATTAAGTAGTGCATTAAGTACATTTTCAATGGGATATCTTGAACACGAACCTTATGCTTCCTTGTAGATAAGAAATAATAATGCTTTTAATCGGAATAAAGCACAAATGTAGTAGGATGCACTTAAAAACTTTTGAAGTCATAGCAGATGCACTGGAAATAGTGCAGTCCTTTACCTTAAAAAAAGGTAAAAATTGTTGGAGACATAATGGAGCAAAGCGAAGAAAGTATTTCTGTGTTATTTACAGTCGACAAATTTACAAATAACAACAATACAGACGCTCTTTTCTTTTAAAAAAATACTTAATTTTATTTGGAACATATTTTCGAATTGGTCATACATATTCAATTCTGTTGTCTGACTATTGAGCTTAGAGTTTAGATTCATAGCCTGGAAAATTATGAATGCCAGTGGTTCTTCCTCTTATTAACCGATAAGCAGCTTCTAAAACTGATTAACAAAAATTTACTTCCATAAGGCTATGCCTACACATTGATTGATAGATAAATTTTCTATTAAATTTATTACCTTTTGATCACTTTGCATGGCTGAATAAGAAAGCCTGCATCCAGACGGACAACATTGTCGATAATTATTTCCAGTATTGCTGATATTATTCGATTTTATGTCGACACTTAAGGCCATGAAGTTTTTTCTTCTTTTTCTGCTCTATAATCTTTCCACTCTCACTATGCCCAATTTATGGCTCTCTAACTCTGTAGCTGATTTTTCAAGTATTATAGAACCAAAGTTTTGACTTTAATAACATTTTTTTTAATGTGGAAAGAACTCCTAATCATGAGTTATGTTACGGATTCTGGGACTAAACATATTTCCACAGCAGAAACAAAATAACCAGAAACATGAGCGTTTAATAGCAAAAATGTTATGACTCGGGGGAATACTTATCGCTGCCTCTATTCTTCAATCACGTATTAAGTTCTTTCCTAAGAATTCAGACAGAAGAAGTTTTCCGCGAATTTTACAGTTGCGGTCTATGACCATCCATTGACTTCAAGAACCTTCTTCTTTTGTTTTAATGGCACAACAGCCCATGGAGGTCCTAGGCTGAGCTGTTTCGCATCAAACCATCTTGTGCGTATTATAATGGGTAATTTTTTAAGAGCTTGGTTTTTGAAAATTCAGAAATTTTACCACACATTTTTATTTAAATCGATAAATCAATTCCTTTCATTTACTTTTTAAAGATAATTTCATTTAAATGTTGCCCATGGCTACACTTCAACCGGTCCATTCTGAAGGTCCCATTTTGGCACACTTCACATATTTCGGCCTGTTTCTCTTCAATGATGCATTCAATGTTAGCTTCCAAACCAACAATCGTGTTTGGCTTGTCCCTCCAGACAAGATACTAAACATAGCCCCACAAAAAATAGTATAGCGGGGTCAAATCACACAATCTTGGTGCCAAATTGATTACGCCAGAACGTGAGATTACCTGCTCTCCAAATTCGCCTCTCAATTGATGTATGGTTTCGCGTGTAGTGTGGTATGTGGCATGTGGCACCGTCCTGTTGGAACCACATGTCGGCCGAGTACAATTCTTGCATTTTCGCCAAAAAAAAAGTCGGTTATCATCGAACGATACGTTTCTCCATTGACCGTAACTTTGCGGCCTTCATCGTCTTTGAAGAAGTACGGCCTAATGATACCGCCTGCTAATAAACCGCACCAAAAAGTGAATTTTTCGGGATGCATTGGTAGCTGCTGAATTGCCTCTGGCTGGTTTTCACTCCAAATATGGTAATTCTACTTATTCACGTATCCATTGAGCCAAAAATGAGCCTCGTCGCTGAAGACAATTTTGAAAAAAAAAAACGGATCCTCATCCAGCTTTTCTAAGGCCCATTCACCAAAAATTCGGCGTTGTGGTAGGTCGCCTGTCTTCAGTTCTCACACCACCTGTATTTTGTATGGCAATAATCCGAGATCTTTGCGTAAAATCTTCCAGGTGGTCGAATAACACAAACCCAATTGCTGCGATCGGCGCCGGATGGACATATCGCGATCTTCTTCAACGCTGGCGAATACAGCAGCAATATTCTCTTCGGTACGCACTCTATGTATAAGATGTGATGGATTGATGTCCAATAAAGTGAAACTGGTGCAAAATTTGCTCACAATGAGCTGAATAGTCTGCTCTGTGGGTGGATTATGACGACCATAAAATGGAAGTAGCTTGCGAAACACATTTTTCACAGAGATCGAATTTTGATAATAAACTTCAATAATTTGCAAACGTTGTTCAGGCGTAAACCTATTCATGGCAAACCAAACTGAGCATTTTTTACATTGACACATGTCAAGAATCACGCGTAAACTGTCAGAACTATAAACGTCAAAAACCAAGTAGCAAAAGAATCACCCTTTACTTTTACTTATACATGAATGGAAGGGACCTACATTCATCATCAACAAGCCCTCCTCTTAGTAATTACTCGTACTTCATTATTTTTTAATATTATTTATTTATTTGCTAGGAATAATATACAATTTTAAAACGAACTAGTTGCCAGGGCCTTTGAGTCAGTCTTTTGAATTAGTAAGCAAACTAAAAATTCTTTACTCATGCTGCTCGGCAAGAGTAAGAGTGCGCTGTGGAAAAAACAAAATATAAGCTGCCGTCTGACTAACTGGTATGTTTGGTCCGTGTTATCAGCATTGCGAAGTATAATTTCCCAGCAAAGATACACTCATGGGCTAAATCTTAGTAAATTTTCTCTGTACACAAAAATGAGAGTCGTAAAGTTTTGTTTCGAAAAACAAAACCTCTTCACCAAAATTAGTATTTCGTTTCACATAAACTTTTATTTTATTCAATTTACATTCAGTCTTACTTATTCTAATTTATTTAAATACAGCTTTAACGTACTTAAATCTAATCAAACTTCTACATTTGGCGTCGCCAACAAATCTTCCCTTGAGTCCAAAACAGCAGTCGATTGAATCTCTTCAGCCTCCTCCGTTTTTGCTGGAATTGCTTGTGCTTTCGTTGAAACATCTTCAGTTTCAGGTTCTATAATAATTTTAGGCTTTGAGTCTGTAACATCAAGTGGTAAATCCATTTCGGAATCTTCATCTGAACTCGTACGTGGTTGTAATAAATATGCGGAATTAGTTTGGGCACTGCTTGTGGTAATCGCTACCGTCGCAGCAGGCATACCGATACTAACGGGGCACATACAAGGCACAAACTGTATGTGAGTGGGACGTGAGGCACCCGCACCCGCACCCGCACCCGCACCCGCACTCATACTGGCACTAGCACCAACACCATCACTATTAACACGACCTCCACCAAAAGCTGAAGGCGGTCTATAGAGAGAATAATCCGGATATGGATAATTTGGCCGATAATAATTTGGACTGTAATTGCTTATGTAGGCGCGTCTATTATAAGTGGGATAATCATTGCTATACGGTGTGAGGGGAGGGTAAGATGCGGTTAAACTAGCTGCTGCTGGTGCATTCAGAGTTTCGGCATTTATGACGGAATCAATTGTTGTGGTTGTTGTCGCTGGTGTTGATGTCGATGTTGTGGTTGTTGTTGTAGGTGTTGTTGTTGTTGTTGTTGGTGCCGGTGTGGTTGTTGTTGTTGTCGTTGTGGTTGTGGTTGTAGTTGGTGGTTTCGTTGGCGCTTTTGTTGTTGTAGTGGTGGTCGTTGTTGCTTTTGGTAAAGTATTTGAAGCTCTTTTCAATGCAAATGCTGACTGCTGCTGCAGTGCCGAAGCTGTTGGAAAACCATCGATATATCGTTCATAACGTGCTCCAGCTAGTATCGGTGGCTGCAAAGACGGTGCACCATAACCATCACCGCCGCCACCGACGCCACCAACGCCACCGCCAGCATTGAAGAATGGAAACGCAAATGGATTGCCAGCAAATGGTTGATATGTGTAGGTGCGAAAGTAGGTGAGTGGAATTTGTTTCAACACTGTGGGCGGCTCCCTAGAGCAATCGGAAGATCTAAATATTGTTATTTGCTTTTTGGGTGTAAAATTTGCTAGGGTCTAGTGATGTTATTGCACTTACGTTGTTGTGGTTGTTGCCGTGCTCCACCAAAATGCATGTGTGCCCATAAGAAGCGTTGAGAATAACTATAAGAGAGAAAGTACTTAAGATGAAATATTGAAAATACTTAATACTATTATTTAAATTCGAAAACAAGACTTTGGTGTAAATTGGTGTTTTTAATTGAAAACTAAATCAAATGATTTCCCTATAAAAGAAACATAAGCGCGCAATACAGCAGCATCACAGCTCTCTCGAAGTATCGGAATTCAGAATTCATGGTTAAACTGATCAGCAGATCAACAGGAATGTAATGAAATATCGAATGAATTGTCGTTTTTTATTCATTACCATAAATCCTCTCTGCTGTAATTACTTTCTTGACCTGCAATTCACAAGTCAGGTTTAGTTGACCTTTTTCTGACTTATCGATGAGCAAGCGGTCATAAGCGGTCAGTATTTTAGGTTATTCAATGGGCTCTTCACAATAGGCCGCAGTGATTTGGTGCCTTGTGCCCTGGTTCAATCTAATCGAAGTGGTTCTTATGAGAATTTGTTCAGCTACCCACAATTAATAGGGGGATTATCTTAGTCCAGCATATGTTCTTGCACGGTGCAAGGACTTTGGTAAAAACTTTGATATCTTTTTTATTTTTATTTATTTTTAGAATTTTTTTTTTTATTAGAAACAATACAAATTTTTTACTAAGCATATGCTAGACTTGCATAGAGAATCCCTTACACTGTTGCACATTCTAGTTAAAGACTTATAGAATATAGTTCAAGTTTCTTTACACTCGATGCTTTAAATCGAAAATTGTTGGTGCGCATTCATTTGGAAAAGGACTATTAAGGATTATTGGGTATCCTGGAAAAATACCAACGTAATCCAGAAACAAAGTTTATAGATTGCATAAAGATTTCTAAGTTTGAAATTTACGATGTTGACTGAATGCCTTAAAAGATTTCTTAGGTGTTTCGTAATTTAAACTTCACAATGGCTAATTAACATTTTGAGCATAGATAAAAATTTCAAATTCAGTGAAATTTATTTGGATTTTGATTGACATTTAGGAATTTGAAATAATCATTATCGTATTTGAAAGTCTTTGCACTATTTTTTTGGTCCGCGTTATGATATGTTTCAATTTTAATTAAAATGATTGGGATTTCGCCCTATATCAAAGGTGTAAATTATCCTGAAAATCTGTTGATTTCGAAAGTTAAAATTTTTCAATTTGTAAGTGCATATATTATTCGTCTGGTTTAACATACGTATAGCATACATATTTTTTTTCGCACTATTTTAATGTGGTTTTTGATCGAGTCCTAAGTTCAAGCCACATAGCCACGTTTGCCATACTGAAAGGATTTTTCATTAAACTCTCAAGCCATTTACTTTATGTTAATTCAAAATTAGCACCACTCTCATTAAGGCTTGTTTAAATGCATCTACTTTATATTCAAAATTATACAAATTTGCCAAACATTTGAAAAAAAAAAAATTATTAAATTAACGAAAATCTATTTTTGATTCAAAATTTTTATAATAATTGTAGGAAAAATATAGGATTCATTCAGGTATAATAATCCAATAAAATTCATTATTTAAAATTATTTATTTTATTTAGCACTTCTTCCTAAAATTTAAAATATTTTTTTCATAACTTTATTCACACATACCCAAAAATATTTGAGCACTTTGGTAAACATTTTTCACACAATTTTATTATCCTTTTATTTGCCTTTTGTAAATATTCAAATTCAAAATTTTTTATCCTTTATAAAATGTATGAGATAATATTTTTATTCCTCAGCATTTATTCTTAAACACATTTGATATTTACTGCATTAACAGTTTAAAGTCAAGCCAGAACGACAATGATCTGTACACACGCGCCGATGCGTTAGTTATGAAACAAAATTCAAACATCTATTTTCCTTATATAGGTGCACGTAAACTGCTCAAAAATACTTAGAATTGTATATAAAATTTAGTTCTAATAATAAAATACAGACAGAAAGGGGAAATCTAATAAATGCCATAAAGAAGACACACAAGCACAAATCAATAATGAGGAAAAGAAAAGAAAATGGAAATCAAAGCGTACATAAGTAGAATTACATAAACTCAAAAGTCTAGAACATAAGTTGCAGTTAACTGTTGCAGCAGCAGTTTAAACATAGTGGGGGCTTTGTTAAAAACTTTTCAATCTGAAATTTAATTGAGAAACGAAAGAAATTAACAAAGATTACCTTTAGCAATCTAAGAATGTATCATCTTTTACAGCTGTTATATTCTTTGTGGAACTGAATGTTGCAGTTGCTGCTGCCCCGGAGCAGATGAAAGCTAAACTTTTGTTTTTTGTTTTTTTTTTTGTCTCTTCGTTGAAGTTTTCTATGGTAATAAATTTAATATTCAACAAGTTAAGCTTATTTCGAAAATTGCCTGTGTTTAAATGAAAAATTGACTTTATTAAGTATATAATAAAAGTGGTTGCTTGAAGAATTGTTATGTTGTTGAAATTTAACACTTGTTTTTGTTGCTTTTAATTTTTTTGAAATTTTCTTTGAATACCTACAGTATTATTACGTATGGACGTTTAAGGTTCGAAAGCATTAAGAGGATGACTGATACCCGTAAATACCTAAGATTAAGTACAAAAATTAAAGTTCTATTGATTTAAAGTAGAATAGTTTTCACTCACTGAAAGTTGTCATGTAGAAAATTTAATTTAACAATCAAAAGAAAGAATGTAATAAATCAGAAATTCACAGCTATTGATGGATGGACTTGATCGCTAGTAAATAAGCCGAAACATTACCAAAACTAGCTTAAGATTCAATTAAATAGAATATAAAAATATAGCGTACTTCATAAAATCTACTACTGTGGGCAAAAAGTAGTAAGACTTTGTTCATAATTTCAAATTTTTTTATTCATTCTCCAAATCTATTTCGTCCCCTTCAAAGTAATCCCCCCGGCCCCAATACACTTGTGCCAACGTTTTTTCCAATTCTCGAAACAGTTGTTAAAGTCAATTTCCGGAATAGCCTTCAATGCGCTTAGCGATTCATGTTTAATGTCTTCAATTGACTCAAAACGGTCAAACGGTCCACGAAGCGGTTTTTTGAGTTTAGAAAATAGCCAAAAGTCACACGGTGCTAAGTCAGGCGAATAGGGTGGTAGGGTGGTTGCGGAACGATATCAGTCGAATTTTTGGCAAAATGGTCTCGTAAAACCAATGCAGTGATTTTGGAACCAATCGTGCATTCACTCTTCTTAGGCCCAAATGATGTTTTAAAATGGTTTTCACTGATCCTTCCGATTTTTTTCTCGATGCCAGTAAGGTCTCTGACTGTTAATCGTCGATTTTCGAGCACCAATTCCTTGATTTTATTGACGTGTTGATCATCAGTTGATGTTGATGGCCGTCCTGGACGTGGTTCGTCGTCAACGCGTTCTCGACCATCTTTGAACAATTTGTACCAATCAAAAACACTTGCTCGCGCAATACAATTATCACCGAAGGCCTTTTGCAACATTCTGAACGTTTCGGCACCAGAAATTTGATTCCGCACACAAAATTGAATGGAACTTCTTTGTTGAATAATTTCACTCATTGTGAAAATCTCCGAATGCCCGAATGCACTTTTTGTACTTCAGAAAGACAAGCGTATTATAAACACTAATGATTATTTTGATGTGACATTTGGCACAGATGTCACCAACCTAAAACAAATAATATTTTGATGAATGCGTTTCCGCGCGAAATTTAAATTAAAAAGTCTTACTACTTTTAGCCCACAGTAGTATGTAAGTACTCACCTCTTTTCTCCAAACCGCTTATTAAGTAATTCATGATTGTTATACAATATAATTTGTATTCAATATTTCAATTTTATTTGCTTAAATTACTTTTTAATTTTACTGTTATTACCCATTAATATTACATATTCAAAAAAGAATAAACGTACAGAAAAATACTACAACGTAATGATAAAATACGAAAGATTCAAGCAACAAACTCATTATCATTGACACGCGCCGTTTCTGACGATACTGCAGAAGCTAATAATGATGATGTTGCTGATGGTTCGTGTGCAGCATTTTGTATGTATTTGGAGGAGAGACGATACCTTTCGTTATGATTATGATGGCCCTTGTATCTAGAAGAGAAACGAGATTAAGAAAAAGAGGATGTTTATATGAAATATGAAGGTAGATGATGTCAAAATAATGTATATTAACATCAACATGTATGTACGTTTAGTTTAGGTAAATTAATAATTTTCAGGGGCTATCTCTATAAATGCTAGACATTGTTTTGTTAGTAAAAAGTTCGACAGGTTGGTGAAAAAGGGGAAGGAAATGAGTAAGATATAGTAATTGATTACATTAAATCTCTTAAGTTCTTAAGGGAGGAGAATTAAGACACGGGTTGATGAAAGTGTAATAGATTGTCGGAATCATAATGTGACAGAAAATAACAAACAAATAGTATGAATATCCAGACAATTTATTAAAAATTGTAACACAATTCTTTTAATTTCTTATGTTTTAAATAATTTGTAAGCAATGAAGAATTGATTCCTATATTAAAATTTAAATACTAAAAATTGTACTTCAACTGAGTTTTATATGTTATATGTTAATGCAAAACTTGATTGTTTCAAGGACTTATCTGTCACCTAACTTTTGCTAGACTTAGTCTGATATTTTTTCTCTTCGCATATATAATGAGGTATTTTATTGACAAAATGATTCTTCTTTCTTTCTTTTAGTGGCACAATAGCCCATGAGGGCCTAGGCCGAGCTTTTCGCATTCACATGATTAGAAGGGACCTACAATTTAGTCCCAAATGCTAACGGCAAAATGGAAAAGCTTTTCTTGGGCAAATTTTACTATTATCCTATGCCTTGTGGAAAATTTTTTTTTTTTTTTTAATTTATTTTATTTGTGATGAAACTTGAACCCGCGACACTCTGCGTAGCAACCGACGCACTACCAACTACGCCACGACAACCAAGATGATTAGCTGGATTTAAAACTATGTTATTGTATTTGTAGCCTACATCGCTGTTGCATGGTGGCCGAAACTCCTGTAGAGCTCGATTATCAGTAAACTCAACAAGCTGCCTCTCCATTAAACAAGTTATGCGGGCATCTTCCGCCTAAGCCATTGCTGCTTAATACATGATCATGCTATCCAGATTTAATAATCAATAGTTTATACTTTGGTGGGAAATCTGCCAAGTCTAGGTAAAATTTATACATATAAAGAAAATTCAAAATATATCATGGAAAAGTGAGGGAGAAAGAAGTAGTTATCATAGTGCGCTTGACTTAAGATAAGCAAAAGAGACGGTTTCACTCTCTCCCACAAAACAATGTTAACCTTAGATTGCTATCCAGCTTGAGACTGAGTGATCAGATATCACCTAAGTACACATTTAAATTGGGTCCGGCTAATGACACGGATGCAGTCTATCGTCGAAATGACATTTTGTGTGAATATTCAGCCTTGGTGTAGCCATCTCTATGGCCCATTTAAATCAGATCTTCTAAATTGCTATCAAATCATTACTTGGTTACGATTTTTCCAGGCAGATCAAATGCCACTTCTCCAACTTCACAACTTCTTTACCTCGACATGCACCACAACTACGAAATAATGGAAAATAATTTGGAACTGCTCCTAAATTATTCATACCTAATGTGTAACAAAAAATTGAAATTATGATTTAGCCACTTTCCGACAAACTTGATAATATTAAATGGACCCATTTTTACCACTCTTATCTATTGTTCCACGTATTTAATTTCACTAAATAAGTTTTTAATTACAAAAACTTACCTGGAATTCAATATAAACCAAGTGTCCGCATTATCTTTATCGGCATTTTCCTCCTGCAAATCCCGCTGCCCTTCCGCTATTAACGTTCCATGTTCAGTTAGGAAATTCATAGATTTTTCCGTATCCGGTTTAAGTAATTTACCCAACGTATACACCGGAAATGCATAATATTCCTTAGCAATGGCATAACGTGAACTCAACACTGGAGTTTTGGTGGGCATAGCAACCATAGCTGTGGGTTTCTCTAGACATTCATCGACATAAACAATTTGAAATTGATCCTCATCATCTTTATAGGTGAGCTTGAAATTATTCAAGGGTTTCATTGTGGTTGGTTCATCCATATCGATGTCAGCATCAGAAGTCGCACCATAACGATGATTTTGCAAGGGACTCGCCAATGCTAAGGGTAACGGTGTGGTTGATGGTGCCATCAGCTCCAATGTAGCGGCAGTTGGACGCCATTGCACATCATTTGGTGAATGATAAACGGAATATTGTTTTGCTTTTTTATGGCGGCGATTTTTCATTTCCAATTTTTCAGTGGCAGCTGCCGGAGCTGAATATAAAACTGTGGGTGCTGCTGGTGGCGTTGGTGTCGTTTCAGTTGTCGCTGCTCTTAAGGCATAATCATAAGCAGGTATTTGTTGATTCAATGAGCGTGGATTAATGGCTTCGTGCGCATAAAACGGTATTAATGTTAAGTTTAATGTCTTCGCTCTGCCGGGCACACGAAATCGTTCCACAATTGGCTTGGGACGGAATATCGGCGCTGTCGGTGGATAGAGTATTTGGCCGGGAACAGGTTCTTGCATCGGATATTTGCGCGCGCTCATCATTGTATTAAGTATAAGTTCACCTTTAGGCCCGTTGTAAATGAAAATTGGCATCGCTTCAGCAATATCATCGCCTGGTAAGCTATCAAATATCGGCATGGTGGTGTCGTGATTTGTCACTTGTTGTTGGTCTTGTTGCTGTTGTTGTTGTGTTTGCCGACGCAATGGTATTTGATGTTGCCGTGAATGTCTAAACTGTTTATGTATCCGCTTATGAGGCAAAGAAATATAATGACTTGGCAGTTGTATGCTTTGTGGCAGCTGAAATCTGTACCGATGTGAAGGCGCATTTCTACGCTGTTGTTGTTTTGGTTGTGGTTGATATTGCCTTCTCTTCTTGTTGTTTTTAAAATAGTATGGGTTACTTGGCCGTCTGGTAGTTGTTGTAAATGTTATTCTATCCATATCCAGTCGTTGCACTTGATCCTCAAGTATCCACAGAGGACGTTTACTATTCAAATATACACTGCCACTACCGGTGTCACTATTGCTTCCTGCTTTGTACGTTGCAGTTTGACTGTGACTTCCATTCGGCTTTCTATTCATAATTCCATCACTTGTATGAAGAATTGCTGGTACAGTAGCCAAAATAAATATGCCCCAATTAGGAAATAACATTTTATTTTAGTTTTAACCACAAGTACGTTCGCCTCCAAATTGAAACTTATTCTTTGGTTGACACAAACATTTATAAAAATTTCACCAAAGCTTCTACTGGAAAAACTCACCTATTTTCGGGTTATTCTGGTTTCTCAGTTTTTTTACATTTGTCACTTTCATTTATGGGGGAAATTACAATATTTTATTGCATACTACATTGTGTTGGCACTAGTGGCACAGTTAGGGCAGGTTCTAAATGATGGCAAGCTTATGAATGTTTGTGCATTGTCGTGTGTGTTGCCTTCATTATTTGGAAAAAGAAAACAAAAACAAAAACAAGTGCATTTCTTAAAGCTTTCAAGAATAGCTAATGTCGCTGGAATTAGTTTTAATATGAAATCACATTTCCATAGTACGAGTAAATAAAATGAAATTATTTCGCTTTAATGTTTCATTCTTATAAAAAGTGTAAAAGTTATTATTTTCACGATATCATAAAAGGTAATTATGGTTAGAAGTGAGTATTTTTACAGTAGCTACACACATAAAACTTCGAAAACTACATATCGCTAGTTTGCTGCAAGAATGTTATCATTCAATTGATACCGACAATTACTCTTCTTCTCGTGTAAAGAGTTCATAAGATACAAAATTTAGAATAGTTTTATATATTTACGCCGGAGATCGTGAAAGTTGTCACGGAAATAATGGTCAGCGCCCTCTATCAATCGTTACGAAAAAAGCTTGATTGGTAGAGGGTACTGCCCATCAGATTGTCGTCAAATTTAAAATTTCAAACAAAAATTTTACATTTCAACAAAAACATTTATAAATTTCTAGAGCTGAAAAAATGAGCGAGGCTGAGAATGTAGACTTCGTCGAAAAATGGAAGCCCAACAAAATTCAGATTCTGCTTTCGTGAAAAAACCCCCAAAAACCACCACCGAGAGATCGCGAGAGCGTAGACTTCGCAAGCAGCTTGAGACACAACCGAATCCCCGAATTTCATTGAAAAACAACTCGCACAGACTAATGCGGAATGGCAAATGAGTTCATTAGAGCCAATAATTGCATCAACACTCATCTCATGGAGTTCCGACGAAGGTCCTCAGATTATACAGCACCAGGCAGTCATTGAGGTGGCCGAATTCCCAGCTTCTCAAAGAAAGACAAGAGAAGAAGATTTACTTGAAAATTTGACTCAAAATGTGTCCACCGTTTCCACAAGTGGTAAATTTTACACCTGTTGAGATCATACAACCTGTATATTTTGATGATGATGATAATGGTTATTATAATAATGATAATAATGATGATGATGGTAAGATTATAATTATAATGATGTAGCAAATAAATTCGCATGCTTTGAGTATGAATATTTTGATGGAGATGATGTTTTTTTATAGGGCATTGCATGTATTGGAAACATGCAAACTATCAAAATGAATTTAACCCAGATGTACCACACCTGGGATCAGGGAACCATTAAACAAAATTATAAAACGCTTATCGTTTGCATAAATCAGCATATAAGCAATTTCAAAACATGTTGGTCTAAAATTCCAGCAGCCACGCCTGCAATGTCTGCGATAGACTCTGGTTTTTACAAGATTACTAAACCTAACCTAAAAACCCAGAACGCAAACGTTCTGAAGAAATAAACTTCTGTAGGACGTCCCGCTAACGCACACAATTTTATTTTCGACAAGAAAATAGAAAGAAACACTAAATAACCGTTATTTCTGTATACGAAATTCTTTTTTTTCAATTTTTTTTTTAATTATTACACTCTTGCAGCAAGCGAGCGATATGTCTACGAGTATATGTTGTAGCCCACCACCAGTTACAGATGAGCTTTGAAACCAGAAATAAAGTGATTATGCAGCAAGTTTGTCCAACGCTTAAATATTTATTTGACTAAATGCTTCTTATTCCATTCCTCAATGATCGATTTCAAAGAGGTTCAAAGTTATGCAGATCAAAGTGAATATAGCCTTTCCAGCAGGTTCCACTGCAGCCTCATTACTTGCAATGACCCCGTGTCCAAGTACTAAATAAAACGTAATTTTGTTATGGGAAACCAAGGGCTGGAGACTTTCTTTTTCTTTACAAAAAGAATACCACGTAAAGAATGTCTGGCAGTCATAGGAAATAAATATCTTAAACTTTTTCACCCTTTTCAAAGTTATGGTTTTCGTCTCAATTCCGTTTGTATATTTTAGCTTGAAAAATGCTGGATTAAATGCACAGTGGGATTTGGATACGTGGTCGCTGTGGCGTAGTGGTAGTGCATTGGACTGCTACGCAGAGTGTCCGGGGTTCTAATCTCGGCACAGGCAAAATAAAAAATTTTTCTACACCTCTTGGCAGGCAATGGCAAACCTACAAGAGTAAAAATTGCATTGAAAAGCTTTTCACTTCGCCGTTCGGATTCGGCATCAAACTGTAGGTCCCTTCCATTCATGTACTAACATAACATGCACAACATGAGTGAATGCGAAAAGCTGGGCCTAGGCCCTCCATGGGCTGTTATGCTATTAAAAGTAAAGTAAAGTAAGATTTGGATTCTAATATTGAGTGTTGAAAATTGACAGCATTGTTGTGGTTCAGAAACATTTTTTGAGTGATTTTTTTCCTAATTAAAAACAGACAGGCGGAAAAGTAAGGTCATTCTAATTGGGTCTGGAAGGATCATACAATATTGAATTTCATACCAAAGTATAGATTATATAACATAATACGAAGTAAGTATGTATATACTAAATACCGCTAAGATTTCTCAAGCTTAATGAAACTTGTAGTTTCAATACTTTAATTGTGGCTGTCTTCTTAATGGAGATTTCTGACGGCACGAGAACAATCAATACGTTTATGGCGGCGGTTTTGCAAGTCTGAATAGCTTCAGAATGGCCAAGCAGGTAAGCCTTTATAGCATGTAAAGTTCAGTGATAGTCTTAGTGACTTCAAGCCAAAAAGTAAAGCTGCATAAGCTATTATAGCCCTGAGAAGCATAGTATTAAGATCGCTGTGCCGAAGTTTGTATTACGTTGGACTGCTACGCAGAGTGTCCGGGTTCAAATATCGGCACAGGCAAAATCAAAAAGTAGAAAAACAATTTTCCTACACTGCACAACCTCTTGGCAGGCAATGACAAACCTACAAAAGTAAAAATTGCCTTTGAAAAGCTTTTCACTTCGCCGTTCGAATTCGGCATAAAACCGTAGATCCTTCAATTCATGTACAAATATAACACGCACAACATGAGTAGATGCGAAAAGTTCAATCTAGGCTCTCCATCATAGGCTTTTGTGCCATTAAAAGAGGAACAAGAAGCATAGTATTAAGGCAGAAAATTATCTTGGATTTCAAAGAATTTTTAACAGTCCCAAATAAAGCTGTAGAGACTTTTATAAGGAATTCATCCACTAAGTCATTTACCAATCGCTATAACCAATCGCTTCTTCAAAGTACTCACGTAACCACGTCCTGAATGGAACAGGAATCAAGGTGCAATTTTCCTTTTGTTTTTTAAGGCAAGACAAGAACCACTTTATATGAATTCGTTGACTGCGTGGACTGCGTCGAATAAAATTGTCCGTTACATTTCTTCCCATACTGTGCTATTGAAAGATTCAAAATCAAAAATTTTTATCTTAGTAGCTTTGAATTAAATGTTAGGAAATATTATGTGTCAGTTAAAGACAATAAAAATTTATTTAACGCGAAAATGGCAAACGAAGTGGAAGTGCGAGAAAATATTATTAAAATTAACCCTAAAACCATTTCTCGCGTTATTAAACGTTTTAAGGAAGAACTGCGTATTGATCGGAAGAAAGGTTCTGGTAAAAAGAAGGGGCCCCATGACTGTGAGAAGGCGAAGAACGTTGTGACCATTTTAAAGAGAGATACAAACATTTCGGGAAGGAAATTGGCGGGGAAGGCTGATTGCTCAGAATCGTTCGTGCGCAAGACTAAGAAGGAAGCTGGGTTGAGGACGTACAAAGTTCAAAAAGTTCCGGATAGAAACGCCGTGAAGAATGAAACCGTAAAACAACGAGCGAAAATGCTGAGCCGACATTTTGCCAAGAAATTTGAATGCTGCATAATGGACGATGAAACTTATGTTTTAGCGGACTTTTCCCAGCTACATGGCCAGGAATTTTATACAGCTGATTCTCGAGAAAATGTCGCTGAAAAATTCAAAGTCAAAAAAATTACAAAATTCCCAAAGAAATTCATTTGTAGTTGTGGCAAAAGGAGCAGCACATTCGTGACATCATATAAAATCAAAGGTGAAATATATTTGACGGAATGCTTACAAAAGAGATTGCTTCCATTTTTAAGCCAACATGAAGTGTCCACGTTTTTTTTGGCCTGACCTCGCTTCATGTCACTACAGCAAAACGGCCTTAGAGTGGTTCCAACGGAATGAAGTGATTTTAGTGCCTAGAGAAGCCAATCCACCAAACTGTCCTGAACTAAGGCCGATTGAGAGGCACTGGGCTTTAGTAAAAAGGGAGATGAAGGTAACAAAAAAAGTGGCCAAAGACCTTCAAGATTTCAAAAGAAAGTGGTCTGCAGCAGCTGTGAGGGTGTCGGACACTACCATAAAAACATTAATGGAAGGGGTGGGTTCCAGAAAAATTTAAACTTTTTATTAAAAACTAATAATTTGTGGTTTCTTGTTTTTATAGTGGAGGCGATAATCATATGATACTTTAGTTTTCAATAACAGACTGGAATATAATATTATAGCCTAGTCTTTTCATTAGAACTCACAAGTATTTTCTCCTTTGCCATTATTTGCAAAAGCTCTAATACGAATTTTTCCAATATAATTTTTCAGGAGAAGTAAAAAATGTATTGAATCTTTAAAATAGTCAGTCCAAAATATTGTAATTTAAAATAAAAAAGAAAGTAAGTTTTTGGTGTAAGAGTATGGCTCCAAATTTTAGGCAGAGATGCAGTTAGACACTCTTAATCATAATCCATCAAAAAACCGATTTTGAGAAATTTAATGCTAGGGCTATTGCAACTTAAGGCAGCGATATGTAGTGCAATCTTTGAAGTCAATACTATCCAATTTAACTCTTCAATATTGTAATATTACTTGCCAAGTTTGAGGTTAATTGGAATGTTAAAAATTTCGATTAACAATTGGTGCTTTGATTCGCCCTGAAAGCTCCAATAATTTCATCATACATTCTTCTCTGTACATCTTCATGCAGGAAGTTAAGCCCTACTGAAATCAAATTGTTCTACTCATCACGCAATTGAAAGCGAAATTTTATGAATTGAACTAAATTTTTGTTAATATGAAGATATTTCGGTTTCGAACCGAACAGACGGAGATGGGTAATGTTAAGCAAATGAGTCAAGTGAGCTCAAATGTGGCCATTCAAAATTGTCTGAGCTTCCATCTGAATTCAAATGTATTCACATTTGGTTTGGTATAATTATATTTTTTTTATTATTAATTCTATTTTTCTAGTTTTGATCACCACTGTACACGTAAATATGTAAAGAAATGTAACACTGACATGCAAGACTAGACAATAAATGTTTTTAATTTTTGTTTTACCCCTCCAAATAAACAAGATGAAAGAAGATGAAAAAGCTGCCTTTGGAAAACAGAAATGAGAAAAAGAAATTATTAACGTAATAATCTTAAATTTTGTACAACATATTTATCGTTGTACGTAATTTTCAATTTTATATCAAAGGTCATGGGGATAAAGATGATGTTTTTCTGTTTTTTAATTGAAGTTAACACACAGAGGGTACCCCTATAATTGCAAAGCATTGTGTTGATTGGGAGGAAGATATTAGGTGGGAGGAAGAAGGAGGGAGAAGTAGTTATGAGCGTTTTCTTCAAATTTGCAAGGGTCATAATAATCGAGGAAAATATTTGCTGTACGACAGATAAAAGAACTTTCTCTGAAATGCGAAGTGCGGTGGAACACCGTGCCTACGTGAAAGATGTGAGTTCCGCTTACTGTTCGTGTAGTTCTCAAACTGACGGCATCAGCTTTCGCATCTCAGCAAAACATCTACCGTGAAAGTATCGGTAAAACAGAGAGACACAAGCCACGTTTCGACTATGTTCCAAGGAGTCAATAGAGCTGAAAACTCTATTGTCTCCTATTAGATTTATCGATCGATGTTGGATACGTTCCAAGGGCTCCAGTTGCGTTCGTGCAGCTCCAGCCCGTGGGTGTGAATTACACTCCCATTTAAGACGTATATAGGTGGTGTATATCATGCGGAGATCAGTCAGAGTGAAATATTTTTTACACCGCCTAAGAAAGCCGAGACACTTGGCTGCCTCTTTCGACATGTCAAAAGTGTGTTTATTCCAACGAACATCACATTGGATGGACATGCCCAGAACATCAAGAGTCCAATGCAATACCCACCCCACCCATATCTAGGGGGTTGGGAAACTCGTTTATGAGATAACAGACTGGAGTATAATATTATAGCCTAGTCTTTTAATTAGAACTCACAAGTATTTTCTCCATTGGGTCTTACGCACATTGAACTCAACTCTATTCGTGAGACTCCACTCGGAGATTGACTGGAGATCTTTATTGAGTGAGTCATTCATAACATGCATTTTATTCTAAATCCCCAAGGAGTTAGGGCGTTGTAGGTCCGTGCGGCATTTTCAAATTATTTTTAATTATGTCTAATATTAGGTCAGATTGATCGATTTATATCATGTTTCATATCATAAATCATTTTTCTACATACATATGTACTCGTATATGAAAAGATTCGATGAAAAAAAAAGATGAGCATGAAATAGTATGTACACGCGGGCTCCCTTCATTAAGAACCCAAATTAGTGTCCGAATAAATTAGAATTCTTATGCAAGCGTAAATGTTCTGTTGCTCTATAGCACTTGCAGCATTTTCAACTACAGTTAACGCCCGAAACCGTGAACTATTAAAAACCAAGAATGTCCACGTTTAAGAGATTGTTCACGTTTGCGTTTGTTGAGAATAATAACCGAAACTTTATAATCTTAACACAGAAGCAAAATGTTTTAAATTAAAAATAAAATTTATGAGTCTGTTTACACGGACTGTGCGAAAGGGACGGGTTGAAAAGTACCTTACGAAACTTCGATCTGTTTCTTACATTAAAGACTGTGCGAAAGGGACGGGTTGAAAAATACCTTACGAAACTTCGATCTCTTTCTTACATTAAAGACTGTGCGAAAGGGACGGGTTGAAAAGTACCTCACGAAACTTCGATCTCTTTCTTACTACCAGCCTCTCTCGCAAAGTCTTTCATACTTACGCTAGTACTTATAAACATTCACAAAGTAATTTAGGATATTAAGTATAAAATTTTTTAGTAATTATTTCTAAGGGATTGCTAAAATTACTCAAAAATTAGTTTTAATAGAAAATGTTTAAGAAATTTAGTTCACATTTTAGAGTATTAATTGGTAGAACCAAGTTATTCAGATTAGGGGATCTTCAAGTAAGTGGGTGTTCACGTTGTAGAGTATTAACAGTATTCGTTTACTTATGGTTGTTCTAATAAGAAGCCGGTTGTTTTGCTGCTTCTGTTATCCGCCGAAAACACAAAATAATAAAGGCTATTAACCTCTTTTTATTTTTGATTTGACCCTCAAGTGCCTCGTTGTAGTAGTGGTAGTCTTGAGTTCCCAAAAGCAATTCTATTCAAAAATAATGAAAAGAAAACTTTATGGCGCGCGGTACAATGAGGAAAAACAGAGCAACATGACTTTATACAACATTTTGTTATGTTATGATTAATGTCAGTAGTTTTGACAACAACTGACCGCTATCAGATGGTTTCTTGCTTTGTTTTTTCTTTTTTGTTTTTTTTTTGTTTTTGTTGATGTTATTGTATGTTGTGGCTACGGGCTACGGTTACGGTAGCTCACATAATTATAAGAATTTGTAAATATTCTTGTGGCGCTTTGCTTATTTTGTTGCATGCTCATGTGCGTGTAAGTACATGCATCATCACAACTACTCCACCACAATGATAGATAGGGAAATTGAATATTAAATGAAATAAAAAAAAAATAGAAAAAATTAAACAAATTGGTAACACATGACAATGAATTTGTTACATGTGAAGAACATGGAAAACAAAAAACTGAAACAAAAAACTTGTTTTGAATGAATGTGTTAAATTGTTTGTTGAACTTGGTTTTGTTTTACTTTAAATGTTCATTGTCAGTTCATTCAAGTAATTTGTATGCCATAGGAATGTTTATGAAACGTTAAAACAACACACGTGTGTCGCTTGTAATTGAGAAGTTCTTAATTTTATTGAAATATGTAAGTACTCGTATATGTACTTGCATTTATAAACTGATCTATGCATGGGTAATGTTTTCAGCTTGTCATCCTCAATATTCTACACAGTGAAGAGATTGCTTACATAATGCAACGGAGTCAGGGTCCGATATGAGAACTTGGAAGTACTAAAACATGCATAACAAAACGACATAACATCAACTGATTGACAACATTGCATCTTATCAAGAAAAAGCTTTGCTCTTCGAATATTGGACCACCGGTGAACGTCTACGATTATTACACACACACTGCAACATTATGACTTCCAGCTAGCTTGAAAAAGAATACTGCAAAAAGACTCAACCCTTCCATGTTATCACCTAGTTTCCATCTTATCATTTTTAATAGTTGAGGGATAATTTAAATACCATTTTTATTTTCAAACTCTGTGGGAATTTAAATATTCTTAAGTTACTATTGCTTCTCCTAAAACCGAACAAACTTGACATCTTATAATGTGAAACTATAAATTCTTACTTTTAAGCCGTTTTATCAGATCCACACTAAATTTATAATTAAATAAAAATTAAAAAGTAAAATTTAAGAAGATCGAGTTGTTTTTAAATTACACAGTAAACACTTCAATTACGGGGGTCATGTCCTTTTCTGAGTCTTGAAAATCCCAAAAAATATCCATAATCCTTAAAATATCGTTTTTGTTGAACTAACTAACGTTGTTGTATTGAATTTTCGAATAAAAATGCAATTTCTTACTCTTGCCGTTTCAAGTTTTGCCAAAAGTTTTTGATTTTTCAATCGTTTTTCAGCCAACTTGATCAATTGTGTTCACTGAGGTGTTTGTTGTATTTGTACCAGTAGTTCTTTTATATTGTTTAAGTTCGATGCTGTAAAGACAAGTTGGTCAAGCTTATGGTTCTACTGTGAACTGTCAGTAATACCATAGGAGAAGATGAGTTTAAACCAAATGTGTTGAAATACTGAAATACCCGCCGGCGTAGAAAGTGAGTTAAGGTGCTCAATAAATAGTTTACTTATAGAGGGTGATTTTTTTGCTACTTGGTTGGTTTTTGACATTTATATTTTTGACAGTTCACGCGTGATTCTTGACATGCGTCAAAGTAAAAAATGTTCAGTTTGGTTTGCCATTTCATCATGAAGAGACTTATGCCTGAACAACGTTTGCAAATTATTGAAATTGGGGATTCAGCGACGAGGCTCATTTTAGTCTCAATGGATACGTGAATAAGCAGAATTGCCGTATTTGGAGTGAAGACCAGCCAGAGGCAATTCAGCAGCTACCAATGCATCCCGAAAAATTCACTTTTTGGTGCGGTTTATGGGCTGGCGGCATCATTGGGTCGTACTTCTTCAAAGACCATTAAGGCCGCAACGTTACGGTCAATGGAGAAAGGTACCGTTCGATGATAACAAACTTTTTTTTGCCGAAAATGCAAGAATTGTACTCGGCCGACATGTGGACGTTCCAACAGGACGGTGCCACATGCCACACACCACATTGCACGCGAAACCATGCATCAATTGAGAGGCGAATTTGGTGAGCAGATAATCTCACATTCTGGTGCAGTCAATTTGCCACCAAGATCATCTGATCGTCTGACCCTGTTAGACTATTTTTTGTGGGGCTATATTAAGTCTCTTGCCTCTATAGGGACAAGCCAAACACGATTGCTGCTTTGGAGCCAACATTAAACGCGTCATTGGGGAGATTCCGGCCGAAATGTGTGAAAAAGTTTGCCAAAATGCGACCTTCAGAATGGACCACTTGAAGCGTAGAGAATCATCGCAGGCAACATTTAAGTGAAATTATCTTTAAAAAGTAAATGGCAGGAATTGATTTATCGATCCAAATAAAAATACAATCACTTTTGTAAAATTTCAGTGTTTTTTTGAATGTGCAAAAACCAAGCTCTTAAAAAAACCACCCTTTATAAGAAACAACCTTTGACTTTTTTCAAGCCATTGCCTGGAACCAGAAAAAATATCCCCTCCATTTCAAAATCCTATCTACGGCACTGTTATACATAATATAAAATACAACAGAACAATTAACAATTAATTTTAACATTTTCAAATTAATTTATTTTTGTACATATTTTTGTTTTTTTCAAAAAAAAATTAGTTCACACTTTGTGTAGCCCGATTTCAATTCATTTTAACTTTTTTCTTTAAACGATAATAATTTTTGTATATTCGCCAAACTAAACAAAATATCCTCAACGTAACTGCGGGATATCCTCTAAAAATGCAGACATATGGTATCTGTAGTAACTTCATGACGTATAACACCTGATCCTGATAAGTGATAACGAATATTTCAAGAATCTTTATCACTTTCGCCAAGTAGTGGTCAATTTACAGTTCTAAATTCACAACTAAACCGTATTCAAAAAACACTGATTCTGAAATGTCAATGAATCATAATGAAATTATCTGAAAATAACCAAATTAAAGAAATTATCGGTATAAAATAAATTAGCTGTGGAAATTGTGAATATTGAAATTAAAGTTATATTTTTGTTGCCGCGTTCATTGTGTTCCTGTCGGAGACAACATAACAACATTTGCTATGGGCTCCATCTTGTTGTCATGATACATACAATGACGCTGTCGCAGCCATTGTGTTCGTATCTTCACATTGGCTACATTTGCCGCGGGGTCAAATGTGTTCTACACTCTTGAACCGGGGAAAATGTGTCGCCAATGAATAAAATTACTCTCTCTACCTTTATCTTTCAATAACAATGTTGTGCCATCAGCGACAATTGTCGCCAGTGTCATACCGGAAATTACGCCAATGTGTAAACCATTTTGTTCTTACCTTAGAGTTAAAGGAAACTTTAAAACATATTAAAAAAAAAAAAAACCTTTGGAAACTAGTCGGGACGTCGAAGAGCAGACTTAATATCGCAGCGAGTGATGTTCACTTCTTATCAAGATATTACTGCATGAGCTGCCAAACGTTACTGTAGATTAGTGTAGTTTTATAAACTGAACTATTTACATATTGAAAAATTTCAGTTGCATTTCATTTAATTGTAGTTCAGTAAATCTTTTCTGAGACATGATTCAATCCACAATAGAAAAGTAGAGTGAAAACCAATTCTAGCAAATTTAGTCATTAAAATATCATGCGATACTTTATCAAATGCTATTGAAATATCCGTATAAATATTATTATATTGAAAACCATCAGAGAATGGTGAAATGCAGTAAAGCGAGGTTACTTACTTTACTTAACTTTTAATGGCACAACAGCCCATGGAGGGCCTAGGCTGAGCATTTCGAATCCACTCATGTTGTGCGTGTTATATTTGTACATGAATGGAAGGGACCCACAGTTTAATGCCGAATCCGAACGGCGAAGTGCCAAGAGGTGGTGCAGTGTAGAAAAATTATTTTTTCTACTCTGCGTAGCAGTACAACACATTACCACTAGGCCACACCGAGGTTAGTGACCGTAAAAAACCTAAAATTCATTTAAATTAAAACATTGAAACATTTTAAAAAAGTTAATTTTATTAAATCTATTGAATGAAAATGGTTGCACCGAAATAGCTGTACAATACTGTTTTAGCTGTACAATTACTGTAGAGTTAACATCACTGGTCTTAGCCTCCAAATTACTTTGTGTAGAATATTGTTATTACTGTAATGTTAATATCACAGGATGCAGCCACTGTGTTCGTTGTCTTTACTCAAACAGGTGAGCATAACAGAATAGATAAACAGAAGATTACTCAAATATCCGTTTTCCGCAGTGCAATAAGGACGTTGTAGCTGTTGCTTTGTTTCATTAAATAAATTTTAAGAGCGCTAATAACTTTAAATAAGTAAGCTAAATAGCTTTTAAGTTTGAGAAATGTTTTGATTATATTCAAAAGATTTAGAAAATAACTTCAATTTACTTGCATCAATTTATAACAAATAAGTTGATTATAAAATATCAACACAAAACAAGGAATCAGCATGGCGATTTTTTTGTAGCATACGATAATTTTTTTGTGTGTGATTGATCATTTTCTTATATGAAAAAATATTCCATCATTCTTGATAGTGATAATTAAAATTAATAAACGATTTAACGATTCAATAATTTTTAAAACATTAAGCAAAAACGTGGAAAATGCAGATTGAAGAAAGTATAAGCACTATTATGCAATCGTGGACAGCAGGCATTCCAGAATCTATGATTGTAAATGCACTACACGAAAATAAGATGACGAAAAAAGCGACAACAAAGGAAACAACACCAAATGTTCATTCTAATACAGTGATTTATACAATCTTGTCGTCCGATGAGGAAATAACAGAGCCAAATAACGGTATAACGTTACCAAAAACAACAACAACACCACTAGCGCAATCTAATACAGTGTTTCCTATAATCATCATATCCGACGATGAACCAACAGAGAGAAAAAATGACGCTGTGACATTGCCAAAAGGTAGCCGAAAACGACGTAGCGTTGCTGCAGCTGACGGTGAAGGTAACTCTCAACGACAGAAGCCACGTAAAATTAATGCTGTAGGAGCTCCAAAAAAGCCATCAACAGGTGAGTTATCTATTTACTAGTTGTTAAATTTTTTTTTTTTACAAACTTTGGGCGTTAAAGAATTTAAAATGAAAAAGTTCAAACATTTCTTGAAATAGTTATTTATCATGGAATCTTTTTTAAATAGATTTATTTTCTATTAAATAGGGATGGCAATTTATTCGATAATTATCGATATTATCGGCATGCAACGATATCGTTAACAATCGACAATTGTGACGACTTGACGATATTTATGTACGAGTATATATGTGGCAGCTTCCCTGCATATGAAAAATAAAATATTATTTCTATTTGATTTTACTCACAGTGTTCACCAACATTGTATTTATTCTTACTTAATCTTTGTATCAACCCTGAATTCTATCCAGCAAAATATGCAATTTGCACGTGTAGAAAAAATTGATTCTATCTTTGTCATCGTGACCGTCAAAGAACCAACACATTCTTTTGTACCTCTGAGTCGATATTAAATTAATATTAAATAAAGTAATTTAAGTTTAAGAAAAAATGTAATGATTGCAAGCGAGGTGTATTCTTGACTAATTTATTAAAGATCTAAAGCTAAGAAATATAGTTGTATTACAAAAGTATGTTAGCTTAACATAAAGATAACATTATACTTAATGCTATTATAATAAGAAATAATTCAATAGAATATATGTAAGTAGTAGATAACAAGTAACAGGATATAGATAACAGTTAGAGTTTCTAGCAAAAGTAGGGTAACTGATACAATTAATAATTATACCTATAGTTATCAGTTGTCGATAACTCCGAAACATTTCCTCAGATAATTTTTATCAAAATACGAAAAATACCAAATAAGCACCACGTGTTCTGTATTTTGTTCTTTCTTTCATCTGAATAAAAGATTCAAATCAAATTTACTAAATTAGTGTTACATTTGATATATGAAGCTCTTAGCGTATGAAGGGGTTAAATCATATAGTACCTATAACTTTTATCAATTTATGTACATTGATAACTTATTCTTAACAAATATGATCCTATATTTCTGATTAATTTTATGTCTTTTCATATGCTTAGAAAATATTTGCACATTTAATGCAGCATAGATATGTGAAATTTGTCAATTTATACAGAGGTATATAAGCGGTTTCAAAGCGTACTAAAAACTTCACCTGGCCTGTAATTAAAAGGTTTCGGTTAAGTTAAATTTGTGATCGTACATAGTTTGTAGTGTCCGAATGATATGTTGAGTTCATATAGGGACACAGTATATGAAAACTATCCAGTATATGAAACTATAGCATAATTGCTTACAGCTGTTCAGTGTTCCTGCTGATGAAAAGTAAAATCTTTTGTTGGTTTTGATTTAGTCAATTTTTTAGTACAAATATGATACATATAATTTAAATATAATTAAAAAAAAATATATTTTCCTTTATAAAGAAAATAAGGATTTTTTCTATACTTGGTCTCTAGTCGGTCGCTGTGGCGTAGTGGTAGTGCGTTGGACTGCTGCGCGGAGTGTCCGGGGTTCGAATCTCGGCACAGGCCAAATCAAAAAGTAGAAAATATAATTTTTCTACGCGGCACCACCTCTTGGCAGGCAATGGCAAACCTACAAGAGTAAAAATTGCTTTAAAAAACTTTTCACTTCGCCGTTCGGACTCGGCTTTAAATTGTAGGTCCCTTCCATTCATGTACATTCCCTTCCATTCTCATGTATATAACACGCACAACATGAGTGGATGCGAAAAGCTCGGCCTAGGCCCTCCATGGGCTGTTGTGCGATTAAAAGTAAAGTAAAGTAAGGTCTCTAGTCTAGCAGAATAAGCTAAATGACTGCAAGATTTTCAATAATTTCATATGCTTTTCCTACAAAATAAATTAAAACGCAATATGGAAAAAGGCTATCAAAATTTCTCCAGCCTACGTTCAAATCCCCAAACTTTCCACGGCGCGACACATCTCACTAGTTCATATCGTGCGAACATACTCGTATATCGCCGTTTCAATTCAATACGGTTTTAATTCAAAATACTTCTTCAATTAAAAACAGTTTAACTTAAGATAATTTTTTTAAGAAAACAACCTAAATGGTAACTTTATGAAACATATGAATCATTAATTTTGAATTAAGAAATAATTAAAACTATGTATTTTATTTTCTATTTATTTTTTTTTATAGGATATTTACATTTTATCAACTATCGTCGAGAGTCTCTACGTAAAGAGCATCCGACTAAAAGCCACGCTGAACGAATAGCAATGATAAGCGAAGAATGGCATCTTTTGTCAGACAACCAAAGAGCTCTCTATCTGCCAGCAGCTAAAGTCGATAAAAAGAGGTGAGTAAAAGTTTCTCTACTGTTTGATGTGGTGAGGTGCGGAAGAATTCAACTGCCAAAGTAATTATTATCATTGCTATCCACCTCTGGCTGCGGTGCGGTGAGGGTGAAGTGTGTTGAGTAGAGTGCAGGAAAAGCAGACGAATGGGTATTTACCACGCGTTCATGTTATTATATTTTACTTTTTTTTTATTTCTAGAAACTACATAATTTAATATTAATTAATTTTTTTGAGATATGATATAGTCGATAAAAAAAAGTGAAGACAGTGTGAGGTTAAAATTTAGCCGAAAATAAAAACAAAACATACAGACATATAAGACAAAAAATTGATCAGGAGTCAAGTTCGAATTAATGATCATAGTGAAGTTAGATACATAAATTTATTGCATAGTATATGGCTACTCTGGTTCTAGCTATTGAAAAGATGAAGATTTCGCTGGCCTGTTTTTATTTTTACTTATTAAAAAATAGTTTCCAAAAGAAATCTTTTCTACTAAACACCTGACAGTGGATTCTGGAAATGATACTAAAATGATACAAGTTGGATTCGAAACACGAACATTATAATCTATGTAGTTTATGTAAAAGTCTTGGTACGTCTTGGTATAAAAAGTAAAAGTTTAAAAGCGATTTCAGTTTACTGTACTTGTGTAATGGAAAACGGTAATTGTTTAGTTACTGTATCGAAAATCCCCGCATCAATTCTCAGCTGAAAAAATAAACAAACAAAATTGTGCTATAATCTAACACCACAGAAAATGTATATAAAATTTTTATTTCCATTCATTTATAATATCTTTAATATTTTCTCAAAGATACAACAATGAACTATCGGCATTCCTTAAGGAAAATCCCGATGCTTTGGACTCTGAAATTAACAAAAGTAAAGCACAAAAAAATAATGGTTGCGCTGATTTGGCTGGTGCCGTAAATGGAGTGCTTACGGACAAATCACATGAAATAAATAGAAATGCTGGTGCTAAAACGAAAAAGGAATTCATATACAAAACAAAAGCATCAAGTGCTAGTCGAAGTCGAAGTAGCAATTCGAATAAAGATATAACTCCACCACGCAAAGAGAATAAGGAAAGAAATCTCCAAAATACTGCTACAACAGCTGCACCTTTCCCCTGTACTAAACAAATATTTACCAACGATTTTCTTCAACATAATAAACATTTTGATATTGATCTGCGTGCATTGCGGAAAAAAACAATCGAACTCGAGCGAAAAACTGCACTACTCGAAAAACATGTGGAAAAGTTAAAAACAAGCATTTACAAGTTGAAAACGGAAAATAATGAGTTGGAAGAGGAAACGCAACTTCTTCAAATCCATATGTATGAATTAATGAGCAAGTTGGTAAGTGCCTTCTCAACGATCCCACTACCCACCGAACCCAGTGGTGCTAAAATGGAAAATATACTCAAGTATATGGACGATTTATGTATGATGGCAGCATCACATACACATGGATCAGAACATTTTGACAAAGCTAAAGATATTATACGTGAATTGGATATTCAAATTCGATTGTAATGGCATTCATTGATATCAAGCCACACGTCTTGAAGTATGTATGACGCCTCCGTTAACTTGTAGCTATTATGTAGTATAAGAGGAAAATAATTTGTCCTTAGCTTTACATCTAATAATAAATAAACATTTCATTCACATTATGTAATAATATAATAACCAAAACGAAAGTTGTATTTCTTGGGGCTGGAATGTCGTAAATTCCTAACTATGTAAGTATGTATGCATATAATTAGATTCTCTATGTCTACGTTTCAAAGATTAACACCAACCTAAAAACAAGACCTGTATGATCTTCCATTCTTCTTCTAGTTTGTTTGCTGAATGAAAAGCTCAAACATTTCATGGGTCGTAGCTTTACTTTACTTTACTTTACTTTTAATGGCACAACAGCCCATGGAGGGCCTAGGCCGAGCTTTTCGCATCCACTCATGTTGTGCGGGTTATATTTGTACATGAATGGAAGGGACCTACAGTTTAATGCCGAATCCGAACGGCGAAGTGAAAAGCTTTTCATAGCAATTTTTACTCTTGTAGGTTTGCCATTGCCTGCCAAGAGGTGGTGCCGTGTAGAAAAATTATTATTTCTACTTTTTGATTTTGCCTGTGCCGAGATTCGAACCCCGGACACTCTGCGCAGCAGTCCAACGCACTACCACTACGCCACAGCGACCACACTTTATAGCTATATTGAGGAATCTCGCTCTCATCACAATTTCATCAAAACAGAAGATCCAAGCGATTGTTTCTTCTGTGCGTGATTGAACCAAATAGCAAAGTAACTAATTTTTGATTCTACTATCTTGGTTGTACTATTATTATTATTGTTTGGAAAAGTACACTGTGGCCTATTGATCTATTGTGCCCTGTGTCATGGAACTTCAGCACTCCCATTAGGCCAACCTCCGATAGAAATTTTAGGGTTGCTGCTACTTATATGAAGTTTTAATTGGCAGCTGGTATATGATGATTACCCAGTTGTCTTCTACAAGTATGCATTTGTGCAGGGCACTATCCTACACTAAAAACTACAAAAATCATTAGAAAGAATATGAAGAAATCATGTTAGAATCCCTTAGCCCAGTTTCCCGTTCCTACATATGTATATGTATAGTGTAATTAATATTGTTCTTGCGATTTCCACCCTGGTTAAAGATAAGACCATATTCGTTTTGAAGTTATATTGTTTTCTTCTTTTTTTTTTCGACGAATCTCAGCGGACTTTCTTCCCGCCCTATACGACCATGGGGCGCATCCGTATCGCGCGCGCACTGACCTGTGACCGAAACAATCACAGTCCGGACTGCGATGCTTTTCACGAATCAGGTGGAAACATCAATAGCAAATACAGATTTGGCTTATCAACAGCTGAGTGGAACATTAGTTAGTATTAATTTAAATGAGATAACAAAGATTGTTTAAGGGTATTAACGGGGATACAAAAGTCTATTAGCACATAAAGATTATTGAAATCATTGCACATACAACGCACAGGATCAAACAGTGCATAATTTGTTTTTCAGAGACTTAACTTGATAGGTATGAGGTTTCTAGAAACGCGACTAGGAACACCAATGCACAGCTCATTTAATAGATATGGAGAGTCTGTCCATCCATTCAACAATTTAAACACAAAACATACATTCAACATAACTCTCCGGCTTTCAAGTAAAGGAAAATTGAGTAATTTTAAACGATCTTTATAAGGAGGAAGCTTCGTTAAGGGGTTCCAGTTCAAATTTCGTAAAGCAAATAAAAGAAACAGTTTTTGAACAGACTCCACGTTATCAATGTAACAACTGTATCGCGGACACGAAACATTCGAAGCATATTCTAAAATCGGTCGGACAAGTGAAATATATAATATTTTAGTACTATAATGATCGTTAAATTCCTTTGACCATCTCTTAATAAAACATAAGACACCTTTGGCTTTATTTATACTTGTGTTTATATGTAAATCGAAGCGAAGTTTAGGGTCCATAGTCACCCCAATATCAACACAATTGAAGACTCTAGCCAGAGGTTTAGTGTCAATATGTGACAAGGCTCTTTTCGATATTGAATTGATGCAAAATTTGGTGAAAATTGATCGCCTAACTAAAGTTATTAGAAATAAAACATATTCCGATTGAGATGTGTCCAAAGAGGGCCCTTGTTTAGCCGGAAATTTTCCATATTTATCATTTTATAGGAGTTAAACTTGTTAAGGGTGCCAGTAGTAGTATGTACATATTTCCTGTCCACTGTCCTGAGACCGATTGATTCAATTACTTTACATTCACATAATAATAAGAATGATGAGCGATGCGATCTAGAACTTGAATCTCTGAGTCTAACTACGCTACTTGCTGTTGACACTTTGGCGTATTGGTCTTAGATACAGTATCACGTTGAGGGCGTCAGTAAAGCAAGATCTTATTGTTCGCCGGGGTCAGCTATACCCGATGTTCTGTCCACTAAAAATAGTTTAGGGAAATAGCTGCCAAAACAATCGCACTATACTTGAGGAAAGGACGGGCAACTGCACACATACATCCAGAGTACAATGTTTTATTTTGGATGTAATCCCCACTTCTTGCAAACGTGAAAATCCAATCAATATTTTCCCTTTTATTAAGAGTTAGTGGCAAAAAAGACAGTGAGTGGATGGTGATGGTTGTTTCAGTTGTTGGTATTTTGGCCTTGGATAGTAGTGAGACTAGTTTTTCAAGGTTAACTTCTAAACCGCATAGGACCAACCATGATATCACTTATCAAGTTCAAATGCCGTCTAGAAACCAAAAACAACGCATGAAACGTTTACATACTGGTACTAGGCAAAGTAATCGTGTTTGTTAAGTTGCTCTAACTTTGGGCTAAATCACTTTTATTGGATACTTATTGTTGTTTGCACATTATTCCTAAATTTGTGTATGTCACACCTATTTCTCCTATACCTAAAAATTTTTAACCATTCCTTTTGATAGCCACTGTGCAACGATTCACTATTTTGAGAATCGGGGTTTATGTAATATGTTCTAATGAGTTTTAAATTTTTAGTTGCACGCTATTAATTAAATTTATATTTAGCTGCGGTGCACGGAAGGGAAAAACAAAAGACTTAAGAAGCGAACTGCATTACAAAAAGATTTAATAGTTTCATAAGAACCGGTTTAATAAATATCTACACTTACAAATACGTAATTATGTACAAAAAATTATAACAATATCGATTCCTTTTCACAATGATGAATGAATTCTCAAACGTGTACCGGTTGCCGGGTTTTTCTTTAGGTAATATCCGCATTGATGCTGAGATATTGATTGAAAATACAATTAATTGAACATGCCTGCCTTGCTAGGAATTAAGACAAATCATGAAATTAAATTTCCTGCTTCCTTATGGCCGTCGAAGAATGCAATTAATTAAACCGAAGCAATACATGAATTTTCTATTGCTATTAAATATTTGTAATTGCAGCTTTTGTAGCTACACAAATTATGAAATACTTACTTCATTTCGAAACGAATATGTTTACCTACAGTATCAGAGTTTCAGATACCGTGGCTAATTGCAAAACTATAAACAAATTTTATAACTAAGTTTTTTCGTAATTGTAATGTTATTTTGTTTATTATAATTACAATAATTATTGATATGAAAGAGGAGAGTGAATGCGAACGCTTTTCTTTTCACGCAGCGTAACTAACGGAATATGAAAATAAATAAGTTAAATAAATGTTTTATTTTCTTATTATTGTTGTAGCGCAACATAATTAACACATTTAGCATTCGCATTTCTACTCAAAAGAAATATTCCAGCCGCTGGTGAAAACAATGCTTAGAAATGCCCTTAAAAGCGAGTCCAATAAAGCTTATACACACACACACATAGATCAATCGAAGAAATATCGGCCCGTGTACATACGTATATGTATATTGTATGTACTTACATCAAATATTTCAATTTTTGTTATCAATAGATGAAATCTATATAGGAAGAATAAATAAACATCACAATGATGTCAAAATAAACGGTTAACCATAATAAACAAAACCCCCAACAACAACAACAGCAGCAGTAGAAACAATAACATGAAAACCGTTAGAGCATCAAGAAGCATGCGCCGCATTCTCCAGCCTCAAAGCAGTCAAAACAATACATGCAAGAAACAAATTTATTAGACATTTTTAGTTCTTTATCCTTCCCCTAACACTTGAAGCTGCCGCCTCTTTTGTATTTGTTGAATTGAATTTACAAATTCTTCAGTCAAGTAGAAGAAGAGAAAGAAACACGCTGCAAGTTATATGCATTCTTCAGTTAAATCATTTTTTAAACGCACGTGCGCCACAACATTATACCTACTCGTATTTTAGTATTTAAGTGATTTTTCCTCAACGATCACCGGTGGTGATGGTGATGATGGTGGTGGTCATCCATATCCAGTAACTATCAGTGGTGTAACTTGAACATAGACCGTGGCACTTTTGTTTACACATATATGTACATTGTTCGCATTGAAAGAAATGACATAACAATTTGTTGGTGTCAAGGTTTGCTTTGTGTAATGGTGTAGTGTCATTTTTCATCTTAGGAAAGTCAAATAAAGAATTAAACAAGTGTTTAGAGATTAGGATTACAACTTATGCCTTTACATAGCTGTCATAAAAATTTAACTATTGTATAATGTATAACTTTCACAAAAATCGCTTGACCTAATTTCGGTTCATACTTATTCTTTTAACACACTGGCGAAAGATGAGGCATGCAACCTAGACTCCATAACCCTTGGTTATGCATAGTAGTTGTTCCTCCTATTATGCTATGTGCATTAGTAGTCAGCTGAACTGGTCAATGTATCGTAATGGTAGTGCGTTGGACTGTTACGCAGAGTGCCAAAAAGTAGAAAAAAAACAAGTTTTCTTGGCAGGCAATGGCAAACCTACAAGAGTAAAAATTGCCTATGAAGAGGTTTTCACTTCGACGTTCGGATTCAGCATAAAACTGTAGGTCCTTTCCATTCATGTAGAAATAAGGAGTAAACCAGAAAAATTTTAAAATTAAAATTTAATATTTGCGGAGGCATTAAACACCAACCAACAGTCCGATTTTACTCAAATAAAGTTCAGTTTATAGAACATTTTTTAATGCTCTCTTTATCATAATCTATCATAATTATAATAATAATTTATCATAATTTTTAAAATATTAATAGCGGTTGCAAAATTGTTTAACATTTTTAGAGACTTAGAGACTGGACAGTACGTTCGGTGACTATGCCATAGGCTTGATTACATCGATTTCGTAATTCTACATCATTTTTGGAAACTTTCTTTGTTTTTCTTAGGGTTTGCCCAATATATATAATTATAGGCCAATATCTTTCAATAGGCCGTTTTAGTTCCCGGCAGTTGGGAGGACTTACTTTACTTTACTTTTAATGGCACAACAGCCCATGGAGGGCCTAGGTCGATCTTTTCGCATCCACTCATGTTGTGCGTGTTATATTTGTACATGAATGAAAGGGACCTACAGTTTAATGCCGAAACCGAACGGCGAAGTGAAAAGCTTTTCATAGCAGTTTCTACTCTTGTAGGTATGCCATTGCCTGCCCAGAGGTGGTGCCGTGTAGAAAAATTATTTTTTCTACTTTTTGATTTTGCCTGTGCCGAACCCCGGACACTCTGCGTAGCAGTCCAATGCACTACCAATACGCTACAGCGACCACAAAAGTGGTCATTAATTGGAGTAATTACTTGTGGCTAAATCTGGCCAAAACAAACGGTTCCTTTGTGCTGTCCAATAAATGGTAGAAGACGAAGACGTTTTTGCAGGCATTCTTCTATATAAATTGCGGAGTTTATTGTTCCTGTCGTAATGAACCTTTTGCTCCGTTTGCCCAACCATGAAGAAGTTTTGGAAATTTAGTATATTTTACTTCAGACTATTTTCTGGGTGTTGCATCCCTATTCTTTGTTGTGAAATAGGCATTCCCAGGCAACTGGTTGAAGTCCGCCTCATCATGGAAAATCACTCATTCGAATTTGGTTAGGTTATTGTCATACAGCTTTCGGGCACGCGCCTTCGCTATTTTTTCCTTGGCTTCCGACAGGTCAGGTACTTTTTGTTGGTTGTAGGTCTTTCATCCTTGACTTCACTTATATCACATTATAGTTGATTGCGATGTACCAGCTGTAGCTGCAACATCTCGAGTCGACCACGTCGGATTAACCCGATATGTACTAACAACCTTTTTCAGCACTTCTGGGTTATTTGGATCCTTTTTTCTGCCTGACCCTTCGGTTTTGCAGATGGAGTTTCCCGCGTTGTAGTTGTTTATGATGTTATAAACCGTCGCTAAACTCGCTGGCTTTCCCTGCAATGCTTAGTCTAGACTTCGTCTTATCAGTCAAGTAAATGTCCAGTATTAATTTGCGGTACTTTTCTTGTTGGCTCGACATGTTGACTTAAGATGATCCAAGATGAAAATGACTAATATAGAAAAAAACTGCACTATATATAAATACTTTCACTTGAAGGTAACAGGGTCCTAACTCTTGACAATTGCGCTTATTGCATACGTAAATATTCTAACTCTGTCCTAACTCTGGTATTATAAAATTTTTCTGGTTCACCCCTTATAACACGCATGACATGAGTGGATACCAAAAGCTCAGCCTAGGCCCTTCCATGGTCTGTTGCGCCATTAAAAGAAGAAGAAGAACTGACAGGTAAATCGGTCTACCAATATAAGTTTAAAGAATGAATATGAGAACTATGAGAACTACTCTCACTGTGGCACGTTGGAAAGATAATATCGAATATTAAAGAATTTAGAAAAAGAAATTGTAGAAAAATTTATTCTTGAAGAAAATTTTTCAAGAGCATGAGATTGTTTTTAACTTGTTCTCTTAAAACCTCTATAAAAACGTATAAATATGTGAAATACTTATTGAAAAGTGTTTGAACTTTTTAACGTTTTTCAACTTTTTATTTGCGATAAGAACATATCATTTCTATATAATTCGTGAATGAATTCAATTACAATTGTTGTTAGTTATTCTCTGTCAGTTATGGTTTTGGATATAACTTCCTTTGTTGAGATCTAAATTGCAGATATCTCGAAAATATTAAGTGAGAGAAAAAAACCAGTATTAAGTCAGTAACTAAAGAGAAAAACATATTTTCCCAAATAGCTCGAAAACGCTTCTTTGAGTATCACCTTCCTCCCAAAATTAGTCAAGAAAAAACTTTTCTTTTAAGTATATGCAGACGAACCAATAAATTGTAAACAAGTTTTGTTAGAACTAAAGGTAGATTTTAAAATATAAATATATATGACAGTGTGATGAATATAGACGAGAAAAAATTGTAAAAGTGGCGTGAAATTGAGTAAGAGAGAAAACTCAATTTAGTTGAGCTTATGAAAATTGTGGTTAGAAACATTTCTGTGATTTACCTAAGCAATTGGTTCAAGCCCGTGTACAAGGTAGAGAGGACGGTTTCTGGTTGAGTGTTCTTCATTCAGTGAAGGCCTAAATGTTACCACTCAGTCGTGTTTTACAAACGGTTGATCAAATATTTACTTAAGTTTTAGATAGAGACATAAAATAAATAAAATCCAGCTCAAAACTACAGTAAAGTTGTGTATGTGTTTGTACATTGTATGTAAGTATTTATAATTTAAACAACAAAGTATAAATTTATTATTCATTGAGTCTTTCTATCCTTTCTCCTGTGAGCCTTGGCTGAATCTCATGTCATAAAATGGCTTACACCGGTCTGAACTCAGATCATGTAAGAATTTAAAAGTCGGATAGACTTTAAATTTAAGCGGCTACACCTTGATCTAATCCAACATCTAGGTCGCAATCTTTTTTATCGATATGAACTCTCAAAAAAAATTACGCTGTTATCCCCAAAGTAAAGTATTACCAAATACATAGGAAAAACTGCAATTATAACATTTTAGTCCACTTGGAAATCCCTAAGTAATAAATATGTATAAAGAACACCACCCTGTGTTTCAACTCACTGCCTTATCGGCAATGCAGTGCAAAGCTCACAGTTGAGACTAAATTTCTTGATTTAGCCACAAGCCATTAAAAGAAGTACTTAAGTATGTTACATATAATTTCTCTTAACTATCAAAATTTCGTAAGTTTTTAATTGTAGCTACAAGTATAATATTATACTGTTAATAATATATTTATTGTTGATTACGAAATAAACTCAATTCCGGCGTATCAGCGTATACACGCTGTTAAATAATTATTTTCATATATTTAAACAACACTGACAATTGTCTCTATTGCAATTGCACACCATAAAAGAAGAAGAAGAAGAAATACCAATTGACAGTTCACTTTGACATATTGAGAGAAATTCGACCTTAAAAATATTAAAAAAAAAGAAGTTAATTTTCATTGGAAAAATAAAAATTAAAAGATAATTTCTGAAGAATTTGTGTGGTTAAACAAAAAATAAATAAAATTTAATTATTAATAATTACGATTAAAGTGAAATCATGTGAAATGCAAATACGCGAACAGGATAAAATTCCACAAAGAAAAAAACAAGAAACGAAAACTAAGAAAAAATCTTGCAGTGAAGAAAGAAATTTGTAAATGCAAAAAGAGTGCCAGCAAATAATCAAAAAAGAAAAGCAAAATATAAAAAACAGAAAGAAAGAAAGAAATATGTTAAAATGAAGTGAAAATTGCAAATTTCATAAGCATTAAAGTGCATTGTGTTTAGTTGCGTGTGTGTTTGTGTGTGCGTATGGTGTGGTGGTGAAAAGTGTGCCAAAAAATACCAAAATATAAAAATAAAATAGTAAATTGGAGAAGAGGTCCGTATACTAGCCCTGCACATTGTCTTCAACCATTTCTTCATTGCCTTTCTGCTGAAACTTTGCCACTATTACACATTGCGCTGCACTGTCATAAGTCAACTCCTACTCCCCATCCACCCCGCACAGGGGAAATGCATTTTAGCTGTACGACAACAACAATATGGGTTCACAAACCTTGGAAATCTTACGCCAGGGCGTGTGGGCCTCACTGACCGGAGGCTGGTTTTATGATTCACATCAAGGTGTCTTCTGTAATGTGGTGCACCTGTATTTATGGCTCTTCCTGCTATGTTCACCTTTTGTTGCATACTTGGTAAGTGGGTCGATTTGGCATTATGAAGATTATAGTAGGTACACATATTTAACATTGATAATTTTTATACTTTCTCTGTTTTTCTTCTCCTTTTTTTTCAGTATTTTCCAAGCACTTGGTTAACATGGTGCATTTATTGTATATTAACCAGCATCACTATTCTGCTGGTGAAATTAGTAAACATGGCATTGCATCGTTTATACGATCGTGCACAAACTATGTCTGAAGCGAATTTAAAAAATCCTTTCTTTAAAGTCACCAAGGAAACGGAATTACGGTGAGTTGTCTTGGAGGGGGAGGCAGTATGGGTGGTATTAACGTTATGTATTTTGTTTCGCATGTTGTTGTGTTTGCAATCACTGAGTTGGGCTGCATTTTTTTTTTTTTTTTGTTAAGTACCAAGGCCACGCCACGTGTGTAATGTAAACATGAAAATGCAAATTTTTCTTATGTTAAGTACATGAACAATTATATTTAAAAAATTTTTCTTTTTGTTATTTTTTAAAAAATATAACGGTAGTGCAATAATCATTTTATGAGGAAGCAATTATTTTTAGATCATAGTAGATTAAAAATATAATAAGATATTTCCAAATAGACAATCACTCAAGATTGTTTCTAAATCTACACTATCATCTTTCGAAAATTGTTCTTGTTTTCCACGTAATATTTAGTACGTTAACACTGTGACTAAGAATTAATTGTAGCTTAGCTATCGCAAATGGGAATTTTATTTTTTATTTTGAGAATATACTCAAGCGTCAAGCAGCAAATGAGCATAAAATAAAAACGCTATAACAAACTCACAACAATTTGCATGACATAAAGTAAATAAAAATAAATGTTAAATAAAGTAAATACTTAACCTAAAATTAAAGCGAGTAGTTAAGAACAAAGGGAAGCGAAAGACAAATAACTTAATACTATATAATAGTGATCTCATCCCCAGCAAAAAGATTTTCTTGTCAACTACTCATTTCGAGTAAATTAGGTCCCAAATTAAGTTGTAAATGCGATCCAAACTGCAGTTGCACACCGCAAGCTACTGAATGTAACGCAAATAGGAAAAAAATATTGTGACAAAGTAAAAAATTAAACAAAAATTAAATAAATTTCCTTAATAATGTGTTTACAGAATGAAACAGTGAGGATAGAAAGTAAAGTCTTTGTGAGCGGCATCAGTCGCATAGCTAGGACGCATTATCATTTTGCAAATTCATTTCCATAACAATAATATCAATCATTCGAATCGTAATTCGTATTTACTGAATACAATGTCGACACTTTTAGGATCGTTAAATTAACTACTTACTTAATTAAAGTGTCAATAGAAACGTATTATCTATCGACTGTGAACATGTTACAGTCGATAGTCGTGTTATTTTTTAAAGATTCATAAGTTTAATAGGAATAAAATAACGTGAGCTTCTACAGGGTATATTAAAGTTTATTTAGTTTAGTAAATACGAAGACGATAAAACGCCATTCAAAAGACTTACAAAAAAATTAATATTCATCATTTTGCTTCTACTTATTAATGTCGGTAGATTAATAAGTTTTAATCGATGTTCATACGGTGGAAGATTCAATAGAAAATTTCAACAAAAGCTCTTCGAGTTGATATGCAAGTTAAAACTTAATTTGGAGTCCATTGTTACACCCAAATCAACAAATATCAATACATATATTTAGCAGACATAGGTTGTCTCCTTGTAAAGGTCATAAACTTACATTTATCAATATTAAGTATTAAGCATCATATTGAAAAAGTTTTTGTTGGATTATAAAGTTGTAATATAAGAACAACTTTACATCATCAGCATACATACATTATAATTTTGCAATTTCGAATAACATATGTCAAATCATTAATAAACCGAAGACATTATAAAGGCCCAAGATGGATCCCTTAAGGAATACCGGAAGTAACAGCAATGCTTTTTTATACCATTTTTATGAAGAGGAACAATAAAAGACTCTCTCCAACAAACTGGGAAGTAACGATTTTAAACATTTGCCAAAGATTTTTGCATTCGGTTTATATAAAAGTTAATGTGGTGAAGAACACCTAGAGCATCTATAATTGGAAAACAAATATTATTAAACGAATCAAAGGGGAAGGAGTAAAAGTCATTGTCATTGAAGCTAAACGTGGAATATGTAGATTTAGAAAAAATTAACAAATAAGTTCGTAATTCAATGTCATCACTAGACACAATATCACCAAGACACATAGACGGAGGGAAATCGCTGGTCTTACGTTTCGAATTAACAAGGCTATAAAAAGATTTAAGATCGTGGTGAATTTTCATTTTTATACTATTTAAATAGTTTCTATAATATTCATCATTTAGCTTTATATATTCGTGTCGTAGACGGGAATAGTTACAATAATACATATTTCTATAAGCTTTAAAAGGTCGCGACTTCCGATTTTTTATGTTTCTTAATTCCTTTTTTGAACCAAATGGACCCAGTATTCATAAAAGAAGTTTTAACTTTAGGTAGACATTGTTCCTTATATAAAATATTACGTAAGATCAGCGATTTCGCTCCGTCTATGGGCCCTATATAAAATATCATTAAATAGAGATACGCAGCTGTCAATGTACAGATTATCGAATGGTTAAGAGGTAACAGAAAGAATATCAACGAGTTTATTATAGTTAGTTTTTTGAAAACAGTATTTCAATTTAGCAGTTTTTATTTATATCAATATTTAGACTATTCTATAAGGTAATTCAAAGAATATTGATAATGCAGTATGATGACCATCGTCAGGTGTAACGTAGGATTGGGAACGAGAAATACAAATTTTTTAGTCATCATCTACTTAAACAAGATCTAAACATTTTTCGTTCTTATTTACAATGTTATTAATCTGAATCAAACTTAATTCAGAAAGTATGTATATCCAAAAAGTTATTATTATGCTCTATAGCAGTGCAAGGATAAAGATGCCGAACTTCTTTACAAGAGTTCCAATTAACACTTGGCATATTAAATTCACTAAGGATGATCAGCTAATCAGATGTTCTCAGAGTGTTTAGAGTAAAATAGGAAAGAAATATGCTTAAGATAAATATCATCGGTTGAATTAGGCGTGATATACGATCATGTAAAAAATAAATATTATTGATCCTTATGCGTACACATACGAATTCAATGTCATCAGAAGAATCTAATAGTTGAACCTCAGATGGATATAAAAACTATACGGTGAAACTGAACAAACTAAAATACTGCCACCATGTTTATGAATGCGGTCTTTTCTTAAATTTTGAAAATTATTACAAAGAATTTCATATAGATGATTTTAGACAAGTTTCAGTGAAAGCTAAAATGTCTTGTTACCAGCGACACATGCATTTTGAGCAATAAGAAAACCAAATCATAGAACGGCAGCGAGCGCCACTGACGGTAACGTTGTTGCCATTGTCATCTTTAAAGAAATACGGACCGATAATTCCACCGGTCCATAAACCGCACCAAACAGTTCATTTTGTTGGATGCGTTGGCAGCTCTTGTATTGCGTTTTGTAGCTCATCAAACCAAATGCGACACTTTAGCATATCAACATATCGATTCAACCAGAAATAAGTTTCGTTGCTGAGCACCATAAAATGGTTGAAGTACGCGAAAAACATTTCTCACAGAGCATAATAATTTATGAGCACTGTTTGGGTGTAAGTCTTTTCTTGATGAAATGGCAATGCTAACTGACCATGTTTTACGCTGATGCATGTTACGAATGACAAGGAAACTGTCACAAATGATACACTGACCAACCAAACAGCAACAAAAGCACCCATTAAACCGGGTTACGAAATTCTAAAATATATATCTGCTCCTATTGGTTATAAATATTACGACTGCAACATCATTAAGGATATTATCGCTTTTGATACCCTTTTATGAATGTTAAATTGATGCGCCTTGAAATAATACCTCGTGTAAATTCGGGTCTTAAAACTTAATATCTGAAATACTACTGATGGTTCGTTGTGCTTTGTTGCCTAGAAAAGTGTGGCAAACCAATTGGAAAAGTGGTAGTTATGAGTAAGTCGATTAATTGAAGCCAGAACTTGAAGTTGTATCTGAAGTCCCAATAAATTGAATATGAATATGGCTGACGATGAAAAGCAACTTTATACTATATATATAATTTTCATTGTGATGTTTTGAATTTTTTTTTTTTTTTTGTGAAGCTTGATGAATTTTCTTTTCTCTTTTTTATTATGATCAATTCTTAATAACTGCAGAATGAAGCGGCTTGATGAATATTCTTTTTTTTTTTATTATGATCAATTCTTAATAACTGCAGAATTAGTATAAGTGCCAAAAATTTAAGTTACGACGTACACTCAATTTCTTTTCTCTATTTGTCAATAAAAGTCGGGAAAAATTTCATTTAACTATTTTGCTGGTTAGGGCTCGATATAATTTGAAGGAAATCCTTTTTCTAAAGTTTGTTTCAAAAAAATTTTGTTATTATCTCCTGTAACATTCATTGTTGTCGAACTTGCTACATTGAGTGTTACCCTGAGAGTGAAGAGACAACTAATAATAAACTCAATAACAACGACATATTACGAGGGTAGATCAATAAGTACACGTGTGTGAAGACAGGTGGCGTTGCTGAGGGAAGTTGGTATTAACGTTGTGTACTGCCATCTGTCACGATACCACAATAAATTTCATTTTTTATTTGGCAGCCATTAGTATCACACGTGTTTCTTGGTTCGCAATAAAATGGAAAAAGAACAATATCGATCCGTAATTCGCTTTTTATTTTTGGATGGAAAAACATGAGAAGAAATAAAAGCGAAGTTGGATGCTGTCTATGGGGACCCTTCACAATCTATGACAACCGTAAAATATTGGTTCAATGAATTTAAACGTGGTCGTACATCTGTTTTTAATGAGGAGCGCCCCGGATGCCCGGCAGACGTGGTGACCGAGGAAATCGTTGAAAAGTTCCACGACATGATTCTCGCTGATCGCCGAACTAAAGTGCGCGAAGTAGCAGAAGCCATAGGAGTGTCGTGCGGAACGGTAATTAATATTTTACATGATAGGTTAAGCATGAGAAAGGTGTCGGCCCGATAGGTGCCGCAATTGCTTACGGTGGACAACAAGCGGATACGGAATTGTCGCGGCCAAATTGCATGAATTGAACTACGAATTGCTGCCGCACCTACCGTTTTCGGGGGAAAAAAATTCAGCTCAAACGAGGAGGTTATCGCCGAGACAGAAGCGTATTTTGAAGAGTTTGACAAATCGTATTTTTTTGAGGGGTTAAAGAAATGGCAGAAACGTTGGAAAAAGTGTTTTGTACTAAAAGGAGATAACGTTGAAAAATAGAAAAACAAATTTGTGAAAAACTTGCCTCTTCATTCCTAACACGGGTACTTATTAATCTACCCTCGTATACAATATGTATATGAAAATATTAACTTATACATAAATATGTTTATCGTTGACAGACATGGACACTAGTGATAAATATTATTACTTTAAACACTATTTGTTTTTATTTTCACAGCGAGGATGAGACGGGCATTGAAATGAAAGTGTTGGGTAATGATGACTCGCGCAATTCATTGGAACAAGTGCTAAACGATGTTAGAATCGAGGATGAAGAGAATAGCATGATGTCAATGGAGAATAGTATTATTGGTTAGAAAAAACAAACAATATCAACGCGTACCTATACAACAATTTAATTTCACTTTCTTTTGTTTCTCTCTCTTTCCAGATCTAAAAGTTGATGTGCATCGTAAGAATAGCTCTGAGTCGATTGAGTTAATGTTCTATGCACCATCGCTGATATTTGGTAATAATAGCCAACAGGATCAGCAATCCATAGCTGGGTCAACAAGCGTCTCGAAGTCAATACGTTCCACAAATAATGCCGCAGCCGCTGCCTTTGCCAATAGTGCAAATTCAAATGCTGCTGGAGAAACAGTAGCCAAATATTTAGCAGTTTATCCAGAACATGAAAGTGAAATATCAAACACAAATTCGAATGGCCTGTCGGCTAAAAATTTCACATCATCGGTTGCACGGCAAACAGCAGCACAAGCAGCTGCAGCAGCGGCGGTTGCATCTGCATCAGGAGCTCCACATTTATTGCGCAAGTCTTCGGAAGAATCCAAGCGGCGTCATCAACGTCGGCGTCTCGAGCGACAAAGTAGTCTTGATGCAACTGCTGAATCTGCTATACTCTCGAAACTTATGCGTAATCAATCGGATACTATAGGTGGTTGTGTTAGTGGTAGTGGTGCAGCTCGGAATGAAACATTTTTACATTCACAACAACAACATTTTGCCTTTGCCAACGCAGTAAATCCAACTACAACAGCAAGTACAGGGACAGGTACAGGAACAGCAGCGACATTATTTAGTAAATCTGCATCTGCAACGAAAATGAATGCAATGAATTCGATAGCAATAGCAACCACAAGTACAACAACGACATCATCTTCTTCTTTATATGCAACGACGAACAATGCAACACAACAATTATCAAATAATGGCAACAGTACTGCAAGCTCAAGTGTAGTAGCAGGAGCAGATGCCCCTGCCGCATTGTCAGCCACATCGACAACTTCACTTTGCAATGCTAAAAATTCACGACTGCAACGACATCGCAGCTCAGAAACACACGATGAACGTTTAAAACAACAACAACGGGGAATGTTCTTGCCTATACATCATGAGCATCATCATCCACATCATGTGGCAAGCGGTGCTAGCAGTAGTGGTGCATTGGCTGCCATCGGCAGTAGCGGTAGTGGCGTTGGCAGTAGGATTTTGAATGCAGACGATATGGAACTGGGTTTAGGTGGCAGTGCAAGCGGCGTTGATAATCGAGCTGCCCGCGCACTCCAACCATGGATTCTAGGTACGTTAATTAAAAGATTTATTTTTCCATAGAACTGAATAATTGCTTTATTAATTATTCAAATTTTTTATTGCATTGATCATTTACTAGGTTCCTCCTCAGATGTTTACATCGAAGATGATAGTTTTACAAAATCAGATTTTGGCATCGAACAAATTGAATACAAATCGAAAACAGCATTCCTTATACAGCAACAGTATCAACTAAACTCACACCATCATCCTCAACAGTTTCGGTCACCACACAATCTACATAATCACCACCATCATCATCATCATCATGGTGTTGCGAATATACGCAAAGATTCCAATAGCACTATGTCTGCTTTACAGTTGCCCGTGACACCCCCGCCGCTAGCATCGTCATCGACGAAAAGTAATGGCGGTGGTGGAAGTGGTAGCGGTATCGGTGGCAGTGGTGGCGGCATGAAAAGGAGACGACATTCCAATGCAACATCGTTGTTTAAAAGTTGTGCAGGGGGCACAGCCGCTGCAGCAGCTGCTGCATTAGCATCAGGTCAACAGACGACAGTACGGCGAATTAAAAGTGCTGCACTCGAAATTTCCTGCCCACGTCCGTCGGTCTCAAATTTGAGTCCACATCCAAATAGTGTTGAGGCAATTAATGGTCAGCAACAAATAAAGAATCCACAATCGGCATTGTTGCCACCGCCAAGTAAATGTTTAGTGAGAAACCCACATTTGAATTTATGCCCGAAATTCGGCGGCAGCTTTGGTGGTAGCACTGGCAGTGGCGGCAGCGGTGGCAGTCTTAATTTTGGTGCTAGTGCTAGCGGTTCGACAACTGCACTCATCGAGCCTGTTTACCCAATAGTAGAGCAGGCCGATAAGAAACCAACCCGTAATTTGATGTTTATTTCACAGCGTCAAGGCATAGACGTGTTTCGCAGAAACCGTGGAGATCTGGAAATTGCTGATATCGATGATGACGATGAAGACGATGACATTATAAATGGGATTAATGATGATGGCGACAACAACGTGGGCGTTACAGGTGATGATACGAACAGTGATATGCGAGTACCTCGACGACACAATGCACTCTGTTATAAACGGCGACGTAATCGCAATCATCGTAGTACAGAATCTGATGTTGGAGATATACTTGCCGATGATGATCTCTTCAAGGATTTCGATAATCTCGAGCATATTCTAAACGATATGCAGCAAACGCATAAACAGTTGGACGACTTGAAGGCAGCGTATGCAGAATTGAATAAGAAATCCGATACCGCGGTGTATGTAGAAGACTTGGATGAGGCTGCTGGTGGTCGTCGCCGAAGCAGTACCAACGATGAGCTGGAAGATGGTCCATCAACGTCCACACAAGCTGTGCTGCGGCAACGCTTACATTCCACTGACTCGGAAACGGATAACAATGGCTCACGTTCACCGTTATTGAGTGTCAAACTTTGGGAATGTTCAAGTGGTTCTGGGAAAGCGGCAGACAAAGCTATGCGCGCAGAAATCATTGCCGTTCAACAGAAACATAAGAATGTGAGCAATACATTTCCACAACATTTAAGAGGCGAAGGAGATTCGGGTTGCCCCTCAAGCGATTGTGAGCAAATTAGTGCCAGTTCCAAAGATATGCTGCTGTCTGGCATGGATGCGCCAACTCATGATGCAACAGCAACAAGTTCATCAGCGGTATTCAAATGCATGCAAGCAAACAATTGGCGAGATGCGGATGAAGATGACAGTATATCAAAATCAAAAGATGTCGAAGAAGGAATTGATAGCACGAGGAAGCAGGATCAAAACATAAGTACTGCTACGAACTCGAATCAAGGCAAAAGCCTCGGAGCAATACCAAAAGTGGTAAAGTATCGTGAAGTGGATGAGACAAGTGGCAATGGTGGTTCACAATTACACAAAAGACGTGGTGGCAGTAGCACCGGAAGATCCATCATTGCACCCAATTCCCAATCGAAAGGTGCCTCTGGCACCTCATCATCCACTTCATCGCCTGGCATTAGTGCTGAGTTTTCAGCGGAAATACATAAAATGATCTGGCTCATGAATGGCGGCGAAGTGGACGACCGTGGACATAGGATTGGTGCTGATGGCGCTCCAATAATAGAAAAAAGCAGCAACATTAAACAGACCAGCATATCATCAGCGTATTTTCAATACTATCAGGATGCAATACAGGCACTTCACGGTTACCCTGACAACATCAATCCCGAGGCACTCTCCCTCTCAGAACGCATCTATTTTCGAGATAAGCTTCGTCGCAGTTCAAAGCAAATATCTGAACCAGGAAATTCTTCAATTGGAGATTTCTCACATGCAACCGATCTGCATCCATCTACGCAGCAAAGCACCACCACCTCACAGGGACGCACCACCGCTCAGCCATCAATTGGTGTTATCGTAGCCACGTCAGCATTGAATGCTCGCAATGTCAGCAATGCGGCCACACTCTCCATACAGGGACTCATCAATGTCATTAACGATGAGCGAAATAGTTTGTCGCGCACGCGCAGCGGAAACTCTGGCAGTGGCGTTGGCAGCACCGGTGGTGTTGGTTACATCAGCCAACAGGGTGGAGCAGGCAATGCTGCGGCTCCTGCAATACTTAATGTGGACGGTCAACCCCAGATAGACACTATCTGCGATTATTGGCGTCCTGCGGCCACCTGCCTGCTCACCTCGGAAAGGCCCTTCGTTCCTAAAAGTTTTTACAAGTATCGCTTTAAGTGTTTCGGTTACGAACACGAATTCAAAATCTCAATGGATCGTCTGGAGCTGTTGGCGCTATTCGATCGTGATCTGCACTGGTTCCATATATTGCTCTCTGTAATACTTTGTGCGGCAGTAGCGTATCTGGGCGCCACCATACTACAGCAAGGCTACTACAAAGATCTCTTCGCATTTCTCTTTTGCGCAGTGATTGCTGGATCACAATACTCATTGGTGAAAAGTGTACAGCCGGATGCGGCATCTCCTATACATGGATTCAATAAGACGGTGGCGTATTCGCGTGCCATTTACTTCAGTCTATGTGGAGGGCTCCTATTGCTACTCGAACAAATGAGACGAGACTATCTGCAAGAACCACCCAAGGATCTTAGTTTCTTTGGCATACATTATTCGCCGGCTGTACTTACTGCTGCAGTATTGCACATAATGTATGTGGTGCTTTTATGCTTCCCGTTGATCTTCTCTTTGGGTTTGTTTCCGCAAATCAACACATTTTTAATGTACTTACTGGAGCAAATCGATATGCATGTATTTGGCGGCAATGCTGCTGGAAGTCTGTTAGGTAAGTGGAAACATAAACTGGCAAACCTTCTATACAAATTCGCTGTGACTTGAACTCTGTTCATCTCGATTTCATTATAGGCTCCTTTTTATGTGTTCTACGTTCAATACTCGGTGTAATGTTACTCTATGGACCACTCTATGCCGCCCTGGCCGAAGGCAGAGGTACTCAATTCATAGTCTTCTCAATATTTTGTGCAATGCTTATACCATTGGGCTATCATCTTTCACGTTCGGCCAGCGATTTCAGTCATATTTGGGCATTAATAAAGAACTGCATTGTCAGTACATATCGCGATGATGACGATGAATTGAGTGCTGCATCCAGCAGTGCATCAAGTGATCAAAAAATGGCAACAAGCACACCAAAGCAGTTAAAACCGCACAGCAGAAGAAGTAGTAGCGCTGAGAAAACAATACGAACTCACGCACGTACGCATGGCAATACAGTTAGCCATGAAAATATTGAAATGGCTTCGCTGGACAAATTACCAACAGCAGCCAGCACCGAAGCTCACCACTGCGAAGAACACGAACACATAACAAATTTAGAATGTAAGAGTAGCAAATCAAAAGCTTCTTCATTATGTAGTAGCAGTCAGACATTGGGTAAAACTTTATCAAGCAGTAAGAAAGCAATAACTGCATCCAATTCATTGGCTTCGATGATGGCCGCAGCTGGTGGGGCAGAGGGAGGTAGTGGTGGGGATGGTGATGGTGATGTTGCTATTGGGAACACAGAAAACGAATTTAATTTATGTAGAACTAATGAAACCAGCAGCACCAATGGACATAATGAAATTGTTATTACCACTGATACTTCAATTACTAACGTTAATGGTGCTATCTCTGAAACTATCGAAGATAATGATAATAAAGAAGCTGTTGCTGCTGCTAATGATCATGGCAACAATAATGCTGTCGCTGTTGACCATGCACATGATGATAAAGTTTCCAATTCATCAACTACAAATCCGGGCGATATGTCCACTTTAACTGCGGGCGGTGGCATAAATTGCTTATCAGATAATGAAACGGAATCACCGGACCCACTGCCAAAGAAACTACAGAACACTGTAAATACGCGTCTCAAAAACGATATTGTTGTTACAGCGCTACTCGCCGTCATTGTTTTGGGATTGCACTGCAGCACCGTTTTCACCGTCTTACAACCTGATCTCAACATTGTCCTTTATGCATTTACAATAACATTAGGATTCCTTCTACATTATATCATACCACAAATGAGGAAGCATATGCCTTGGTTATGTTTTTCACGTCCCATACTACTACAAAAAGAATTTGGCCAATTTGAAGTGTCAAATGCACCGAAGGTGATGTGGTTCGAAAAAGTCTATATCTATTTGTGTATGGTAGAGCGAAATGTTTTATTTCCATTGCTCGTTATATCGGCATTAACAGCCGATTCGCAAATGATAGCAAATAAGTTTGGCATCGCTTGGGGAACACTGATCGTGTCGGTGTGTTCTTTGAAATGTAAGTAGTTTTTGAAATTAAGATTCATTTTGCAGCATTCCTATGCTTATCTTCAAATTTCAGTTATTCGAAATTCATACTCGGATCCAGCAAATCAATATCTAATTGTCATGTTTACGGTTTTCTTTTTCCGCATCGATTTTACAGCAGCTAGCGAAACATTTCTCATTGATTATTTCTTTGTTTCGTTGGCTTTTCGCAAATGCTGTGACTTTCTATTAAAAGTAAGTAAAATTTATATTTATTATTATTCCCAAAGATATCTTCATTGTCTTTTTTTTTCATTTACTTGCAGCTACAATTCATAGTCACATATATAGCTCCATGGCAGATAACTTGGGGCTCTGCCTTTCATGCGTTCGCTCAACCATTCAGTGTTCCCCATTCGGCAATGCTCTTTCTACAAGCTGCCGTTTCAGCCATACTCTCCACACCGCTAAATCCCTTTCTGGGTAGTGCAATATTTCTGACATCGTATGTGCGTCCTATCAAATTTTGGGAACGTGATTATAATACACGGCGCATTGATCATTCTAATACCAGATTAAGTTCTCAACTTGAGCGAGATTTGGGTGCAGATGATAATAATTTGAATAGCATTTTCTATGAGCATTTAACGCGTTCATTGCAGCACTCGCTATGCGGTGATTTGTTAATGGGACGTTGGGGTAATGTGAATCAGGGTGATTGTTTTGGTAAGTTTGCATTTAAGCAGCATCAACCTTTACTACCGCTGGCCATGCAGTATGAAATACACCTACATATATAATGTACATAATATGTATTTTCCACAGTACTTGCTTCCGATTATCTCAACTGCCTCGTGCATATAATTGAGCTTGGCAATGGTCTATGCACATTTCAAATGCGTGGCTTAGAGTTTCGTGGCACTTACTGCCAGCAGCGCGAAGTAGAAGCAATCACCGAAGATGTTGACGATAACGACGGTTGCTGCTGCTGTGATCCTGGACATCTGCCACGCCTGTTGAGCATAAATGCTATGTTCTCTACACGTTGGCTGGCATGGCAAGTTGTGGCTGCACAGTATGTGCTCGAAGGTTATTCGATTTCGGATAATTTGGCGAGCGCTTCGTTGCAAGTTTTCGAATATCGTAAAGTTTTGATTACGTACTACATTAAGGTATGTAGCTTCTGGTCTGATCTTGGAATAAAAATAACAATTTCAAATTGTTTTGTTTTTTTTTTTTGGTGTAGAGCATAATCTATTACGTTATAAAGAATCCAAAACTAGAGCAATGGCTTGCATCTGCATCTATACAAGGATCATTACGACATACTCTCAGCCGCCAATTTGTTGATCTGGACCCGATTTTCAATTATAATCTTGACGAAGACTTTGACTTTCGTGCTGTGGGAATAACGCGTTCTAGTTTTTGTTACGTCTATTTGAGTTGGATTAACTACTGCTGTGACAAGCGTAAAGAAAGTCAAAACCCGCCTACGAGTGCTACGCCTCAAACACCAGCCGCCGCCTACAATGATTCAAAGAGTACCCCGAACTTGTCGACCAGCACAAATGCACAAACGAAATCACATTCCCAACAACAACTACGCACACGTCCACAAAAGAGCGCCACAATGAGCGGTAGTGCTACTGTAAACTCAAACGAACACATTGCCATTTCGCAATCCTTTGCAAATATATCACGTCAAACATCGGAGAGCGCGCCAGGGCTGAGTGGCGCTGGGCTATCGCACGTGTTCACTTCGACTGCCGCCCATGGCGGCGCCCCTCTTAATGACAGCTTCAATAATAGCGCAGCGACAGTCGGCGCAAGTGTTACGGCAAAATTGCCGCTGGGACAGTTGCGTCCGAGTCGGGCACCTGTGAAACCATTGCGCAAGGAAGGCTCACCTACGGCAACCGTTGGGCGTGCCGCGTCTGAGGAAGCGAGTCGCGAGAGACCAGCAATCCGACTAAAGGTGCCTGCTATAGCCAAAGATTCGCCCATAGTTTCGCTTTGTTTGGCCTTGGGCCTGCTGGCGAGACGTTCACTAGCCAGCGCTTCTTCGCACAACTCACTCACTGGTGTCGAATTCTTTCTGCATGGCTTGCATGCGCTCTTCAAGGGCGATTTCCGTATAACTTCGTCCCGTGATGAGTGGGTGTTTGCCGATATGGAACTGTTGCATTCAGTCGTGGCCCCCGCAGTGAAAATGGCACTGAAACTACAACAGGATCACATATCGAACCCTGATGAATTTCTAGATCCCAGCGCGCTCTATGAAGCCATCGATACATGCGCTAAGGATTTGGTGATATCGCATGAAGCGGATCCGGTGTGGCGTAGCGCTGTACTACGTGGCGCGCCTAACCTCCTCGCGCTGCGCCACGTCATGGAAGATGGCTCCGACGAATACCGCATCATACGTCTAACGAAACGCTTACTTAGCTTTCGGGTTATCAAATTAAATCGTGAGTGCGTGCGTGGTTTATGGGCGGGCCAGCAGCAAGAGCTGATCTATCTGCGCAATCGCAATCCCGAGCGTGGCAGCATACAGAATGCCAAGCAAGCGCTTCGTAACATCATCAACTCAAGCTGCGATCAACCGATTGGTTACCCGATCTACGTCTCACCGCTCACCACTTCATATGCGGATACAAATGATCAATTACGTGAGATTATTGGTGGTGCTATAACGCTTGAATCGATCAAATCGAATGTGCTCGACTCGTGGCATCGGATACGTGAACGTTGCCGCCAAGGTTGCAGTTCAGGCTCAGCCATGGAGACTTCGAATATTGGCGGTATGTCAACAGTAGGTCCCGGTTGCAGCGCTGGCGGTGATTCTGGTGAAATTGCCCCAGTTTATATATCAGCACCGCTATACAACACCTTGACCGTAAGCAATTTCTTTGGCTTGCGTTCAACTAATGTGTCCAGCATTGGCGGTAGTCTGGGTGCACAATACGGAAGTGATGGCATATCAACGATGCGTAACAGTTTGGCAGTGATGCCAGTGAAACCTTCCTCGACCACATTACTGGCGGGTTTGCTGAATCGGGAACGTGAACAAGAACGTGAGCGAGATATGTTACGTGATGCGCGTGGCATACGAAAAAGTCAAACACAATCGAGTGGAGGATCGCGTGCTGAGCGTGAACGACGTGCTACGTTGCCAATTGCTAGCACAAGTTTGGGTGTAGTGAGCGGTGGTGCTCCTGCTACTAAAGATGTTTCCGAATTATTCCTAAAGATGGGGGAGAAGGAATCCACCGAAACACATTCTAATAGCAGTCCGAGATATACAAAGATCTCATGTTCTTCTGGTAGCATCGGTATTGGTAATATAATTACAACGCCGGGCGATTATCCGCGCAAGTCAAAAGGTCCCATTTGCTTGACAGCGGCTGCAGCTGCTATGGCGAACGAGTCGGTAATAATAGACGAGTTGATACCAGTGCCGCAGCGCCAGCCGCGTATTGAACTCTACAAGAAGGTGATAATTGTGGACTACACTGAGGTGAGAACAATTATTGATGAAAGTCTGATTGATTTGAGTTCCATTTAATCACCAAAAACTACTGACTGCATACAATCTTTTTTTTCTCAATGATTGAGTATTGATTGTTGTCCAAAATTCTCAATCTTTGTGACTTGAATGATTTGATTTCATACCAATGATGCGATTTGTATTTATTTCCTTTTATCAAACATTAGCGGTATTCACGAAGTAGAGCAGCTGGTCTTGTAGATGGGTGAAAGACCAGATTTGCTCTAAACACCAGCAAAACACATTTGAAGTAAATTATCTTCATATTGCTCTACCTCGTGAATACCGACATTATAATTTGATTGAGGTATTACGATATGATCGAGCATCTGTAAGGATAACCATAATTGCTCAAAAAATGCCACTCCATATACCATTCCGTGTAGTTCGGAAGCGTCATTGTAGACGGGCAGTTTCTACTCACTACAAAAGAACTGTTACCTCAATTATTGATCCAATCAAGTCACGATGTCTGTAAGTTAGCAATTTTAAAACTTTAAACTTTCAATAAAATCATAAATATCGGGAATGGTAATATGCATTTGCCAACTAAGTAAGTAAGTAAGAAATATGCTTTTACATTTTTCCACCAATTACCGCTTATTACGTAATTTTAAGTTTAATTTTTCTCGTCTAATCTATTGAGATAGCAAGTTTAACCTGGTTTCACTGCCTCCTTCCCCCCTACAGATTTACGACTGCCTCGATTTAGGACGCCGCATCGATGTCATTTGGCCTAGCGAAGAAATGCGGTCGAACGGCGGTCGCCTATCGTGGAAAAATTGGGTTCCACTTGTCGGTATGGTCGGTTACGTGGTGCACTATTGGATTCCAAATCATGCTGATGAACGCTTTCGTTCGCATGTCAATAATATTATCTATCTGATTGAGATTGGTGAACACTTTGTACCTGTAGGTGAATATGGCCTCAGAGAATATAATCAAATTGTCGATAAATTGGAAGAAATGGAAGCGGCGAACGGTACAAGTTTAAGTTCACGACGCAGCTCCATGCAACATGAATTGGATGAATTGCACCATGAGCAACGTGAAGGCCTAACACCGATTTTGGGTAGTAGTCTGGAATCACCGACATCACAGCTGGCGAGCACAAGCGGCATGGGAGGTTTTGGTGGTGCTGCCGATGATGATGATGCTCTTCATACACTGATGTTAAATACAAGCAGCGTTGGTGGTGTTGGTGGTAGTGGTGGTGCTAAAGCAAAAATAAAAGCGGTTAGCAGTAGCAGTTCAGAAGATGAAATTGGACTATTGAATTTAGAAAAACAAAGACGTGAAATTTTACTGAATATGTGGAAATTGATAGCTGATCAAAAGAATAGTGCGAATGACAAACAACATAATGACAATGATGCGGATGAGAATGCAGATATCGATGATGACGGTGATGGCGATGGTAACGATGGTGACGGCGACAATGTCGATATGGTGTCACATGAGCATAGCGCTGAAGGAGAGGAAGAAATATACGATGATGCAATTGAGGATAATAATATTAAAATTACTGAAGTAAATGATGATGATGAAATGCTGGTTAAAGACAAACGAGTCGCTGATGGTGATGATATAAAAATAGAAGCGGAGGTGGTGAAGGTGGAGAAAGTGGAAAGTATAGTAACAGAATCAGTAGCACACGCATCTGTGATATTAACATTGACTTCAACGTCGTTGGATAATGTCAATATTGGTGTTGATGACAATGAAGTACAAACGAGTGCAGCAAGTGTTGAGCCAAACGCTGTCATCGTCAACGAAGATATTGATGATATTGATGAGAATGGGGATGACGATGATGATGATGATGATGATAATGATAATGATAATAATGTTGCCCAAACGCCCATTCTTCTAAGTGAAAATAACAAAGAAAACTCTATTACTAATGATAATAATACTAAAGAAAGCGATGCTAGTGAAGTTTAGCAAAGTAGCATTTTAGAAATTCAGAAAATAATACTTAAATTAGTAAATTTCTAAAATTAATTTCACTTTTTATAGTTCAAAACACATCTACGGAATCAAATTTAAAGAAAATTTAAGCAAAAAGTGAAAATTGTTGTTGAAGGGTAATCAAAACATTTTCTGTTTTGTTTTTCGATGAATGAGGTTGTTATAAATTGTAAGCGTTTTTAAATACAGTAACACAAAATTGAAAAATTTAAAAATTTGTTAACAAAATGTTTGAAAATTATGATGTAGTTTAGAGAGTCACTAATTTTCTAATTCCTACCCTATCCTCTATACACAACAGCTTCCTTCTACTACTACTATTCTACAATTATCACTACTACTACTACCTTACTACCTACCTAGCTACAGCTGCTTGATATTGATGTTTTCCGTTTTACACAAGCATTCTTAATAAATAGTATAATTCCTAAACCTAAACGCTCCTAAGTATGACAACACAACAACAACAGCAACAACCTACTATTAAATATTTCTTCCTTAATATTAGAGCAAAACAAAAAAGTAAACAAAAAAAAATACGTAAAATAAATGTAAAATATTAATTATTATACCTACCCTTATAGCCAATGTACTCGTAATGTGCGTAATACTATTTCAAATTACAAAAACATACATACACATAACATACCGTCACTCATCCTATATAGAATTTACAAAGAAACTTATCATTAATAAAGTGTTATTTAAACTTAAGCATTCATTACTTTTTATGTATGTAACCGAAATAAAGAGAAAAACCTAAAAACAATGAATTAATGTATTAAGTTTCATATAAAATAAAAGTTATTTATGTTTATAACTATAGAAAATAGAAAAAGATAAATACAAAAAACAAAAAGATATATATATGAAAAACTCTAGCATTAAGTTATAAAAAAGAAAGATGTTGTAAAAGGATTTAAGCATAGGAAAAATAAAAAATATTTAAAAGAAAAGCTCTCATGTTGCCTTAAATTATTAGACTGATTTTTCTATACTGTACTATATATATATATATAAATAATATATATACATACATATAATATCGTGTAACTAATTTTCACAACGGAATTCATTGTCGTTTTAGAAAAAAAACAAAAAACAAAAAACAAAACAAGCAACTACAACAATACAATAATGAACTTAAACAAAAACTGGATAGTTTCAATTAAAAATAAAATTCTGTAAAGAAAAAGTATAATTTACTTACGAACAAAAAGAATACATAAGCTAAAAATTGTAAAAAAGAAATAATAAAATAATAATGGAATATTGTTAAGGCATTAAAGAAAAATTCAAATAAAAACATATACGACTCTATACTAAAACTAAGAACAAAAAATAAATAAATATTGAAAACACGCAGTTGTATAGCAAAGAAATTAAAAAAAAAAAGGAATAAAGAAATCATCCAGAATTATTTTTCGTTTGTTTTGTTGTTAATTGAAATATCATCATAATAATCCGCAGAATGAATGAATGAGTGAATGTATATGTATGTAATTAAGGAAAAATAATAATGAAAACAAAACAAACAAAAAACAATAGTATATATAATATGTATGTATATCTTAAATATTATATGTAGTTATTACATTTACTACTAACAACCCAAAGAGATTCCACAAATTATTATTATTATTATTATATGTATTGTATATGTGCTATATGGTATTTGTAATTTATAATTGTATATTTAATAATAATGAAATGAATAATGAAAATGTGTACAAAATTTGGCACACTATTTTCAATCATGCATAACTATTTTTATGATTTGTTAAATACAATCCTTGTATTTTTTATTTTAATTATGAATTTGTATATAAAACTGAAATTCAAATGACATTCTATACACCCAAAAAAAACATATTTTATTGCTCTTTTCTTTCTATTTTTTACTGTTTATATACGAGGGTAGATCAATAAGTGCCCGTGTTAGGAATGAAGAGGCAAGCTTATAACAAATTTTTTTTTTTTCAACTTTTAGTACAAAACACTTTTTCCAACGTTTCTCCCATTTCTTTAACCCCTCCAAAAAATACGATTTGTATAACTATTCAAAATTCGCTTCTGTGTCGACGATAACCTCCTCCTCGTTTGAGCTGAATTTTATTCCCCCGAGCCACGTTTTCATGTTGGGGAACAGAAAGAAGTCGCAGGGAGCCAAGTCGGGCGAGTACGGTGAGTGCGGCAGCAATTCGTAGTTCAATGCATGCAATTGGGCCGCGGTAATTCCGTATCCGCTTATTGTCCACCGTAAGCAATCGCGGCACCCATCGGGCCGACTGCTTTCTCATGCTTAACCTATCATGTAAAATATTAATTACCGTTCCGTACGACACTCCTACGACCTCTGCTACTTCGCGTTCTCGCACGTTCGTTCAGCGAGAATCATGTCGCGGAACTTTTCAACGATTTCCTCAGCACTCCTAAGGCCTCTGCTACTTCGCGCACTTTCGTTCGTGGAACTTTTCAACGATTTCCTCGGTAACCACGTCTGCCTGGCGGTCTGGGAGCTCCTCATTAAAACCGGATGTACGACCACGTTTAAATTCGTTGAACCAATATCTTACGGTTGTCATAGGCGGTGAAGGGTCCCCATAGACAGCATCCAACTTCGCTTATATTTCTTCACATGTTTTTCTATCCAAAAATAAAAAGCGAATTACGGATCGATATTGTTCTTTTTCCATTTTATCGCGAACCAAGAAACACACACACCAAGTTACTAATGGCTGCCAAATAAAAACTGAAATTTATTGTGATATCGTGTGACAGATGGCAGTACACGACGCGGTAATGCCAACTTCCCTCAGCAACGCCACCTGTCTTCACACACGGGTACTTATTGATCTACCCTCGTATTTCTTGTTTTATTTTTACACATTTATCGTTTTTTTCTACGAAATGCATATCATATATTATTAGATTTATCTCGATATAACTGAAATTGGGTTAAATTAATAAATATTAAAGTGAAAAAAAAATTGTTAAATGAATTACAAATGAAATGTTTTATTTTTATTTTATTTCTTTCTGCTTTTTGTTTTTATGTGTGTATTTTTAAAGGGTTTCTGTCCTTATCGATGGTTAAGCTTACAGATATGTTAAGTGAAATTGTGTGTGAAAGTGTGTTACTGGTTTTTCTGGCCTTTAGCATGTTACTTATCTAGAGCGCAGTAGACGCCGGTGAGTAATCATTAAAATTAAATTAAGGCGCATTGAAATCGGAACAACAAAAAAATGCTTTAAAATTTAACTTCAAATTGTAACACATTGGTGAGCGCTTAATCATCGGTATATGAAGACAAAAGTCTATAAATCGATTTAATATCGTATTTTGATTCAAAGGTCCAATATTTGCCTCTAGACTCACAGAATTCTATGCGGCCAAGACTTACACTGGATCAGAACTCATGATAGGTATAGTGACACAAACCGTAATTTAAAGGAAAGCGAAAAGGGGGAAAAAAACAAACAGGTCATCCTTGTGGGCACACCTTCCAAAGCTTAGACAATCAAAATTGCTAGTTGGGAATTTCAACCACAAAAGAACCACCGTAAGTCTAAAGCGTAACAAAACGCATCTCAGAATAGTATTGGGACGTTTCGGGACACTGTAAACTGGGGAAGCTCATGAAGATCTTAGGCACTAATCAAGACAAATCCTGTAGTTTTCACCAAAGTAATGGGGAAACACCCGAACATATACTAATACACTGCGAGGCACTTACTCGCAAGAGAAGGCGATACCCTATCACCCAGAAAGTAGGGAGCTTTAGATAGGCTATCACCCAGAATGTATGGAGCTTCATAGCCTTGAAGCCATCTATTACTGAGATTCCTCAGCAATATTGGCTTGTCTGACAGTTTGTAAACAAGTTACTATTGAGGGTGCAATAGACCTTTAAGGTCACAGTTTACATCCCCTCTTAAATCCATCAATCAAAATGCCGTTTCTATTAGTTTCTCTCATCATTTTGAATGCAAAAGTAAAGTAAAATCTATATTTTTAATGATGTAGAATGGTGCGGTGTAAATAAAAATTCAGCATTAATTAGCAATTTTCTCAAATCAAATTGGATTGAATTTTTTTTTACTGATTTTGAAGTTTATAATGAGGCTAATTTTTGTTCCACTATTTTTATAAAAGCGCAATTATTGTGGGTTACCTGTACATGTAGAAATACATATTAAAATATTGCTTCTTTTTTTTTTAAATCATAAGTCATTAATAAATATTAAGATCGAAAATTATACTTTTTTTTCAATTACTTTTGAGTTACATATGTAATTGGAATGAAATTGTATCCACTATTTGCATATGATCTTCAGAAGATACATTATTTTATGTATTGAAAACGAGGTTCGGAGATCTAGTAAAATTTACACTATTTCGTCTCGTTTATTAGCATTGCAGTCATTCATTACTCGCACCTCAAAGAGAGTGGATTGAAATGTTCAGAGATCCAATGCAGCATATTTTACTTTTAATGGCACAACAACCCATGGAGGGCCTAGGCCGAGCTTTTCGCATCCACTCATGTTGTGCGTGTTATATTTGTACATGAATGGAAGGGACGGACCTACAGTTTAATGCCGAATCCGAACGGCGAAGTGAAAAGCTTTCCATAGCAATTTTTACTCTTGTAGGTTTGCCATTGCCTGCCATGAGGTGGTGCCGGGTAGAAAAATTATCTTTTCTACTTTTTGATTTTGCATGTGCCGAGATTCGAACCCCGGACACTCTGCGTAGCAGTCCAACGCACTACCACTACACCACAGCGACGAATCCAGCATATATCGAATCGAAAAGTGAGATTAATTTTACTTTTAACACAATGGATTATGAGTGAGAATAGGACGGCAAATTCTAATCATCGATTCGCGGAAACTTCACATGGGAAACATACTGTTAAAGCAAACATAATTTCAGGAAATCATAGGGCCTCTGTGAAACGTACGATTGTCTGAATTTTATTTTCTGACTTCTCTGGGAGCGGAACTTCTCTCTGAGGTGAGTGCACTTCCATGTGGTTTTTCGACTATTCCCTCAACCCTCAACTGCCTTGAGGGATCCAAGGGCCAGGCGGAGTATTTCTTTGATAAGTTTTTGGAGAATGACAGGCCGGGCCTGTCCCATTTTTATCGATTAATTGCAATAGTAACAGAAACCTGAAGATATTCCCGATATCTAGTTCGGTTTTTGACTACAGTTATGATGTTAATAATGGAAAGGGCTGACGTTCTTCAATCTCCATTTCTCATGGAGTTTTTGTTAACATCTTTTGAAATCCGGGCATAAGTAATAGATTCTGCGACTACATTCGCATTCAGCATCAATTTCATAACAAATCAAATTGGATTGATTTACTAGCATTTGTTTTCTAAAAGAAATAGATCACCAAATGAAATAAAAAGAAAGCAATCGCAAGCAAAAATTTAAATATAAGAAATATTTTAGGATTTGTTTCCTTTGCAAAAAGGTCAATAACTACACCCATCTTCCTTAATTTTCATTTGGGAAATACAAAAGGGAGCAACAATGGATTTACTTTTAAATTTTGTCTGATTTACAATTCCAACCGTATGATGTTCACGCAAGTGGCGGAAAAGCTTTATATGAGGGTAGAATTGATCAGATGAGCATTGGTTGGACCCACCCATACAATTCCAATGATTTTCTTCTTTCTTTCTTTCTTTTTTTTTTTGTTTTTTTTTGTATATCTCCGTTTGGTGCAAAGACGATGGTCGACAATGCCATGCCAAAGAGAAAGAAGAAGAAGGCAAAGAATATTCAAGTTTTTATCAACAAAACAAAAAGAAAAATAGTTAAAATAAATGTTTGCTTGTAAATTATAAGCCAGAAAAGTAAATAAATAAATAAATATGATATTCACAATTACTACCTTATGTAAATAATATACATAAGTACTATGTACATATAATGAAGTTTCAACATTTATGTAAAGCAAATTTTTCTAGGAATTTGAATCAATTGAATAAGGAAAGAAACAACCATACGAAACAATGGAATGGATTGGAATTTTAAAACAAGTATATTGTATGGTATGGTATAAAAAGGCAAATTGAAACTATTAAAAATTATCAAAAAGTTAATAAAAGAAAATATTAAAAAATTGTGAAAATTATACACAAAATTTGTTTATTTTAATATTACTAGGAAATGTTACAATTAAAGAGTTTTATATAGACGTAAATAACTCACACTATAGCACTATACATATACATATACGATGGCTACAGTAATCCCTTAATTATCTTCATAGTCCAGTATACGAGGTATGATCAGAAAATAACCGTTTTATTTTTTTCAAAGAGTATTTATTTATTCATCAACAACTATCTTGTCCCCTTTAAGGTAACCCCCTCAGATATGCCAGCGTTTTTTCCAATCCTCGAAACACTTCTGAAACGCGCTTTTTGGTATCGCCAACAGCTCCTGTTTCGATTTTTTGTTTCTTTTATCTCCTCAATCGTAGCAAAACGCTTTCCTTTCATCGGTGTCTTCAGTTTTGGGAAAAGGAAAAAGTCAGCGGGGGCCAAGTCCGGTGAATACGGTGGTTGAGGCATGATAACGGTTTTGTTTTTGGCCCAAAACTTACGCACAAGCGACGTTGTTTTTGCTCAAAATTTAGCAATTTTGGAACAATCTTCGCTGCCGCACGTTTCATGCCTAAAACATCCGTAAAAATTGCTTGGCATGAGCCGAACGATATGCCAACATCATCAGCAACCTCTCTCTGATAGTGATTCGACGATTATCCGAAATCATTTTCTTCACTGCGTCAATGTTTTCATCGGTTGTTGACGTGCTCGGGCGACCAGGACGAGCATCGTCATTGACATCTTCTCGGCTTTCCTTAAACCGGTTATACCACAATTGAACTTGTGTTCTGCTCATTGTAGACTCGCCAAAGGCCACAGTCAACATTTCAAATGTCCTTGCGCATTTAATTTCATTTTTTACACAAAACTGAATACAGTTTCTTTGATCCATTTTTTCAAATACTAAAAAATCGAAGAGCACACCAAAACACGACTAACCTTTTTATCTGTCAAAAACAAACTGACAATCCAAAATGGTTGGTATTGCCAACATATATAAATGCGAAAATCGAACATACGTAACTCACGAAATTTGAAAATGACGGTTATTTTTTTATCACACCTCGTACATATAAAAATTGAATCAATATGCGTTGGAAACTAAAGTTAGGCATAGATCACAGGAGGTACAAACGAACAAGCGAATGAACGTCGTACCAACTGCGCTTATTCCTGCATTCGTTCTATGAATTGGCATTGATCTAGATGTAGCTTAAGGCACAGAATGAGTTGAAATTCAAGTACAGACCCCGCGAACTATCGCCCCATCGCAATCTGTTCTACGCTATCCAAAGTCATGTAACTGTAAAGTGTAAATAACTTCTACTTGGTGTAATAACTTGAGCAAAATGAATTGATTAATGACCGCCAATACGGTCTCCGGCGAAATCGCTCTGCAGGCGATCTCATGGCGTTCCTCACTGAGCACTGGTACCATTGCTTCGTCCATTGCTTCGGTGAGAGCAAGGCGGTTACTCTGGATATTTCAAAAAGGCGTTTGACAGGGTGTGGCATAAAGCACTAGTGTTAAAACTAATAGAGCATGGGGTCGGCAGTAACTTCACACGATGGATCACGAACTTTCTAAACGGCCGCTCTATCTGTGTTGTGATAGACAGCATTGTTTCAGAAATTTGTGCCAATAATGCTAGAGTGCCACAGGGTTCGGTCCTCTCAACTACATTTTGACCTTCTGTCATTAACGAAGAATCTCATTTACTTGTTTTCAGATGACAGCACAATTTCTCATTCATATGTCTGTTCAAAATGCGCTAACTCTTTGGAGATTGAGAGAAAAAGGCACGTTATGAATGACTCACTCAATAAAGATCTCCATTCAATCTCCGAGTGGGGTCTTACAAATAGAGTTGAGTTCAATGCGCGTAAGACCCAATGTTGTCTGTTATCTCACAAACGAGTCTCCCAACCCCCCGTTAACCCCATAGATATGAGTGGGGTAGGTATTGCGGAGACAGCGACTGTTGATGTTCTGGGCATGTCCATCCAATGTGATGTTCGTTGGAATAAACACATTTTTTACGTATCGAAAGAGGCAGCCAAGTGTCTCGGCTTTCTTAGGCGGTGTAAAAAATATTTTACTTCGACTGATCTCCGCAAGATCTACACCACCTATATTCGTCCTAAATTTTTTTTTTTTTACAAGCCTTCAACACTGAGGGTGTACCCCTATGAATGCAGAGCATTGTGTTGAATGGAAGGAAGATTGATAGGTGGGAGAAAGAAGGAGGGAGATTCAGAGACGGTTTGCAATCACACAGGACACCGATAAAGGGATAGACAGCTATTGTGGCAAGTGTTATGCCTTTACCACAATGAACGTCAATTTATCAGTGTCGACTATGACCACATGTAGCGCCAAAGGCCGAACTTTTCGCATCCACTCATGTTGTACGTGTTATATTTGAAGGACCTACAGTTTTATGAACGGCGAATTGAAAAGCTTTTCATAGGAAATTTTTATTCTTGTATAATTGCCGTGTATAAATTTTGTTGTTGCTTTTCTTTTTATTTTGCCTGTGGCGAGAATCGATCCCCTGACACTGTGCGTAACATTCCAACGCACTACCGCTACGCTACAGCGACCACAAATTGGAGGTAAATTCGCACCTATGGGCTGGAGCTTCACAAACGCAACTGGAGCTCCTGGACCGTATCCAACATCAAGCGATAAAGCTAATAGGAGAAAGTAAAGTTAACGGTAGCTGTAGTGTAGTGGTAGTGCGTTGGACTGCTCCACAGAGTGTCCGGGGTTCGAATCTCGGCACAGGCAAAATCAAAAAGTAGAAAAAATAATTTTTCTACACGGCACCATTTCTCGGCAGGCAATGACAAACCTACAAGAGTAAAAATTGCCTATGAAAAGCTTTTAACTTCGCCGTTCGGATTCGGCATTAAACTGTAGATCCGTCCCTTAAATTCATGTACAAATATAACACGCACAACATGAGCGGATGCGAAAAGCTCGGCCTAGGCCCTCCATGGGCTTTTGTGCCATTAAAAGTAAGTAAAGTAAGAGTTTCCAGCTCTATTGACTCCTTGGAACATCGTCGAAACGTGGCTTGCGTCTCACTGTTCTACCGTTACTGTAACGGTAGATGTTCTTCTGAGATGCGGAAGCTGATGCCGCCAGTTCGTGTGTTTAACAGAACTACTCGGTCAGCAAACGGAACTCACGCCTTCCACGTAGACACGGTGTTCCAACGCACTACGCATTACAGAGTAAGTTCGTTCATCTGTCGTACCGCGCGTATTTGGAATAAGCTCCCTGCAACAATTTTTCCCAATTGCAAGTTTAAAGCAAACGTTCATAAACAATTCTCCCTCCTTTTTCCGCCCACACCTATCAATCTTCCTTCCAATCAACACAATGCTCTGCATTTATAGGGGTACCCCCTGTGTGTTGATTATATTTAAAACAAAAACAAAAAAATAACAGCACTGACTGTATTCGCTTGGACTGTGATGAGCCCAATAATAATTTTATTCAACTTAAACTACTTATTTACAACATATTTATTATCTAATTAGTTATTTGTTAGGCGGCCATATGACTGACAATTCTGCCAGGGTGACACCATACAACATATAATGATATTCCTCAAGTAGGACTGTAATATAAAAAATTAAAAATAAATCAATTAATATCGTATCTTGACTCATAGAAAAGTATAAACCGCACACATACAATTGGAATTGGTCTCCCACTCGCTAAAGAGTTTCGCACGAGTGTTGATTTGCTTGGTAATCAGGGCACGCTTAAAACGCATAACATTCTCATTGAGATTAGACCAACTTTTCACCAAGGCAGACGGAGTTGTCTTCAGTTTTTGCTTATAATCCTCTAGTTTCTTGCACACCTGCCCATCTAGCAAAAACATACCGAAATAACTGAAACGACAAACAATTGATTAACGAAATGCTGTATGCATAAATGTATCGTCCTCGCTTACGAAAAAGCCTTTTCGCTAATTGGCATTTCAATTTCGGTTAGCGGCAACTCCCACGCTGCCTTGCCAAATGTGGCATCAACAAAACTATAAATTTTTCCATCATTTTCGTTGAATTTTGGAAGCGGATCATCACGTACAGCGCGTATATTACACAACAGCGGCACGTACAACATTAGCCATTCCGGTTCAATGGCTGTTATGCCGCGTATAAACATTTTGGTGGCATCACCATTCTGTATTTCATACGCCTCTTGATAGATAACCCATTCGGGTAGTTTTTGCTTAAGCACCGATGAGGAATGCATGAATGCGGGTTCTTCCATGTCGAGGCAATTGTAGGCGTATTTGAAGCGACGTTTCTCCTCTTTATCACTAATATCGGCCAGGGAGACTTTACGCGCTACACGATCACCCATGCCGGCTAGTAGAATTTGACGTAGGAAACGTGTTTGCTGATCGGTGGGTGGCGCCATGGCAGGATCAACGCCTAGATCAACATCACTGATGCTTAGGTTTATTTCATTCGTGAGTTGTACGCGCAATTTACGCACTTCGGTGATCGCTTTCAGGCGGAGGCCGTTGTCAGTGCAGAATTTTGTGAGTTTACCCTCGGAGCCAGCAAACTCAGCAGCGCCGACAGCACGTAGCAGAACCATGGGATCGCCAAGGAGCTGGAAATTACCTGTGGCAGCAATGGTTGAATGGGTGAATGCAAAATTAATACTTCTTGAGTACTGAATTCTCTAATAGTTTCATAAATTACCTGTACTGGCCCAACTTTGACGCTTCTTCTGCCATTTGTTCATCATCAATGAGCCGTCCTCCTTTTCCTTATCGAAATTCACTTCCATGAGGACTTCTTGCACGGAGAGCGCTGCCACCAAACAAACTGTATACGGCAATAAATTCTGTTGATGTGATAGCGCCAACATTTTGCCAAAACGTGGAGCAACGGGAAAACGCGAAATAACATGTCCTAATTTGGACACAATGGGAGGTAAGTCTTTCTTGTCAGCATTGCTAACACGCTCCAGTGCTCCCAAAATCACTAAACGTTTCTCGGCCGCTTGTAGCTGAACAATATCGGGTGGTGATGGAAATGGGAAATTAATTACGCGGTCAATACCCATACAACGCATTTGTAGCATTAGATCATCAACAGGCTTCTTTTGTATATCGGGCACGGTGAATCCCTCGAATTCATCGTTGTAAACAGCCGACGAATACAAACGATAACAGTGACCAGCACTGACACGGCCAGCACGTCCAGCACGTTGATCTGCCGAAGCTTTTGATGTGTAAGTAACAACGAATGCACTCACGCCGGTTATCTTATCGTAGAGTCTTGTCTTTTGGCGCCCTGTATCGACAACATACTTAATATTGGGTATGGTCAGTGATGTTTCGGCAATGTTTGTGCTTATAACACACAAGCGGCAACCTTCAGGCACTGGCTGAAAAATTCGATTTTGTTTTTCACTCGAGAGTAACGAATAGAGCGGTAGAATCCAGAGCGGTTGTTTTGTAGCATTCTCATTTTCTACAGTATTCAAGTCGTTTTCTTCTTCTGCATCATCGTCATCTTCTGTTGCTTCGCCTTCCAAGTCACTATTGGCGATATCAAGCATATCTGCTTCCGTATCATCACCAGGAAGTTTATAATCATCTAAATTGATTTTTGGCAAAGCAATTTGCGAAAGGAATTTCTTTTTCGATTTTCTTACATTGCGTATTGCGCGTGTCATATCAAATTCTATATCTGCCTCATCGGCAGCAGCATCGTCATTGGGCTGCGATGCTCCAGCATCATCATTTGTTGCTTCTTCCTTGTATGCAAGATCATTTTTTGATATGGTTTGTGATTTCTCACTATTTTTTACATAGGGAAAGGAGCGTCTTAGCTTGCGTACCTAAAATATTTATAAATTTATTTATATGTACTTATGTATATTAGGGGGATTCTGTAAGCCAACAACAAACAACACACCCCAAACAATTTTGCTATTCTTATTTAATTTCATATGAAAATATCTCTTACCAATTGGTTTACCTCCTTTTGACCGGTGAGAAATACCAATATTCCACCTTCTGGCAGTTTAGAATGAATTTTCACAGTCTTACGATACGCTTCTTCCACATAATTTGCCGGCGTATGTTTCTGAAAGTGTATTGTCACAGGAAATTGACGAGCCTCCACTTTCAGCAGAGGCGGTGGGCATTTAAATAAACGTGCATTATTTGTAAAATCTTCTACACGCAAAGTTGCAGACATAATAATCAATTTCAGTGGGTTTCCACGTTTCAAACGCAGTGGCACGATACGAGAGAGCAGCCCCACCAAAATATCTGTATATGCACTACGTTCATGCGCCTCATCCAGTATGATGACTGCGTAATTATTTAGCAGGAAATCACTTTCAATCTCTTTGAGTAGCACACCATCGGTCATAAATTTAATACGTGTCTCTGGCGTGACATTGCCCTCGAAACGTATGAGATAGGAAACTTCACGCTCGGATAGATTCATTTCGTATGCAACACGTTTTGACATGGCAATAGCTGCAACACGCCTGGGTTCGGTAATGCCAATCATTTTGTTATGCAAAGCATAACCGGATTCGTACAGAAATTGTGGTATTTGTGTGGTCTTGCCCGAGCCTGTCTCGCCGGATATTATGATTATGGAGTTCTCATTTATTGTTTCCATAACTTGTTGCTCTTCGGCTAGAATGGGTAATTTGAGGCGTGCTGCTTGTACATCATCGGCACGGTGTACAGGTACATAGACAGTAGTACGGATTGGTAGTAGCGTGGTTGTAGATGAAGGTTTTGTTATGGTTTTCGTTGCAGTTACTTTTGGTGCTGCTGCTTTTTTACTAGATGCTGTCACGTCTTCAGTGTCAATAGTTTCAAATACTTGCTGTTGCATTTTTTCATCATCTTTTTCCTTAGTTCTATTGGTTTCTTTATTATCATTGTCACTACTTTCGTCATCATCATCATCATCGTCGTCAATATCACTTTCCTCCTCTATGCCCACTATATTGGGATTTCTACGTTTTGCTTCCAAATCTGCTACCTCTTCTACCAACAATTTTCTCTTTACTGCCCCTTTTATCGAGCTTATTCGTCCGCTGATGGCACATTCTGATTTTTTTTGCTGTTCCTTCTTCAGTTTCTTTGCCATCAATTCATCGAGTGTAGAAAGTTTCTTCACTCCCACCGTCTGAACTTGACTAATAGAAGTGTACTGCTGCAATTCCTTCTCCGGTATTTGTACATTAGCCAATGCAACCAAAAGCTCAGCCCGCTGCAGACAAATTAATGAATTTTAATAGATTATTGATTCAGTTCCCATCTCCAGCCGTTTTATATACTTACACCCTCTTTTTTCTTCTTTTTGTCCACAATTGTTTGCAAATGTTTGCGTTGTTTCTTCGTTAGAATTTTCACATTTTGTCTACGTTCCACTTTAATTTTAGTCTCGCGCTTCTTGGAGGGCAGTGCGAGCGCATTAGCTTCATCGTAGCCTGCTCCTTCACTCGCTTCTTTCCACTCGATTCGTATCTGAATTAAAATTGAATTATGTATTTTATTTGCTTTTTACAATGGAGTTTAATTTCTTCTACTTACGTTTTTCGCCGCCGAATTGTCAACAATTGTTTTCGGATTCTGACGCGCCTTTGCGTTATACACTTTTTTACCCATTTTTGTATTTTAATATGTTTTAATTTCAATAAAATTTGATATTGTATTTACTTCAACTATTTTTTATTTTTGATTGCACGTGCAATCCACAACTGTCATTTATTTTATTTTGATACGAATAACATCAACAAAGTGAACTGTCAAAGTCACAAGCGAGAGTGCAGTGAGAGAGCAGGGATACCAACACTCCGAAATTTCTCGGTTTTGTAGCGTGATCGTAATTAGCGGAAGATAGCAAATAAAAGTAAGCTGATGTCAAAACTTAACAATAAGCTTACCATAATAAAGTTTTGTCAAATAGTTGATCAAGCTACAATCAATGTCTCATAGTTAGTCAAAAATTAGTACACATTAGTACACTTTTTATATTTCAACTGCAAAATACAGTTACAACTAAGTTTTGTTGTGTAAGTTCGGAGGATTTTCCTTTTTTCCTAATTGCTACATACAGTGTCGGAAAATACAATAAGAACACCTTGCACTATAAAACTTCCATTGATTTTTTTTATCGGACTGCTTATGGCAAACAATTTTTATAGAGAAGAAAATGGTATGGTATATACTTTATAAATTTATAGGTGGCAACTTACTTACTTACTTACTTACTTATCATTCGAAGGCGGACAGGACAATTCAATTCAAGAACAGCAGACGAAAAAATTTATATTTTAAAAAGAAAACTTAAATTTGTTTATAATTTGTACTGGTAAGCATTGAAATGGTAGCATTGAGGGTAATTTAACAAATTAAATGTAAACTATTCCGTAATGTCACAGCAAAATGGGTCGAGCAAAGCACTGTACCAAGGAGGAGCGTGATTTGGTGAAAAAACTGCTAAATGAGGGAGCAGATCCCCGACATTTGTCTACCAATCTTTATTACCTCAAAAATTTCATTGCAAGAGAGGTAAGCCGACCCCGCAAAACTACAAGTGCAGGTGACAATTGCATAAAAATTTTGGCGGCACGCGATCCATCTAAGGCAGCTGCCACAATTAAAGAGGAGATAGGGGTTCAAATTTGTGCTCGATCAGTAAAGAGACGTTTGGTGGAAAAAAATTGTATAGGAGAACATCACGAAAAGTACCAATGTTGACACAAAGACATCGAAAATGTCCCATAAAGTTCGCTGAAGCGCACATTGAGTGGAATGGTTCAATTAATGCAAAAAATGGCCTAACGTATTATGGACAGACGAAAGCCATCACTTCCAACAAGAATCTTGTTGGCAAACGTTGGGTTAGACACCCGAAAAACGCAGAATTGAGCCCAAAATATACTAGGAAGACGTTTAAGCACGGACGTGGAAGCATCATGGTATGGGGATGCTTCTCTTGGTATGGTGTGGGTCTTCTGTATTGGATAAAAGAAACGATGGACAGATTTATTTACGTAAACATCCTTCAGGAGGTGATGCTTCCTTAAGCTGAATGGGAAATGCCCCAGCAATGGCAAATGCAACAGGATAGCGACCCAAAGCACACCTCAACCCTTGCACGAGATAGGTTTTCCCATAATGGAATTCCCGTTATGACCTGGCCTGCACAATCTTTACTTACTTACTTACTTTTAATGGTACAACAGCCCATGGAGGGCCTAGGCCGAGCTTTTCTCATCCACTCATGTTGTGCGTGATATATTTGTACATGAATGGAAGGGACCTACAGTTTAATGCCGAATCCGAACGGTGAAGTGAAAAGCTTTTCATAGCAATTTTTATTCTTGTAGGTTTGCCATTGCCTGCCAAGAGGTGGTGCCGTGTGGAAAAAATATTTTTTGGAATAAATGCATAAAAGTAAATACCTGTTTTAAATTTATCATAAGCCTAGAGAAATATTTTTGTAAGGTTTTTGGTTTCAGAACAAGGTGTTCTTATTTGATTGTCTGACACTGTACGTATTTATGTGGTTGGTATGCATGTATATTCTGATTTAAATACGTGTCAAGCAGGCTTGTTTTCGATTTTGAAAAATATTTTCATTATTCACTGGTCTACAAGACTTTTACATGTGTCCTCTGGAGAGCGCATTTTAAAGGTTTAAGCGTTAATAAACGTTAGGTTTGTCTGAGAGAATAGGAACAATAGGGAGATTCATATAAGCTCATAAATGACTCACGAGTTTATAATTTTATACGGTTTACAAGGCATTTATGAGTTTATATGAATCCCACTAATATTTGTTAAATGCAGCAAAAATCTTTGAGTTTATATAAATGGTTCTTGAATGTTTGCAGACCAAATCATTGGTTAAATTAAAATTAAATTTTCGTTTGGATTGATCAGCAAAAGTTCGAATTTAAAATAAAATTATGTAATTTTAAGTCCAAATAAATCAAAGTGTTGGCATCCCTATAAACTACCTTATCGACAGCAGGTAACATTGTCACAGTGTTATAACAGCAAAGTACATTCAAAATTTAATTTAAAAATACTATTTCCAAAGCTAATAGATTGAAATTGAAAACTATAAACTAAATTCTAATACATAAAAAAAAATGAAAAATATTTTATATTTTATATTTCGCCTTTGATAGGATTGTTTACCCGCTTTTAATGCACTTTATGTGTATGAACAGTGTCAGTCAAAAGAAGGAGGACTTACGCCGAATAATAGCATTTTACATCCTGGCGGATATCGTCTCGCCTAGACTTTTGGGCTTTACAAGAGAATCATAAAATTCGGTAAGCAATGAAAAACTATTGCTTCCAAAACTATGTAAACTTCGCGATTGCAAAAACTTAATAAAAATCAGAGCCGTTAATGTGACCCTGATATGATACCAACAAAAACTATGGATCAGAAGAGCGTCGTCCTTACCAAAAACTTTATTTATTGTTGCTCTGAGTAATTGTATTTGGTGCCATCAATAAATCAAGATATCAGCAACTACTAAAGAGAATTTATTAAGATTTTTTGTTTACAACAATTAATTTAAATTAATTTCGAAAAACTAAATAAATTAGGTAGAATAAAAAAAGCAAGCCATTAAAATTTATGCAGAATTATTGAAAAAGCAAATAAAACAAAGTCAATTTTTAATTTTACTGCTTACTTTTTATAGTATGTTAACTGATACTGATTCGGCTGCTGGTATGAGGTAGAGGAGGGGAAGGATGGAGGGTTAGATCTGTGCAATGTCGTTGAAAATTGTGCAAATGGACTGTTAAACTGGTATGTGCTTGTTGGACCATCAGCATATGCAGAACCAGCATGAGAAAGACCAATATCATCATAAACACTTATACCTACACCAGTTCCACCATTCGACCGATGTGGATTCGAATATAATTGGGATTGTCTATTGCTATAATCATTGACCACATCAATGGGGGCAGCATTGTCTTCGTTTCTGCCGATAGGTGGACTAGCTTCAGCTTTATCATCATTAGTTTCCGTTTGTGGTTGGCCTTGTTGGGGTTGTGGTTGTTCGGGTTGGGGTTGGGGTTGTTCGGGTTGGGGTTGTGGTTGGGGTTGTTCGGGTTGGTGTTGTTGTTGTAGTTGTTGGGGTTGTTGTAGTTGTTGCTGTAGTTGTTGGGGTTGTTGTTGTGGTTGTGGTTGTTCTTGTTGGCTATCGTTATCATTGTTAGTGTTAGCAACACCATTCGCAACATTATCATTAGAGGAGGTATCTGCAAAGTGATCGAGAGAATCCAGTTTTTTGACAATTAGTAAGAAGTTTACGTATTTTACCATCAGATTGTGCATACTGATATATGAGATCCTCACGTAATTGTGCACGTGATGCTGGATTGCGTAAATGCTGACGAACTCTCAGGCGTGATTGAGGCGGCGGTGGTGGTGGTGGCGGTGGTGGTGCCGCTGGTGCTTCTGCTGCATCATAATCATAGTCATAATCAAATTTATTATATTGACCTCGACCATAACCAGTTTGGTAGTAATCATAATCGTGAGCAGAAAAACGTGGGCGTGGAAAGCGATGTACAGGTGGCAGAGGATGTGGTCTTCTAGTACGTGCTGGTGGAGGTGGAGGTGGTGTTGTAACTGGCGGAGCCTCAGTGGTAGTTGTTGTAGTAGTCGTAGTGGTGGTAGTTCTGGGACGCTTGGATGGTAGCAGTGGTAGATGATCGTAATCACCATAATCGCAATTAAAATAAGCCCCTTTTCGGCAAGGCAAATACGACGCACGACCATAATCAAAGCCAAATCCAAATTTACCCTGAAAGGGTGGAAGTGGTACTTTTATGGGTCTTTGAGGTGGTGGCGGAGGAGGATGAGGCGGTGTTGCCGTTGTTGGCGGCGGTGGCGGTGGTGGCGGCGGCGGTGGTGGTTGCGTCGTTGCTAATGATCTCGTAACATTAGCCTTGAAATTGCTAAGTGAGGCACTTTTCAACAGAAGGCTACGTAGAAGTATACCCACATCCACATACGCCCGTTTTGCACGTGGCTCCTGTACACTTACATCATCAGCAACAGCAGCAGCAGTTACATATGTGCCACAGCTGCTGTTGCAATAAATTATGACACCAATAATTACAATTCGTTTCAGCAACATAACTGCTTTTTAACAGTTTCTGTTGTTGCTTTGTTAATACACACTGAACTAATAGTTCAATGCAATTGCAGATTATAGTCAAATAAAATTCAATTTCGTTTTTAGCGTTGCACTTAACTACTCTGGAAGGAGTTCAGCCAAGAACTGTGACCAGCAAGTGCCACAATTTTGATTCAGTGTGTAAAGAGTGTATTGTTGCAATTTGAAAGTGAGTCTATTTTGTGTGATCGTTTTGTGGCACCAACACGTTTTACAAGTTCTTTATTAGCAGCAAATTGCCACTGCAATTGCAATCTACTATATCGTTTTAAGTTAAGTTTTCATATTACATTTGCATTTTCCTACATTGTTGTTATCTACCTACTTATTCAGGCACATAAGTATGTAGTTGAACATTTGTTAAGTATTTGTTGCTCGTTGTCAGAAAAATCTTTAAATTATACATTAACTGCAACAAGTTATATAATAACCGGGACATTATTTGTATCTATTTTTCATTCATTATACGATACATCAATGCTTATATCACAAGTTAAAGGATCCAGTTTTGTTTATGTATGTACATAGATTATGAACGTTATTGTAGTAAAATTAAAACATCAGTTTACTACTCATATTATATTTAATTTAAACCTGCTTGTTTACTCGTACCCCAGAATAAAAACAACTTTCACTTTTTAAGATAAATGATGCTTAGACGATTTTAAACCTTAACCCTGACCAAGGAAGATACAGCAAATCTAATTTATAACTTAGGCTTAGCTCAAATAGCACTGAAACACTATGTCTAAGGTCATGAAATTTAATGAAAATGCTGAAAGTAACACGTTCTACATATATATATATGGGGTTCCAATTGTGACCAGCCGCCGTGGTTTACGTCAATAAGTACATGTGTACATGAGGTGCTGACCGGACCACAATTGATTAATATCATTGCATCAAGCGTAAAGATTTGCGTTCAGTAATGATTATATTTTACAAGAGTAATAGTAAATCGACATTGTCTAATCTACAATATTTAACCATAGCTACTTATAACATATGAAAAAAGTTTCCCTTTCAAGTATGTAAAAAATATTTGATCAGGAACACTGGTCGTTTACGTAGAATTTCCAACGCAGTCTGCCTGTTGCTGTGCCGCATTTCATTAAAAGATTTATACGTTTCGTTGTAGATGGTCCAGGTAGCTGGTTAATTCTATTCTTGTATCTTATGGTTTATGTCTTGCGCGGACATAACACACCCGGTGTTATAACGGTGCCTAAGTAGGAGAAATCATCATCATCTTTTGAATGGTAATGTTGTTGATAGGAAACTACCTCTCTATCCATAATTCCAATCGTTGTTACAGTTAATGAAAGTGAATCAATTAAAAATTGGGGAGAAATATTTTCAAAATTACTAAATATAATTTCGCCCGATTCATATTCTCATGTATAAGTTACTTACTTACATACTTAACTGGCACTACAACCGATGATCGGTCTTGGCCGCCTCTACAAAGTTTCGCCAGTCGTCTGTGCTATGCGCCAGTTGATAAGGCCAAGTGCAGTCAGGTTACCCTGCACCTGATCTTTCCAACGGAGACTAGGACGTCCTCTTCTGCGTGTTCCTCCACCGTGGTTCGAATAAAACACCCTTCTAGCCGGAGCGCTTTCTTCCATTCGCTCATCGTGACCCAGGCAGAGAAGACGCTGGATTTTTATACGCTTGACTATGTCAGTGTCGGCCTACAGCTCATACAGCTCATCGTTCCATCTTATTCGATATACGTCGTCCACGCATACTAGACCGTAGATCGGAGTATCTTCCTCTCGAACGCTCCTTACAGCCTCTCACCAGTTATGATCAATGTCCATGTCTCTGCGCCATGTATACATTCTGTACAAAAAGAACCGGGAATTGGTCAATAAAACACAAAGTATGACCCTTCCGAAATAATACACTTATGCCAACGAATACTCCAATCATCAAAACATTTTCCAAACGCATTTTCCTGAATCGACTTCAGTTCTCGCCGCGAAAGCTCTTTTATGTCTTCTAACGACATAAAACGGGTTCCTCGAAGTGTCAATATGAGTTTTGGAAAGAGAAAAAATTCAGCCGGAGCCAAAGTAGGTGAAAACGGTTTGTTGAGTTTATGGCAAGAAATTCATTCCCGACGATAGCCTAGCCTTACCAGGTCCGAACATAAGTGTGTAAGACAGATTGATAGCTCTTTCTCGAATCTATGGGTGGTGGTGCATGGCCGTTCTTAGTTCGTGGAGTGATTTGTCTGGTGTATTGATTGTCGTGGTGCAAAATCAATTAGTTTTCTTTTCACAAACTTGACCCTTTACAACGAATTTGTTTTCTTAAACGCCGCATAACGCCTAGATAATATTCATCATTTACTGTCTGAGGATGTTCCGTCACCACTTCCTTCACTTTATTGATGGTATTTTTACTTTGATGGCCAACCGGAGCTAGGCAAATCTTCTACCACATCTCGACCTCTTTGAAATGCACTGTAACACTCATATGCTCATGTTTTTGATAAATTCGATTCACTGTAAGCCTTCTATAACATTTTCAGCGATTCGGTACACAAAATTCCATTTGCTATATAAAATTTGAGACAAATCCTTGGTTCGATATTTTTATTCATTGGAAAAATCTCAAAACACACTTCAGATGAATTGACAAAAATCGAGCACTGTTAACACTCTGAATGGCAGATCGCGCTCAAAAATCACTTCAGGATATAGGACAGTGGTGCCAATTTAGCGACAATAATTTTAAGCGGGCTTTTTAAATGATTATTTCCCTGTATGTATGTATATTTTTTTAAAAATTATTTGTGGTTCCACCCCCAAATTCAAATTCTTGCCAATCGACTCGAACGAACTTGTCACTTCAACTCTCTAAACCTCAATCCAAAGAATGTTATTTCTATGGCGATAGATTTTTAAGAATAGTGGCATCGAAATAACCGAGAAACATGTGATTCAGGAGTTCACTTTGCAATACTACAAACACATATACATAGTTATTTCAACGTCAGTGTGATAGTCGAAACCCGATTTCCACCAATTACTTACTTCATATTTGGCAGAGTAAGGTAGATTAACCAACCTTCAGAACAAATCGATAGGTGTTGGTGACCGTGAAAGCTTTACTACATTCAGTAAAACGCAGTAAAATGTCTCAAACTTAATCTTAAAAATGATTTACGAATAAAATGTCTTAAAATTTCGCATCAAACTAAACCAGTTGCGATTTGCTGCATTCAGCTAAATACCTGAGTGTAGTTATTTTAATTAAATCGTATTACTTTGCTAAATCATTGTGCTCCAATTAAATCCAGCGTACCTAAGCATATGCAATAAGTAAGCAAATTTTAATAAAATTGTAAAAAAAAATATTTTTTATTAAATATACATGCATTAGTTTTATTTGTTTGCAACAATTTAAATATGTAAATATTAAAAATTAAAGACATTTCTCTTGTAAAAATTCATAGGCATACTCGAAGACTAATAACATAATCGCACCACCAGGACCTAAACGCATCACTTTCGGCACCAAACCCTTATACAGTGCACGGAATCCCTCCTCTCGATACACTATACCAATCGAACGAAATGTCGAGCGGTATTTAATGACGCCGGGTTGCGGTTGTGGACCCTGAATACGTGATTTCGCTACATCGAATGGTATATTGACAAAGCAAGCCAATGTACCCGAAGTGAAACCGATTAACACCTTCCGGAAGAATTCCTTGCGAGCATCATCAAAAGCGGGCACAATATTCTTAACACTATGATAGAAACCAAAGTACACCATATTGAATACACCATTACGACCCATTGTTGCCGTGACACCCTTATTGAGGCCACGAAAACCGAAACCATCTTTTTGTATAATCTGTTTGGTCACCGCCCATGTGCCGGCTGCTTCTTTCATTTTGGTATGATCGGCTTGTTGTGCAACTTTGACCACTTCGAAGGGATTGACAGCGATTGCCTCAATCAAACCGGCTGTGAGGCCAGCCAGTGAAAAGGTCTGTGAAAGGAGAAGAATGAAATGGAAAGTTTTAGTTAAATATATACTAAATATTTACTATTAAATTGTGGATTGCCAACTTACTAAAGGCGTCGGCGCTGATGCTCCGAAGAGAAATAGAGGTTTCGTTTGTTCAAAGCATACAAATTTGATGGCACGCTTAGGAGTCTCAGCTATCACTGGTGGCAGAATGCCCTTCCAATATGAGAATACACCCTCTTGACGATACATTTTGGCAAAGCAATCGAATACACCCTTGTAGTGGGTCTGAAAGTAATTTAAGAAATGTAATTTAATAACCCTCTGCATTCATGTACAAATGTACAAATATAACACGCACAACATGAGTGGATGCGAAAAGCTCGGCCTAGGCCCTCCATGGGCTGTTGTGCCATTAAAAGTAAAAGAATAATTTAATAATTTAATAATAATTTAAAATTTGCTCGTTTTTGTTAATTGGAAATCAGAGTAGAAGCACCACAGCAGCTGCGGAGGGGGCTATAGCTTCTATAGTTAAAAAACATTAGCACTGTTAAATCTTATTAACCCATTTTGATCAGGTACCTAAAAGTCATGATCCGATTTTTTAAATTTTGAAACAACATTTCATTACGTCTTCAAAATTACATTTCACCACTCCAAAGAATTTTCAAATGCAAAATGACTTAATTTATAATTTTTGTTAATTTTCAAATCTGTCTTGCGCAAAAATGTGTCTGTTGTCTGACCTTTTAGTAAGGTGAGACCTAATAATTTTAAGTTAATTAAATCGAACTTTAGAATTATTCAACAGACATTGGCAACGAAACCCGAAACCATCTTTTTGGCAACATTTATAAAATTATAAATGTATTTTTGACGAATTTTTAAACTGGATGTTCGAAAAATCATACAGATGTTCCCAATGAGTTGAGCATGCTTCAAACTTGTCTTCGTAAAACTTTCTATGTTTAACTTGAAACTTACTTACTTACTTACTTAGCTGGCGCTACAACCGATGATCGGTCTTGGCCGCCTCCACAAAGCTCCGCCAGTCACTTCTGCTATGCGCGCGCTGGCGCCAGTTGATAAGACCAAGTGCAGTCAGGTTGCCCTGCACCTGGTCTTTCCAACGGAGATTAGGAGGTCCCCTTCTGTGTGTTCCTCCACCGTGGTTCGAATAAAACACCCTTCTAGCCGGAGCGCTTTCTTCCATTCGCTCAACATGACCCAGCCAGCGAAGCCGCTGGAGTTTTATACGCTTGACTATGTCAGTGTCGGCGTACAGCTCATACAGCTCATCGTTCCATCTTATTCGATACACGTCGTCCACGCATACTGGACCGTAGATCTTACGGAGTATCTTCCTCTCGAACGCTCCGAACAGCCTTTCATCATTGATGGTCAATATTCACGACTCTACGCCATACATTAGGACGGGAAGGATGAGGGACTTATAGATCGTGATTTTCGTCGGTCGAGAGAGGGCTCTACTTCTCAATTGCCTACTGAGCCCGTAGTAACACCTGTTGGCAAGAGTTAGTCTCCGCTTGATCTCAAGGCTGACATTATTGTTGGTGTTTATGCTGGATCATAGATAAACGAATAGGTCTTAAACAACTCAGCAGGCAGGCCATCTGCACCTGCAGCCTTATTGTTTTTCAGCCGAGTAATGGCTGTTAAGACCTCCTCATAGTCAGGCGGCGGTACTTCAACGCCGTCAGTGATTGGGGTTTCCGGAGTGGGTTCCGCAGTGGCGGGATTATTGCCGTCTTCGCCATTAAGCAGCTGCGAAAAGTGCTCCCTACATAATCTCATTATGCCCTGGATATCTGTCACCAGATTTCCATCTTCATCCTTGCAGGAAGAGGCCCCGGTCTTCAAACCAAGAGTCAGGCGTCTTATTCTTTCAAAGAATTTTCGGACCTCGTTCCTGTCCCGCAACATTTCGATATCATTGAACTCGCGTCTTTCTTCATCTCTTTTCTTGCGCCTGAAAAGACGTTTCTCCTCCCTCCTCAACTTTCTGTATCGCTCCTTAGCAGCTCGCGTTGCAACTGACTGCAGGGTGGCTCTGTATACTGCGTTTTTTGCTTCAGTAGCATCGCGACACTCTTGGTCGTACCACATATTTCTCCGTCGACGGTGGTAGCCTAGCACCTCTTCGGCAGCCGTACGCATAGAGCGGGAAATGTGCGTCCACTGCGCGCATATATCATCAAGTTGAGGGGTGTTTTGCGAAAGGAGAAGTGCAAGTTGGTTGGCAAAGACTTTGGCTGTCTGTTGTGATTGCAGCTTTTCGACATCCAGCTTTCTCTTTGTACCTATCCGTACGCGATTTGCTACACATATACGTGTGCATTAGCTGAAAATTTATTAATAACTAAAATACTTCTCAATTAGTTTATTAACTCTAGATCGACCTATAGATTCCCCAAAATCGCCGCAATAATTTAAATTCCACTCCTTTGAATTGTATGCATTTCAATATTTGGTAATTGGCTGAAATCGTAGACCATTGATTTGAAAAAATAAAGTAATTTTCCAAATTGCAACAGCTTTAATCTGCTCAGAACCCAAATAAATGTAAGCAATCATTAAATATGAACATATCACCTTACCTTAATTTGCTAAAACACTAACATGCATTTTTCAAATTTTTCAGGAGAAACAAAAAAGCATTTTAAAACTTTAATTATCTTTATTTGTAAACTTAAAGAAAATAAACGTAAGTTTTTGCTGTATGGCTCTTAAACTTTTGGCGTATCCATCTGCAATACACTTAAATCATAGTCCATCGAAAACTTGATATTGAAAAATGCTATGTTAGGGCTTTTGCAAACTAAGGCAGCGGACAACAAATTTAATTCTATTCTCTATCTTTGCATTCACAATCTCGCACAAAAAAATTATCTACTTCGCTGCACGTATTGTAATTACATGCAGAAAGCTGCCCCCCTTTTCCACAAAACTGGAAACGAATTGCCGAAATGAGTTTCTCGGCCTCAATTCGCCATAGAGCGTGTTGAGTATATGCAATAAATTTAAGCTATTTTTAAATAAAATATTTTTCGCAATCATATCAACAAATATTATATCGTTAAATAATATAGATTAGTAAAATACTCCTAAGCTTTTGCGTTATTTTCTGTTTGTTTTGCTGAATGAATAGCAAGCAACAACCAATTACCATATTTTTTATCTCATTATTTATTTAGCTATTTATAAATTGCAGTACAATAAGAATTAATTCTTTTAAAGTACATCACGAAGTACATACCAGGTGCAGAAGTATGAAACCGGTAATGACATCCCTGTGTCGCTAGGTAAAACTATACGCTCTGTCAAACCAAATCATTGGCACCATTTCTTCGCATTTAGTTCTTTACTTACTTTACTTTACTTATAATGGCACAACAACCCATGGAGGGCCTAGGCCGAACTTTTCGCATCCACTCATGTTGTACGTGTTATATTTGTACATGAATGGAAAGGACGGACCTACAGTTTATTGCCAAGTCCGAACGGGGAAGTGAAAAGCTTTTCATAGGCAATTTTTACTCTTGTAGGTTTGTCATTGCCTGCCAAGAGGTGGTGCCGTGTAGAAAAATTATTTTTTTTACTTTTTGAATTTGCCTGTGCCGAGATTCGAACTCCGGACACTCTGCATAGCAGTCCAACGCACTACCACCACGCCACAGCGACCACTTCGCATTTAGTTCTGTCAACAATATTCAGTTCATAAACAATCAAGTTTCATACAACAAAAATGTCGAATTTTGAGCCTACAAACTACGATACGCCGACATCATTGATTTTCTGTTTCCAATTGAAGAAATCTGCTTTGGAATCTCATCGAATGCTTGTGGAAGCTTACGGCCAGCACGCTCTAGGCAAAACACAGTGCCACGAGTGGTTTAATAAGTTTAAAAGTGTTGATTTTGATGTGAGAAACGAAGAACGTGGAAGACCACCGAAAAAGTTTGAAGATGCCGAATTGCTAGTTTTACTCGATGAGTATGATGATCAAACGCAAGAACAACTTGCAGAACAATTAAATGTGACCCAACAAGGCCAACGTTCTCAACGTTGAAAATCCATGGGATTGATTTTAAAGGTTAGAAGATGGGAAGATGGGTGCCCTCATGAATTGACTGAAAGACAGCAAGAAAATCGAAACACCACCTGTGATATGTTGCTCGCCAGGTACAAAAGAAAGTCATATCTTCATCGAATTGTTACTGGCGATGAAAAATGTTTATATTTCGAGAATCCCAAACGTAAACGATCATATTTTAAGCCCGGTACACCGGCCAAATCGACAGCAAAGCAAAATCGCTTCGGAAAGAAGACAATGCTCTGTTTTTTCTGGGATCAGCGAGGTGTTATCTGGTTTGACCTTCTGAAACCAGGTGAAACAGTTACCGGTCAACAACGCTACCAATAACAATTGGTCCAGTGTGCACATGTTGCCACTTTTTCCAAAATTATTTCCGTTTGTAGTTTGCCAGTCTTAGCACGAACCAAGCATTTAAAGTTTTTTAAACAATCGACTTCTTTAACCTTATGCTGGAGAAAATAATTCGAGCTGCGAACATCGACATCTCTGGCACTATCTTCTACAAGAGTGTCATGCTGCTAGCATACGCTGATGATATTGACATCATTGGCAAAAACGCTCGAGCAGTCAGTGCAGCATTCTCCAACCTGGAAAGGGAGTCTCGTCGTGTGGGTCTAGTGGTGAACGAGGACAAAACGAAATACCTTGTGTCAACAAACAAAGAGTCACGGCGTCTTGGACAAAATGTCACTGTTGACAACTACACTTTTGAAGTCGTCAAGGATTTCGTTTATCTAGGATCCAGCATAAACACCAACAATAATGTCAGCCTTGAGATCAAGCGGAGACTAACTCTTGCCAACAGGTGTTACTACGGGCTCAGTAGGCAATTGAGAAGTAGAGCCCTCTCTCGACCGACAAAAATAACGCTCTATAAGTCCCTCATCCTTCCCGTCCTAATGTATGGCGCAGAGACGTGGACATTGACCATCAATGATGAGAGACTGTTAGGAGCGTTCGAGAGGAAGATACTCAGTAAGATCTACGGTCCAGCATGCGTGGACGACGTGTATCGAATAAGATGGAACGATGAGCTGTATGAGCTGTACGCCGACACTGACATAGTCAAGCGTATAAAACTCCAGCGGCTTCGCTGGCTGGGTCATGTTGAGCGAATGGAAGAAAGCGCTCCGGCTAGAATGGTGTTTTATTCGAACCACGGTGGAGGATCACGCAGAAGGGGACGTCCTAATCTCCGTTGGAAAGACCAGGTGCAGGGCAACCTGACTACACTTAGCCTTATCAACTGAATAAATTTTTGTATTGTTATATTGTCCTGAAGATGACTTCTAATTGAAGTCGAAATATTGACAAAAATAAATAAAAAATTGTTTCAAAATATATAAATTATTAGCCTAGAGCTCGTTAAGAATGCATCAATTATAAATCAAAAGAGCGTTAAATATTCAAACAATAAAAATTCTGTTATTTACTATTTTCCTTTTTGAAGAAAAATCGATACGAACATAGAAATATTAAAAATTTTGTATGCACAATTTCAAGAAGTACTCGTACATTAAACCTTCTTTGGAAGATTGCCTTTTGCTCTTGCACAATTGGCAATAGTGAATAGTGAGGTTTAATCAGAAAGTGTACTTTTTAGGCTACAAGTAAGGTTTTAAATCTGATCTGTGGGATACAACTGCAGAATTACTCATTTTTAATCATAAACATGCAATGATATCGTGTACAAAGATTAGATTATCTTGTGATGCGATACTGGTAGCTGTTATATGTATATATATGGTATAGCATTCTGCATACCTTAAGTTATTACTAGTTGCGTTTAAAAGTTCTGAAAGAAAGAAGTCCCGAAATGTGGAAGTGTACAAGTTTGTTGATATGTCTGATGTTTATAGCATTGGCTTCAGCAGGAAATCTAAAGCCCAGCCCTAATTTGGATATACCAATGAAGAAACATAAATCATCTGTAAGTTTTCGGCAATGGCTTAGTTTAAAAACATTCCAGATATTCAAAATTTATGGCATTGCATTTAGGCTGAACGTATACAAGAGTACGGTTATCCCGCAGAGTCTCATTTCCTGGAAACTAGCGATGGTTACATTCTGAATTTATTTCGCATTCCTTACTCACCGAAGCTGAATAATGAAAATGACAACAAGAAACCAATTGTTTTGCTCCAGCATGGACTCTTGAGCTGTTCCGATTGTTATTTGCTGAATGGGCCAGACGATGCGATAGCTTATAATTTTGCAGATGCTGGCTTCGATGTATGGCTTGGTAATGCACGCGGTAATATTTATTCACGTAACAGTTCAAAGATCTCATTAAATAATCCGTACTTCTGGCGATTCAGTTGGCATGAGATTGGTGTAATCGATTTGCCTGAGACAATTGATTACATATTGAATATTACCGATGAGAGCAGTTTACATTATGTGGGCCATTCGCAGGGTACGACAATATATTTTGTGATGACATCATCACGGCCAGAATATAATGAGAAGATTAAAACGGCTCATATGTTGGCACCTGCCGTATTCTCGGGCAATACCACCTCTCCAGTCACACATGCTCTGGCGCCTTATGTGGGTACACCTGGTTTGGGTGCTGCATTATTAGCTGACCAAGAGTTTTTACCATACAATCCTCTGGTGCAACGTTTCCTCGATATTGCATGCGGCGAAAAGTCAAAATATCTCGACTATTGTCGTTCATTTTTCTATGGGAGCAGTGAAACCGAAGGAAATAATTTTAATAAGGTAAAATACATATACAAAATATAATATAAAAATACATATTATATTATCTTTATTTCATTACACGCATTTTTTCCAGACACTTTTACCTCAACTTGCTGAGACACACCCAGCTGGAGCATCCACCAATCAAGTTATACATTATGTTCAATTGTATATTTCAAACTTTTTCCGTCGTTATGATTTTGGTGAAAGGAAAAATATGGCAGTATACGGACAGATAACACCACCGGATTACGCTTTGAATAAGATCACCTCAAATATGTATTTATACTATGGATTGTCTGATAAATCTGCCAATTTTAAGGATGTCCAACGTTTGCCAGAGCTCTTGCCTAATGTTAGGCTATTCCACCAAGTCCCCGATCCCTCTTGGAGTCATTTAGACTTTTTAACAGCATTGCAAGTTAAAGAAGTTATAAACGATCAAGTTATACAATATTGCAGAGATTATGAAAGTGAAACTAGTGTGTAACAATTTAATGGCATTCAGAAACATATCTATTTGTTTAATTATTTGTGTACTCATTTCTATATTAAATTTGCATGCCTAATGAAGTATGAATATTTTTCAAATCCAAAATTTGTTTTTTATTTCCTCAAATAATTTTATTTTAATGAAATTAGATCTGGTTTTCTTCAAAAGCGAGGTTGTATGGCTTCTTTTTTTTTTAAATATCATAAACCCTAGGCCGACTGTGGAATCACCATATGACTAACAGGAAATATTCCTCAATCAGACAGGAAAAACTATGAGCCAATTGCCCACTGCGATAAATAATAATAACAACATTTCGCCGCGGATAGTCTTTCCAAATATTAAATTTTACTGTAGGACATCCTTGAAATTGGCAACGCCAACAGACAATAATATAAATACATATTAGAGGTGATCTTATTCAAAGCGTAATCCGGTGGCGTTATCTGTCCGTATACTTCCATATTTTTCCTTCTACCAAAATTATATAGACGGAAAAATTTTGAAACATACAATTGAACATAATGTATAACTTGATTGGTGGATGCTCCAGCTAGGTATGCCTCAGCAAGTTGAGGTAAAATTGTCTGAAAAAATGCGTGTAATGAAATAAAACAAATATTTTTATATCATATTTTGTATAAGTATTTTACCTTATTTAAATCATTTCCTTCGATTTCACTGATCCCATAGAAAAGTGAAGCAAATAATGCAGCACCCAAACCAGGTGTACCCACATAAGGCGCCAGAGCATGTGTGACTGGAGAGGTGGTATTGCCCGAGAATACGGCAGGTGCCAACATATGAGCCGTTTTAATCTTCTCATTATATTCTGGCCGTGATGATGTCATCACAAAATATATTGTCGTACCCTGCGAATGGCCCACATAATGTAAACTGCTCTCATCGGTAATATTCAATATGTAATCAATTGTCTCAGGCAAATCGATTACACCAATCTCATGCCAACTGAATCGCCAGAAGTACGGATTATTTAATGAGATCTTTGAACTGTTACGTGAATAAATATTACCGCGTGCATAACCAAGCCATACATCGCCAGCCAGCATCTGCAAAATTATAAGCTATCGCATCGTCTGGCCCATTCAGCAAATAACAATCGGAACAGCTCAAGAGTCCATGCTGGAGCAAAACAATTGGTTTCTTGTTGTCATTTTCATTATTCAGCTTCGGTGAGTAAGGAATGCGAAATAAATTCAGAATGTAACCATCGCTAGTTTCCAGGAAATGAGACTCGGCGGGATAACCGTGCTCTTGTATACGTTCAGCCTAAATGCAATGCCATAAATTTTGAATATCTGGAATGTTTTTAAACTAAGCCATTGCCGAAAACTTACAGATGATTTATGTTTCTTCAAATAAGGGCTGGGCTTTAGATTTCCTGCTGAAGCGAATGTTATAAATATCAGACATAACAATAAACTTGTAAACTTCCACATTTTGAGGACTTAAGAAGTTAGTTTTAAGTTTGCTTGATCTTTCGTGGACGAACTTTTAAACGAAACTAGTAATATCTTGAGGATGTCGAATGCGTATATTTACCATTTACCAGTATGACTTCAGAAGATAATCTAACCTTTGAACGAAGGTGTTGATTAACTACTTATTTACTTATGTATTTACTCTGTAATTCAAGTTCAAATTGGAAATCCTAGTTGTCAATTAAAAATTTTATATCATTATTTAACTAGCAGGTATTTATTTAATCACTGACTGATTACACTGCAAAATTGTTAACTGTATAAGGTCATAAGTTAATCTCCCGAAGAAGGTAAATTTCTGTGTTACATTGAATTTTTTAACGTATTATGCACATTTATGTTCTTTAAATTATACACACGTAGTATAAGTACAGGGTGTTTTTTTTAGAAGTGTGGTTTTCAAGAAGATATACAACGCATATAATTTAATGTTATGGCCAAGAAGAATTTAGCTTCATTATAAAGATAAGGATTTGCCATTATGTTTTAAAACGATTTCGGGCAAGTGGCCGCCGCGGCTGCTTCGAATAAATTCCAGCCGAAAAGCCCAATTTTCGACCACTTGTTGCAGCGATTGGGGCCGTATGTCAGTAATAACGCGCCGAATATTCTCTTCCGAGGCGTCAATCATCGCGGGCTTATCTGCGTAGACAAGCGACTTCACATAACCCCATAACCCACATAAAAATAGTCCAGCGGTGTTAAATCGCACGATCTTGGAGGCCACGCCACAGGCCCACGACGCGAGACAATGCACTCACCAAAAGTTTCCTTCAATAAATTGATTGTTTCGTTGGCTGTATGGCATGGAGCGCCGTCTTGTTGGAGCCAAAGGTCGTCCACATCAACATCCTCCAATTCAGGCATGAAAAAGTCATTAATCATGGCTCTATAGCGTTCCCCATTGACTGTAACATTATGACCGGCTTCATCTTTGAAGAAATATAGACCAATGATTCCCTCTGCCCATAGAACACACCAAACAGTGACTTTTTGAGGATGTAACGGCGTCTCAACAATGGCTTTGTGGATTATGATCACTCCAAATGCGACAATTTTGCTTAATAACGTACCGATTCAACCAAAAATGAGCTTCATCGCTGAACAAAATTTTCTTGTGAAAATCGGGATCGGTGGCCATCTCGTTTTGGACCCATTCACCGAACGTGCGACGCGCTTGATGGTCGTTCGGCTTTAATCCTTGAAATGGCAAACCAAACTGAGCATAAATCAAGTGATAACTATCAAAAAGACCAACTCCGAAAAAAGTATTGCCATATTGAAAAAAAACACACACAAAACACACCCTTTATAAGGCAAATGATCTACGAAAAAATCGACTATAAATTACTGAACACACAAACAACCTCAAATGCAAAATTGGGAAGTTATCAAGAGGAGGAAATATGGAACATTATAGAATCTCGGGATTATTTTTACTAAAACGAAGTTTCAGAGATGTTTGTTCTTCAGTGCCCTATAGTAAAATTTTATGAGAAATATATTTCTATAACCTAATAGTCTTCTGGCAACCACCACAGTGGGTCAAAAAGGTGATACTTCTCGAGAAAGGCAAAAAAATACCCATAAACAGGGGAGCTAATTGGTTAATACATTCGAGGCAAATAAATATTCAACGGAAAATACTGAACACACAAACAATCTCAGATGCAAAATAAGCAAGTTATCTTATCGTTTATTACACTTAACTTGTTAAAAATGGGCAAATTTTAAATATCAATTTGCAGAAAATTCGAAAATATTAACCACTTCCACACTTCCGTTGAATGCAATGAGGTATTTCTGTTTAAAGGGTGTGCTGAGTATTGAAAGTTCATCGGCACCCGTATTTAGTTTTTTTTTATCTTGTTTGTTTATTATTATGGTATGTAAATGTAAATGACCTACGTAAGTTGTCATACTCTACATAAGTTGATCCAATTTTCTTGAAGAAACTGAAAATAAAATTAATCTTGTATTTCTTCTTTATTATAAATTGGATTTTAATTTTTTCCCAATTCACATTCACGAATTTCAACATTTTGGCATTCGCATCCGCTAAAGCGACAACTGCTGGATCTTCGAGAACAAAAATCAAATTACTCTCAACACCTGTGGACAGGTCTGAGGACATCAATGATATTGAAGTTATGAATATTCACACTTTTCAAATGTAGAATTTTATTCTTATACACTACTTAACACCAACAAATGAATTGCCTAATGATGGGTTTCGATTGCTCGATGTTGATAACCGAGTAATTTTACCTATAAAATTCTCAACTTCGAATTTTAGTAACTGCTGCTGATGTAATTCACTCATGGACAATCCCAGCATTAGGTGTAAAGGTTGGTGGAACATCAGGACGATTAAATCAATGTGGACCGGCCTGAAGATCATTTATCCACCAGTGTAAGGTTTTATTTAATATCATGTATGTATGAAATCATGTAAATATGTAAATATTGTATGTATGTATGTAACAATTTGAAATCATATTCAAACATTAATGTCCAAAAATTATCTTTAAATTGCATGAACCAATTTTATAGATAATTAAAACATTTTTCTGTGTTTTATTTCAATTTAAAGTTCTCCGCCTCTAAAACAAAAACGCCCGATGCTATGACTGCACCCAATTTGAAATGTTTTTGATTAGTAATATTAGCTAATACTTAAGTATAAACATTGGGCTATACACAATTTAGTCTAGGCGATTTAAAACACACAACACACGTAAGAAAACATACATACATATACCATATGCATACATATGTACATTCTTAGATTAAACCAATAAGCAAAATGAACAATTTAATGTGCTGATTGCTTTTATTTTCTTTTGACCCTCTTTCAAACACTTGACATGCGACTAAAGTAAAAATAATAAACGAAAGCATTTTGAGAAATACTGATAAGACAACGATTTCGATTGTGTGTATGTACATAGGTAATACTACTGTGGGCAAAAAGTAGTAAGACTTTTTAATTTAAATTTCGCGCGGAAACCGATTCATCAAAATATTATTTTTTTAAGGTTGGTATGACTGTCGGTGACATCTGTGCCAAATGTCACATCAAAATAATCATTCGCTTGTCTTTCTGAAGTACAAAAAGTGCATTCGGGCATTCGGCGATTTTCACAATGAGTGAAATTATTCAACAAAGAAGTTCCATTCAATTTTGTGTGCGGAATCGAATTTCTGGTGCCGAAACGTTCAGAATGTTGCAAAATGCCTTCGGTAATAATTGTATGTCGCGAGCAAGTCTTTTTGATTGGTACAAATTGTTCAAAAATGGTCGAGAACGCGTTGACGACGAACCACGTCCAGGACGGCCATCAACATCAACTGATGATCAACACGTCAATAAAATCAAGGAATTGGTGCTCGAGAATCGACGATTAACAGTCAGAGACCTTACTGGCATCGTTGGAATATCGGAAGGATCAGTGAAAACCATTTTAAAACATCATTTGGGCCTAAGAAGAGTGAATGCACGATTGGTTCCAAAATCACTGCATTGGTTTCACGAGACCATTTTGCCAAAAATTCGACTGATATCGTTCCGCAACCACCCTATTCGCCTGACTTAGCACCGTGTGACTTTTGGCTATTTTCTAAACTCAAAAAACCGCTTCGTGGACACCGTTACCGTTTTGAGTCAATTGAAAACATTAAACATGAATCGCTAAGCGCATTGAAGGCTATTCCGGAAATCGACTTTAACAACTGTTTCGAGAATTGGAAAAAACGTTGGCACAAGTATATTGGGGCCGGGGGGGATTACTTTGAAGGGTATTTCGTTTTGGAAGAATGAATAAAAAAATTTGAAATTATGAACAAAGTCTTACTAACTTTTGCCCACAGTAGTATGTGTGTATATTGACGCATGCAAATTTGTAGATACTCATGTACAAATGTACATACATACATGTACATACATATGTACATATGTAATCTGCTAAAGCCCTAATACGAATTTTTATAATTTTTCAAAATGTAATGTTATATAAGGAGTGAGATCGAAAAAATCGGATAACTTTGAGAGACCACTGCTTTGAAACTCTTCATCTGAATGAAAAAGTTCAAACAGTAGGCTTTGCGTTGGAGTAATTCTGATGAAATACACATCACATGTTTTTTGACTTGTGAACTTTCAGTTGAGTCATGGCATCGGAAGAGGAAAGACGCGATTTAGTTGTTGAATTATTTCGAGAAAATCCGCAGTGGAGCCAGAAAACTATTGCAAATTAGGCGAAAGTTGCACAAAACACTATCTCGATGATTCTTCAAAAATTTAATGCAGACTTAACAGTTGCTAGAAAATATGGTTCTGGAAGGAAATGCGGTTTCGTGTCTCCACAAAATGCGAAGAAAGTCGTTGCTCTCTTAGAGAAGAATCCAGCGTTGTCTAATCGAAAATTGGCGGAAAAAGCAAGTTGCAGTGCAGTGAGTTTTTAGTTCGTAAAATTAAAAAAGATGAGGGCCTTAAAACATACAAAGTGCAGTCAGTACCCGACAGGAACGCCACGCTACTAAGAACTTGGTAGCCCAGAGCCGAGCTAAAAAGTTGAAGACAGATTTTTTCCAAAAATTCGATTGCTGTGTTATGAACGACATTATGAACACATACAGTGATGGAAAAAATAATAGAAACGACCTATTTGTCTTTTAATGTTCAAATTTTGTTTTCAATGTTAAAATTTTTATTTATTACTTGTTCCATTATATTTCAAAATAAAAAAATAAGAAAGTATTTCTGAAAGTCCATATATAAAAAAAATTAACTTCATTTATTTAGCTTGGAAAAAAATATAGAAACAAAAAACTTGAAACTACATAAGTCTTTGATAAAACTTAGTAGAATGTTTTTTTTTTAATATTTAGTAGTTCTACCACGATTTTTTATAACTTGGACACACCGACGATCCATGGAATCCACCAGTTTGGTACAAATTGTTGGATCAATGGCGTACCATTCAGCCTGTACTTTTCTCCATAAATCCTCCTTATTTTTGGACTTAAACCCAGCAATTCGTTTTTTGAAGACTCCCCAAAGATGTTCTATTGGATTCAGGCCTGGTGATTGTGAAAGCCATTCCATCAAAGAAATTTGATTGTCCCGGAACCACTTTTTGACAAGTTTTGATGAGTGTTTGGGGTCGTTATCTTGCATGAACTCCCACTTTATTGGCATTTCTTCCTCTACATATGGCAGCATTATACTATTTAGTATGTTACCGTAGTCGGTGGCACACATTTTACCTTTCACCCAATATATTGAACCAACACCGAATGCTGAAAAACATCCCCATAGCATAATGTTGCCACCGTGGAATGTTTGGATCGTGTGCAGTATTTTTGGGGTGCCTTACCTGGGGTTTTCCGTCAGATCCAAGCTAATTCACCTTTGTTTCGTCAGACCACAAGACGTTTTTCAAATTTGTTCGCGTTGAATGTGTTTTTGTGAAATTTATTCGGTTCTGGATGTTCTTCTTGCTGAGGAATGGTACTTTCCTTGTTGAATGTGTCTTCAAACCACGTTCTATCAGCCTATTCCTTATTGTACGGCTCGTAACAGGTGCATTTAACTCCTACCTTAGTTCTTCCGATGAATGAAATGGATTTTTTTTCGACTGCCGAATAAGAAGTTGATCGAATTTATGGGAGGTTTTTCGTTTCCTGCCTCGTTTCTCTTGTTTTTCTTCAAAATTATTTCCGGAAAACCCTTTTTTTTTTGGAACACTTCATTATTTGCGCAATTTCAGCCATTGATTTGCCTTCGTTTTTGAGATTTCCCATGACTTCTCTCTCCACATCTGTGCAATGCACTCCACGACCCATTCGGAATCTAGAAACAATGCAGAAGGACGAATTTCGCAAGAATTGCTATTCTGACACTTTTTCCTATTTTGAATGTTCAAAAACCTCAATTAAAATATTTCATCTGTTCTAGCAAAACATTTTGACGAAATTTAATCGCGTTTCTATTTTTTTTTTCCAAGGCAAAAACGTGGTTGATTGAAAAACACTCAAATGCAACAAGTTTCATGCCGAAATATGCACAAAATTTAAAACAAAATAAAGTACCGTTATCAGCAAATCGTGCACAGTAGGCTTCACGCATGGAATTCGCCAAGAAAATTATCGGTATGGTTAGAATTTTTAAAATGTATGTCGTTTCTATTATTTTTTCCATCACTGTACGTGTTGTCTATATTTTAATTTACCTGGTCAAGAGTTTCACACCGCAAAGGAACGAGAAGAAGTTGAGGAAAGATTTAGGATAAAACAAAAGTACAAGTTCCCGAAGAAGTTTATGGTATGGCAAGCGATTTGTAGTTGTGGGCTAAGGAGTAAAAGTTTCGTAACAAGTGGCACTGTTAACGCCGAAATTTAAGTGAAGGAGTGCCTCCAGAAGAGATTGCTGCCCTTCATTAGAAAGCACAATGTATCTACTTTCTTTTGGCCTGATCTAGCCTTCTGCCACTACAGTAAAGTAACCCTTAAATGGTTCGAAGACCAAAACATCAAATTGGTACCAAAAATCGCCAACCCACCAAATTGCCCAGAACTTTGGCCTATCGAGAGATATTGGGCTCTAGTGAAAAGAACATTAAAGGCAACAAACCAACAAACAAAGAAGCTAAATCCATGGAAGATTTTAGAAATAAGTGGAATGCTGCCGCCAAGAGAGTCTCAGAAATGACAGTAAAGGCGCTAATGGCAGGCATACCGGAAAAGCTGTCCGAATTCCTTGAAAAAAATAACAAACAAATTAGTTTTATTGGTCATTTTATCTGAAATATAATTTTCTTTTCAAAACTGTATACATTTTTTTATTTGCATAAGGGATTTCAATGCTTACTTTACTTTACTTTTAATGGCACAACAGCCCATAGAGGGCTTAGGCTGAGCTTTTCAATGCTAGGACAATTTAATATCCAATTTTTCGATCTCACTCCTTATCTGTATTGTCTTCAATAAATTTCAATTCAAAGCTAAAGCAAAAGCAAAAAGAAACGTAAGTTTTTGGTGTATAGCTTTAAAATCTTTGGCAGATATGCAGATGGACACGCTTAATTATAATCCATCAAAAATTCGATTTTGACAATTTGTAAGTTAGCACTTTAGCAAATTAAGGCAACGGTATTTATGGTCTACTCGTGAAGTTATCACAATCAGCTGTGGAAAGTGCGTAGTCGCAGCAGCATGTACATATGTATACAATCAAGTGTCTATGTATGTATCTTAACAAACTACGAATTGACCTTGCAATGCCCTTTCAAGCGACAACATAAATGAAAATCATATGATAATAATAAAAGCTAAATAAAAAAGAATTAAATAAAATTTGAGATAAATTTGATATAAAATATTTGCCGAGAGGCAGTGGTAGAACCTGTTTAAATGTAAACAAAAATTGTTTATTGGCCACGCTCAAAATAAAATATTAGTAGAACATTTCTAAATACATTTGCACATACGAGTGCATATGTAATGTAAGAAAACATTTAGCGTTTCTATGTACAAAGTTATATACCATAAATATGTATGCACATTAGGCCAGGTCAATTCCTATGAGGGGGGGAAAATTTGAATGCGACGACACCTATTTTAAAAGTTTACCTCGAGTGTTTTAGGGAGTTTTGAAAAACCGCTAAATCAATCTGTTTTTTACTTTACTTTTAATGGCACAACAACCCATGGAGGGCCTAGGCCGAGTTTTTTTTCGCTAAATCAATCTCTTTGTCATAACTTGGTTATTGGGATGTTTGATTTTCGAAAGCGCATTTTCGAAGCGGATTTAGTTTCAGTACACACTTTGTGTACACTGTCTGAAAATTTTGGTGTACGAATGAAAAAAATAAAACTTTATTCGCTAAAGTTTAATGATTGATGGTAAAATTCTAGTCTCCTTTCCTTTTTGTTAAGACAAAAACGATAAAATTTTAAATTACTAGCCGAAGATGACATCATAGGCTAAAATGACATGAAAAGAAAAAATGGTACACATAGAAAGCTTTCCAGCATATTAGTCATGACGATCGGACATCATACTACTGTGGGCAAAAAGTAGTAAGACTTTTTAATTTAAATTTCGCGCGGAAACCCATTCATCAAAATATTATTTTTTTAAGGTTGGTATGACTGTCGGTGACATCTGTGCCAAATGTCACATCAAACTAATCATTAGTGTTTAGTATACGCTTGTCTTTCTGAAGTACAAAAAGTGCATTCGGCGATTTTCACAATGAGTGAAATTATTCAACAAAGAAGTTCCATTCAATTTTGTGTGCGGAATCAAATTTCTGGTGCCGAAACGTTCAGAATGTTGCAAAAGGCCTTCGGTGATAATTGTATGTCGCGAGCAAGTGTTTTTGATTGGTACAAATTGTTCAAAGATGGTCGAGAACGCGTTGACGACGAACCACGTCCAGGACGGCCATCAACATCAACTGATGATCAACACGTCAATAAAATCAAGGAATTGGTGCTCGAGAATCGAAGATTAACAGTCAGAGACCTTACTGGCATCGTTGGAATATCGGAAGGATTAGTGAAAACCATTTTAAAACATCATTTGGGCCTAAGAAGAGTGAATGCACGATTGGTTCCAAAATCACTGCATTGGTTTTACGAGACCATTTTGCCAAAGATTCGACTGATATCGTTCCGCAACCACCCTACCACCCTATTCGCCTGACTTAGCACCGTGTGACTTTTGGCTATTTTCTAAACTCAAAAAACCGCTTCGTGGACACCGTTACCGTTTTGAGTCAATTGAAGACATTAAACATGAATCGCTAAGCGCATTGAAGGCTATTCCGGAAATTGACTTTAACAACTGTTTCGAGAATTGGAAAAAACGTTGGCACAAGTATATTGGGGCCGGGGGGATTACTTTGAAAGGGACGAAATAGATTTGGAAGAATGAATAAACAAATTTGAAATTATGAACAAAGTCTTACTACCTTTTGCCCACAGTAGTATAACAAAGTTATGGGAAAAATACTACTAATACGGGTTTTCAAGAAAATAGGGGGAAATTTTTGTTTGCTCTGAAACAATCTCTGGGTAAACTTTGGTGGTGTCGCGTTCAACTTTTTTTGGCTACCCACCTTAATGAACATATGTACATATACACACATACACACATACATGCATATATATCTTGTTTGTATGCATGTATATATGTATGTACATATGTAGGTATATTTGTATGTTTTTTATTTATTTGAGAGTTATTAATCTTGAGGCTTAGTAGCTTGGTTGGTTGATAAAGAATACCTTTATTGTGTGTGTTTGCACATATTTTATATTGATAAAATAAAAATTTATAAAATTAAAGCACTTCCACTGATAACGATAATGAAAGAAAAAGCTCATTAACGATTCCATTACTGTTTGATTAAAAATAAAAATTAATTTATATTAAAATTGTGATGTTTTATTTCTGGCGAGTAAGTATAAGTATAATAATTTTTGTTTTTTAGCATTTGAAACCATTTAAATGATAGTAATTTATAGTTTTTTTATTTTGTACGCAATTTTTCTACTTACTTGCCCCGTAGATTTGATTGTATTTTGTAATTGCATGCGAGTTTTAGCCACGTCCAAAGGTTGCATTATACAAACTTCCACAAAACCGGCAGAACCGCCTGCAACGACCTGCATGGCAGCGCGCTTAAGCGGTGGAATTTCTTTATGTGATTGTTGTGATTGTTTTTGCAGTTCCTGCGTTTGCTGTGGTTGTTGCGTGGGCGTAGACATTTTGATGATTGTATTTTATAGTATTCAAATTTTAATAAATTTTTTTTTATTTTTATTTATTTAATTATTTATTGTAGTAATTTAATTTAAGAATTTATTCATGTATAAAGTATACATATATACTTAGTTTATATACAATTAAAATGTTTATAAAAAGCAAAAGTAAATGCCACCGACAATGAGCGTCCGGAATCAAACACGCACAAAGCTACGTCACTCTACCACTCGCGTTGAGCTCAACCGTGGACTGACTGAATTTTTGGCATACTATTTTCTTTCAATTAGCGCGTACTGCTGTCGTCGTTTTGCCTGCGATGTCGGTGTTAAGAGAATTCCAATAGTTTGATCTCAAAACTAATTCTTGTTATTGTTGTTGTCGTTGCTGCTGCTTCTTCTTTGGAGAAATATGTATATTGTCACATCTGCGCAGTTTTTTGTTTGTTTGTTTTTGTATATAATTAATTGGGTATAGATTTCAGTTTGTTTTGCTTTTGTATAAATGAAACGGGAAAAAGTTTTACTTTGCCGGCAATAAAACAAATGAGAGTGAAATTTAATGATATTTACATACATACATCTATTCATACAAATATATGCAAATTTAATTGAGTAAATATTCGTACTTGTTTATATGTATGTATGTGCGTTTTTCAATGCTCCCAAAGTTGCATGCATTCACATGAAGATCGCTCGCTAAATATTGCATTTCTCTCTTTGCACTGTATTATCGAGAGAGCAAGAAAGCTTTTTCAATCACATTTAATTGATGCATTTCAATTTATATTTTTTTCCACTCACACTAATTAGCTAAATAAATACAATCTGTTAATTTTGTGTGATTGCATGCAAAAGAGCCCTACTTGACTAGCTTGATTTACTTTAGCACGTAGATACATACTCGCACATATAAGCTTCCCAGTAAACAATTTGAGTCCGCAAAAAGCTTGTATGTATTACTTTAATTTCGAAAATTTCACAACCATAATGCTTCATACACATTGAGGACGGCAGCACCAGGACCACATCTGTCGAATTATAAAAAAAACACACGTTCTTTTGAAGACTATTATTTTGGCAACGACACGACAACGTTGACCATCTTCCACAATTCCACAATTTTGGCTGTAGCCAATTTAAATATATTTCCAATTTGACAAATAACAAGAGGAAGAAGAAGAAAGAGTGTGAAGAGAACTGCTTGCGTTTGTGCTGTTGCTGTTGCTGTCGCTTTCATTGTAATCGTCCAGCTAACTACACGGCTACAGTTGTAACCGACGACAATTCGTGGTCAAGTGTTCGTGTAGCTGCTGTCGTCAATGTGTATAGAGTATAATGAGCAAAAAGTATAGCTTTGAAGTATTTTAAAGTACATTGCGTTGACGGAGATTTACGGTAATGAGATCCAACGACGCACAGCTTACACAAAGAATTAATGCTAAAATATTTCAGAATGATGTACCTATGCATTAGGTCTTGGCAAGTAGCATCCGAATTTTAGATAGGCCAAAATATTAGATAAACTAAAGCGCATTATGGCCAATTCTAAGAAAGTTTTCTAGTGAAAGTAAGGCCGAAATTTCGAACACTTTTCATTCACAGTTGAGTTCACCATAACAGTAGCGGCATTGCATACAAAAATCACAGATACTTAGTATATTTTCCAACGATTTGAATCAAAACTACAACCTAATATCTTATGTTTTTGAAACAAAGGAAGTTTTTTCTCTAAAAACTTTTTGCAAAAAATAAAATTCTACAATTTTTGGATCATTAATGCGTACTGCAGGGAGTTTGGGGATATAAAAAAGTTTTAGTACAGGATGACAATATCCATGGGGACATAATCCAACATATGACCACCAACGGCATCACCGAGGACACCCGACCTGCACATCTTGTCTGGAGGAGGTGGACAGCACAGAGCATTTTCTCTGCACATGTCCCGCCTTTGCCAGACCGAGATGGCGCATTTTGGGTTTCGATGTCACAGACAGGAATGGACAACCTTCTGCAATCTTCTGAGATTTGTGAGAGAATCCGGAAAATTTGCGTAAGAGAACGTATTCCCACTATAACCCCTTTTTCGACTTTTCCCTCTTTATCTCTAACCCTTTACTTGCTGTCACCCCTTTTTCTATTCCTAGGCCTTAAGTACAATGGGCTACATAGCCTGAGTGCTTGAGGAACTGTCCTGCACTCGTAGGTCAGGCTCTCGTCCTTCTTCACATCCATCCATCCATCCACAGGGTGTTACAATTAAAGAGTGTATACAACTTTCTTCGCATTTCTTATTCTTGTATTATTCTGTGTAATCGAGAGTTCATCTGTGTGGTCCAGATTTCATTTAGTTATTAATTTTACGATATCAAATAATCGGTCAGCTATTATAACATTCCACCAGCCAGGCAAACGCAATTGTTGGATTGCGCGGCATCTTCGCATTGCTCGTTCCATAATTTCTCATGCAGTTAACTGGTTTAAGAAACTGGGTCATGAAGGTGATCGTCCAGGAATCGCAAAATCGTTCAAAATCGGGTGCAGCGAGTAATTCAACTGTTTCCATGAGAAAAGTTGCTCACGAAACTGCCTTAACCGAGCTTTTCGCATCAACTCATTTTGTGCGTGTTATATTTGAACATGAGTAGAAGCGATCTAAAGTTTTATGCCGAAACCGAACGGCGACGTGAAAAGCATTTCATTGGCAATTTTGACTATTTTATGTTGGCCTGTCAAGAGGTGGTGCCGATAGAATTTTTTCTTTCTACTTACTGTAATGCTCAGCTTTCCAGGAACATCAAAGCCGAAGATAATGCTCTGTATTTGGTGGGATCAGAAGTGTGTCATTTATTATGAGCTGCTAAAATCTGGCGGAAATATTACGGGAGAGCGGTATGGAAAACAATTGATTCGTTTGATGGGAGCAATGGCCGAAAAACGACCAGAACATGCGAAATAACTGAAAGTATCAACAAGTGGATTGATTCGTTCTGAGACTCAAAAGATGGATTCTTTGGCAAGGAATCCATAAATTGCCTGAAAGATGGCAAAATGTCATAGCTTCCAATGGACACTATTTTTAATAATCTATTCATTCGATTTGTTATTGAAATAAAGCTATATCATTGTAGAAACTCCCTCATTTTCAAGTTATACACCCAATACATACATATATGGTATATCCGATATTTCGCACAATTTATACAGGGTGCGCCATCTCTTATGTCGGTATGTAAACATTGAATAATTTTAACATTTATCAACCGATTGACTTGAGTAAAGATGTTTTTGAAACGTCAATTCAGTACAATTTTAACCATGAATCGCTTCACACCGAAACAACGCGCCGAAATAATGACGCTGTACCTTGAAAATATTCGTTCAGTTGTGTTAACTCAACGTGCATATCGTCGAAAATATCGTGGCCAACAAGCACCGTCTGACAACACTATTCGTCGTTTGGTGTCGAATTTTGTTGCGCACGTGACTGTGGCAGATTGCCGATAAGCCGAAAAAAAAAGTCCAAGACGTTCCAATGAACTGGTTGAAGCGGTAAGAGAGAGTGTTACCGAGAACCCACATGTGCCGCATCGTCACCGCGCTTAGCATTTTGACGTCAGTGGAACTTGCTTGCGGCGCATTTTCAAGGATGATTTGCATTTGTTTCGGTATAAAGTGCAATTGACTTAAATAATATTGCCGACAGACCGTCTACGTCGCTTGGTTGACATTGAACCTGATTTTTGGAAGGATATTTTGATGACCGACGAGGCCCATTTCAAAGTCTCTGGCGCCGTTAACAGGAAACAATCATTGCATGACAAAAAAGTAACTACTTGGGACGGCATTTATGCCAAAACCATAATTGGGAAATTTTTCTTCAGAGAAGGCGAAACAGTCCATGAGAATCAATAGGTCTGAACGGTTACTGGTTTCAACAAGACGGTGTAAACAATACAGTTTCTGCAGCGAAAATTCCCTGGGCATAAGGTGTAAAAAAATGGCTATATTGACTGGCCACCCAGATTTGACCCCTCCGGACTTCGTTTTGTGGAGTGTTTTGAAAATCAAAGTGTACGCCAGCAAGCCTCAGACCATTGACGAGCTCAAGGCAAACATTCGTATCGAAATCATTGCTATACCGCCCAAAAAGCTCAAAAAAGTGATGAAAAACGCAGCAAAAAGGGCAGATTTTGCTTTGGCCAATAACGGCGGCCACTTGAATAATGTTGTATTCAAAAACTAGTCCAAATAAATTGTAAAGGACCAAATTAAATATAAACAACTCGTTATGGAAATCGGTTGCTCTTTTGTTTTAAGTTATTTAATATTCACATGTGGTCGCTGTGGCGTAGTGGTAGTGCGTTGGACTGCTACGCAGAGTGTCCGGGATTCGAAACTCGGCACAGGCAAAATCAAAAACAAAAAAAACAAAAAAAAAGTGGAAAAAATAATTTTTCTACACGGCACCGCCTCTTGGCAGGCAATGGCAAACTTACAAGAGTAAAAATTGCTATGAAAAGTTTTTCACTTCGCCGTTCGGATTCGGCATTAAACTGTAGGTCCCTTCCATTCATGTACAAATATAACACGCACATCATGAGTGGATGCGAAAAGCGAAAAGCTCGGCCTAGGCCCTCCATGGGCTGATGCGCCATTAAAAGTAAGTAAAGTAAATATTCACATATGGGACGGACGTAAAAGATGGCGCACCCTGTACATATTTAACGTAAAATGGTGTAAGTAGATATCGCTCGTTTGTTGCAAGACTGTCATACTACAGTGGGCAAAAAGTAGTAAGACTTTTTGATTTAAATTTCGCGCGGAAACCCATTCATCAAAATATTATTTTTTTTAAGGTTGGTATGACTGTCGGTGACATCTGTGCCAAATGTCACATCAAAATAATCATTAGTGTTTAGTATACGCTTGTCTTTCTGAAGTACAAAAAGTGCATTCGGGCATTCGGCGATTTTCACAATGAGTGAAATTATTCAACAAAGAAGTTCCATTAAATTTTGTGTGCGGAATCAAATTTCTGGTGCCGAAACGTTCAGAATGTTGCAAAAGGCCTAAGGCCTTCGGTGATAATTGTATGTCGCGAGCAAGTGTTTTTGATTGGTACAAATTGTTCAAAGATGGTCGAGAACGCGTTGACGACGAACCACGTCCAGGACGGCCATCAACATCAACTGATGATCAACACGTCAATAAAATCAAGGAATTGGTGCTCGAGAATCGACGATTAACAATCAGAGACCTTACTAGCATCGTTAGATTATCGGAAGGATCAGTGAAAACCATTTTAAAACATCATTTGGGCCTAAGAAGAGTGAATGCACGATTGGTTCCAAAATCACTGCATTGGTTTTACGAGACCATTTTGCCAAAAATTCGACTGATATCGTTCCGCAACCACCATATTCGCCTGACTTAGCACCGTGTGACTTTTGGCTATTTTCTAAACTCAAAAAACCGCTTCGTGGACACCGTTTTGAGTCAATTGAAGACATTAAACATGAATCGCTAAGCGCATTGAAGGCTATTCCGGAAATTGACTTTAACAACTGTTTCGAGAATTGGAAAAAACGTTGGCACAAGTGTATTGGGGCCGGGGGGGATTACTTTGAAGGGGACGAAATAGATTCGGAAGAATGAATAAAAAAATTCGAAATTATGAACAAAGTCTTACTACTTTTTGCCCACAGTATAAAACAATAATAGTAAAATTACAACTTTTCTGATTTTTATTGTTTTCTGTTTTTTTATACTTTTTATTGTATTTCGTCGATTTCTTTTTGTTTCATATTTTTTTCGCTTTCGATCTTCTTCACGTATATTTAATTGTTACTTTCAGTTTCATTCTTTTTTTTAAACGTTTTACATACATATTGTACATAAGTAATCATAATTATAGTAATCATAATAATAGTAATAATAATCATAATAATAATAATAATAATAATAATAATAATAATCATTAAAATATAAACAAGAGTAATTAATTAACATTGTTATTTTTATTAACAATTATAATTTCAATTAAACATATACATACATATTTATATATAGGTAGGTTGTAATTAGAGTGTAATTTCTGCAAGGTACATTAATTAATATAATGTTTATTTCAAAACACACACAAAACTGTTTCCACGTTGACATGAACAATATGTTTTTATTACCAAAAAGGAACCGAAATGTAACAGGCATGTGCTGAAATTCAACGTTTCAAAGACGAATTTGAAACTGCAAATTGTTTTAGTTAATTTTAGAACATAAACCTGATAACTGGTTTGCTCGTGTAAGCATTTCGCTTTGCGTTTTTCTTTACATAATCAAACATTAAACTATGGAGACTGACTTAAAAACAAAAAGTTTAAGTTATAATTTAAAATTTTAAATAAATTTACATATAAAGTTAAATTTACGCAAACGCGCGGCGTATGTCGATGCTTTTTACCATAGGTGATTTATTTCTTCACAAGGAGTTTAAACCAAATAAACAAACATTTTATAATTTTGAATGCCTTCGAAAGCTGCACATACTTAAGTGTTGTTATGTGTTTCTTTTTCGTTTCGTATTGTTTAAATACTATTTTCAAAAGCTAAATATGAGATTTCGATACTCATTAAAAATACAATTTTATTTAAATTTTTCTTCTACATAAATACGCTTAAATTTTGAATGTTAATTTTGCGGAGATTAAAGTGTAAACTAAGTTCCTCAAACATGTTCTGTAATTCACTTTTCGAATCGAAATTGAATAATTTCAATTTTGCTAGGAAGTGAAATTTCCCAATATTTTGAGATTTTGTTGGCGTTTTTCTTTGGAAACAAATAAATTATGAATTGTGATTGGTTTTCGCCCCTCTTTTTTTTTTTTGTTTATAAATATGAGTAGGTATAATTTATTTATTTGATGTATGTGTGTGTGAAAAAGCTCGGCCTAGGCCCTCAATGGGCTGTTGTGCCATTAAAAGTAAAGTAAAGTAATGTGTGTGTCTGTGGGGGGTGTCTGTGTGTGTGTGGTGTGTGTGTGTAGTGTGTGGTGTGTGTATGGTGTGTGTGTGGTGTGTGTGTGTGGTGTGTGTGTGTGGTGTGTGTGTGTGGTGTGTGTGTGTGCTGTGTGTGTGTATGTGTGGTGTGTGTATGGTGTGTGTGTGGTGTGTGTGTGTGTGTGTGTGGTGTGTGTATGGTGTGTGTGTGTGGTGTGTGTCTGGTGTGTGTGTAGTGTGTGTGGTGTGTGTGTGTCTGTTGTGTGTGTGTAGTGTGTGTGTGTTTTTTTTTTTTTTGGAGGAGGAAAGCATTGAAAGCCTTAGTCAGTGTGGGACCCTTACCCACTAAAACCACCTCACATATCCGGTCGGTAAGTCCTCCCGGAACCACCGTTTCAGTATTTCGTCGGGAGGCCGTCAGAGCAATACTGCTCAAGCGTCAGTTCTTGCTAAGTCAAGTTAGCTGTCTTAAGGGTTGCCTGAATTAATGCCATTCTGGCCTACGTTGCGCAGACGAGTGCGCTCCATATTACGATCACGTTCAATGCGGCGGAGTGCGGACATTATTCTTGCTGCCGTTGTCTGGACTGCTTGCCACATATGCAGTGTGTGGCACATGTGATTAATAATATTAGCCAATGTGGGGGCCTCCCCAAAGGCTTCCCTTATCCCGGTTCGTTTGGCGTCGAAACGCGAGCAATAAAAGAGGATATGTCGTGCGACCTCAATATCGTTAGGGCAGATCGGGCAGAATGGCTCTTCTTCGTATTTGAAGCGGTGCAAATAATATTTGAAGCAACCGTGTCCACTAACTACTTAGCTGCGTGATGTGAAAATCTATTTCACCATGTTGACGAGTAATTCAACTTTCAATATCCCGGATAAGTGAAAATGTCCATCTGCCTTTGTTCGCCCTTTCCCAGCGTAGCTGCCACTTTTTATCACTTGCTAGTATGTCTATCGGTATCATGCCTGGGATAGCACCGACTGCTTCATCCGACACTGTGCGGAATGCACTTGCAACTCTTAGTGCGCTGCAGCGATAGGTCGCCCGGATCCCGGCAATGTACGATGGAGTTTGCGTTGCATCAGCCCATACTGGCGCAGCATATAACATTATCGAGCTTGTAACGCGTGTCAGGAGTTTTCGTCTGCTGAACCGCGGCCCTCCAATATTTGACATTATCCGGGAGAGTGCACCATTAACCTTTGAAGCCTTTTCACTGACTGCCAGTAAATGCTCCTTATTTGTCATTCTGGCGTCGATCAGCACACCAAGATACCGTGTGTGTATCTTGTGTGTGTATGTGTGTGTGTGTGTGTGTTTGTGTGGTGCGTGGTGTATGTGTATGTGTGTGTGTGTGTAATACAAAATGAATAATTCCTTCTTTTTTACTTTTAACTTTTATTATATTAGCACAAATTTGATAATAAAAATAAAAATATTTTTATATTTAATTTTAATGTAAAATTACTTGGTGCATTTCTAGAGGCGCCTTCATTCAACTCTAAATCGAAATTATAAGTATACTATAAATGTATTTAATTTTTTAATAACTAAACGCACTTAATCGAAATAAAAGTGGATTGTCATTTGAAACACTTTTGTATTTATTTCAATTATGGTATGTCAATGAAGCAAAAGGCGAGAGAGTGCAGCAGTGAGCCACACAGAACAGGCTATGATCCTTGTGTTTTTATATAGTTCAGCCAGTGTCTACAATTGTTGAAAGTGGTCTATTACCTGACCTGAACTCTTCTGTCCCTTTTACTTGATCTTTGTTATTCAAAAAGTAATAAATTTCTTTACTTAAATACAATTTTTGTTTAAAATCTTTTTATTTATTCCTTTTAACAAACATAATTCTTTAGTTCATTATTGTATAAATTTGTGAAAGAATTAAAATTGAAAATCAAAGCTAAGAAACTTAAAGAATCTAAGGGCTTAAACTGGTTAAAGAGAAGAAGGTTTGCAGGGCGATCCCCTCCAAACGATCCTGCTACTAAATTCGGGTTCAATATCAAAAATTCCATGAGAAGTGATAGGCGGGCGGCTTGGCTTTGATTCAAAATTTCTTGCACATGAGAGTTTCGAAATTATTTTGTGAACTTTGTGCAAAAATAAAGAAATTTAGAATATCAATCCCCACTTTAGAGCTTATGTAGTAAGTGATCCGTTTTACCCAGCGGACAAGAATGAGAAGAAAACGTGTCTACCACCGACAACGATCTATTACTTTACACCGACTAGTTTAAAATATAAAACGCTACTGGATGTAGAGTCCTTCGCGATACATTAAAAGTCATGGAATCGTCTTGCAAACCAATATCATAGTTAAAGATAGACCAGAAACCTCGACCATTCAAGGCTAACTATTTTTGTGGGTGGCCCCTCATTGAGTAGGATTCTTTATCCTTCCTTATCAATGAGGAGCTGAAGATGATGATGATTGAGGATATTCCTAAAATTTCGACGGCTGGGAAGTTATTCTAATCGTAATGTGTTTCTAATCGTTTGTTTGCATATAGCATCATCAACTAGCGCCTTTGTTACCATGACAGATTTGACTGAAGAAAGATTGTTGAAAAGGACCAAAGCCAATAATCTGTTCCATCCAATTAATTAGAATAAAACAGCGTTCTCCAACGGCCACTATTTTGGATCATATATCTGGAAAGGTAACTTCAACTGTAACGCAGTTATTCGATTTCGATTAATTTTCTACGAAGTCTTGCGGCACATTGCTTATTTTACAATTCATGCTCGGTTTTGTTTTTGCTCGCATAGAAGTCGTAAAATGCGTCGAAGGCATTATTCAATAACGGTTTGCGGGTTAAAGTTTTGTCAGTACCAAATATTGCAACCGTTTGAGAGCATCACTTTTACATTCGAGTTGAAGATGCCAATTTTTTGGTTTTTAGGCAAATGTAGCGATTTTTCCATATGCTGCGTTTCTGGTTTTTTTAATTCTCTTATCGATGTCTAACGAGTCCCGAGCTAAACCTGCTCGATGAAGATACTCTGTCATTTCGGAGACTCAGCACTTGCCGAATTTGTTAATCTGACGGATATAGAATTCATGCATAGTTGTATAGCCATGGTCAAAAGATTGTTGATGCATTAAAACAGCAGACAAATATCATCCAAAAACAAAAAACACTTCCACTCGATGACTTAAAACGCAGCAGCGGCTTAGAAAAAGTCAGACTTGAAAATGAAAACTTCCTCATCTGGGTTTTATTCTGCGCATCCATAAATTCCGTATATAGATAATACCTTCTTATTTAACCAATATAGCACCAATCGCTACTACAGCAAAATTGGCAATATATTGATGTTCTTTTAAAGAGCTCGGGCGGTGTAAATGCTTTCCACTATTATCTAATTGTCCAAACAAAACTATTGCTATCTTCATATTACAATAGAACAAACATTTTGCTATGTATTAACAATGTAAAAAAGTATAGTATGTAACAATAGTTCAAAAAATGTAACCTTAAAAATAAAATAATAAGAAATAAAATTTTAAAACATAATCCACACAAGACATTTAAATATTAAAAAAGGTTTTCAAACTAATAATCATAATTTATAGGTTAGTTACTGCAAGTTCGTCTAATTGCTGTTTATGTAAAGGGGAGATTACAGCTTTTAAGTAACGTTAAATCAAAATGTTTTCATCAAAATGTGCTTAAGTAATACTCAAGAAAACGTTGCTTGTTGAATTTCTTTTAAATATATGTTTTCAGTTTTACTTAATAATGTAATAGATTTTATGCCTTTTTGTAAAAACACTGCAAATGGAAACTTGTATTAATGCTCAAAAAAAAAAAAACCAAGGGAATTAAAGAATTTTTTCTTAAACAAAAAAATTTTTATTATTTCTTGAAGTAAAAATGAAATAAGTTTCCTACAACAACATGTTTATAACAACAAAGCTAAGAAACAGCTTTTTATTCCAGCATTTTGTTTCTATTTTCAACATATGATGGCTATCACGTAAAGTTGTATCATTTCGTTCTTTTTTTTTAAAGAACTAGTTTTCTGTCTTACGTCATTTCTTAAGAGCTCGAAATGTTTTTTAGACTAAATTTCGGTCGCTGATCATTGGTTTTTACCTGTTATTTAGTGTACATAACGAAAGAACGAATCTGAATTATAGATAATTTCAAATTACGTAAAAACTATGCAACTTTAATTAAGACTTTTTGGACAAACTTGCCACCAGACAGAATCACACACGCACGCTCTAGATAATTGATATTTGTATTATTCTTTCTTTACTTTTTCTGCCTATTACAGCCTATTTCTGGAGCTCAGGTCGAGCTTTTCGCGCCCACTCATGTTGTGCGTGTTATATTTGTACATGAATTGAAGGCACCTACAGTTTTCGCCGAAACCAAACGGCAATTTTTACTCTTGTAGGTTTGCCATTGCCTGGCCAAAAGGTGTTGCCGTGCAGAAATATTGTGTTTTTCTACGTTTTGATTTTGCCTGTACCGAGACATGAACCCAAGACACTCTGCGTAGCAGGCCAGTACACTACCAGCTACGCCTCGCTGACCATCATTTAGCAACAATACAAATTATCTAATCTATAATTTGTATTATTGCACTCAATAAGAATTGAGTTGATAGGCAATGTATTTGAAATACATTTACAAATGACAACATACCAATTTTGTAATAGACAAAAGTGTACATAATATTGTTTCAACTATTGTATTTTGTTTTTGTTTTTGTTTTTCTTTTTATTTCATTGACTATGTAAATTTAAAAATTACAAATTTTTTAATAAAAAAAAAAAAAAAATTGGAAAAAATAAAATTATATAATTACAATATTACATTATTTTCTTTTTGTTTTATCTAGCATATATGTAAACACAAAATCATAAGCAGCAGTTTGCATTTATATATAAATATATGTATGTAGTACAATATATAATATTTACTTTACTTCTTTTAGTTATAGGCTACAATTTCGTTTGTTTTTTAAATGTAACAAGCTAAAATCTTATGGCTTTTCCTTTATAGATCTACTATATATGTTTGTATATAGAAAATACACTCACAGTTTTGGTTTCATTGGTTTATTTTGGATTGTATTGCTAATTATACAGCATACAGATTGTTAGAGCTTTCAAACGCAGATTTACTTGAAAAAAATTGCTAAAATCTAAATTTAATCATTACTTATTGAATTCAACTTGATTACAAAGTTTTATATGTATATGCTATATATGCAAGAAACCTTTACGATTTTGTTTTTTTTTTTCTTTTTTTTTGCATATTAAATATGTATATTTCGCAACTCTAACATTCTGTATGAAAGTTGTAAACAAGAAATTACTGAATTTCAAAAATATGTAGATGAAGTGTTTAAAGAAAATTTGTTTTGGCTTCGTGTTTGAAAATGTTGTTGCTGCATATTTCTAAGCTTGTCATTTTATTTAAGTTATTTATACAAAAATGGTTTGCTATATAAATTACATACAATATATTAACATTTATTTTTGCTTAATACATAGAATATGGTATAAATAGAAAGTGTGTGTGTGTGTGTTTAAGAGAATTTAAAATTTTTGATACATGGTATGTACTTTTGTCGAACAGTAAAATACTGTAGGCGTTCAATGTCAATATAACTAGATATAAGTATATATAAAAACTACATACTATAACGCCAGTCAAAAATTTAAACGATTCTAATGGTATAATGTAGTACAAATATTTCAACAACAACAAAAACTAAGCAGCAACGTAAAAATACTTTAGCATATTTGTAGGCTTGCTTTCTTAAATACTCTTATTATTTCGAGTTTTCCGAGTTTTTTTTTTTTTTGTTTCTTCTTAGACATTATTCGAAAATTTCCACACACTTTCTTTACAAATCAACACAAACTCAAAATAAATAACATATTCAAAAAGTATTTACCATTTTAAACAACATTAAGCCACACATACTGCTACCGCTACTTGTGCAGCCAATATGGCTGATGCTGTTGGCTCAATGCAGCAGTAGCAGCATTATCTGTAATCGTCGCAGCATTGTCTGTTGTCGTCGTTGCAGTTGTAGTACTATCGTACATACTATTGCTGCCTGCATTTGTGGCTGCTTCAGCATCTGCGTCATCGTCAAACCCATACCAATATCACATGACCATAATTTGTAGTGCCACTCATTGATCTATCGTACGATAGATGCGTCTTTGTGGCTCTGGTGTATAGTGAATGCGTGTGCGAAAATGTTGCGGCGAGCCGGGTACACTTTCCGAACCGCGACGTGGTGGTGGCAAAGGGGGTGAGGCAGTTACATAACTAATGAGAGGGAAGTAAAGAGAGATTAAGAAAATAGATGTAATAAAATAAAAAATTTTTGTTTTTCTTTTAACCAACCGTCGATTCAGCATTGGTGAACATGGTGGTTGACCACTTAACTCTAACAAATTTTTACGCAACAGCAATGGTGATTGACCACGATTGTAACGCGGTGGTGGGTCTGGACTACGATGTCGCCGATCTACGCCCGCCATTAAATTATTGTAATTACTTCCGCCGCTACTACTACTACTGCCCGCAGCAGCATATCGTCGCAGGAAACTACTCGTGCCCCCCTCATGAAAATCATTTGCCAAACTGCTACTGCCAACGCTACCACTACCGCTACTACCGCCACCACTGCCAACAGCATACTTTGGCAGCGGCACTTCCGTTGGTGATGTGCTGTTGCTAGTATTATTGCTACTGCTGCCTGCCGACAATGTACGATAATAGGATAAGGTTGTGGGCTTGCTGCCGCAATTGTTTATTGCTTCATTGCCGTTATTTCGAGACGCCGATGATGTAGCGGCTGCCGCTGCCGCTGTCGTTGCAGTTGTAGCTGAGGGATTTAATTGTAATTTAACATAAGATGCAAATTGACGTTTCATTGCACCTGCAAATGAATTAAACCAGCCTGAGAGTGCAGACACGCATGCGTAGAATAGTGAAGTACAACAACAAGTGCAAGTGTACGAAATTTGATATGATTTATTTTTTTTTTATACATATATTAGATGTTTGTGTATGTATGAGAAGAGTGTTTGATTGTGATGAAGAAAGACAGAAAAATGTTGTTGTTGTTGTTGTTGTTGATGATGAAATTTTTATAAAGCAGATAAATATTATATTAAAGATTGCAGATATGGTAACAGTTGAGTAACATGTGCATGAGTTTGTGCGTGTGTGTTCATGTGATGAAGCAAAGCAAAGCGTAGCATATTTTTTGTGAGTACAAAAAAGCAAGCATATATGAGAGGAAAAATGCAAGAAAGAAAAAGATTTTCAATTAAGTATGAGCGAGAATGTAATGTAGTCAAGCTGTAAATGCATGAAAGGTGAATTTAAAGTGAAGTGCGTAAAAGTGCGTAAGTTTAAGCAATACAACTAGAATACTAATAGTATAGACAATAAATAAATCATATTGCACAATCTTAATTAATCCATTAAAAAATACATATTTGACGAACGAACATTGAAAACCCGATAAATCAACATTTTGTAATTTGGAGATATTTGGGAAAAACTTTATTTATTTATTTATCGGACTTTGCTTCAACTGTTGGCTTGGATACATGCTTTTGGAGAAGAAATATTCATATGTTGCTGAATCCGATCGATCTAGCGATAGAGGTATTCAAAATTAGTACAAATTGAATCTAAATAAGCAACAAAAATATTTTAATTACAACACTTATATCACAGAGTCAAAAGTGAAATGAAACCTGTAAAAAAAAACTATGATTAATAGTTTTCTTTAAATCATAGGTATATTAAGAACATTAAGAAAAAATATTAAGGGGACTGTCTTAGTCTAATTGCAAAACTTTCGACAACCTTGCCACAAAGAAACAACAAACATGTTTGCTATACTTGCACCGTGCTAAGGAGTGAGATCGAAAAAATCGGATATAACTTTAAATTGTCCTAGCATTGAAATCCCTTATGCAAATACAAAACTGTAAACAGTTTTGAAAAGGAAATTTTATTTCAGATAAAATGACCAATAAAACTAATTGTTTGTTGTTTTTTTACGGAATTCGGACTGCTTTTCCGATATGCCTGCCATTAGCGCCTTTACTGTCATTTCTGAGACTCTCTTGGCGGCAGCATTCCACTTATTTCTAAAATCTTCCATGGATTTAGCTTCTTTGTTTGTTGGTTTGTTGCCTTTAATGTTCTTTTCACTAGAGCCCAATATCTCTCGATAGGCCTAAGTTCTGGGCAATTTGGTGGGTTGACGATTTTTGGTACCATTTTGATGTTTTGGTCTTCGAACCATTTAAGGGTTACTTTACTGTAGTGGCAGGAGACTAGATCAGGCCAAAAGAAAGTAGATACATTGTGCTTTCTAATGAAGGGCAGCAATCTCTTCTGGAGGCATTCCTTCACATAAATTTCGGCGTTAACAGTGCCGCTTGTTACGAAACTTTTACTCCTTAGCCCCACAACTACAAATCGCTTGCCATACCAGAAACTTCTTCGGGAACTTGGACTTCGGTTTTGTCCTCAATCTTTCCTCAACTCTTCCTCGTTCCTTTGCGGTGTAAAATTCTTAACCGGGCAATTGAAAAAATTTAGACAACACATATGTTTCATCGTCCATAACACAGCAATCGAATTTTTGGAAAAAATCTGTTTTCAACTTTTTAGCTCGGCTCTGGGCTACCAAGTTCTTAGTAGCGTTCCTGTCGGGTTTCTCGAAATAATTCAACAACTAAATCGCGTCTTTCCACTTCCGATGCCATGACTCAACTGAAAGTTCAGAAGTCAAAAAATATGTGAAAATATGTGTATTTCATCAGAATTTCTCCAACGCAAAGCCTACTGTTTGAATTTTTTCATTCAGATGAAAAGTTTCAAAGCATGGTCTTTCAAAGTTATCAGATTTTTTCGATCCCACTCCTTAGTGCATAGGCTAGACTTAGAGAATCCCCCTATACGGAGAGAGCTGTATCAAAAAAGTACAACTTCATAGCTTATAGCATTGCCTACTTCTAAGCTTACATTTTATTTCTTTAAATTTAGAATGTAAGTTTGCAGTTGAGTTTCGAATGATCTACAAAACATTGTTTACAACGAAAGTTTCAGTTTTTGTCCTACCGATATGCATAGATCCGTTTGGAAATTGGAACTTTTTTTGGTATACCAAACAGTTAAGCGAACCTTACGGAAAGGTTAGAGTATCAGTCAACATGCAGCAGTTTAAGCAACAATTTTAATTTAAAGAAATTATGCATATGACTTTTTCGTATGTTTTCAAAAACAAAAAGAATTATAAAAGAATAATTGTCGATATTAATATACAATGTGATTGAAATATGAATTGAATGTCTAATAAAGTTATGCAATATGTTCAAATATGTCAAAATAATAATAAAAAGAAAATACATTATATAAAAACTTACCACGCTCATCCTTAAAGCTATGTTCTTTGGGAGCACCATGAACTTCAGCACCAAATCCTCCTACACCACATCCACCACCGCCCCCACTGTTTTTGCTGCTGTTTGTCGTTGTTGCTGGCTGTAACTGACGACGTGCATAAAATTTCCCTAATTTGCTAGCAACAGCAGCAGCATTGCTACTTTCACTGCCACCTACACTATCACCCAAAACAATTGAATCCGATAATTGTTCTGGTGATGTGGGCGGAGAACGTGAGTTTCTTAAACTATGTAATGGTATATACTGCTGTGGCAATGGTTGATATTGCAATTGGCCAGCGCCCACACTATTGCCAATGCCAAATGCTGAAGACATTGGTGGCGACGATGATGTAGCGATTGCTGATGTAGGTGCTGGTGGAGGTGGTGAATGGTGCAAACGTTGATGATGACGGTGATGATCCTGCAGCTCACCGATAGCAATTTGTGACGATGATGATTGTGTAGAAGATTGACTAGAAGTTGAATGTGATGATGAGGCACCACCGCCAACACAACCGCTGCCAACACCGACCATTGCTGCAATTGGTATGTGCGATTGTTGGTATGGAAATTGTTGTAATTGTTGCGTGTGATAGTGATTATTGTAATGTAGATTTGAGGCGGATGCTGCTGTTGTTGTTAAGGTTGGCGCCGCGGCCGTTGAAGGCAAATAATTGCCAAGAAAAGGATTTGTCGTTTCGGGTGATAGTTTTGTAAATTGATGCTGCTGCTGCTGATGATGATGATGATATTGCTGTCGTTCGATTTCTTTCTCGCGTAATTGATTCTGCTGATGATAGAATCGCTGAAGAACTGTTGAATAAAAAATAGTATTAATAACATTTTTGATTGCATTTAATTTTTTAACCACAGACGCAGAAATTCACGTTCAAATCGAAAGCGAATTAATTTTTCTGTTTTTCGTCAACTTTACCAATTGGACTATGATTGCCCTGAACACGTTGTGGATTAGTTTCATTCCGATTGGTAGGAATTAATGTAGCTGGCTGATGTTGTTGCTGTATCTCTGTTGCTGTTGTGCCTCCAGCCATTTGAAACCTTTTTCTACCCATTGCTGGCGATACAACACCAACGCCAATACCGCCACCATCGATTAAAGATTTCGTTGATATTGCATCACAAGCATCATAAGGGAGTATTTCAGTTTGGACAGGCATTGCAGTTGTTGGGGGCATACGCCACAGAGCATCAATTTGACTACTTTGCGGTGGCGGTATCGTCTGCTTCTTTTGACTAAACGGTGATGTGGTAAAATTACGAAATGACTGACCTACAAAAAAAAAAAGTGAGAGAAATAATAAAATCAATAGCAGAAAATTATCCCTTCTTCACACGTTTACTCTTCTCATCACCCCCTTACCTAAGCTGCTAAAATTAAACATTGACTCCTTTTTGGGGCTTTCACCACCTCCACCACCAGAACCAGAACCAGAACCAGCACCATTGCTACCACCAGCATATTTGCTATTGTTGTACGATGTTGCACCATTATTATATTTACGTTGCATAAACGGCGATTTCCGATATAGTTTATTCATCTCGGTGACAATATTTTTCGCATCATCGCCCACTTTAGTACCGCTACTACTATTTAAATGGTAAGCAGCAGATGTGTTTGGGGGTGATTGTGGACTTGAGCTAGCAGCACTGCTGCTACCGGAACCACTAATAGCACACACACCACCGCCGCTGCCACTAACAACAAAACCATTTCCACCGCCACCACCGCGTTCAACAAGCAAATGATTGTTGGCATAATAACTTGCTACTGGTTGAGGTAGTTGTGATGGTTGATGTTGCTGCTGCTGTTGCTGCTGCTGCTGTTGATACTGATACTGTTGCGGATGATTGGGTTGATATTGATATTCATCTCTTTTATAACGATTTAAGTTCATTTGTTGTTGGTGTGGCAGCAGTTGTTGCTGCTGTTGCTGATACTGATAATTTTGATAGCTCGGTATTTGTGTTGTTGTTGTCGCTGTTGCTGATTTCGTATTTATTGTCATTGCTGCATTAGCTGTTGCTGTTGTCGCTGTTGTATTTGTTGCACCTTTATTAAACTTCATTAACGCTGCCTGCGCTGCAGCGTCTAATGCTGTTGGCATAATAGTTCTACAAAATAAAATAAATAAAAAATAAAAACCAGAGCAGATTTAGTAAAATTTCATTATAATATTTTATGTACATATTATGTAAGTATGTATGTATGTATGTATGTATGTATGTATGTATGTATGTAAACATTTAATAAATTGGAATGTGTTTTTATTGTGTGATGATTTGAAGAATTTCTTTTTTGTTTTATATATACAATTTTTATAGAAATGTGCATAAATATTTTATTTGTGAGCTAATCATTTTTTTAACACAGCCTAAGCAGAAAATTAAAGGGGGTGCTAGAAAATTTGCAACAAGATAATATGCTTCAAGTTAATACATAATTAAAATAAAAAATATGTTGGTATTGTAGCTTCTCTTCTGAATGCCCATCAAGAAGGTATGACACTTATTTACTGTGGAACTTTACAAAACTCTTAACTCTTGAATCATATTCATGTAAGTAAATCATCATGTTTAGCATGCCTGATACTGTATAATTAACAAAAGCATCTATTTAATCCATATCTGCATTAACCAGTAGGGGCATACACTAGTTTAAATTTTCCTAATTGAAGAAACTTCACTATCTTACTTCTGGAAATCTTAGTTAGGTTGTCTAGGTTTTAAAATTGATTACTTATCTCAAGCCTAATCTAACGATCCTGCCGCTGAAACTGCCTGAAATGGCTAAATCTTTAAGGCATACTTGAACATAGAGGAAGCGGCCAATAATGTAAACGAAGAGGCTAGTCTAACTGCTTTCACATCATAAACAGTACAGTGGTATGCTATGGAAAAATAGTAATAATTGGCATCACAGAAACTATCACAAGTACCGAATGTACACAACATAGACTACTACTAACACTACTACCACACTCTCAGGAAGTATTTTGACAAATTTGTCAGAACAAGACAAGTTTTAGAGAAAGCTTAGAAATGGAGCTATAAAATGGATGCTTGAATCTTCTCAAAACAATTTAGTATTGTCTTCGGAAAGAAAAGCAATGTTTTCTAGACCGAACTCCTGGCAATTAGAGAATACTACTATGTACTCGTACAGCTACAACTATGTAGCTAAAAAAAAACTTCAAGGTGAGACTAAGATAGTTATTTCAACCTGGCGGTTATCAAAGCTCTAAAAACATACTTAATATCCCACAAATTAGTAAATTAATGTTGATAGCTGCATTGGTCTAATCTGAATTCTAAGGTTATAGACACATTGCATATAATGAAAGGACCGATGTTTTAACGAAAATCAGCTGCATATCATTCACTGCAACGCATCTTCGTGCCTCATTTTCAAAGAAAAATGGCCCGATGATACCGCCGCACAGATGGTACAAAAAGAGGAGAATAATCCGTATTTATTTAAGCTTAGATATGGCTCAGGCTCAAATAGTAACGAGTAGAGCACACACAACATATTCCATAAGCCCTTCTTGAAAATCATGAATGATAGAAAATAGATTGCGAATTACTTACTTTTAATGGCACAACAGCCCATGGAGGGCCTAGGCCGAGCTTTTCGCTTTTCGCATCCACTCATGTTGTGCTTGTTATATATGTATATGAATGGAAGGGACGGACCTACAGTTTAATGCCGAATTCGAACGGCGAAGTGAAAAGCTTTTCATTGCAATTTTTACTCTTGTAGGTTTGCCATTGCCTGCCAAGAGGTGGTGCAGTGTAGAAAAATTATTTGTTCTTTTTTCTTTTTTTTTTTTTTTGATTTTGCCTGTGCCGAGATTTGAACCCCGGACACTCTGCGAATTTGCTTGGTCAAATATACAATGTACTGCGCATGTACGTCATACCAGACCCTATGCTGTGATCTGATTGGCTACAGTACGTTTTTACATGACGAGAAAAATTTAGTAATAGGGTATGGATTAACTTTTAGAATCGTCTTCGAAAGTCTTTATTTTTACTTGTGAAGATAAGACGATCTTAAGCGTCGTCTTTTGAAGTTCATTTTCGGCAAGGAATCCAATTTTCAAACTTTAAACTAATAGTATACGAGTATATCCTTGCAAATATACCACACTTGTACTTGCCATGAGCTTTAAGCAACGACCTTTTGTGTGTATTGTGCTGTGTTTTTACAGTTTTATTTTTGTCTTACAGTTTAATAAATATTTTTAATTTAAAAAATTATATTCATAAATAATGTATGTCTTTTCAAAATGCATATACATATACATATTCTAGCCATGATTTCTAATAGTTAACAATCACTCATCCCAGATGTTTCACAAGCACTTCTAACAGTTGAAGCAGCAATTTCATTTGCGTCTCTGAATTATTGTGATTAATTTATTAAAAGTAGTTGCAAGAGATTTCATTTTACATAAAATGTATAATAAATGTTCACACAATACAACGCCAAATACATCAAATCGTGAATAGAGCTATATAATCTATATATATAAAAATGAAGATATGTTAGGTGTGTGATGAAAGATCTCGGAAACGGTTCGATTTTTTTCAAAAATTCAACTTTCATGTTAAAGTACATGCTTTTCTGACGCACATAGGCTATTTATCCCCACACTGCCACGCCCGCAAAAAGAGTAAAATGCCTATAACTTTTGAACCTGTCAACGCATTCACTTCAAATTGAAAACACATCCATAAGGAATGTAATTTTATTTCATATTTTTATTGTCATATTAATTGGATGCTCCTGGTAATTCAGGAAAAACTTGCTTTGTTTTAACGAAATCATTTGTTTTTCATATTCGATACATGAACGTTACCCAAACGTGCAGCATTTAGCTGTTCATCTTGAAAACGGACAGCGTGCGTATTTTACGTCGGAGAATGCAGCGCAAAGAGCGGAAACGCCACCAGAAACGACATTGAAAGCATTTTTCCAAGGAGTGCCAAGGTATTTTACATGGAATTCAACAAACAAAAAAAAAGAATTTCAACGTCGTAAGCAAGGGAATCGAGTTGATAGCCATGTAAATCTGTTTTCAACTGATTCTGTAGGGCGAATTTAAACTGTTAATCCCATAATAATGCAGAATGCTTTTATTTACGACTGTTATTGATCAATGATCGTTAGAACGTGAAAACTAATATGACTCGAATACCTTGAATTCATACGTTCAAGCGAATGTTCCGAAATTAAATGTTCAGCAAAAAAAGAGTATATGCTACAATTATGCGTGCTGTTAACGTTGGAAGTGGTGGATTTCATTTTTTGGATGCTCCTGGTGGTACAGGAAAAACTTGCTTCCTCTGGCATCGCAGCAACTTTGTTGGAAGGTGGCCATACAGCACATTCCGCACTCAAGTTGCCTTTGAATATGCAAATCATCGAACGAAGCATCTACATGCAATATATCGAAAACATCTGGAATGACTAAAGTGTTGCAACGTGTTGCACTTATTGTTTGGCATGAGGCCATTATGGCTCACAAAAAATCAGTTGAAGCCTTGGAACGGACAATGAGAGCTATTCGGGAAAATTCCAATTTGTTTGGTGGAGGGTTAATATTGTTGTCAGGAGATTTCCGACAAACTTTGCCAATTATACCAAGATCAACCCCTGCCGATGAAATACATGCTTGCTTGAAATCAATGTATTTGTGGAGACATGTAAATATATCATTTCTTTCAATTAATGCTCGTGTTCAATTGCAAAATGATGCATCAGCTGTTGAATTTTCAAATCAATTGATGACAATTGGAAATGGTGCAATGTCAGTTGATGAGACTGGATTGATTACGTTGCCAGATAACTTTTGTAGAATTACACCATCGAAAGAAGAATTGATTGACAGTGTATTTCCCAACATAGTACAGCACTACAAAAATCATAATTGTTTAAGGGAAAGAGCCAAGAATAAAGGTGTCAATTATTTAAATTTTTCTATACAATCCAAAATACCTGGTGTTTTGGTTTCGTTTAAGTCTATTGATACTGCTACCAGTGAAGAAAATGCGGTTAACTATCCTACAGAATTTTTAAATCTTTGGATTCAATTGAAAGTCGGTGCGACTATTATTATGCTTCGTAATTTGAATCAACCAAAACTTTGCAATGGTACGAGGCTTGCTGTGAAAAAATTGATGGTCAATGTTATTACAGCAACTATTTTGATTGGAAAATTCAAAGGTGAAGACGTGTTAATACCACGAGTTCCGATGATTCCAACCGATTTGACTTTCAAATTCCAGTGCGAGTTGCATTCGCAATTACCATTTATAAAGCGCAAGGTCAATCTTTGGAAATTTGTGGTATGAAATTAGAATATCCAGTATATTCTCATGGACAATTATACGTAGCCTGTTGACGTGCAGGTAAATCATCAGTATTATTCATTTATTGCCTAGGTTATAAGAAAACTAAAAATGTGGTTTACCATAGAGTTTAACAATAAATATAAACTTTAAAAATTTAAACTGCTTTGAATTACTTTTTTAATTATGCACAGTGAAGCGTGCATGGGGTCTGCTAGTAAAAAATAGAATTTCATAGAAAAAACACCTGTTTCACCTAAACAAAATCCAAATCGAAAAGCTAAATCAATTCAATGACTGATTCTTTATATTTGTTGGAAACAATTAAATTAACTACTTATAAAAGAAATGAAAAACTACAATTAAAATGTATAGAAATTATGCGTGCATATTAATTGAAGCATACAAACTACAAACTACAATTGCATTGAATGAAATGAGATGTGAGATGAAATGAAGTGAAAAGTGAAGTGCAAAATGTTTTATTATCTGTTCTTTAGAGTTCGATAGCAAAAATGTCGGTCGACAGACATGCCAATAAACAATATTAAGAAGCCAAAAATATAAAAGAGAAATCGCAAAAACACAAAAATTTCAAACAAGAAAATAAAAAATTAATCAAGTACAACAAATTAAATAAACAAAATTATACTTACTGAATTGGGAGAGTATGATTTATTGTTTGTTTTATTATTTTTGAGGGGGTAAAAGATTAGGAATTAAGTAACCTACAAAAAAATTTAATAAAAAAAGAAACAAATTAAATTGTAAAACGCAAAAATGTAACAAATTATTGTCAATCTCTTAATATTTTACTCAATCAATTAATTAGTGGTTTTTAGAAAAGGCAAATATTATGGAGAAACCAGTTAAGTTATAAGTTGAATTAGAAAAATGAGAAAAAACGAAACAAAACTAAGTAAAGCGTAAGAGATTAAAAGATAAATGCAAGATATATAAAAGTACATAAAAAATATATAATTAATTTAAATAAAAAGAAATTATAAAAATAAAACGAAAATAAGAAAAAAACCGCTCCGCTGTTTCTTCCTTTTTTTAAACGTCAACAAAGCATGTTGTTAAATTAGCTTTAAATTAAAAATATAAAGGAAACAAAAATAAAATATCAAACTTACACCGTTACAAAAAAGGAAAATAAAGAAATTTTCGATAGATAAACAAATAAAATATAAACGAAACTTAAACGAATGTTGCAACTAAATCCTACCTCAATTAAATAGTCTTTATTTATTATTATTATTTTTTTTAATAAAGTAAAATTTATAAATAGAAAAATAGGATTACTAGCTCAAAAACAAAAGAAACTCTAGTGCCTCAATCTCACTCTACGTAACATAAACCTACCTTTGGTGCATTTTAATGCCCGATGTCTCAAGAAACCATTGCGGCACATCAACTTTAGCTACTTCATAATATTTAATGAATGGTTGCTCCAACAGCTCTGGATATTTCGGGCGAAATTGATGATTTTTCGTTAGGCTGTAAGGAGAAATTTAGAACGTCGAACGCATATTAGTTATAAGTGAGAATATAAAAGGTTTTCAAACATATACCAACCACTTATTAACGAAATCATGAAATTCGGAACTAAAATTGAAACCATCGCCATGTGGCAAAATGGGCGGTTCAGAGTCTAAAACTTTTGTCAGTACTTCGAAATCGGTATTGCAGCCTTCATACGGAGATCGTGCGGTTGCCAATTCAACTAATGTAATGCCAAGTGACCAGACATCGGCGCGTATATCATACTTTGGTTTTTTAGGATCAATACGTTCGGGCTGAATGAAAATGATATGGAACAAGTTTATTAGTTTAATTTAAATGCACATAAATAAGATTATAAAATAACAAATAATTTTATTAAAGGTTTATTTTTTTACATAAGAAATATATAAGACGCACTCGAATTGTGATGGAAAATAAAAAGTTATATATTTCTGATTTTCAATATCAAACTGTTGCAAATTTATAAATGAGGAATAGCCTCCACATAGGTTTTAAAGTGTCTTATTTTTTCATATTATAATATTGGCTACTACTACACTTTAATATTGTATATTTTCTAAAACCTATGTGAAGGAGAATATCCTCTCCCTTGCTCGTACCTTCGTAAGCTTCACTGATAAATTTACGACATTATTACTACCAATCAAATGGTGAAGTTTTGATTGAACAATAAGAATTTGCTAGCGAGTTTATTCACGAGCGATTAAAATAGCAAGTTTACCTCTTGGCAGGTCCATTACTATTGATCCTTAATTTCAAAAAAGATTATAATTTTTGCTCAATTTTAACCTAACACTGGAGATTACAGTGGTCTATTATATTACATGACTGGAGATTACAGTGGTCTATTATATTACATGCCCAAACTCTAATCTTAGTTTTAAAGCCATATCAGCCTAGCAAAATAGGTCATGTTTAGACTGATTAACAGCGCTTCTTTTTTTTTTAACAATATTGTTCAATATTTCATATGTAAGTAACAACCTTCATATAGTGCAAAATTATGTGAAATATATTTTTTACCGCCATATAAGCAGCGCATCCAGCTGATCTTGTATTCGCTTTTGAATCCACTAAACGTCCACTAATACCAAAATCACACAATTTGATATTGCCACGTTCGTCGATTAATATATTCGATGGTTTAACATCTCTGTGTATGACACCGTGCTTCTCTTTTAAATACGATAAGGCTTTAACAGTCTGAAAATAAAACATTGGAAACGTTAAACAAATCTAATATTTACTATTGTAGTGTACAACTAAAATACTTACCGCAACAGTGACTTTGCCTAGGATATTCTCAGGAACTGGTTTCTTTGATAGTTTAAGCAATTTATCGAAACACATGGACATCAATTCCATACATATCCACACGTCGGGATCACGTACAAAACACCCCAAACATTGTACAATATATTGGCAGTCATGTGATTTGAGTACAACATCTAAATCCATAAGAATACGTTTATTCTCTTCGGAATTGCCGGTGCGGCGCATCTGCTTGACAGCAATAATTGTGCCACTCGGTTTGTGTCGCATTTTTACAACATTACCGCTGGTGCCATTGCCCAAGTCACCTAAATGTTCCAAGTCTGTAATGTCCGTTTCATATTGCCGCCCATTAATTGTGAGTATGCCAGTCTGTTTCATAATCATTTTGAGCTTTTTATCAGTTTCTGTTTCAGCGGCAGGTGTAGCGGTTACAACCGGTAATCGCATGCGGGATCGATTTTGTGTATTCTCCACTGTGTTGGAAGAAAGAAAGAAAAGATGAATTAATTAAGAGAGTCATACTAGATATATTAGTGCAGAAAGCATTTACTAGATAACTTTTCTTTTATTTCACAAAAGTAGATGAAAAAAAGGATGAAATTAAAATTATATAATAATTTTGTTTAAAAGACATCCTGAGCTAGGCGCTGAAGACTAAGCGTGCAATAAACTTCTAGTTTTGATCTTACCCAGACTTTAACTTAGTAATTATTAAGTAATTCAATGTTTGTCTGATGTGGGAAATTTAATTACGATGGAAGAAGAAACGTATTTAAATATAAAAAGAATGAAGCTAGAAGAATGAACTAGTTGAATGAAGCGGACATCGTCGTAATTAGTGAACATCAATAGTGACTATGAACTGATCATCGACGACCAAAATTTAGCTGAAATTTTAGTATACCACGAAAGAATAAAAAAATTTAGATATTAAATGCAACATTGAACTTTATCTGTTAAATAAATAAACTAAAAACTGAAAAATAAAAGCACAGATAATAACGGAAATAATATCGACGAAAGCTATTTAAATTCCAATTCACTGATGTCAAGCAACAGGAGTTAAAGATGGTCTTGAACAACAACTACTGTTCGCAAGGCACCGCGAACAATGCACTGCATAGCATTCAACATCATGTCTGCGGATCAGCGACTTTAAGGTTGCCATTGATTTACTAAGCCCAGATCTGTACAAAGAACGCGAGTTCACAAAATTTTATTCGAATCATCAAGGTGATATATAATATAAGAATTCCGGAGCAGTACTGCACAATGACTATAAATTCTCGACGGCCGATCCAGCAACTCACCTCTTTGGAATTGTTCTACATACATAAAGTTATAGTAAACGTGCATGCATATGCTCCGAGAGCCTCCATGATATGTTACATGGAGGCTCACACGTTAACTCGAAGACTTGAACTTTGCATACCAGTGATGATCTTGTTAATGGAGCCTGTACTCCAAGGTCTCCGCAGAATTTCAAAAATATTTTAAGATAACTTCTTTTGAAATTAGCCTATTTTGCCATACATTTTTTATAAACGTTTGGTAGTTGTATATGATTTGTTATTTTACCTGAATGAATTTCTCTTAATTAATTATTATTGTTAAACATATTTGTTGACGCCGTCTTTTTGCAAACTGTAGTCTAACAATTTAAAATTATTTAAATGGAACTAGGAAGCCAGAATATGTAAAAATATGAATCAGCGATTACTTATGGGTAAAATTTTTATTTTAAACGGATTTCCAAAATTGCTAACCGAAAAATCAGCCAAAATGGGTTAAAACATATTGAGTGTTAAAACTAAGCTTTATATGCATATTTTCTCCACACAGTCCTGTTATCCTCCCAAAAATGGTTTAACTTCTATAGAAAATAGTTTTAAATTCTAGACTACCTAAATCGTAAATCTATTTTTTTATTATTTATACATTAAATTAGGAAATTCTCTGTCAGTTAATAAATATTCTATTTAACTTTGGATAACTTGATGGTTTTTTATCTAGTTTTAAACTGATTTTATAATCTGGATACATTTATTTTATGTTTGGTGTGAGTTTAAATTTGACTTTTCATACGAATCTTAATCTGAGTTTTTAACTAAGTTTAGGTGTGATTTTACAGTCTGTTCAACAAAAAACGTTACTCTTTAACTCAGTTAACTTCCAAAAAAAAAAAAATCGGAAAGTGCTATTTTACATAAATACCAATTGTTGCGTTTGTCGACGCATACATTTTAATTTAGTTCTGTTAGTACTTTCCACTGTAACACGTGTAAACAAAATGAGTGTGCAGTTCAAGAAACGTTTCGAAGCGAGCTTTTTAACGAAGCATCCTAAAGGGCCTAAATGATCAGTTAAAAAAACTGCAAAACATCTTAAAACTACTTGCACATTTGTTAAGAGGTGGTCTGAACGTTATTCAGAAACAGGAAACGTTGACGACGAACCAGGAAGAAGCCGAAAGCCTACCACCACCAAGCGGCAGGATAAATTCATCGTTGGGATTTTTGAAAAAAATTCAATAATCAGTTTAAGGGAAGCAAAAAAATTTTTATCGGAGAAAGGGTTGGATATATCCTTAAACACGATTCGCGACAGACTTCAGCAATCGGGCATAAAACATTACACTACTTTGTCAAAACCATTGTTTTCACAAAAGCATGTTGAAAAGCGTCTTCAGTGGGCTTACACAAACATCGATCGAGATTGGACCAAATTAGTATTTACAGATGAATCCACTTTTGTGTTGTTAAATCCAATTAAACATGTTTGATTGAAAAATGGCGAAAAATTTATTCAACGAAGTGTAAAACATCCGCAGAAGACAGCATATCTATGGATGCTTCTCTGCCCAAGGATTTGGCTTTCTTAAGTGCTTCACGGAAAATTTAAAGGCCGTTAGAATGCTGAAGTTGTATAAGGATTGTCTATTAAAGTCAGCTGAATTATTATATGGGAGAAATAACATCGATTGGATATTACAAGAAGATAACGACCCGAAACACAGAAGTAAACTATGCACTAAGTGGAAAGAGGATCACAATATTACAACTTTGGATTGGCCCTCTCAGTTACCAGATGCAAATCCCCTAGAGAATGTGTGGGCTGTAATGAAAGCTAAAATATCTAAAATATAGAAAAGAAATTCATTAAAACATTTTATTCGATTGCTCAAAAGTACGTGGAGGTCTCTTTCCGTGGAATATGCTGAAATTCAAGCTGCCAGTTGTCGCCAAAAATGCCAAGCAATTATAGACAATGCAGGAGATTGGACCGCATATTAAACTTCCTGTCGAAAACCATAATAATATGTAATTCTCAAAAATAAAACACTTTTTCAAATAAATGTAACATACAGTCTGATAGAGTTTGTTTTTTGTTAAACTGTTTAGACTGTAGGTGCACTTTGCAGGTCTTTATTTCAGTCTGACTTTAGGATTAAATTTTAGTCTAGAGTGGTTCTAGACTGAATTTATGTCTAAATGGATTAGATGACTTTCTAATTTAATGATGGTCTACTTTGCTCGGAATATTAGTGAGGGAATCGGAGACATGTGGTCGCTGTGGCGTAGTGGTAGTGTGTTGGGCTGCTACGCAGAATGTCCGGGGTTCGAATCTCGGCACAGGCAAAATCAAAAAAAAAAAAAAAAAAAAAAAAAAAAAAAAAAAAAAAAAAAAAAAAAAAGTAGAAAAGATAATTTTTCTACACGGCACCACCTCTTGGCAGGCAATGGCAAACCTACAAGAGTAAAAATTGCTATGAAAAGCTTTTCACTTCGCCGTTCGGATTCGGCATTAAACTGTAGGTCCCTTCCATTCATGTACAAATATAACACGCACAACATGAGTGGATGCGAAAAAGCTCGGCCTAGGCCCTCCATGGGCTGTTGTGCCATTAAAAGTAAAGTAAGTAAGTAAGTAAGAATCGGAGACATTTTATAAAATCTGCATTTTTACACAAATTCTTATTGGGCTACAATTATTTTCTGTAGGCAATTTGTTTTGGAAAATACAAAATTTTAACTAAAACAATGTGTGATTTTATACAATACAACAAAAACACATAACAAAAAAAAATGATAATCTATTTACATATCACATGTAAAAACGCTAAACAACTGTATTAGATAGTTATGCCTTTATCTACCACGGAGAGTAAATAGCGTCGACCTTACCGCGACCTCTAAGACCACCACTGTCCATCCTCTGAACTTTTGAAATCATTTTAGATTTATATAGCTTTTTCGTTTTTCGTGAGACGACAAAAACTTAAGAAGAAGAAGGGATGAAAAATCAATAAATCATAAATAAATTTGAATCGATTGTAAACAATGGACGAAGAAGTAATTCCCGCTTTGATAATAAATTGTTTTATTTTTTCCTATCATATGTTGTGGGGTGGTGGAAATACAGTGAAAGAGTATTTCCACCACCCCTCATAAACAAGTGCATTGGAATCGCCATCCCCTCATGCATTAACACCCAGCGTATTCATTGCAATATCAATAAATACAACAACACGTTCACATGTGAAACGCACAAAAGCAGCAACAACAAAAACTTTAACAACGACTCCAGCAAGCAAGCAACAACGCACGCAGCAGCAGCAGCAGCAACATCATAACACATGAAGACGTGCAAGAAAAGCAAAAAGAGTCGACGATGAAAAAACATTCCTCCGGAAATGCCAAAAACCCAGTAACGAAAAATAAAAATAATTACAACAGCAACAGCGACAACAACAAGTATAAAATGTCCAATGCGAAAGAAAAACAATAAAAGTGAAAAAGGCAGGAAAAAAATTAAATGAAACTAAAACCGAATACGCGATTGACGTTAACGCCAGCAGACAACAAGAAGAATAGCAGCAGCAACAACAAAATATTAAAATACACACTGCGCTGAAAGTGTTTTGTGTGTTTAGTAGGAGGGAGGCGACGAAAAGAAATTGCTGCGCTCTCTCTGCTTGCTGCTTGCGTTTGCTGCGCCCATTGCGAATCTTATCACTTTTGCCACAGACATTGCATACAAGCATACAAACATACTCACACGCACACACATATGTACGTATGTATATACAATATATGCAACGCTGGTGCGCTGCGCCGAAAAGAATATTTTACATGGATGTGAAATCTATATTAATTTCAACATATAATACGTTTTTTTTGCACATCAAATCATAGATTATTTTCACTTGCTTTTTCTATAAATATTTATGTTTCCATCGTCAAGAACTCTAAGTTTATTTATTTCAATATCTTATGATGATACTCACACGTAGGCCTCAGGCGGGGAGCTTGTCGCAATGTCGTGGAACCTATTACTGCTGCTCCTCCAACACCTGAAGCAACACTTGCTGCACCACCACCGCCACCCATTGTCGTCGTTCCTGGCAGTTTAACTTCATTTATAGCTTGCAATTTTTCCTCCAGCGATTGCAATTTATGCCCAATCGAAGAACTGGAAGTGGACATTTTTCCTCCTTTCCTCCTCTTGATCTTCTTTGGGCTGCTGCTGTTGTTGTTGTTGTTGTTGTTCTCACTGCTGCTATTGTTAGTCGTCGTTTTATGTTCAGTCTATTTGTATATTTTGTGCACTTATAAACAATATAAAGGTATATTTGTTAAGTTCACTGCGATACTTCGCTAAAATATTTTCTTTTTTCACTATTGTTTGCCGTGCGCCGTGCCTATTTTTCCTTCTAATTGAATTTATCACAAAAAACCTTCCACTTTTAAAGAACGAAGAAAACCCATAATCAGACGGAGATCAGACTCCTAAGGCGTTTGCCTGCAACGGCGACAATTCCTCCAGCTCGTTTATTTAAATTGTTACTACGGCAGGGCCGGTAGAGGTCGATTAATATTTAAATCCCCACCCAGAATAAGCGTATGCATGCTTAAGTTAATAATAAATTTTAATGATTAGTTCACATTATAAAAATGATTAAAAAAGTGAGTGGAAAGTACTATTGGTTTCGTACAAAGCTGACTTAACTAAACAAAGTTTTGGTTTCTTTTGCATACTGTGACCGAAGCCTGAAACGGAATGTGAAACTTGACGTAAACAACTGAAACAGGGAATGTAGCGTAGCCAAAAACAAAGCGCGACAAAGAATATTGTGAACAGAAAGTTCAGCGTTAAAGCTGATGTTAAACTCTTATTAGAATTGGAAATGAATATTCAAAAGTTGTATTTGCTTAAAACATCAAATCGTTTCTCTTTTCTAGATGAACTTAGTAAATAATTTTTCTCATTCTGCAATGTTTTGTGTTTCACAATCAACTGTGACGCGCTTCGAAGATTAAAGAGTTTCAACTTTGCGCTTCATCTTTAGTGACAGTTACAACTTCACATTGTGTTTGACTACAATTAAAATACCTGCATATTACTTGCAATACATATGTTACAATAGTCATCTTATTCGGTCAATGGATTGACGTCAATCATTCGCATACATTAGTGTGTGTATGCGCGTTTGCACAATCAATTTTTTATTGCGCAAAAAAGACGTTGAATGCGTTTGTTTACTTTTTAAATGCTATTTTGCATGCTAATGCCAGTTTTTAGTATAATTATTTTGTAATACCTCTCTATGGTATTACTATGTTTCCATAGGTATAGCTTTTAGAAAGTTGTTTTATCAGTGCAAGTTTAACTCAATTTTTAGTTTAAATTAAATTGATCTCAAAATAAAACTTTTCAATAACTAAATTGAATCTAAAGGTAATCGTTTATTACGGAATATATTTTATTCTTTTACAGATGTCAAAAAAAGAACTGTATTGTTTATTTATAATGTAAGAAACAAAATTAAGATATTATGTTATCTATGGAGGATACTAACCTCTTAAGTCTTTTTGTTAATGTTAAACTGCGTCTAAAATTGTATTGAAATATTTTCCTCAGTAAATCAACTCAAATTGCAACTCTGTATGACCGCTCGTTACTTACTTATCTCTTTCGGTTATCACTCGTTGGAATAGAAATGAAAGTACAACGGGAGAAAGAAAACTCCAAAAAAAAAAAAAATACCAAACCAAACCAAAGAGTTCAACCAAAAACAAGCGAGTAAAGCAAACAAGGTGGAAAACATTTTCTAATTTTCGTTTGTGTTGTTGTGTTGTTTGTATTTCTGTCTGCACTTATAAGCTTGTAAAGACAAGTAGCTTTTTTTACTTATCTCAAAAGAGTATAATTTTAGAGTGTTTTGTGACAGAAAATTTAAAAAATATAACAAATATTTGGTTAAAAAAGTGAGAAGCAAACAAAGAAAAGTAATTATTTGAAGTGTTTATTAAATTAAAAAGTTGTGAATTAAAAACATTTAAATTTTAGAAAGTGGACTCACATTAGCAAAACTCAACTCCCCTAATTGAATATATTAGTTAATTTTGTTTATATTTATTATAGTTATTAGTAATAAAACAAACAAGTAAACAATACAAATTTCTAGACGCTAACCAGCCAAACAACGAGCACGCAGCATCCGAGGGACACAGACAAACGCCAACCGTACCACCAATTGTGTATCCATTAACACCACCCATAAAATTATCAACTTTGGCCACCCATCGCTTTATCCTACCCCACTGTATATGGTTTATAACTCTTCCCTGCCCCGCCCTGAACCATTCACCCATGCTTTTGATCCCCTTATTTCTTCGTATTTGTTGGAGGTATATATTTTGCTTTTTTTTTATTGCATTTCTCCACTGAGGCTTGCTCTCAGCTACAGTGAGCTGCGAGAATCCCTTCCATCAATCTCTTCAGACATTTTCATGGTGACATGCTAGCAAAACAACAAAAATCGATAAAACAACAATTTTTATGGTGGTTTGTTGTATTCAAATTTGTTGTTTCTTGTTTTGTGATTGTGGTCGTTGTTGTTGTGAGGCTAGAGATGATATTGCTCGTTGTTGTTATTGTTGTTGGCGCGTAAATACAGGAGTGCATTCAAAGCATAGACATAAGAAAAGGGGTGAAAAAAGATATATTCTTAATCAAATGCAAAGTAAAAGGAATTGTTTTATTCTATTGAAAAAAGTATTGTGTCCATGAAATTAATAATAAATATTGAAAATATTAATTTTTAGTTGTAACAATTTAGTTGATATTATTGAAAATTAATAAAATTTAATTAATATTTTTATATGGTAGATATACACATTTATCTTAAAATCAACCAACTCTTCCACATAATTTTCGCATCCTGAACCAATGACAAATTTATCGCATCATTGGGAACTACTTCATTAACATTTCATCCCTAAATGTCTGGTTTTGCAATACCCCAACATTTTCATACCTACATATGTATTTCGCGCACATCGTATGGCATCTTTGCTTTTCCTTGACGTTCGGTAGCTGATAAAAATTGAGGAATTTTCCTAGTGCAATGGGAGTTGACGAACGCTTGCACACACACATTTATACAAATTCACGAGTGCACTCTCTATGTAAAAGACCCAGTAGGAAAACTTTACAAATGCAACCATAATTTATCAGCTTTAAATGAAGTGTTTTAGTTTTATTTCTTCTTTTCGTACATACTCTTTACTTTACTTACTTTTGATGGCACAACAGCCCATGGAGGGCCTAGGCCGAGCTTTTCGTACATACTCGTACATACATAATTACCGTAAGTATGCGAATTTAGTTGTAAAAAACAATTGTGAATAATTTTATAGCGTAACACTGGTTTGATCTCATGATCCGACATCGAAAGCCAAAGCATTGTTGATCGTGGTGATCTTATTTTACTCTCTTTCTCTCAACTTTTCATTTTATATTGAAGTAACAACAACCCGTGCCCATGATGTGATCGTGATCGTCTGCAAAAAATCTATGAAATCATAAAAGTTAAGAGTATTCTGTAAGTCTAGCATATGCCTTGGCTCGGTGCAAAAGTAGGAGAATTGTAAAGCTTTGACACTAGCAGAATTGTAAAGCTAGGTTTTAGAATTTATTTCACTGTCAGCTTATGCAATTTTTGTTATCTCATAGCGTTCCTCAAGTAGTCTCACAATTTCTCTTTTTTTATGAAAATTCATGACCATGGCATTAGTCCTTTTTGGATCTTCTTCTCCGAGAGAAAAAGCTGAATAATTGAATACTTTGTATGTGTTTTTTTTTCGATTTTAGAGATCTGGAAAGAAAATTTAAAAACATTAAGTAAATTTAACAAACTTATGCGAAAATGAGTCCTAGATCTAAAAAGCAATGGCTAGGTATGTTGGTGTTCTTGAATAAATTTAAGACCAAATGCTGTAAAAGAGCGCCCTGACTTTTACCGATACAATGAATTGCGATGTATTTATATTCTTTAACCCTTAAATACTTACTTATTACCATTATTTGCAGTAAAAGGGTTATTAAAATTGAATTTATGAATTCTACAATACCAAAACTTTGATTTGAGATAATTTTAAGTTTAATAAATTATTAACTTTAGAATGTATAAAAACTTAAAACTTTGAAAATAGATCTTAATTGTCAATTCTCAAATACCTATAGTGTTAAAAACATTTAACATACATATTTTGATTCAGCGACCAAAACTTTACTGGGAATGATATATTTGTTTCATTCCCTGAATGGGAAAAAGTCCCATATAACCATAAGGATGCAAAGTTAGAAATAAAAAAATTTTTTTTTTAAAAAAATGAAAATGTTTTTAAGAAAATTGGAGTTGCTAGGATTAAAGAACTATACCATTCAAATATTGATATGTACATATTCCGAAATCACTTGATATGCTTTAGTTGTCTTATCCAAAGGCATTTAACCTCAGCATTCGTATATAGCCCTCATCCCCTTTCAATTTCCACTTTACCAGCTGAAACAACTACATTGAAAGATTTCTTTTCCCCTCAACTCTACATAAATCCGAAAGCCTCATAATTGATGGATTACTTGAACTTGCTGAGATTGGTTTTGTCACCGTGGAGCGTTGCTCCTTTTAATACACTACATACTCTAGCTACACTGTACTTGGTATATTAATATTGTTCGAGTAATATCAAAGGAAATACCGAAGAAAATTAGCTGCACAGTCATAGAAAAGTCATAGAAAAACTGTTATCGAAAATTGCCTGCATCGGGCGTTAACCATGCCTTTTCTTAAATACCAGGACACAACCATATTGAAGTTATAGATTTCTCAAAAGCCCAAAGAAGAAGAAGAATCCAAGTGTCTCGGCTTTCTTAGGCGGTGTAAAAAATATTATACTTCGACTATTCTCCGCATGATATACACCACCTATATACGTCTTAAATGGGAGTGTAATTCACACCCACGGGCTGGAGCTTCACGAACGCAACTGGAGCCCTTGGAACGTATCCAACATCGATCGATAAATCTAATAGGGGGCAATAGAGTTTTTCACAATATGAAAGCTCAGCCTAGACACTGATTGTTGCCATCAACCGTTGCGCAATCGTTTCAACATTTCATACACAACTGGTGTAATTCCGTCTTGTTGGAAAAGGGTAAGACTACAGACAATACGAACTATCGCCCCATCGCAGTCTGTTTTACGCTATCCAAAGCCATGGAAAGTGTAGTTAAGTTCTACTTGGTAAAATATCTTGAGCAAAACGAATTGCTTAATGACCGCCAATACGGTTTCTGTCGAAATAGCTCTACGGGCGATCTCATAGCGGTCCTTAATCCGACTGATCTCCGCATGATCTACACCACCTATATACGTCCTAAATTGGAGTTTAATTCGCACCTATAGGCTGGAGCTTCACGAACGAAACTGGAGTTCCTGGACCGTATCCAACATCGAGCGATAAAGCTAATAGGAGGCAGTTGATTTTCCAGCTCTATTGACTCCTTGGAACATCGTCGAAACGTGGCTTGCGTCTCACTGCTCCACCGTTACTTTAACGGTAGATAAACGGTAGATGTTCTTCTGAGATGCGGAAGCTGATGCCGCCAGTTCGTGTGTTCAATAGAACTACACGGTCAGCAAGTGGAACTCACGCCTTCCACGTAGACACGGTGTTCCAACGCACTACGCATTACAGAGAAAGGTCGTTCATCTGTCGTACCGCGCGTATTTGGAATAAGCTCCCTGCAACAATTTTTCCCAATTATCATGACCCTTGCAAGTTTAAAGCAAACGTTCATAAACACTTCTCCCTCCTTTTTCCTCCCTTTTTCCGCCAACCTATCAATCTTCCTTCCAATCAACACAATGCTCTGCATTTATAGGGGTACCCCCTGTGTGTTGATTATATTTCAAAAAAAAAAAAAAAAGAAGGATAAAACATTTTCTTAAAAACAATATTTTTGCATTTAAGCCTCGACTGCATTAGCGCACATTTCCTTCTAAAATGGGGAAAGAAATGTAATCCCCCAAATCAACCGAACACACACTTTCACATTTCCTACAGTGCACAAAACTGTGACACTTGTGCACTTATGGTTGTTGTTGTCGTTTGTTTGATTTCTCGCCTAGCTGCTGCGGCTGCTCATGCTGCGTTGTTTACAACGAAAGTATCCACAGCATTCACCAGTTCAGTGAGCTCGCGAATTTTGCGAAGAAAAGAGCAAATGCATTTCGGATGCGCTTATTCGTCAACTGTTTTCAGTATGACTGCAATTGCAGTGCAGAATATATGTGGTAAAAGAAAAGAGAAAACCAACAAAATAAATTGGTGAATGTGAATGAATAAAAAGATACCACCGATAGTTAAAAGAAAAGAAAAACGAAACGAAAATACCAACTGCATTTAACCAAAATAACCAAGCAAAATAAAAATCAATAAATTAAAATTGTGAAAAATTTAGAAGAAACGCATTTAGTGAAGGAAGAAGAAATTTGTGACAAGAAACAAGAAACAACAAACAACTAACAGCAAACAGTCAATAGAAAAAAAATGCAACAAATTTCAACAAATCCAATTAACAAAATAATTAAAAGACAAAAAGCAGGAAGGAAAAACCGAATCGAATGAAAGAAGAAAGAAAAAAAAGACTCGAGACTCCATATCAAAGCTGCTTACCACTTTTGTTGTTGCCACATTGGCCCACCCAATAAAAAGTAGCAGCAGCAACAAACAAACACTGCTGCTTGCCATCATCCATCCAACCAGCAACAGTAACGGCGACGGCAAACATCGCACATTCACATACGCGCTTGCTGTGCTGCTGTTGCTGCCGCTCGCACGCTCTTCACTGTTTGGCCGGTCGGTTTGGTTAGTACGCGTTTAGGCCAAGTGCAGTGCACACACGCGTATCGCGCGTAATATTCGCAAATTGAGTAGTGAATTTTTTTTGGAAAACATTTTTTAGAGGCAAACACACCCACACACACACAATTGAAAACAACTAAAAGATTTCCCAAATCACAAAAAAAAAAAATACCGTCAAATTCCATTGCAAAGGAACAACAATAGCAACAACGACATGGCCACAAGTTCTTCTTTTTCTTCTTTAACCCTGTCGGAGTCAACGTCATCATTAACATCAGCAGCACCATTGCCGTCGTCACAAGCCGATGCTGCAGATGCCGAACGTCCAACATTGCTGGTGTTGGATAATACCACAGCAACAGCATTAGCATCAACAACCACATCCGCTGGCACTGCTGCTGCAACATCACCCAGTGGAAGCAGTATTGGCAATGCTAGTGGTGGTGGTGGTGGCGGTAGCTGCTGCAGCAATAATAGCTCAACTGCAACATCGCCCTCATTTTTGCCTGAGATGCCACAATGGAAAAAAGATTTAATACAACGTCGTAAAACGAACGTGGCACGTACAATTGGTGCTGCTGCTGCTGCGATTACGCCAACATCGCCATCATCATCGTCGTTATCATCTACAACAGCAACATCATTATCGTCATCATTACAGCAACGTGGTAGTGTAACGTTGAGTGACCAGCAGCAGCAACAATCACAACAACAACAACAACAAGATATTACAGGTGAGTCGATATTTCTGTGTATGTCGCAGCAGCAACTGCTGCTGATATTGCAAATTCAATTAGCGCATTTTTATTTCGCATTTTCTTTTTGTTTTTTTTTTTGTTTTTTAATTTTTGGCTTAATTAGGTAATTATTCTCGTCATTTTTTTCTCTTTATTTTACTTTGTTTCTTTTCCCACGACTTCTACAATTTTTGTATGGAAGCTTTTCTAATTTCATTTTAAGACAAATTAGAAACAATAACGATTTTTTAATGTCTAGCAATATCTTAAAATTTAATGTATTTTATGTACATAGCTTTCAAATCGTAATTGGTGGATTGGTTATGCTACCTGCTACAGAGACCAAACCATAGCTACCTGTTTACTGTCTACTGTCTAAATAGTATTCTAATCACTTCACGTTGCGGAAGCAAATGTGTGCCATTTGAATATCCATCGAGTTCAAATACATTTCAAAATGTTTATGACCAATCTTGGATAGATATTTCTAAATTAATCCAAGAGATCTCATGATGTGCCAAAGGAAAGCCAAAAGCAATTGCGATTCGCACTACTTCAAGAATTGCATAAGAAGCACATGAAGTGAATGGTTGCTTGGCGCAGAGTAGCAGAGGCAATAACCTCATCCCTGGGTTTGTGTCTAACCTATGTACTTACTACATAACTTACTTTTAATGGCACAACAACCCATGGAGGGCCTAGGCCGAGCTTTTCGCATTCACTCATGTTGTGCTTGATATATTTTTACCTGAATGGAAGTGACCTACAGTTTAATGCCGAATCCGAACGGCGAAGTGAAAATCTTTTCATAGCAATTCTTACTCTTGTAGGTTTGCCATTGCCTGCCAAGAGGTGGTGCCGTATAGAAAAATTATTTTTTCGACTTTTTGATTTTGCCTGTGCCGAGATTCGAACCCCGGACACTCTGTGTAGCAGTCCAACGCACTACCACTACACCACAGCGGCCACTTACTACATAAATGAGACACAAATACCAATGGACGACATGAGTAGAGTTAAGGTAATCGAGAGGTTACATAAGACGTAAATCATTGGTTTTGGCTTCGTACACAATTTTTGTATACTTACCCAATTGCACGACTTTTCGGTTTGTGTAGATGGTATATTGGAACAACGGTTGTTTCTAACTAACGCCCAAAATTAGGCGTTGTAGGTATAATTATATAAAATATACCTTTCATAAATATGAAAGGAAATATGGTGATATGCAACACTTTTTTCCAAATTGGGTTTTTTTAGTTTTTATTTTTCTTTGGTTCTCTAAAATCATTTAATCATCACCAACGATATTTTGTCGTTTTGGCGAACCTACCCTGCGATCAATACATGATAAATGCTTATGAACGCCTATGGAAAAGTCACTTGGCCATATCCCAAAAACCAAACAATTTCAGATTGTCCTGATTTTTGGGTTTTCAATAGTCGATTTTACATTGTAATTTGACTTTCAAGGTTTTACTGTTTAATTGAATATTTGAATAGCGGTAAAAGTAGCTGTAAATGTGTCAAATATTTTCGCGAGGTACGTGTAAAAAATTGAATTTTTTCTTTCATTCTACTCATCATGTAATGCAATCTTTCATTTCATTTGTTATAAACAATGATAAAATGTGAATATTATGTTGTTGTTTTCATTGAATTGTTTCATAAACAAAAAAAAAAAACAAAAAACCTCAGAAAACTCATTCAGAGCACACAATTCAAATGCGCTTATCACATTTTGACCGATACCCTAGGCGGTTAGACTATTTAGCCATGTCCATCTGGATATTGTTAGTGAAAAAAAACGTACCTAAAGAAAAATGGGTTTCCAGCAAAAAGCTCCTTCAGTTTTTTAGTTTTTCAGCATAAACAAAAATTACATTTGAATTCGCTTCTGGAAACCAATAACACACAAAAATGTTCAGCTTAAATCATTTTTTAATTATTTCTAATTTTCTATTTCATCATTAATTGATTGTTGATTGTTCATGGTGTTGACGGTTTCTGGTTTACATATTTCTGTTGATCTGAAGTTAGACAAAGAAATTCTTTGAAAAAAAGGTGCATTTCTATGAATTTACCTTTGCAAATATAACTTTTTATTAAATAAACAAATATTTATTTTTATGTAAAATAATAATTCAGTACCTACATATGTATGTTCATAAGTATTATTTACATAAGCTGATATTATTGGGAGATGATATTTATTTTATTTTCCACCAAAATTTGCAGTAAATTATCAATCTATGGTATCTGTGATGAAATACTGGACCATATATGATATTCTCTTTATATTCCTACTTTCATTTGATAATTAAGTACTTACAAATTCGAATATGGCTTCCTTAAGGATGGCACAAGTTTCACTAGGGTATTGAAAAACTTCTTTTCTTTCTTCTTTTAATGGCACAACAGCCAATGAAGGGTCTAAGCTGAGCTTTTCGCATCCACTTATGTCGGAAGTTTTATAAAGGGTGATTTTATAAGAGCTTGGTTTTTGAAATTAAAAAAAATCAGAAATTTTACATAAGTGAATGAAATTCTTATTTGGATCGATAAATCAATTCCTGTCATTTACTTTTTAAACATAATTTCACTTAATTGTTGCCCGCGATGATTCTCTACGCTTCAAATTTCGGCCGGAATCTCACCAATGACGCATTCAATGTTAATTTCCAAAGCAGAAATCGTGTTTGGCTTGTCTCCATAGACAAGAGACTTAACATACCCCCACAAAAATAGTCTAACGGGGTCAAATCACACAATCTTGGTTGCCAATTGACTGCACCAAAACGTGAGATTAACTGCTCACCAAATTCGCCTCTCAATTGATGCATGGTATCGCGTGCAGTGTGGCATGTGGCACCGTCCTGTTGGAACCACATGTCGGCCAAGTCCAATTATTGCATTTTCGGCAAAAAAAAAAAAGCGTGTTATCATCGAACAGTATCTTTCTCCATTCACCGTAACGTTGCAACCTTCATCGTCTTTGAAGAAGTACGGCCCAATGATGCCGTCTGCCCATAAACCACACCAAACAGCGCATTTTTCGGGATGCATTGGTAGCTGCTGAATAGCCTCTGGCTGGTCTTCACTCCAAATACGGCAATTCTGCTTATTCACGTATCCATTGAGCCAAAAAGGAGCCTCGTCGCTGAAGACAATTTTGCGATACACATACTATATTTTTCACAGAGAACGATTTTTGATAATAAATTTCAATAATTGCAAACGTTGTTCAGGCGTAAGTCTATTCATGATGAAATGGCAAACCAAACGGAGCATTTTTTACTTTGACACTTGTCAAAAATCATGCGTGAGCCGTCCGAAATATTAACGTCAAAAACTAAGTATCAAAAAAATCACCCTTTATTTTTACATGAATGGAAGGGATTTACAGCTTTATGCCGAATCCGAACGGCGAAAAGCTTTTTATAGCCAATTTTACTCTTGTAGGTTTGCCATTGCCTGCCAAGAGGTGGTGCCGTGTAGATAAATTGTTTATTCTACTTTTTGATTTTACCTGTGCCAAGATGTGAACCCCGCAACAGTCCAACACACTACCACCACGCTACAGCGACCAAGGGTATTGGAAACCATGCTTTTTGTATCATCATTGTTTTTGGTGCTATGCTAAGCAATCGATTTTTTAATAACGTAAATGGGCTTCAAATTTGCCGACTGGAAGAACCATTCCATCATCGTTTGGAACCAAGATTTTACCAGTTTAGATGAGTATTTTGAATCAGTTATTATTATTCTGCTTAAGGAAGAATCACTTTATTCAGTATATTAACATAGTCACATTTTTCTCTAATGTAGATAAATTAGCCACTCCTCCGGTCGAAAATTAACCCCATAATATAAAGGGGCGGTAGATCTCGAAATATGCAGGAATATGCTGAGCAGGAAATATGTATGTATGTGCTTCGTTCTGTTGAAACCAAGTAAATTTTGTCGGTTCTGATGGCCAAAACTTTGTTACACCATCCAGAAGTACCAAATTCGACTCTTAAGTACTTACGCTAAAAGGCGAAGTTCTTATTTAAACATATTTTTACTCACAGTCTTTACATTAGATTATAAACCTCTCGAGTTCTGTGTCAAAAACTACAACAACATATGCAATAAAAAATAATTTTAAAAAACATTTTCAGAAATAATAAAGTGCCCCTGAAGAAGTTAAGAAAAGCCAACGAAACGTCCGGCGAAATAATGGAATAAAGCTTTTTATTTGCATTTTTAAAACATTGAATTAAATAGCCTACAAAGTATTAAGCTAAATTGATAAATTACACTGTGCAACAAATTAGAGGTCATCATTTATGATGCATGTAATGTTTTGAAAGTACTAATATGTGGTGATGCAACCCCTCGTTTGTCAAAGTTGTTATGGCCTTTTGTGTTTTTCAGTTTTCATGTGTTTTTAAGAAATTTTATCTGCTCAATTTTTATTGTATAACTCGTAAATGTTTACGAATTTCTTGTTATCTTACACAAAATTGTACCTTGAGATAGTATAGACCTTTGGCAAACATAGTACAGTAACCCTCGATTAATTACGCCAGAAATATTACGTTTTTAGTTCAAAATGTACTCACATTACTTGGTTAATTGAGTACAGTAAACCCAGGTTAAGTACCTCAACTGAAGATGTCAGGCTTTTGAGATACTTAAGTGGGGAGGGCACTCAAAAGTGGGAATTTCCATGGAGATTTGCAGCGAGAAGTAGGATATTGCCGCCACTTAAGCGGGAATGGCACATAAGAGGAGGGAGGGTGCAGTTAACCGGGGTTTAATGTACTTTGAAAATATATAAACAACACATGGATCATAAATTGAGTGTTGCTAATACTTATTAAAGAATAAGAAAATTAAGAAAATTATTTATAGCAGTATACTGATTCTTGGATCAGTAAGTAAAGCTTGGCCTGTGTAGTGCTCGCATGCTATAAATTGTTACTGGCACCAAGTAGCGAATCCGGAGCTTGATCTTTTCGTTACTTCTGAAAACGTATTATATATATATTAGTCAGGAAAAATAGCTGAGGAAAGCATCTATCCTCAAGTCTTCGCGTAGAGTGTTTGTCCATTTTATAAACAAAATATGGTCAATGTGGTGATGCATTCGAAAAAAGCCTTTACATTGAAAAACTAAAATAAGAAAACGACATCAAAAGAACGTGACTGAACAATCTTATCATTGCGATATACTTACTTCTTTTTATTTTCCCCCAATTGTTTTCTGACTAAATCTAATCACATTTCGTTTACATTCATGAATATAAGCATCATTAATATTTGTATTGTAGCAAGCGAAATATTTGTTCTCGCCGCCCGATAATAACAACATCGATTTAATTACGCTTTTAACGCAACAAAATTGTTATCTTAAATGAACTATGTATGTATGTGTGTATGTATGTATGTATGTATGCACATACTTTCTTTCAATCTGTTGAATCAAAATATTCTCTCAAGTTCACTCACTCATACGCTGCTCTTTTGTTTTTATTTGAATGACGTACTCTCTTTCTCTCTCTCTGTCTCTCTCTCTCTCTCAATCACCTCTTCACATCACTTAACGTATCCAGTTTGTTGTTCTTTACCAGTGTTGCCAAATTAGTGCTTTTCCCATCAGATCTGGTGGATTTTTAAAAATGAAATGTGAAAAATTATTCTTTTGTTGGCTGGCTGGCAGTGCTTTTTTCGGTGACAACATTGTTTTATTTGGTGACAACAACAACACGTAGCTCTGTAACATTTTTCGGATTGATTTTCTCGTTTGCTTAGGTGCTGGTTATACTGGTGTTCGCTGTTCGACGAACACATCATATTTTACTCTCGTGCTAGGTGTAGTGGTTACATTGGTGTTCGTTACAGAGTTGCTTTTTGTCGAAATTCAGTTTTTTTTTTTTGTACTACTATATTGTTGGCAATATAAATATATGTATGTTATGTGTGTGATGAATGATCTCGGAAACGGTACGATTTATTTTTAAAAATTCAACTTTTATGTTAAAGATCAAGCTTTTCTGACGGACATAGGCTATTATCCGCCCACTGCCACGCCCGCAAAAAGAGTAAAATGCCTATAACTTTTGAACCCCTCAACGCATTCACTTCAAATTGAAAACACATCCATAAGGAATGTATTTTTATTTCAAATTTTTATTGTCAGATTTCTTAACGAAATCATTTGTTTTGATACAATTTGCTTATCTTTCCACAAGTGAGACATTTGTTTTCTGAAACAAAGCGATCGTTCCGTGTAAATTAGCGTGCCGCGCATAATTTGGAATTGAATTTCTTTCTATGATTCGACGATTGATTACTTTTTTTACTATTGATGGCACAACAGCCCATGGAGGGCCTAGGCCGAGCTTTTCGCATCCACTCATGTTGTGCGTGTTATATTTGTACATGAATGGAAGGGACCTACAATTTAAAGCCGAATCCGAACGGCGAAGTGAAAAGTTTTTCATAGGCAATTTTTACTCTTGTAGGTTTGCCATTGCCTGCCAAGAGGTGGTGCAGTCTAGAAAAATTATTTTTTCTACTTTTTGATTTTGCTTGTGCCGAGATTCGAACCCCGGACACTGTGCGTAGCAGTGCTTACTACTACGCACTACCACTACGCCACAGCGACCACGATTGATTACACTATACATCAAACTGTAGATATTGGTGCTATGGATGATGTATGTAATCATTGCTAAGCGTACAAATTCAAAAACGATCAACCAGGTTTATGTTGTGCTAATGGAAAAGTCAAATTATCGGCATTGGAGCCACCACCAGAACCATTACGCTCATTGGTTTTAGGTGGTCCACCTGAATCAAAGCATTTTTTGGCAAACACTCAATCTTACAATTCATGTTTCCCAATGACTTCAGTCGGTGCAACGAATATTATTCGTGACAATTTTGTTATAACATTCAAGGTAATTTTCATGAACAACATGGAAAAATGCTATTGGTCTCGAAATGAAAATGTATTTGACAATTATGAAAATGATTTCCACAACAACGTTTTTCCCGCTTCTGATTATTTTTTTTTCCAAGGACAAATATATCACAGCTTGGGTTCTTTATTGCCCTTTCTTGATTCAGAGTATCAGTTTTTACATATTTATGTCCTTGGTAATTCTGATCAGCAAGTTGATCGTCGATGTTCAATTAGTTCAAATTTGAAGCGAGATATTATTGAACGAATCCAAACTTTCCTTCAAGAGAACAATGAATTGGTTCGACTTTTCCGTACTGCTCCGCATAACCTTCAATTGAAAGTCGGTGCGACTATTATTATGCTTCGTAATTTGAATCAACCAAAACTTTGCAATGGTACGAGGCTTGCTGTGAAAAAATTGTTGGTCAATTTTGTTATAGCAACTATTTTGATTGGAAAATTCAAAGGTGAAGACGTGTTAATACCACGAATTCCGATGATTCCAACAGATTTGCCTTTCAAACGTGTACAATTTCCAGTGCGAGTTGCATTCGCAATTACCATCAATCTTTGGAAATTTGTGGTATCAACTTAGAATATCCAGTATTTTCTCATGGACAATTATACGTAGCCTGTTCACGTGTAGGCAAACCATCAGTATTATTCATTTATTGCCAAGATAATAAAAAAAACTAAAAATGTGGTTTACCAATGAGTTTTACAATAAATATAAACTTTAAATTTAAACTACTTTGAATTACTTTTCTAATTATGCACAGTGAAACGTGCATGGGGCCGCTAGTTAATAATATAATTGAAAATAATATGATTTTTCTTCAATAGTTATACGAATAACATATTTAATATTCACTTTTAATAACTAAAAAAATTCGCAACTTCGCTTTTCTGCATATGAATAATAGTGATAGTGCATGTTTTCCACTATTTTGCATACATTTTTGTTCTTTTTTTTTTATAGAATAACTCATTGACACCCTGAATACTCGGCGTGCTCGGTGTACATATCACCCAGCATATCGTGTTCGGTGGGTAAACGCTCTTTTTTTCGTGTTCGGGCAACAACAATTGCATGGTGTTCGCGGAGTAAAATTTGAATATAACCACAGCCTTACTGTTAAGAGTAAAGAAGAAGTCTTCAATGACTTTATTATAACGGTTCTATGATTATGATTCTATTTTCTAGAGATGAGAAACATATATACCTAGTCTTGCCATAAGTTCTGTTACAAGCTTTTCAAAGTAGTAGGCTTTGAAATTTTAAATTGTATGATCCCGTTATTCGCATTTTTTGGTATAATGTTCTATTGCAAACCAAATTCAAATCAGTTTGGTTTCAAATTTTGCGTAATTAATATGGAGTGGGGCAATAACGAAAATCGCATCGCGGTGATTGCATTGCACAAATGCGGAAATAGCGCAAGTCAAATATTCAGGTTGCTAAAAAAAAACTCGAAATATCGAAAATGTTTGTTTATCGTACCATCGATCTCGTTTCTTGGAATCGTCTCAAGTGGAAGAAAGGCTGAGAAGTGGTCGACCTCGCGTTGTTCGTACGAGTGGAGCCATAAAAGCTGTGCGGGAGCAGATTCGCCGAAATCCCTTAAGAAAGCAAAAGATCATGGCTAGAGAAATGGATATGTCTTCCAGATCCATGTCACGACTAATCCGTGATGACCTCCACATGAAGACCTTTCGCAGGTGCACAGGCCATCTTTTAACTCCACGGCTAAAACAAATACGATTGGAAAGATGTAAGAAGCTTTTGCAATGGCACACAAGAAACGGTCATGAAAATATCCTTTTTACGGATGAACAAATTTTTACGGTGGAGGAAGTTTTTAATAAGCAAAACGACAAAATCTATGCGAGAACATCAGAAGAAGCTAAATTTATTGTGCGAAGGGTTCAGAGAGGTCATCATCCAACATCCGTTATGGTCTGGTGGGGAGTATCCCATAAAGGCGTCAGTTCTTTGCATTTTTGCGAAAAGGGCGTCAAAACTGGAGCAAAAGTATACCAACAGGATGTCTTGGAAGGCGTGGTGAAAGACTTGACAATAACCCTCTTTAATGGAGAGCACTGGGTCTTTCAACAAGACTCTGCACCGGCACACAAAGCCAAAACAACTCAAAAGCTACGTCAGAATATTCCAGCCTTTATTAGTGCTGAAGATTGGCCCTCGGAAAGCCCAGATTTGAATCCCCTTGATTACAAATTGTGGTCAAAGCTAGAGGGTGTGGCCGGCAAAGTTCGCCACCGAAATTTGAAGAGTCTTAAGAAAGCTCTTATTTCAGCAACGTCATCAATACCCATCGAAACCATACGTGCCGCTATAGCCCAATGGCCTATGGAATGGATTGTCTAAAGGCGTGCATTAAAGCGAGATGCGACCATTTTGAATAAGATGTTGATTTTCAGAAACACTATAATAAAAATTACAACACATTAAAAAAACTCGTTTCTTTAATTTTTACACTATATTCAAATTGTAACAGAACTTATGGCAGGACTAGGTACATACATATATAAATATATTACAGATGACACTTATGTGATTCAACAATAATCTGGCAATGTTAGTGATGTGGCACGTGTAAAAGTTGCCAATTTATTAATTTTTGAATAGTTCACTTTTTAATAAATTACCTGGTGGATTTAATTTTTTACATTAACTCATTTTTCTCATCCAAATTGTAGATAAAATTCTTCTATAAAGATCTAGAGTAATATATTTAATATCGCTAATATTTAGTGGTCGCTGTGGCGTAATGGTAGTGCGTTGGACTGCTACCCAGAGTATCCGGGATTCAAATCTCAGCACAGGCAAAATCAAAAAAAAAAGGTAGAAAAAATAATTTTTCTACACGGCACCACCTCTTGGCAGGCAATGGCAAACCTACAACAGTAAAAATTGCCTATGAGAAGCTTTTCACTTCGCCGTTCTGATTCGGCATTAAACTGTAGGTCGTCCCTTCCATTCATGTACAAATCTAACACGCACAACATGAGTGGATGCGAAAAGCTCGGCCTAGGCCCTCTATGGGCTGTTGTGCCATTAAAAGTAAAAGTAAAGTAAAATATATTTAAAACGCTTCTTTTTTTTGGAGTTGTGGTGGTGGATTTTTCAGAACTTCCAAGTAAACGTCAAGACTTGGCAACACTATTCTTTATTTAATAATCAAACTCGTTCGTTTTGAATTTAGTTGAGAGAATGTCGTTGGACTTTTTCTGGCCGCTGGTGTTGTTGGTGTAGTAGTAGCTATTTTTGTTGTTGTAGTTGGCCCACTTACCACAACAAGCGTAAAATTAAAATTCCAATTCCATTTCCCATTCTCTTTAATATCAATACAATTTTTCCGGCTTCTTTCAACATCAACGTCATTATCATCATTATTTTACTATTTTATCTTGTGCTTCTTCATTTCTACATATTCCCTATTTGAAGTAAGTATTTGCCTCCACCTGATTTGAAATAGTATACGCTGTTTTTTTTTTTTTTTGATTATACCTTTAGGTATTTATTTTACTTTACCAAATTAGTAAATTCTTGTAGTTGTACCCGGACTGCAGCAGAACTTATCTCCTTTTCAATTTGTTCTGTTTTTCTTTTCAGTTTCTGTGTACACTCTGCTGCTTTGTATCTTTATTTTTATCGATAATTAAGTATTTCACTTCACTTCACTTCAGTTTTTTTTTTTTTTTTTTTTTTTTACCAACATTCTTTAATTAATTTTTTGTTTTTGCAGCTACACAAAATTCACTGGTTAGCTTTGGCTGTAATGGCAGCGTTTTGCATGTCTGATCACTAAGCATAAGTATTCACTCAGAACCGCATAGGAATGCTTATTCCGGTTTATTGAGGTTGATTAGACAACAGTAAATACTTAATTTGGGCAATTATTCATATGTATAGCGCTGTAAGATACGGCTTCAGGATTCGGCTTTTTCCTATAGACTATGGTTTAAAAATGATTTTTGATATGATTTACCTGAAATATTGATGTGTTGGGGCTTTTTTAAAACCAGACTCATAATATTCAGGGATTTACTCGTACTTATAAGAGACACGATTGGTTCTATAAGTTTCTGAAAAATGATTATGACTATACTTTATACACGGATACTTAGGTTAAAATTTACTGTACCTATGGAGTACCTATAAGGCTGGAGTCTTCTCATATCGATTATTTTATTTCCCTTTGCAAGACTCAACCATCAACCATCTCAACACCAGACAGAAGTGTAGAAGAGTAGGCTAATCGCGAACAACGTATCATAAGTGAAATATATAGCAGTTCTTTCTGATGTTCAATCCGCAACCAAATCATAATCTATAAAATTATTAAATTCAAGCTAGTGGGCAATTGTGCAAGAGTGAACCTGTAAAACCTGGACCACAAATAAGGTTAACACTCATTTGAGTTCCTGGCCATATGAACATAAGTAGTAATGAAAATACCGATTTTCTGGCTAGACATGGTTCATCTGTGGACATATCTCGTTCGGAACAAGTTCTGTTTGCCTTCAGATTCGTAAAGGCAGTAATTTTCTCACTTTTTAACAATATTTCAATTTAAGTGGAAGAGACTTAAGTAAACAAATTGAGTAGCGTCAAGAACGATGTGCCCTTAATATATGTAACTAAAGAACTTTTCTATTTTTGCTGGGAGGAAATCGCACAAATTGCTGCATTATACACGGGTCACTGGGCGATTGGCTCGTATACATCGAGACTGAGTGTTTCGTATAAGGATTTCTGCCGAAGTTGTTGTCGTAACATCGAAGAGATTGAAACTCTCGAACATTTCCTTTATGACAGCCAGGCTCTAGCGCAAGATATGGAACTATTCCTCTGCGGTTGTAGTGGAGGCTGCTAAAGTCAAACCTGAAATTCGGATAAATCTGTGTGTTCTAATTAAATGTTTTGGTAAACTTGTCTCACTGGAATAGCAATGAAGCTTTTCTTTAAGTAACCATTACGTTATGGCGCTATTTGGTTTCTCAATGTAAGTATTAAGTGAACCAACTATTTAAACTAATCCCAACTTATTCGGGGAAAAATCTTAACCACTCAGAACCTTAAAAAACTATATACAATTTTGAACAATGTAATTAATCTATACTTTTCGTCTCTAAACGAATTATAATAGAAATATCCCGTATTATATGTATTATTTTATGTACATCCAACAATCTGTTAGGATTTTGAAAGAGATCTTATTGGTTTCACATAATTAAAAACAAAAACAACAACTTTACCATAGCCATTGTTAAACTAGTTTTAGAATCTTGGACTATTGGTCAAATTTTTTAATGGTTATTTGACATAACCGTTATTTCAATTTCGCCATCCTATTACCCTAAAATTTGTTGGCCGTGGCTTAGTTAATAGTGTGGTCGACTGCTATGCATGCTGTCTGAGTTCAAATCTCGGCATCCACCTCTTAGCTGGTTAATCTCCACGAGCAAAAACTCGACATCCACCTCCTAGCTATTAAAAAATCGATTGCTTAGCATAGCCCCAAAAACAATTATGATACAAAAAGCATAGTTTCCGATACCCTTGGTCGCTGTAGCGTGGTGGTAGTGCGTTGAACTGCTGCGAGGTTCAAATCTTGGCACAGGCAAAATGTAGAAAAAAGAAAAGTTTGTCATCTCGCCATTCAGACTTGGTATAAAACTGTACTTTAGATCTGTTTCATTTGTACAAGTTAAACTAGCGCAACATGAATGGACCCTCCTTGGTCTATTGTGCCATTAAAGAAGAAGAATTATCTTATAGCAATATTTTAAATTTTTTATTTAACATAATTTTTGGTGTACAGTATTTCTAAATAAGTTCATTATAAGGTCGGGGGGTAGGTTCAAAGAGAATAGGATAGGATGTTGAACTCTTCTTCTGTTAGCCATGAAAGCCTTTTTTCTTTCAACTTCTATTAATCTTTTCGGGATGCAATTTGCGGCCAAGTTGGTCCTTTAGCTCAACTCATTGACAAGCCTTTGTCCCACCTCCATTTACTCGAGGCAGAAGGTGTTTGAAAAGCTTTTCCCTTCGCCGTTCGGATTCGGCATTAAACTGTAGATCCCTTCCATTCATGTACAAATATAACACGCACAACATGAGTGAATGCGAAAAGCTCGGCCTAGGCCCTCCATGGGCTGTTGTGCCATTAAAAGTAAAGTAAAGTAAGAAGGAAGAAGTAAATAACATCAGAAAAATACGGACGGATCCTAACTGGATGAAAATTTAGGCGGTGAGGCACCACTGAGGCCTGATACTTTGGGGGTTTGTCTTATTCTTTTGTTGGCCTGATCATCTTACATATTCGGTAGTAGTGTTAATTATAATGAAACTTCCAACTGGAAATGGAAAACAACAACCTAACCTTTACACTAACATTAATAGCTTCTTTTTTTTATTGATACATTTAACACACAGGGTGTACTCCTATGAATGCAGAATATTGTGTTGATTGGAACGAAAATTGATAGGCGGAAGGCAGAAGAAGGGAGAGCTTCGAGCCTCATTGGGTCTTTAGAACCGATCTACATAGAATGATCGGCGGAAACCTGAGACTAGGCCTGTGTAAACTCTCTACAAATATTTAGGTCTTTAGATGCACCTGCAACATTTTACCATAGTTTCACCGTGCATTCATCATAACTGCTACTTTTCACACATTTCATTACCACTTCGCTCATAACTTATACCATACTACTGTGGGCAAAAAGTAGTAAGACTTTGTTCATAATTTCAAATTTTTTTATTCATTCTTCCAAAACTATTTCGTCCCCTTCAAAGTAATCCCCCCCCCCCCCGGCCCCAATACACTTGTGCCAACGTTTTTTCCAATTCTCGAAACAGTTGGCAAAGTCAATTTCCGGAATAGCCTTCAATGCGCTTAGCGATTCATGTTTAATGTCTTCAATTGACTCAAAACGGTCAAACGGTCCACGAAGCGGTTTTTTGAGTTTAGAAAATAGCCAAAAGTCACACGGTGCTAAGTCAGGCGAATAGGGTGGTAGGGTGGTTGCGGAACGATATCAGTCGAATTTTTGGCAAAATGGTCTCGTAAAACCAATGCAGTGATTTTGGAACCAATCGTGCATTCACTCTTCTTAGGCCCAAATGATGTTTTAAAATGGTTTTCACTGATCCTTCCGATATTCCAACGATGCCAGTAAGGTCTCTGACTGTTAATCGTCGATGTCGATTCTCGAGCACCAATTCCTTGATTTTATTGACGTGTTGATCATCAGTTGATGTTGATGGCCGTCCTGGACGTGGTTCGTCGACAACGCGTTCTCGACCATCTTTGAACAATTTGTACCAATCAAAACACTTGCTCGCGACATACAATTATCACCGAAGGCCTTTTGCAACATTCTGAACGTTTCGGCACCAGAAACTTGATTCCACATACAAAATTTAATGGAACTTCTTTGTTGAATAATTTCACTCATTGTGAAAATCGCCGAATGCACTTTTTGTACTTCAGAAAGACAAGCGTATACCAAACACTAATGATTGTTTTGATGTGACATTTGGCACAGATGTCACCGACAGTCATACCAACCTTGAAGAAATAATATTTTGATGAATGGGTTTCCGCGCGAAATTTAAATTAAAAAGTCTTACTAACTTTTGCCCACAGTAGTATACTCCATATGCATGTCTTTATCGATTATCAGTGGAATTTCAATTAGTTGCCTACTTATCTCCCATATTTTTTTTTATTTTTTATTTATTGTTTTTATTAGATATTGAAGTTTGAGCTATCATTTTTCGCATGACTGTATAATCTTGATGCAAATTTGCGATACGATTTTTGTCAATAAATAATTAAGTTTCTTGATATTGTGAAATTAAGTTTAAGCCAATATTTGCTTCAAATATACTGATACAAAAATATTAATTGAAGCTTTTGTTCATCTTCTTTTTTCTTATTTACCTATTCCATACGAATTGCATAATTTATTAATGCCTTCAAATCACAGAATATCAATAAGTTTTTTTCAAGTTCGATTTTTCTTAGTATAAGAATTTTATTTTCAGTTTTTCATTACGCATTACGAAAATATTAAAGGAAAATAAGTCACACATATCATTAAGTTTTCATTGAATCATCAAATTAGAGAGTAATAATAATAATCATAAAGGGAAAACAGAATTACTGCAAATACGAGGTGTGATCAAAAAATAACCGTTATTTTCAAATTTCGTGAGTTACGTATGGTCGATTTTCGCATTTTCTGTTATGTTGGTACACATTGGTCTGTTATATATGTTGGCAATACCAACCATTTTGGATTGTCAGTTTGTTTTTGACAGATAAAAAGGTTAGTCGTGTTTTGGTGTGCTCTTCGATTTTTTACTATTCGAAAAAATGGATCAAAGAAACTGTATTCAGTTTTGTGTAAAAAATGAAATTAAATGCGCAAGGACATTTGAAATGTTGACTGTGGCCTTTGGCGAGTCTACTATGAGCAGAACACAAGTTCAATTGTGGTATAACCACAACGGTTTAAGGAAGGCCAAGAAGATGTCAATGACGATGCTCGTCCTGGTCGCCCGAGCACGTCAACAACCGATGAAAACATTGACGCAGTGAAGAAAATGATTTTGGATAATCGTCGATTCACTATCAGAGAGGTTGCTGATGATGTTGGCATATCGTTCGGCTCATGCCAAGCAATTTTTACGAATGTTTTAGGCATGAAACGTGCGGCAGCGAAGATTGTTCCAAAATTGCTAAATTTTGAGCAAAAACAACGTCGCTTGTGCGTAAGTTTTTGGCCAAAAACAAAACTGTTATCATGCCTCAACCACCGTATTCACCGGACTTGGCCTCCGCTGACTTTTTCCTCTTCGAAAAACTGAAGCGTTTTGCTACGATTGAGGAGATAAAAGAAAAATCGAAACAGGAGCTGTTGGCGATACCAAAAAGCGCGTTTCAGAAGTATTTCGAGGATTGGAAAAAACGCTGGCATAAGTGTATTATATCTGAAAATAACGGTTATTTTTTGATCATACCTCGTACATGATTTGAATACATGATATGAACATTTTCACCAATAATGTTCTGGAGGTACTTTTCTTTTATTTAAAATTAATGCATTTTTCTCCTTTTTATGACCCCATTTTCATGTATGATTGTTTGGTCGCCAGTTCTGCAAGTCATAGTGAAGTCTGGACTCATGCTTCCTAATATGTTCTAATGGACTTCCTATATTTTTGTGTATACGTTATATACTAGTACATATATAGGTATACAATATGTACCATCTGTAATTAATGACTATTTGTATATAATTCGGTTTTTATGTGATGCATTATTTAGTCAGTGGCGAAACTAGAATTTTGGTTTGGCTAGGACTGATTTCGCTAAATTACCAAATATTTATCGAACCAATAACTCGATCAAAACTTGGAACTAAAATCAGATAAACAGTATGAAGCACCAGAACCCAGTTGGTGAAATTCGGAGGAAAATTCAGCCAAAAATTTAACAAAAATTTGAACTAAAACTCATAGCAAAAAAAAAGCCCTTAAATCAAATCAAAAATTTAAACTAAAAGGAAATCAAACTTGGTCCATATGCCGTATCAAAATGAGATCAAATACAGGAAAAAATTCAGACCTATGTATAATCAAACCAAAAATTAGACTAGAATTCAAAGCAAAAAACGAATCAAAATTTAGACACAAACTCAAACCTAAAATGGACTTAAGATCACAACAAAAACGAAACCAAAAACCATTATCAACTTTTTAAGGGCTTTTTACAGTCTTCTACTGCTACGACTTTCTTGCTGAGATTTCCACAATATGGACCTAAATGAGCACCTCCATGAGATCGCCCGTCGAGCGATTTCCACGGAAACCGTATTGGCGGTCATTAAGCAATTCGTTTTTCTCAAGATATTTGAGTAAATCAGTAAGTAAATTTTTTTGTTTTTTGTTTTTAAATATATTTAGGGTTCCCCTATAAATGCAGATTTACATTGTGTTGATAAGTGGGAGGAAGAAGGAGGGAGAAGTAGTTAGTAGTTATGAGCGTTTGCTTTAAATTTGCAAGGGTCATAATAATCGGGAAAAGTGTTTGCAGGGAGCTTAAACTCCAATTTAGGACGTATATAGGCGGTGTGGATCATGCGGAGATCAGTCGGGGTTGAAATATTTTGTACACCGCCTAAGAAAGCCGAGAGAGACACTTGGCTGCCTCTTTCGACACGTCAAAAATGTGTTTATTCCAACGAACATCACATTGGATGGACATGCCCAGAACATCAAGAGTCGCTGTCTCCACAATACCTACCCCACTCATATCTAGGGGGTTAACGGGGGGTTGGTAGACTCGTTTGTGAGATAACAGACAACATTGGATCTTACGCGCATTGAACTCAACTCTATTCGTGAGATCCCACTCGGAGATTGACTGGAGATCTTTATTGAGTGAGTCATTCATAACGTGTCTTTTCCTCTCGATCTCCAAAGAGTTAGGGCGTTTTCAACAGACATATTAATGAGAAATTGTGCTGTCATCTGCAAACGAGTAAATAGGATTCTTCGTTAATGACAGAAGGTCAAAATGTAGGGGGGAGGAGCGAACCCTGCCGCACTCTAGCATTAATGGCACGATCTTCTGAAACAATGTCACGGAAGTTATTCCCGACCTCAGCGCAATCAGTTTTGACACCAGTACTTTATGCCACACTCTGTCAAATGCCTTTGAAATAGCCAGAGCAACCGCCATGCTCAAGAAAAAAAATTTGTGAAAAACTTGCCTTATTGATCTACCCTCGTATTTCCATGAAATTTCACACCAGTTCTCAGTTCTATTGTAAAAGTGACAAGAAAAGGAAGAAGTGAAACGAAACATGTAAAATTTGAATGGCTCCGGTTCCATTGCTATTGCCGCGGAGTCTTAGAACCGGAACCACCCTCTTAATATATGTTAGAGCATAAGGTGCCTTCCGCTGTCGTATTCAAAGAGAGAGAGATCTCTTCAGTAGGTTTAAAAATGATTCCCTTGCAAGCAAAGTATTCCGCTGCGGCATCACTTTGCCAGTTGCTTACATATGAACATTAATTCCATTTTCCATATCCAAAATCCAAAATCCAAAGTCAAGCTGGCACAGTATCTGGTATTGAAAGTTAAAATTATTATATTTACACTTCACATTGTGGATAAGTTTGTTATTTATAAACTTTCCAATGTTACTGAAACTATGAACGTACACAAACGAACGATAACAATACCTAACTACTTGCATACAATAACAATAAAAATCATATAAACTGAAATTTTAAACCTCGAAAATACACACATACACACACACACACACTACACACACACACACATATCCAGAGCCAAACATGTGAATACTTGCTACATACTTAGATATTTTGAAAATTAAGCACTTTTATGTGTTTACTTAAGTTTATGATGAAATATAAATAACTATAATTACTAAATAAGAAAAGTGTTGACTTGAGAGTTTTTGCCATTTCAAATGCCAAACATATGTATGTAACAAAAAATAGTGAAATGAAAATAAATGCAAATATTTGAGAGAATTTTGAACTCATAGTAAAATTTTGTAGTTAGTTGGTATTGATGTAAAAATTATAGAAGCATGAAGAGTTAACGTCATGCCAAACGCTAGTGCAACTACTTGCAAGTGAAATGATATAAAGAAGTATGTAACGGGTTCATGTTCATTGTTTGCACTAGTTGTCTGCTATAGCTCATCCATTTACATAGCTATCGATCACCAATCAAATCATATGCTTCAAGTATCACCTTAAAAATTCGAAGACTCTTTCTTACCATCGCTACGCTGCCACCTTCGATTTCAAGACAACTACTACTGTGGGCAAAAAGTAGTAAGACTTTGTTCATAATTTCAAATTTTTTATTCATTCTTCCAAATCTATTTCGTTCCCTTCAAAGTAATCCCCCCCCGGCCCCAATACACTTGTGCCAACGTTTTTTCCAATTCTCGAAACAGTTGTTAAAGTCAATTTCCGGAATAGCCTGTAGCCTTCAATGCGCTTAGCGATTCATGTTTAATGTCTTCAATTGACTCAAAACGATGTCCACGAAGCGGTTTTTTGAGTTTAGAAAATAGCCAAAAGTCACACGGTGCTAAATCAGGCGAATAGGGTTGGTAGGGTCGTTGCGGAACGATATCAGTCGAATTTTTGGCAAAATGGTCTCGTAAAACCAATGCAGTGATTTTGGAACCAATCGTGCATTCACTCTTCTTAGGCCCAAATGATGTTTTAAAATGGTTTTCACTGATCCTTCCGATATTCCAACGATGCCAGTAAGGTCTCTGACTGTTAATCGTCGATTCTCGAGCACCAATTCCTTGATTTTATCGACGTGTTGATCATCAGTTGATGTTGATGGCCGTCCTGGACGTGGTTCGTCGTCAACGCGTTCTCGACCATCTTTGAACAATTTGTACCAATCAAAAACACTTGCTCGCCACATACAATTATCACCGAAGGCCTTTTGCAACATTCTGAACGTTTCGGCACCAGAAATTTGATTCCGCACACAAAATTTAATCGAACTTCTTTGTTGAATAATTTCACTCATTGTGAAAATCGCCGAATGCCCGAATGCACTTTTTGTACTTCAGAATGACAAGCGTATACTAAACACTAATGATTATTTTGATGTGACATTTGGCACAGACGTCACCGACAGTCATACCAACCTTAAAACAATAATATTTTGATGAATGGGTTTTCGCGCGAAATTTAAATTAAAAAGTCTAACTAACTTTTGCCCACAGTAGTAATTCCTTTTTTTTTTTTTTTTGTTTTTGTCAACAGCTTGCCACAAGAGTACTGAATTCTAGAAATGTATCTTATTAATTAAAATCAATACACACTTTGTTTCACAACACCTTCCCTTCCCGCCGCTGCGCCATCACTGCTCTAATTAAAAAGTTTCCACTTCAATGCTTCATGAAGGCAAAATAGAAAAACGCCAAAGGAAGGAATTTTCCAGTTGTTCTTCAATGAATGCTTCTTCTACCAGCCACCACTCCCTATTAAATCTAATTTGTTTTATTACAACAAGAGCGGAAACAGGAGCAAGCGGGTGGGTGTGGGAACGGGAGTACAAGCAGGACTACGTGAAGGAGATGAAATGTCGTCGACAATTCGCCAACTCCATTGGCAGACACTAGGTGGCAGTAGGTACCATCGGAAATTAAAAAAGAAAAAACAAAAATTAAAACTATAAATGTTTAAAATTGTAGGTACGTTCCATACATATTTAACCTATTTAGAAACAAGCAAGAGACGCTTAAAGAAGCAGAGCACATTTTTCTTTTGTGCGTTAAACTGGAAAAGGCCTTTCACAGCTGAGTTACTAAGTTAGTTAGTACATTAGTTTCAGTTGGCTCATTAAAAAATGTCATGGCATAATGTTGGCTCGACGTGTGTGAGTTGGGTGGCGTAGCGAGCGAGTACTTTGTATGAATAGTGAGTGAGTGATGAGATAATTGGGTTATGACCCATAACGAAACGAGGAGGTACACAGTATTATATCGAATATATGTACATACTCTTATACTCGTATAATAAAAGCCACCTAGTGTGCAAATCAATTTTCACTTTGGTGTACTTGGTTCATGTACAAATACAACACGCACAACATGAGTGGATGCGAAAAGCTCGACCTAGGCCCTCCATGGGCTGTTGTGCCATTAAAAGTAAGGTAAAGTAAGTACTTGTTTGGTTGCTTGGGCGGCTGCCCAGAGGACAAACTTAAGCCAGAAAGACCAATTTGGATACCACATATGGTTGGACCTATAGTTTAACACCGGTTTCCGGTGCCCGACCGGTGGGTTGGCAATTTGTTATCACTTGGTGGTATTGCCATATGGAAAGCAATGTTGTTGTACTTGTACACTTTCTGATAATTCTCATTCACATCATGTCGGTGGAAATATAAGAGGTTTATGAGAATTAACTACCAGATCAAGAGGTTAATCGAACCTTCAAACTCCTGGGTGAAAGTCAAGTTCCCTATCCAGTAGATAATCGAGGTTGCCAGACAGACAAATAGGGGCGTTATTTCTCGTGCGCTTACTCAAATATCAAAAATGTGAAAAAAACCAGTTACTGACACAATCATTCATTCTTATTAAAATGATTGATCATGTATCTGGTCATCTGGTCGTGAATTGTGCAAACGAGGCCTCGAGATAACACAGTATTAATTAAACTTATTCCAACAACCAGGTTCAGCAATGGGTCCAAACACTGCTTCAACAACTTCCAATTCTCGTGTGTTTACGGTGAGGTAAACTTAGACAACAACTAACAATTACAATCTAAATGTATAAGTACACAGGGTGTTTTTTTTTTATAGAAGTGTGGTTTTCAAGAAGAAATAAAACGCATATAATTTAATGTTATGGCCAAGAATTTAGCTTTATTATGAAGATAAGGATTTGCCAGTATGTTTTAAAAACGATTTCGGGCAAGTGGCGGCCGCTGCGGATGGTTCGAATGAATTCCAGCCGAGAGGCCCAATTTTCGACTACTTTTTGCAGCAATTGGGGCCGTATGTCAGTAATAACGCGCCGAATATTCTCTTCCAAGGCGTCAATCGTCTCGGGCTTATCTGTGTAGACAAGCGACTTCACATAACCCCATAACCCACATAAAAATAGTCCAGCGGTGTTAAATCGCACGATCTTGGAGGCCACGACGCGGGATAATGCGCTCACCAAAAGTTTCCTTCAATAAATTGATTGTTTCGTTGGCTGTATGGCATGTAGCGCCGTCTTGTTGGAACCAAAGGTCGTCCACATCAACATCCTTCAATTCAGGCACGAAAAAGTCATTAATCATGGCTCTATAGCGTTCCCCATTGACTGTAACATTGTAACATTATGACCGGCTTCATCTTTGAAGGAATATGGACCAATGATTCCATATGCCCATCGAGCACACCAAACAGTGACTTTTTGAGGATGTAACGGCGTCTCGACAATGGCTTGAGGATTATGATCCCTCCAAATGCGACAATTTTGCTTATTAACGTACCAATTCAATTAAAAGTGAGCTTCATCGCTGAACAAAATTTTCTTGTGAAAATTGGGATCGGTGGCCATCTCGTTTGGGTCCCATTCACCGAACGTGCGACACGCTTGATGGTCGTTCATCTTCAATTCTTGCACGAGTTAGATTTTGTAAGATCGCAAACCAAGATCCTACCGCAAAATCTTCCATAAAGTGGATGGGCACAGCTCCAATTATTGCGCGCGATGGCGGATGGACTCCTTCGGGTCTTCTTCGATACTCTGCTCCACAGCAGTAATAGCGTCTTCGGTGCGCATTGTACTGCGTCTGAGGATGCGCATTAATCACTAGAGTAAACGTGGTGCGAAACCGATCCATGGTTGCTCGAATTACCGACTCGGCTGGGCGATTATGTCCTCCGAATATTGGAGGCAGCCGCGATACGTCGCGCGAACAGAACCATTATTTTGGTAATAAATTTCCACGATTTGCAAACGTTGTTCAGGAGTGAGTCTATTCATTATGAAATTGCAAACCAAACTGAGCATAAATCAAGTGACAGTTGTCAAAAAGACACACTCCGAAAAAAGTATTGCCAGATTGAAAAGCACACTTCTAAAAGAAAACACCCTTTATATTGTACTTATGTGTGTATAACAGAAAATTTCTACTGCAGAGTGGGCTATGAAAAAATTGTTTATGGAAAACCCAATCATGTTTCACACCTCTGCCATAGCTTAAAATTTAGAGTGAATTTGAACCCGATTAGAGCTCAATTGAAATTGGAATCTTTTTTGTTAGAACAGTACAACTAATAATTTAAAATAACAAATATCTTTTTAAGGGTATCCTTAAGGGTGAAATGTTTTTCATAGGTAACTTTTACTCTTGTAGGTTTGTCATGGCCGTGTTGAAATATTGTTGTTTTTGTGTTTTTTTTTTTTTTTTGCCTGTGCCGAGTTTCGAACCCCGAACACTCTGCGTAACAGTCCAACGCACTACCGCTACGCTACAGCGACCTTTTATTGCCCTTCTCGGCTGTGCCGCGTATTGTATGAAGTCATTACTGCATAGATATTGGCCATGACTCTTTCGAAACGATACTACTCGAGTATAAGTATTTGAAATACATCATAATTTAAATATTATAATAAAAAATTCGATTTTCTTTTACGTTTTGACGCAATTATTTTCTTTATTTTCATTTCCAAGTTTCAAGTAATCTTTACTAATTATAACATAATTACAATTAATTTATATTTACAATACATTAACCTGATAAACACACACGCATACATACATATGTATGTATGGTATGTAAATGCGCTCTCACAGTTTGCCATGCATTTCTCTTGAATAGTTGCTGTCTTACATTTTCTATTTCAGTGCATACATTTAGGCTGTTGCTATAAATGAAGTTTAGTGCTGCAAAACCACAGTAACTAGAAAATTAAATACTACAAAATTTGAATATTGTAAGCAGAGCATCAGTATGCTTTGCATAAATAATGTAATACAATCACAAAAAAGTTTGTTATAGTTACAAACAACCCAAAGAAGAAGGTTAGTTGTTTACATAGAATTAATAAGGTACGTGTTGTGTTGGCTTCATAATTGCAAGTTTTTCTTCGATTTTTTTTTTGTTTTTCTTTCTTTCTTTCTTTATTTTTCCCTGTACTTTGTTATTTTGTTATTAATACATAATGCATATTATTATTGTTGTTGTTGCTTTCACTATTTTTAAACAAGCTATTGATTTTCATAATGTGGTCAGAAACAAACGCGAGGTATGTCACATTGATGAAGCACCTGGTGTGTCGTGTGTCGTCAACACTTGCCATTCATTCACTGGTGAATTGCATTTGCGCTGCTTTCATTCACATTCACACTTACATATAAAGGGTGTTTTTTTTTAGAAGTGTGTTTTTCAATCTGGCAATACTTTTTTCGGAGTTGGTCTTTTTGACAGCTGTCACTTGATTTATGCTCAGTTTGGTTTGTCATTTCATAATAAATAAACTTACTCCTGAACAACGTTTGCAAATCGTGCAAATTTATTACCCAAATAATGGCTCGGTTCGCGCGACTCACGCGGCTGCCTCCAATATTCGGTTGACATAATTGCCCAGCAGAATCGGTAATTCGAGCAACCATGGATCGGTTTCGCACAACGTTTACTCTAGTGATTAATGCGCATCCTCAGACGCCGTACAGTGCGCACCGAAGACGCTATTGCTGCAGTGGAGCAGAGTATCGAAGAAGACCCGAATGAGTCCATCCGCCATCGCGCGCAACAATTGGAGCTGTGCCCATCCACTTTATGGAAGATTTTGCGGTAGGATCTTGGTTTGCGATCTTACTAAATCCAACTCTTGGAAGAATTGAAGACGAACGATCATCAAGCGTGTCGCACGTTCGGTGAATGGGACCCAAACGAGATGGCCACCGATCCCGATTTTCACACTGGAAAATTTTGTTCAGCGATGATGTTCAGCGATTGGTTGAATGGGTACGTTAATAAGCAAAATTGTCGCATTTGGAGTGATCATAATCCTCAAGCCATTGTTGAGACGCCGTTACATCCTCAAAAAGTCACTGTTTGGTGTGCAACTATGGGCAGAGGGAATCATTGGTCTATATTTCTTCAAAGATGAAGCCGGTCATAATGTTACAATGTTACAGTTAATGGGGAACGCTATAGAGCCATGATTAATGACTTTTTCGTGCCTGAATTGTGAATTGAAGGATGTTGATGTGGAGGACCTTTGGTTCCAACAAGACGACGCTACAAGCCATGCAGCCAATGAAACAAACAATTTATTGAAGGAAACTTTTGGTGAGCGCATTATCTCGCGTTGTAGGCCTGTGGCGTGGCCTTTAAGATCGTGCGATTGAATACCGCTGGACTATTTTTTGTGGAGTTATGTGAAGTCGCTTGTCTACGCAGATAAGCCCCAGACGATTGACGCCTTGGAAGAGAATATTCGGCGCGTTATTACTGACATACGGCCCCAATTGCTGCAAAAAGTGGTCGAAAATTGGGCCTCTCGGCTGGAATTCATTCGAACCATCCGCAGCGGCCGCCACTTGCCCGAAATCGTTTTTAAAACATACTGGCAAATCCTTTTCTTTATAATAAAGCTAAATTCTTGGCCATAACATTAAATTATATGTGTTTTATTTCTTCTTGAAAACCACACTTCAATAAAAAAAAACACCCTGTATAAGTACCTAAGTGCTGCGGCGCAGCAGTGGGTTGGTTGTAATGAAGGGTGTTTTATTGTTATTGTTGTAAATTTGTGAATTTAATTCCATACACTTCCATTGCTCCAGTTGTGTTTTGAAATTTACACATATTTGTTGTTGTTTTAGCATTAGGTTTCATCAACCACCACAAACGTCAACCATTTCAACGCAACGCAATGCGACAGACAGACAGACAGAAAGACAACGCGCACGCAAGCTGGCAGCAGCTGTAGTGCTTTCGTTTTATTATGTTTTTAGTTATACCAGATACTCTTGTTGAAATCTTCACCCTTCTCCTCCTTCGTCACCTTTACCGCTTGAAGGCTTTTCTTCTTTTTGTATTATGCATTCATAATCAATAGAGTGACTCGCGCCCCATCTGGCTCGCGCTTCTTCTGTGCTTTTACCATGAGATTTATTTTGTTTGTCAAATGATTAACATAAATAAATTACTTCTTGAAGTATGTATTATGTATGTTGCAAAGTTCGTCGCCTTGACTTGTGCCATTTTTGTGCAACAAGAACTAGTATCACTTCCTCACTATATTTGTTGCTTGCTGTTTTGTGTTCCTCGTTTTTGTGGGTGTCTTGAACTAACAATATCCATTGGTTATACTTACTTATATAGTATTTATCTCGGATTACTCAGCCTCTGTGGTTGTAGTTTTCATATTTTATTTTTGTTGGTTGTTATTAGTTTCTTTCTACGTTCTTTCTGATTCATTTTTGCAATTCACTAATCTCAAGTATAGAATACTTGACATTTTTGATCTTGATATTTGACTTAAATGGCGCGTATTTAATATTTATTATTCTTGACTATGATTGACAAATGGGGTTTTTTATTTACTTATACTTAGTATATTTGTATTTTTGTTGTTGTGTTGGTATAAATTTCAATTTCGTTTAATGAAAATTACGAGTTCTGATATACGAAAAAGCACAGAAGCCAATAATAAAATTCGTTGATTGTGTCTTAAGTACTTGGAATTAATTTTGGAATTAAAATTTTGTACCCGGTTTTAACTATTAGTGCCAAGCTACCAATCTTGTAACATGAAGACAAAGAATCAGTCTATATGGTACGAGTAATAATCACAGTGTACTCGTATAGACAGAAAATGATTTTGGGATTAAAACTTTAGATTTTTCTACAAGCCCAAGAGGAAGGAAGCCTTTTGTCATGACATTTTTCAGAGTATTCGAATGAAGTCTTTTGTCATGTTTGTCAATACCCAAGTACTTTTCTTCTTTAAAGCACTCAATAACCTTGTTTTCATGGAATTTTTACATATGTACCTTCTAGTGAATAGGGGGTAAGTACGATTTAACCTGTTCGAGCGTGACTTCATTACCTACTGTGGTGGGTCGGACTAATTACGAACGACTTTTACTTTACTTTTAATGGCACAACAGCCCATGGAGGGCCTAGGCCGAGCTCTTCGCATCCACTCATGTTGTGCGTGTTTTATTTGTACATGAATGGAAGGGACCTACAGTTTAATGCCGAATCCGAACGTCGACGTGAAAAGCTTTTCAGTCAAAAAAATTTCATCTTACTTACTTACTTAGCTGGCACTACAACCGATGATCGGTCTTGGCCGCCTCCACAAAGCTCCGCCAGTCACTTCTGCTATGCGCGAGTTATGTATGTGGTCCAGGAATCAGCGAAAAAAATATATTTTATTTTTTTATCCTCAACGATAGATTTATTTAAGTGAGAACACAACTTTTCTTCTTTGTTACAGAATTATGACTGAATTATTATTTAAGCAAATCGAAATGAAAAGTAATTCTGAGAAATCAAACAAATGTGGATCATACAAAAGGTAAAAGTAAATACAAAGTGTTTATGAAATATGCTGAGCTTAGGTCTAAGGCGAAGACGTGTGCCGGAACTTAAGTGCTTGCATTTGCTGGACGTTGACTTGTTGCTGGTTGTTGTTGGTAGCGTCGGTGTTGGTAGCGTCGATGACTATGTCATAACTCGCGCGCTGGCGCCAGTTGATAAGGCCAAGTGCAGTCAGGTTGCCCTGCACCTGGTCTTTCCAACGGAGATTAGGACATCCCCTTCTGCGTGTTCCTCTACCGTGGTTCGAATAAAACACCCTTCTAGCCGGAGCGCTTTCTTCCATTCGCTCAACATGACCTAGCCTGCGAAGCCGCTGGATTTTTATATTTTTATACGCTTGACTATGTCAGTGTCGGCGTGCAGCTCATACAGCTCATCGTTCCATCTTATTCGATATACGTCGTCCACGCATACTGGACCATAAATCTTACGGAGCCTAACAGCCTCTCATCATTGATGGTCAATGTCCACGTCTCTGCGCCATACATTAGGACGGGAAGGATGAGGGACTTATAGAGCGTTATTTTAGTCGGTCGAGAGAGAGCTCTACTTCTCAATTGCCTACTGAGCCCGTAGTAACACTTGTTGGCAAGAGTTAGTCTCCGCTTGATCTCAAGGCTGACAATATTGTTGGTGTTTATGCTGGATCCTAGATAAACGAAATACTTGACGACTTCAAAAGTGTAGTTGTCAACAGTGACATTTTGTCCAAGACGCCGTGACTCTTTGTTTGTTGACACAAGGTATTTCGTTTTGTCCTCGTTCACCACTAGACCCACACGACGAGACTCCCTTTCCAAGTTGGAGAATGCTGCACTGACTGCTCGAGCGTTTTTGCCAATGATGTCAATGTCATCAGCGTATGCTAGCAGCATGACACTCTTGAAGAAGATAGTGCCAGAGATGTCGATGTTCGCAGCTCGAATTATTTTCTCCAGCATAAGGTTAAAGAAGTCGCACGATAGGGAGTCACCTTGTCTGAAACCTCTTTTGGTATCAAATGGTGCGGAGAGGTCTGTCCCAATTTTCACTGCGCTGGTGGTGTTGGTCAGTGTCATTTTGCAAAGACGAATGAGCTTTGCAGGGATACCAAAATCAGACATTGCGGCGTACAAGTGATCCCTAATCGTGCTGTCGAAGGCGGCTTTATAATCGACAAATAGATGATGGGTGTCGATCTGTTTTTCTCGGGTCTTTTCCAGGATTTGGCGTAGTGTGAATATCTGGTCGATGGTGGATTTACCAGGCCTGAAGCCACACTGATAAGGTCCAATCAGTTTGTTGACGATGGGCTTCAGTCTTTCGCACAGTACGCTCGATAGAACCTTATATGCAATATTAAGAAGGCTGATCCCACGGTAGTTGGCGCAGATCATGAAATCACCTTTCTTATGGATTGGGCAGAGTACGCTGAGGTTCCAATCACTTGGCTTGCTTTCATCTGACCATATTCTGCATAGAAGCTCATGCATGCGTCTTTTGAGCTCTTCGCCTCCGGTCTTAAACAACTCAGCAGGCAGGCCATCTGCACCTGCAGCCTTATTGTTTTTCAGCCGAGCAATTCCATCTGGTAACACAAAAACAATTTACCAGTTATTCGAATAGTGTGGTGTGTTTTCTCATCCTCTGAATAAATTGTGGCAGCTCAAGTATAATTAAGAACGTGGAGAATATCCTGAACATTTCCGAACAAACATAATTTTTTTATTTGTTTATTTTCTTGATAATTTTATTAGTTTGAGTAATTGAATTTTAAAAATAAAAGTATAGAAATATCAATTATCTCTATGAAGAAGCTGTAACCCTGTCTTGAGAAAGACAATCTGTAAAAATTGCTAACATTCTTAAATGCTCTAAAACTATGGTTTTTAATGCCATACGACATTTTAACAGAAATAAAACAACAAAGTGCCCAGATGTCAATGATTACAAAAAACTGATGAAACTACGGACCGCAGAATCTTTCAAGTAGCGAAAAAGAATTCTTTACTTACTTCTAAACAGATTTGGTAGATCAGTAAGAAAGAAACCGCTGCTATCGAAAAAGCATAGAATGGCTAGACTGGATAAAGGTACATAAGGACCGGGCAGATCCACAAGGGAAGTACGTACTTTTTAGTGTCGAAACCAAGGTCAACCGCAACGGATCTGATGGTTGAGTGTATGTACGACGCCCAAGAAATGAAGAGTTCAACCATAGGTTCATATACAAAAGCAAGGTTGAAACACGGTGATTGAAGTTTGATGTTTTGGGGTTGTGTATGTCATATCAAGGTACCGGACCACTGTACAACATAGAAGGCAATATAAACGCCGAAAAATACATTAAAATACTAATACACAATGTTGTAAAATGCTGCGGAAAACTTGAAATACTTATCATAGAAATTTATACAAGATAATGATCCGAAGAACACAGATCATTATCATTTGAGCGAAATGCAGTCAACATTTTAAAGTGGCCGTCTTATAGTCCGAATTTTAATCATATTGTAAACCGCTGCGATCAATTAAAAATATATATTTCTAAAGAATGGATGCGAAAAGCTCGGCCTAGGCCCTCCATGGGCTGTTGTGCCATTAAAAGTAAAAGTAAAGTAAAGGCAGTCATTGATGTGATCGAATTCCCCGCTTCTCAACGAAAGAGAAGGACAAAACATTTACTTGAAAATTAGCCTGAAAATCTTTCCTCCATGGTAAGAAAACAACTCCCATCAGCACAACAAAATATAGACGAGATTTGCCAAGTTTCTAATCAACCTCATATCATTCGCGAGATCTCAGACCGGAAAGTGGCAAATTTTGCACTTGTTGAGATCATACAACCTGAATATTTTGATGATGATGAGGATTATTATTACAATGATGATGATGGAAAGATTGTAATGATGTAGTAAATAAATGCGCATACTTTGAGTCTGAATATTTTGATGGGGATCATGATTTAGCAGAGGGCGTTGCATGCATTGCGAATGTAAATGAGTAAAATTAAGTTAATCCAGATGTAGCACACCTGGGATCAGAGAACCATTAAACTGAATTATACAAGGCTTAGCGTTTGCATTTCAAAACATGTCCGTTAAATATTCCTTCAGCCTGTAATGTCTGCGATAGACTCTGGTTTTTACAAGGTTTCTGAACCTAAACTGAAAACCCAAAACGTAAACGTATTGAAGAAGTAAACTTTTGTAGGGCGTCCCACTGACGCACACCAGTTTTTTTTTTTTATTTTTTTAAATTTTGATATTCAATAATTTCATTTTTATTAGATATTTTTTATCCACTTCACACTTTCTGAGTTCAACCAATAATAACTTCGAAATAACAGAACATACAAATTTTAAACAAAAAAAAGTGAACAAGAGGGATATTTTTTAAACATGTTTTACAGAGATCAATGCATAACGATGTTTAACGGATAAGGAGTGAGATCGAAAAAATCGGATAACTTTGAAAGACCACTGCTTTGAAACTCTTCATCTGAATGAAACAATTCAAACACTAGGCTTTGCGTTGGAGAAATTCTGATGAAATACAATCACATGTTTTTAGACTTGTGAAATTTCAGTTGAGTCATGGCATCGGAAGTGGAAAGACGCGATTTAGTTGTTGAATTATTTCGAGAAAATCAGCAGTGGAGCCAGAAAACCATTGCAAATTAGGCGAAAGTTGCACAAAACACTGTCTCGATGATTCTTCAAAAATGTAATGCAGACTTAACAGTTGCTAGAAAATATGGTTCTGGAAGGAAATGCGGTTTCGTGTCTCCACAAAAGGCGAAGAAAGTCGTTGCTCTCTTAGAGAAGAGTCCAGCGTTGTCTAATCGAAAATTGGCGGAAAAAGCGAGTTGCAGTGCAGTGAGTTGTTAGGTCGTAAAATTAAAAAAGATGCGGGCCTTAAAACAAACAAAGTGCAGTCAGTACCGGACACAAACGCTACTAAGAACTTGGTAGCCCAGAGCCGAGCTAAAAAATTGAAGACAGATTTTTTCCAAAATTTCGATTGCTGTGTTATGAAACGATGAAACATACGTGTTGTCTAAATTTTCTCAATTGCCTGGTCAAGAGTTTCACACCGCAAAGGAACGAGGAGGAGTTGACGACAGTTTAAGGACAAAACAAAAGTCCAAGTTCCCGAAGAAGTTTCTGGTATGGCAAGCGATTTGTAGTTGTGGGCTAAGGAGTAAAAGTTTCGTAACAAGTGGCACTGTTAACGCCGAAATTTATGTGAAGGAGTGCCTCCAGAAGAGATTGCTGCCCTTCATTAGAAAGCACAATGTATCTACTTTCTTTTGGCCTGATCTAGCCTCCTGCCACTACAGTAAAGTAACCCTTAAATGGTTCGAAGACCAAAACATCAAATTGGTACCAAAAATCGCCAACCCACCAAATTGCCCAGAACTTCGGCCTATCGAGAGATATTGGGCTGTAGTGAAAGGAACATTAAAGGCAACAAACCAACAAATAAAGAAGCTAAATCCATGGAAGATTTTAGAAATAAGTGGAATGCGGCCGCCAAGAGAGTCTCAGAAATGGGAGTAAAGGCGCTAATGGCAGGCATACCGGCAAAAGCTGTCCGAATTCTGTAAAAAAAAACAACAAACAAATTAGTTTTATTGATCACATTTTATCAGAAATTAAATTTTCTTTTTCTTCTTTTCAAAACTGTTTTCATTTTTTTATTTGCCTAAGGGATTCCAATTTTTTCGATCTCACTCCTTAATTTATTTTATGGTAATGTGACTGCTGTCTGCCTATAGGCGGACTTGGACGGTAGAGGGTTAATAGTAAATTGAATTTTCAGATTCATTGTAGACAGATTTCTAATTTCTATATTGTCGAAATTTATCGAAAATATTTGGAAAATACATTTTTGTTTTTCTAAAGTCTAAAATCTATGAATGAGCTGAAGCGCTACCAAATTATGTAAGAAATCTAGGAATATCAAAAATGCCCATAATTATAAAAATAATGGTTAAATAATGTGCCATGTTTTTAATGTGATTTTTTTGTTGTTGCTGTTTAATCTGCTGACTAATCACTTCTAAATCAGACGAGTTCATTCGTTTTTTGTGAGGTCTTCTGGCTAGCATGAACCGGCCTGGCAAACTGATTTTTTGCTTTTTTTTTCGAAGTTGTTCAGATTACAATGTTTTGAAATCAATGTTTAGTGAATTGAACTCATTAATTTTTTTCCATTATTTTTGTTTTGTATTGGTTTTTTTTTTTATTGCACTCGAATTTAATGCAAATGCATTAAATAATCATAATTTGCACGTCGCTAAAAATAGCAAATAATACTCGTATCTAAATTTGTTTTTTGAGCTATATTTGAGCTGTGCAGCAGCAATTGCTGTTGCTGTTGCTGTCTAAACACTTCATGCTCGCATGTAAGCTCATTTATGTAAGCATTTCTTCACGCATTCTAATTTCATGCAAAAGGCGACACTTGAAAGCTTCACTTGAAACCCACTCACCAGCGAACATACCGAGTATTGGATGCTCACCCCGAACGCGAACGGGTCCTCCACCCACCCAGCCAGCAACTTTTCATATTAGTCTATGCTCTGCAACACACACACACACACACAAACACATTTATTACTATAAACATATTTGCGCAAGTGTTTTTCTCATTTTTTTTTTCTAGTTTATAATGTTTTATAATTTTTTATTTTGGCTTTGGTTTTTCTGTAAAATGGTAATTTAAGATTTTTCATGTTACACACTCACATACTAGCTTCAACGAGACCAGAGCAGCAGCAGTAGCAACAGCAGTAGCAACAACAACAACAATGAACAATAACAAAAATGGAGCAACAAATTAAAATGTGATACCATCCATATTATTTGTAATATTATTTTTCCTTTTGTTGTTGATATTGTTGTTGTTGTTTTTTTTTGTTTTTTTTTTTGTGTAACCTCTTCTCTTCTCCCACAGTTGCCACAATTTTAATTTTTTGTTTTGTACATTGTGAGTTCATGGCAATTGCTGACACCAAGCAAGCACGCCATCTCCGTTCCAGTACCAACGACTCATGTAGCTCCCACACACACACACACACACACACACACACACACACACACACACACACACACACACACACACACACACACACACACACACACACGCACACACTTTCGTCGCTCTTCCTACTGTTATTAGAGTTAGTTCTGCTTTTTCAACTCTATACTCTATACTTTTCATTCGATTAGTAGCTACAGTTTTTACTGAGGCATCTTCAGTTTTTCAAAGTCATTGTGCAAGAGTCATAAAAGATAAGATAGAAGCCAAGTGATCAGTTAACTTAAGCTTACGAAACTTGCGAATGTTAGAATCACTAATTCTTGTAATATTCTTTATCATAGCCATTAAGCAATTTTCGATATAGTTCCTATAAGTGCTATCGAGATTTCTAGTCATGTTAGATTTTTCAAGAATAACTTGCTCTTCTGTTTTTCTTAGGGGAAAAAATAACTGAAAAACGAACTTGCCCAACCCTGGTAACCCTGGAGGTTTTTTTTTTTCTAACTAACCAGAACACTCTCTCATCAAGCGAAAAGGGGCAAAAGGGGCATCTCAGTCTCAAGCGAACATAAGCAAACTAATGATTATAAACAATTAAAAACTACAAGTCCATGGCGGAAATAAAAACCACTACCATCTTTCAATCCGTGATGACATATCCGTCATTTATGGGTCTTAAACTCTTTTACCAGAATCAAAATATTACGGTCCTAACCGATTGTCAAGTGGCTATCAAGGCACTTAAATCTCACCACGTTACATAAAAACTAGTGATAAAGGGTCGTGATAAACTTACTGCACTTCGTCTACATAAACTCATAGTTATAGTCGACACTGATAAACTGAAGTTCATTGAGATAAAGGCATAATGAGGCACTTGCCACAATGGCTGTCTACGAGGTGTGATCAGGTTGATGGCACAACAGCCCATGGAGGGTCTAGGCCGAGCTTTTTCGCATCCACTCATGTTGTGCGTGTTATATTTGTACATGAATGGAAGGGACATACAGTTTAAAGCCGAATCCGAACGGCGAAGGAAAAGCTTTTCATAGCAATTTTTACTCTTGTAGGTTTGCCATTGCCTGACAAGAGGTGGTGCCGTGTAGAAAAATTATTTTTTCTACTTTTTGATTTTGCTTGTGCCGAGATTCGAACCCCGGACACTGTGCGTAGCAGTCCAACGCACTACCACTACGCCACAGCGACCACCAAAAAATACCCGTTATTTTCAAATTTCGTGAGTTACGTATGTTTGATTTTCGCATTTTTTTTCTGTTATGTTGGTACACAGACACATTGGTCTGTTATATATGTTTGCAATGCCAACCATTTTGGATTGTCAGTTTGTTTTTGAGAGATAAAAAGGTTAATCGTGTTTTGGTGTGCTCTTCGATTTTTTACTATTCGAAAAAATGGATCAAAGAAACTGTATTCAGTTTTGTGTAAAAAATGAAATTAAATGCGCAAGGACATTTGAAATGTTGACTGTAGCCTTTGGCGAGTCTACTATGAGCAGAACACAAGTTCAATTGTGGTATAACCGGTTTGAGGAAGGCCGAGAAGATGTCAATGACGATGCTCGTCCTGGTCGCCCGAGCACGTCAACAACCGATGAAAACATTGACGCAGTGAAGAAACTGATTTTGGATAATCGTCGAATCACTATCAGAGAGAGGTTGCTGATGATGTTGGCATATCGTTCGGCTCATGCCAAGCAATTTTTACGGATGTTTTAGGCGGTAGCGAAGATTGTTCCAAAATTGTTAAATTTTGAGCAAAAACAACGTCGCTTGTGCGTAAGTTTTTGGCCAAAAACAAAACCGTTATCATGCCTCAACCACCGTATTCACCGGATTTGGCCCCCGACTTGGCTGACTTTTTCCTCTTCCCAAAACTGAAGACACCGATGAAAGGAAAGCGTTTTGCTACGATTGAGGAGATAAAAGAAAAATCGAAACAGGAGCTGTTGGCGATACCAAAAAGCGCGTTTCAGAAGTGTTTCGAGGATTGGAGAAAACGCTGGCATAAGCGTGTTATATCTGAGGGGGCTTACTTTGAAGGGGACAAGATAGTTGTTGATGAATAAATAAATACTTTTTGAAAATAACGGTTATTTTTTGATCATACCTCGTATGTCTTTATTGGTGTCCTGTGTAATTGCATTCCCTCTATCTTCCACTCACCTATCAATCTTCCTAACATTCAACACAATGCTCTGCATTCATTGGAGTACAACCTGTGTGTTGAATGTATCAATAAAAAAAACTGAGTTTCGATTCTTTGGGTTCTGGAGCATACATTGAATGATTTTTCTAATGAACTAGCGAAGAAAAGAGCATTAACTTCTTTCGTGGATTCGGAGACATTCTTCAGGATGGCAAAACGTATTTTTTCACTTTTTTTTTTCATTTGGAAAAAGAAAAACAGCAAAGCAAGTTATTATTGAAAAATCAAACATGGCTAGAAATCTCGATAGAACTTATAGGAACTATATCCAAAATTGCTTAATGGCTATGATAAAGAATAATATAAATATCAGAGATTCTAACATGCAAATGTGTAAGTCGAACATTAACATCTTATACAACTGAGAATTCTGGAAACCCATCACAGACAAGACCTATGAATTTGTCTATTTGAACTCCATGTAAGTATGATCACTACTAATACATATTTCTATCGAAGGTTAGACTAATGGAGGTACTGTAGAAGCACAATAGATCTTATAGGTCACAGTACACTCCCCAACAATATAATAGTGCAAATTTCTGGACTAGAAATTTGGACATAAAATCCCGGAAAAAGCATCCATCAATGAAACTGCAAATGTAATGATTAGGTTTTGTCCAAAAGTTAACAGAAATGATTTCTACTTTCAGGTTTTCTATGTATTTTTGAATTTTTCTGCTTTTATTCTCCCTCGGTCTTCATTGAGGCATTATTTTTTCCCCTCTCTATATTTGATTGTTCCAAAATATTCAGCTCACGATGTTTACGATCATGCTGCACCCAGTGCGATGAGCATATTTTTGTTTTTAAGTTTCTTTTGTTATGATATAAATTTGTGTAGTTTTTGATTTAGGAATAAAAGCTTAATCCTCGTTTAGTTAACTTCGAGTTTAATATTGAAGTCTTTGATAACTCTCACAAATTGCTCGATCGCTTCGAAGATTTACCAGTTGCCCACATTCCGAAATAGAGAATTCATTTGAAAGATCTCTTTTGGGTGATTGCATTTTTCACCATTGCTTTCAAAATCTTTTATTTTCACCAAAATACGTCAAGTTGTTGTACATCTTGTTCCATCGTTTGATTTCACCATTGCTTTCAAAAGTCATGTGTTGTGTTGTCTCAGATTCGGTAACTAAAGGGTGATTTTTATACGAGTTTATTTTTTGAAAATGAAAAGAAAAAAACACATAAAACACATTACAAAAGTGAATGAAATTTTTATTTGGTTCGATAAATCCACTATTTACTTTTACAAGATAATTTCACTTAAATGTTGCCCGCTGCTACGCTTCAAGTGGTTACATTGGACCATTCTGAAGGTCCAATTTTGGCACATTTTTCATACATTTCGGCCGGAATCTCACAAATGACCCGTTCAATTTTGGCTTCCAAAGCAGTAATCGTGTTTGGCTGGTCCCTATAGACAAGAGACTTAACATAGCTCCATAAAAACTAGTCTAACGGGGACAAATCACACGATCTTGGTGGCCAATTGACTACACCAAAACGTGAGATTAACGGCTCACCAAATTCGCCTCTCAATTGATGCATGGTTTCGCGTGCAGTGTGGCATGTGGCATGTGGCACCGTCCTGTTGGAACCACATGTCGGCCGAGTCCAATTCTAGCATTTTCGGTAAAAAAAAGTCTGTTATCGAACGGTACCTTTCTCCATTGACCATAACGTTGCGGCCTTCATCGTCTTTGAAGAAGTACAGCCGAATGATGCCGCCTGCCCATAAACCGCACCAGAAAGTGCATTTTTCGGGATGCATTGGTAGCTGCTGAATAGCCCCTGGCTGGTCTTCACTCCAAATACGGCAATTCTGCTTATTCACGTATCCGTTGAGCCACAAATGAGCCTCGTCGCTAAATGGACGTAGCTTGCGAAACACTTTTTTCACAGCGCATGATTTTTGATAATAAATTTCAATAATTTGCAAACATTATTCAGGCGTAAGTCTATTCTTTATAAAATGGCAAACCAAACTGAGTATAAATCAAGTGACAGCTGTCAAAAAGATCAACTCCGAAAAAAGTATTGCCAGATTGAAAACCACACTTCTATTTATTGATTATTTATTATTACTTGTGTTTATTTTCCTCTCGTTCACTTCAAGATCCATATTTGATATGACATTCTTTCAAGAAATACATACTATAAGCACATTGATAAGTCTATTGGTCTTTTTTGGATACTACATTCTATGTACTTTAGGACGAGTTCTACAGCTTTTCAGTAAAAGCATTCAAAATCTCATTTGCCAATAGTTTATGTAATATTGATAGTTTTAGCAATAAGTTTTGATCAATTTGAGATATCCATACCATATATTTCACGGCTTTTCACTTCACCGTTCGGATTCGGCATTGAACTGTAGGTCCCTTCCATTCATGTACAAATATAACACGCACAACATGAGTGGATGTGAAAAGTTCGGCCTAGGCCCTCCATGGGCTGTTGTGCCATTAAAAGTAAAGTAAAGTAAAGTATACCATAGATTATTACTCACAGATGTTCTGCGAATGGTTAGTTTAGAAAAGCCCTAACTAATTCATTCATTTTTCGAGTGAACGTTATACAGCCGCAACTAAATCAGCCCATACACAGATTTCGAGAAGATATGCAGCTTTAAAAATATATAGTACATATGTAACATATAGGTACAATATCTGAAATATGTGAAATTGATATAGCCGATTGTAGATAAATTTGTTTTTATTGTTATTCGTTTGCGAGTCGCAGACTCGCAGGCGTAGCAGTTGTCATTTCTAATTATTCCGCTATTTTGTTTCGCCTCTGTCACATTCACCTGTGTGTGTGTGTGTGTGTGGGTTGGGGAGGGTCTCTCCCTCTTTCTCTCACTCTCTCTCCAACACACACACTTTTCCAAAATGTACACACTTGCCTACTTGAATTGATATCACTCACAAAACAGCAACAAGATTCGAGTTCAACTACCATTTTAATTAAAAAAAAAAAAATTTTAACGTTGTTTTTGCCATACATTGTTTGTGTGCTTGTGTATTTTCCTTTTTTCTATTTTCTTTTAAATTTATCTTAAAAAAATGTTAATTTTTATTTGCTTCACACATTTTATCTTCTTGGTTTTAGAGGTTGTCAAATATTTTTGCACCCACTGTGAGAATTGGTTCGATTGTAGTCTTGTGATCTGTTTCCACTTGGCTTTTTGTGTTTCAGTTAACAAAACTATAACGTTTAGTACATATTCGAACTTAAATGCGCGCGGGTTTAAATTAATTTTGTTTGCTCTCGTGATATTTTCAATTCGCGTTGTATTTACATAAATAAAAAATTTAATAACAAAAAAAAAAGAAATAATAATAAAGATAAAAACAAAAATAAATACAAAAAAAAATAAAAAATTTAATAAATAAAATTAAAAAAAAATAATAATAAAACAATAATAAAAACAATAATATAAACAAAAATTAATAAAACAAAAATTATTTTTTAAATTTCGGTAATCAATTTTTAATATTAAATTATTTTATTCTTCTGTTTATTTTGTTGTTGTTTTTTCTTTCGTTTTTTTTTTGTATTATATTCATTTTGATATTGTGTTATTGTCGTTATTGTTATTGTTGTCGTTGCTGTTGTTGTTGTTGTTGTTAAGTATTATTGTGTAAATTACATGTTCGCGAAATTTTGTTATTTTTGTGCGGTATATTGTTGTTATTGTTGTCCACACAACCAGGCTAACAACAAAATTGGGTCAATGTTTCTTCTTTCTTTGAGATGTGCTGCTGTTGTTGTTATTGTTGTTTGCATTTCTTTTTATTGTTGCTGATTTATTGCTTATTAAATTTTTACTTCTTCAAAGAAAGATGATGCCGAAGATTTAGAAAAAATAATTGTTGTAACGATATTCTACATTTTTTTATATGTTGTTGTTGTATGATGACACTGTTAGGAATTTTGTGCTTTGTCGCTGTTATTGTTTTGTGTAAAAAAAAGAAAACCGAAGTCTGTAATTATCTTTCTTTTTGTTAGAATTTTACTTTCTCCGATATATATCGACGTACCTACTTATTACTTACTTACTTACTTATTCAACTGGCACTACAACCGATGATCGGTCTTGGCCGCCTCTACAAAGCTTCGCCAGTCGTCTCTGCTATGCGCGCGCTCGCGCCAGTTGATAAGGCCAAGTGCAGTCAGGTTGCCCTGCACCTGGTCTTTCCAACGGAGACTAGGACGTCCCCTTCTTCCACCGTGGTTCGAATAAAACACCCTTCTAGCCGGAGCGCGTTCTTCCATTCGCTCAACATGACCCAGCCAGCGAAGCCGCTGGATTTTTATATTTTTATAAGCTTGACTATGTCAGTGTCGGCATACAGCTGATCGTTCCATCTTAATCGATTCACGTCGTCCACGCATACTGGACCGTAGATCTTACGGAGTATCTTCCTCTCGAACGCTCCTAGCAGCCTCTCATCATTGATGATCAGTGTCCACGTCTCTGCGCCATACACTAGGACGGGAAGGATGAAGGACTTTCAGAGCGTTATTTTCGTCGGTCGGGAGAGTGTTCTGCTTCTCAATAGCCTATTGAGCCCGTAGTAACACCTGTTGGCAAGAGTTAGTCTCCGCTTGATCTCAAGGTTGACAATATTGTTGATATTAATGCTGGATCCTAGGTAAACGAAAGCCTTGACGACTTCAAAAGTATAATTGTTAACAGTGACATTTTTTCCAAGACGCCGTGACTCTTTGTTATTTGACACAAGGTATTTCGTTTTGTCCTCGTTCACACCACTAGACCCACTCGACGAGACTGCCAGGTTGGAGAATGCTGCACTGACTGCTCGAGCGTTTTTGCCAATGATGTCAATATCATCAGCGTATGCTAGCAGCATGACACTTTTGTAGAAGATAGTGCCAGAGATGTCGATGTTCGCAGCTCGAATTATTTTCTCCAGCATAAGGTTAAAGAAGTCGCACGATAGGGAGTCACCTTGTCTGAAACCTCTTCTAGCATCAAATGGTGCGGAGAGGTCTGTCCCAATTTTCACTGCGCTGGTGGTGTTGGTCAGTGTCATTTTGCAAAGACGAATGAGCTTTGCAGGGATACCAAAATCAGACATTGCGGCGTACAAATGATCCCTAAACGTGCTGTCGAAGGCGGCTTTAAAATCGACAAATAGATGATGGGTGTCGATCTGTTTTTCTCGGGTCTTTTCCAGGATATGGCGTAGTGTGTGTCCAGGATTTGGTGTAGTGTGAATATCTGGTCGATGGTGGATTTACCAGGCCTGAAACCACACTGATAAGCTCCAATCAGTTTGTTGAGGATGGGCTTCAGTCTTTCGCACAGTACGGGCTTATCCCACGGTAGTGACCTTGAATGAATGGTTGTGCGTCTCTGGCTTGGAATCCACCACGTCAAAATATTTCCCCACGATCCCTAATCGTGCTATCGAAAGCGGCTTTAAAATCGACAAATAGATGATTGGGTGTCGATTTGCTTTTCTCGGGTCTTTTACAGGATATGGCATAGTGTGTGTCCAGGATTTGGCGTAGTGTGAATATCTGGTCGATGGTGGATTTACCAGGTCTGAAGTCACACTGATAAGGTTCAATCAGTTTGTTGAGGATGGGCTTCAGTCTTTCGCACAAGGCTTATCTCACGGTAGTGGCCTTTAATGAATGGTTGTGCGTCGGGCTTGGAACCCACCACGTCAAAATATTTCCCCAATGAATCCTCAAACGAAGCCTCGACGTACCTATTGTACATAATAATAGTAAAAAAATATGCCATAAGTAGTTATTCCATCTTCCATAATTTTATCAGATTACATCATAAGGGTGACAAATTATTTCCATACAATGTTTATCATACTGATCATATTAAATACAAGGATGTAAGTACATAGTTAGAAAAATGGTTTAGTCTAATAGCTCGATCAAGTTCTATATAAACTAACTACATACGTACGTCATCTTTCATATCGTATAAAGGATGATAGAAAACAGATTGCGCCCTTGTATTCTACCATTCTTGATATCATTTAATGTTATGTTCCATTCGTCATCGAGAAATATGCGATTTCTAAAAATTCTTCCCAAACAAAAAGTCGATTTTTACTTATGTAATTGGATTCTCAAAGGATCCCTACCTACAACTTATCTATTTAATATTTTTTTTGTTTTTTTTTGTATATGAAAGGAGACTCAATTTGGTCTTTACATAGAATGTAAGCTATTTTAACTTATTTAGGTGATATCTGACCACATTATGCCCAGATATGTAGCCCACTTGTAGTCTGAGATCCCATTTCGTAGATAGGATAGGCTGACTGTGGGTTAGGGGAACGACAAACTCTTTTCGGCAAGTCTAAAACCTGAAATATTGTTCCAATTTTCTAGCCATTGTTGGCTTAGTTGGGTTTGCAGAGAATAAGCTGCCTTCAAAAATGTTTCGTGATTATTATGACTCTTGAAAATTTGAAGCAAACAAACGCTCATAACTACTTACTTCTTCCTCCCACCTATCAATATTCCTTCCAATCAACACAATGCTCTGCATTTATAGAGGTGCCCCCTGTGTGTTGACGGTATTTAAAACACAAATATATATATACGAGTACATATATATGTATTCGTTAACATTCTCTAGGTGACCTTACTACTCACAATGCCACAGTGGCCAGAGGAACCGAACAAAGCTTAACATTGTTGTGGGTTGACAAGCGCTAGAGACTCTTCAAACAGTTTTGCACCAGTGTCGATGAAAAACTCTATGGCGAGAGAGCTTTGAGAGCTGCCTGACAGGCAGTATCCTATTTCACTAAATATGTACAATTTACAATAACAGATTTGTACTTGTAAATAACAAATACAAATTTGCAAAAAAAAAAAAAATTTCGTTCCACAAATTACAAATAAAAATTTTACAAATTTGTAAAAAGAAGCAACAAAAATTGTAAGAGAGCACTTGTAAGAGAGCAAATGTAAAATATGCCGTTTCACGAAATTTTTGGATGACTTGTGAAGTACAACTTTTTTTTAAACAAATTTGTGGCTCTCATTAGTGAGTGTGAGCGGTGAGTGAGTATTTTGAGTAGGTACATATATAATATTCAAATAAAAGACTATTAATGGATTCATAAACGTGTTCCACATATCATACGGTCGCTTTCAAAATGTACATATGTACATATACGAGTACATATACTTGTATGTACTGGCATACAGATATTCAGAGAAATTTATTAAAAAGTTTGGTAAAATAAAAGTATTGATAAATATCCGCAATTTTATTAATACCTCTTCCAGACAAATCACTGTCTAGGTCTGGGCAGTTTATTTTTATATGATTTTCAACACAAGAAAGGAAAACTTGCTCTTCCATTTTGTTTTTTTTTTTTTTTTTTTGTTCTCAATATTTAAACTTTGTGCTTAACCAAGCCCTTCAACTTTATCCGATAATTTTCAATGTACTCAATTGCTGAGCATTTTCTTTTGACTTTACAGTCATTCTCAAACTGGCAATACAAGAAATTAAAATGGCTTTGGTAACTAAATTTAAGTTAAAAATTAAAAAAAAAATTATCACCATTATTTTTGATTTTACTCAATTCACTATTACAAGATTAATTTCAGATAAAGGGATCCAAAATTTTTTGTCAAAAGAAAAAAATTTATGAGAAAAAATATTTGTTGTCATAGTAAATTATAAAAGTGTACTTGAATGAAAGAAAAGCTTTGTCTTACGAAAATTTGCACAATAATCTAATTTGCAATTTGAGAAGTAGAACTAAAGAAAAAGAATGAAAGAAAACAAATTAAAAAAGAGGATAATTAAAATGTTAAGCAAAATGAAATTTCTGAAACTCAATTCGAATAATATATGGATAAAAAAATATCGTGACCAATAGCAAAATTTTACCTACCTCTCAAGTGGCTGCAAGTGGCGCGAAGAAAACAAAACCTTAAGAGAGAAATGCAATTTCCACACAAAGTTTCGAAGAACACCAAATGATTAATGAAACACACTGATGAAAAACTAACTACATAAAAACGCTCTCTTCTTTTCTCTTCTCATCTCTCTCTCTTGTGTATTTGATTATATAACGGGCTCGTATGACATTTGTGTTTTGACCCAAAGACCTAAAAGCGAAATGAAATTTTGTATGTGGGCTCTGCTGCGACGTGAAAGGCACGAAAATTGTTGTTGGAAACTTGTCGCTAAAGTGGTTCAATAAATTTAAATAAATGAATAATATTGAAATTTCGTTAAAATATTAAGGTTTTCTATATGTGGCACTGTTGTTGTTGTTGTTGTTGTTTAATTCCACAAACATTCGAATATCCCAAGGGGAAAAGAAGCGCTTGAGAGAAATATCTGGAGTGTGAATCTTTGACAAAATGCAAGCATTTTGAGTTAACACAGTGGCGGTATTAACGATCTGTAGTAAATGATTTTGATTTCTGTATTTTTAATAAATTTGATAATTTTACAAAAAGAAAACACATGCGATTCTCAAATACTACAAACAAATGAAAAACAATGACATTTTGCCATGGACGAATCAGTCCAATTTTTGATACTTTCAACTAAAGTAAAACGTATTCCAGTAAGGGCATTCTGCATCGATCGAAATAAGAGATTGACTGACTGAGCAAGGTCTGGAGAATACGGCGAGTGGACCAAAACTTCCCATCCACTATTTTCCAAATAATTTGTAGCCGGTCTAGACAATATGAGGGCGCGCGTTGTCATGTTGGAAAATTAAGGTCATTGTTTTCTTTCAAAATGCTTTCGATTGCGCTCTCCCGTAATATTTTTACCAGATTATAGCAGCTCTGATCTCACCAAACATCAAACACAGAGCATGAATATTCTGCTTCGGCGTTCGACATTCGACTTCTTGCGCTTTGAGTTGTAATGAATCCATTTTCCGTCACATGTAATAATTCGATTCAAAAACAACTAATTATTTTATGAAGCAGCATTGCAGGCATACAAAATCGGCTTTCGAGGTCACTCGACTTTAAGTCGCATGGCTTGGGTTACTCCCAATGCAATTGCAAACATCCTCTTGCATTTGCAAAGAGTCTTCGTGGAGTAACATCTCCAATTCTTAATCTTCGAACTTTTCACTTGGCCAGGGCGTTTGTTGTCTTCCGCGTCAAAATCTCTACTTTTAAAACGTCGAAATCAGAATTCTCATGTTTTAATCGATGGAGTATGTAAACACGGTAAACTTCCAACAGCAAACGATGACTTTCAGCAGCATTTTTTCGAATTAAAGAAGTAAGGCAAAACTTCCCGTAAATGCTGTTTATTAGGCACGTATGCTGACATGTTTGTAGCGCAAAAATGTTATGTTGTTTTGTAAATTGTAAATTCCTCATATTCAAGTTATGCACCTAATATATTTTGAATTTTCCCCAACAGCCAAATTATTTACATCGGGGAAATGCCTCAGCGTTCTTCTTGGAAATCGATTAATCTTGAAAAATTTGTTCTTTGGCAAGAAAATAGTTGCAATGGTTTTAAGTAGTTAAAAAAATATTGAATAAAATCGCGTGGATTTAAGTTGTTTGCTATGGGCAGCACTTCACTACCTCAGATCGTGAATACCGCTAATACTTACATATTTTAGATATGATATTCTTCTTACTGCAACAAAATGCTGACATGTTTTATTTTTAAATGATGCTTGCAAAGAAAAAGAAGCTTTAAATTTGTATTTCTTTTTTAATACAAAATCGAAATCGCAATCTGCTTGAATACTCTGAATGATCGAGAAGACTCCAAGGAATCACTTATTTCATATTAAATCAACAATTCCCTGGCGTTCGCTTGAAAAATGTTTCAAATCTTTCCTCCTGGGGCATAATTACATAATTTCAATGTTGATGTCGTCAGTTTTGTGTGTTCAGGTTTGTAAAATGCAACATATTTCAAGTTTAACTCTGATATACACAAATATTTACTGTAAGTACAGGGTGTTTTTTTTAGAAGTGTGGATTTCAAGAAGAAATAAAACGCATATAATTTAATGTTATGGCCAAGAATTTAGTTTTATTATAAAGATAAGGATTTGCCAGTATGTTTTAAAAACGATTTCGGGCAAGTGGCCGCCGTGGCTGATTCGAATGAATTCCAACCGAGAGGCCCAATTTTCGACCACTTTTCGCAGCAATTGGGGCCGTATGTCAGTAATAACACGCCGAATATTCTCTAACAAGGCGTCAATCGTCTCGGGCTTATCTGCGTAGACAAGCGACTTCACATAACCCCACAAAAAACAAAAAATAGTCCAGCGGTGTTAAATCGCACGATCTTGGAGGCTACGCCACAGGCCCACGACTCGAGATAATGCGCTCACCAAAAGTTTCCTTCAATAAATTGATTGTTTCGTTGGCTGTATGGTATGTAGCGCCGTCTTGTTGGAACCAAAGGTCGTCCACATCGACATCCTCCAATTCAGGCACGAAAAAGTCATTAATCATGGCTCTATAGCGTTCCCCATAGACTGTAACATTATGACCGGCTTCATCTTTGAAGGAATATGGACCAATGATTCTCTCTGCCCATAGAGCACACCAAAAAGTAACTTTTTGCGGATGTAACGGCGTCTCAACAATGGCTTTGTGGATTATGATCCCTCCAAATGCGACAATTTTGCTTATTAACGTACCCACCAATTCAACCAAAAGTGAGCTTCATCGCTGAACAAAATTTTCCAGTGTGAAAATCGGGATCGGTGGCCATCTCGTTTTGGGCCCATTCACCGAACGTGCGTCAAGCGTGTCGATGGTCATTCAGCTTCAATTCTTGCACGAGTTGGATTTTGCAAGGTAAGATCGTAAACCAATATCCTTCCGTAAAATCTTCCATAAAGTGGATGGGCACAGCTCCAATTGTTGCCCGCGATGGCGGATGGACTCATTCGGGTCTTCTTCGTTACTCTGCTCCACAGCAGCAATAGCGTTTTCGGCACGCACTGTACGGCGTCTCTGAGGATGCGCATTAATCACTAGAGTAAACGTGGTGCGAAACCGATCCATGGTTGCTCGAATTACCGATTCTGCTGGGCGATTATGTCAACCGAATATTGGAGGCAGCCGCGTGAGTCGCGCGAACCGAGCCATTATTTGGGTAATAAATTTACACGATTTGCAAACGTTGTTCCGAGGAGTAAGTCTATTCAATATGAAATGACAAACCAAACTGAGCATAAATCAAGTGACAGCTGTCAGAAAGACTAACTCCGAAAAGAGTATTGCCAGATTGAAAACCACACTTCTAAAAAAAAACACCTTTTATTTAAATTTTCACCAAAGAGATTGTTATATGATTAGGTTTCCAATCAAAAAAAAAAAAAAAAAACAAATACGAAAGTGAAAAATCAAAACAACAACAACAAAATAATGTACGATAAATAAATAAATTGCATTTTTATGATAATTAATTATTTACGATTACATTGATGGTGTCTTTCGTTGATGACATTTTCAAGCTATCGCAACTTAATTAACAATTGATTAATGTTTTATTTGTTTCCCAACTGAAAATTTGTGTATTGTTAAAGTATTTCAATATATTTTCTTTTTTGTATGATGTTTTACAATTTTTTAATTTCAAAATAATCAAAAATGTTATAACTTCATGAAATAGTGGTGCGACCATTTCTAATTTCTTTTAATTTAGTTAATTTAGTTTTTGCGATTTAGAATGTGGCAATTTGGTTCTTGCACTATCAAAACTAAAACATTTTATACTTACTTTACTTTTACTTTTGATGACACAATAGCCCATGGAGGGCCTAGGCCGAGCTTTTCGCATCCACTCATGTTGTGCGTGTTATATTTGTACATGAATGGAAGGGACCTACAGTTTAAAGCCGAATCCGAACGGCGAAGGAAAAGCTTTTCATAGCAATTTTTTACTCTTGTAGGTTTGCCATTGCCTGACAAGAGGTGGTGCCGTGTAGAAAAATTATTTTTTCTACTTTTTTTTTTTGATTTTGCCTGTGCCGAGATTCGAACCCCGGACACTCTGCGTAGCAGTCCAACGCACTACCACTACGCCACAGCGACCACAGGGTATATTAATTTTGATTAAGTAATGGTTTTTTGTAACGCCCACTGTTAGGCGTCGTTAGGTGTGAGCATGTAAATAATTGACGCCTGGCTGCCGTCTGTTTATCTGTCCATGAGTATATGATAACTCGGGCACAACTTGAGCAATCTGAACGAACCAGCAACACCACCAACACAAATGTCGGGAAGGGATTAAGTTCTGAAATGGGCAAATAGCATACATGAATTTTCCAAAAAAGCGATGTTAAAGAGAAATTCCCAGATTTGTTTTTATTGTGCATCTAGGATATTTGCACATACCAGGTGTACAAGTATGAAACCGGTAATGACATCTCTGTGTCGCTAGGTAAAACTATGCGCTCTGTCAAACCAAATCATTGGCGCCATTTCTTCGCATTTAGTTCTGTCAACAATATTCAGTTCATAAACAATCAAGTTTCATACAACAACATATTTTTTTTCGCTCATAAAAATGTCGAATATTGTGCCTACAAACTACGATATGCGAAAAGCTCGGCCTAGGCCCTCCATGGCCTGTTGTGCCATTAAAAGTAAAGTAAAAGTAAACTACGATATGCGGACATCATTGATTTTCTGTTTCCAATTGACAAAAAACTACTTTGGAATCTCATCGAATGCTTGTGAAAGCTTAGGCTAAACACAGTGCAACAACGAGTGGTTCATTAAGTTTAAAAGTGGCGATTTTGATGTGAGAAACGAAGAACGTGGAAGACCACCGAAAACCGAAAAAGTTTGAAGATGCCGAATTGCAAGCTTTACTCGATGAGGATGAGGATGATGGTCAAATGCAAGAACAACTTGCAGAGCAATTAAATGTGACCCAACAATGCATTTCTCAACGTTTAAAAGCCATGGGATTGATTTTGAAGGTTCCGCAGATGAAAGCTGGGTGCCACATGAATTGACTGAAAGATAGCAAGAAAATCGAAAAACCACCTGTGAAATGTTGCTGGCCAGGTAGAAAAGAAAGTCATATCTTCATCGAATAGTTACTGGCGATGAAAAATGAATCTATTTCGAGAATCCCAAACTAAAACGATCATATGTTAAGCCCGGTACACCGGCCAAATCGACTGCAAAGCCAAATCGCTTCGGAAAGAAGACAATGCGCTCTGTGTTTTTTGGGATCAGCGAGGTGTTATCTGGTTTGACCTTCTGAAACCAGGTCAAACAGTTACTGGTCAACGCTACCTATAATAATTGGCCGATTTACACCGTGCTTTGTGCCAAAAACGTCCAGAACATCAAGCTAGGCAACACAAAGTGATTTTTCTTGATGACAATGCACCAGCACATCGAACAAAACAGACTCGGAAATTCGGGAATTGGTAGATTCGTTCAGCTGGGAAGCTGTACGAATCTGCCCCCCTGATCCCCATGCAGCTTATTCCCCAGACTTGGCTCCATCTGATTACTGCTTCTTTTCATCAATGGAGCACGCACTTCCTGCGCAGCACTTCGATTCGTACGAAAATGTGAAAAATGGCTCGATGACCGGTTTGACTCAAAAAACAAACAGTTTTTTGGCGAGGCATTCACAAATTGCCAGAGAGATGGGAAAAATGTGTAGCTAGCAAAGGCCATTACTTGGAAGATTGAATGTATAGCCATTGTTTTTTAATAAATGTGTATTTTCTTAAAAAAAAAATACCGGTTTCATACTTGTATGCTTGGTATAGTTGTAAAATGTTAGATTGGGTGTAGAACTTGAAAAGAGGAATTTTGGGGTAGCGGTAGGCCGATAATGCAAAGCGTGGCAAATCACGCGTTTTCCAAAGTTCATTTTAATTCCAATATTTCGACGAAATTTTTTGCAATATACAATTGTGAATTGGACAAGAAACGGAAGCCAGATAGTACACAAAATGTAAATTTTAATAATAAGCAATGATTTAATTATTGAAAGTAGTTTAAAAATTTTGTGGGTAATGTTAACGTAGAATTGTTTTATAAAATAAGTTAATAAGTAAAATAGGTTATCTTCCGACTTGCCACTTCCGACTTTCTGGTTATCTAAGCTTATTAAAAAACTATAGATCCTCTTCCTAGTTTTTGATAATTTTCATGATAAATCACGTTTTCTTCGCTATGAATTGCAATATGTCGGATGTAAAGCAAAAAAATACGACAATCGTAATCTGAAACAAAGTAGTTATATAACAAGTATGTATGTAAGTATATATGTTTTTTCCAATAATACCATATAAAGGGTGTTTTTCTTAGAAATGTGGTTTTCAATCTAGCAATACACTTTTCGGAGTTGGTCTTTGGTCTGTCACTTGATTTATGCTCAGTTTGGTTTGTCATTTCATATTGAATAGACTTACTCCTGAACAACGTTTGCAAATCGTGCAAATTTATTGACCAAATAATGGTTCGGCGACACTCGCGGCTGCCTCCAATATTCGGTCGACATAATCGCCTAGCAGAGTCGGTAATTCGAGCAACCATGGATCGGTTTCGCACCACGTTTACTCTAGTGATTAATGCGCATCCTCAGAGATGCCGTACAGTGCGCACCGAAGACGCTATTGATGCTGTGGAGCAGAGTAACGAAGAAGACCCGAATGAGTCCATCCGCCATCGCGCGCAACTATTGGGGATGTGCCCATCCACTTTATGGAAGATTTTGCGGAAGGATCTTGGTTTGCGATCTTACTTTGCAAAATCCAACTCGTGCAAGAAATGAAGCTGAACGACCACCAAGCGCGTCGCACGTTCGGTGAATGGACCCAAAACGAGATGGCCACCGATCCCGATTTTCACACTGGAAAATTTTGTTCAGCGATGAAGCTCACTTTTGGTTGAATGGGTGGGTACGTTAATAAGCAAAATTGTCGCATTTGGAGGGATCATAATCCACAAAGCCATTGTTGAGACGCCGTTACATCCTCAAAAAGTCACTGTTTGGTGTGCTCGATGGGCAGAGGGAATCATTGGTCCGTATTTCTTCAAACATGAAGCCGGTCATAATGTTACAGTCAATGGGGAACGCTATAGAGCCATGATTAATGACTTTTTCGTGCCTGAATTGGAGGATGTCGATGTGGACGACCTTTGGTTCCAACAAGACGGCGCTACATACCATACAGCCAACGAAACAATCAATTTATTGAAGGAAACTTTTGGTGAGCGCATTATCTCGAGTCGTGGGCCTGTGGCGTAGCATCCAAGATCGTGCGATTTAACACCGCTGGACTATTTTTTGTTTTTTGTGGGGTTATGTGAAGTCGCTTGTCTACGCAGATAAGCCCGAGACGATTGACGCCTTGTTAGAGAATATTCGGCGTGTTATTACTGACATACGGCCCCAATTGCTGCGAAAAGTGGTCGAAAATTGGGCCTCTCGGCTGGAATTTATTCAAATTAGCCACGGCGGCCACTTGCCCGAAATCGTTTTTAAAACATACTGGCAAATCCTTATCTTTATAATAAAACTAAATTCTTGGCCATAACATTGAATTATATGCGTTTTATTTCTTCTTGGAAACCACACTTCTAAAAAAATCACCCTGTATTTCATTGTAACTTCTCTTTTGCTGCTAAATTAATTTCTATCAAATACCAAGAAATTCTACCATAAATATTGATAAACCGCAACCGACTTGATAAATGCAATGTAATTATAAGTAAACTTATCGGCACATTGCGTCATAAAAAAGTAAAGATACTCAGATATAAAAATTTGATAAGCTTACAACAAAAATTTATTTATATGCTAAATTTTTTTGCTTTTTAAATTTAGTATAATTTATTTATTTGTTGTTATGTTATTGTTATTAAATAATTTTTTATAATTGTTTATTTATATATTTTATGATTTTCCGTTTTGTTTTTTTCTTTGAATCTTATGATTTTTGTTTTCATTTAATTTTATCTTTTAACGGTTTCATTTAATGTTTTTTCATAAATTGTTTTTTTTTTCTTATACTTTTAAATAATTTGTTTTCTTTCCAATCAATTTTTTGGAAAGTGCAAACGACAATAAAGGAATTCAATATATAAATTGAGGTTTTTGGTGTTTGATTATTGGTTTTTCTTTTCTATTGTTGTGTTGTTCAATCCATTCTTCAATCATTCACAAATAATAATGATTTTAATTATATCAGTTGTTGGTTCGCTTTTCTTTTCTTTTCTTTTCTTTTCTTTTCATTATTATTATTTTTTTATATACCCTACACAATCTGTGCATATTTTGGTTTTTATCGAGTAACTGTTGTTTGTAACGCCCACAATAAGGCATCGTATATACAGTGTCGGACAATCAAATAAGAACACCTTGCACTATAAAACTTCCATTGATTTTCTTTTTTATGGGACTGCTTATGGCAAACAATCTTTATAGAGAAGAAAATGGTTTGGTATATACTTTATAAATTTCTAGGTGGCAACACTACATTTAAATATTTTTTGGGGATTCCCAAACAAAAAAGTTGAAGCGAAGCATTCAATCAAACTTGGTACAGACATTTGTTTTTGTCAGCAACAGGTTAAGTTCTGAAATGGGTAAAATCGGTCAAATGGGCGTGGTATCTCCCGTACAAGAGAAATTTTCAAAAAGTGAAAAAGTATATATTGTTGGAAATTCGAAAGCGAATTAAACGAAACTTGATACACTTCATTGAAATAGTCTCTTGAGCAATTGTTCTGAAAATTTGCAATATCGGGCCAAAGCCACGCCTACCTCCCATACAAGCGAAATATGCAAAAGACAATATCAAAGGTGAATCGTGAAGCAAATGGAACAAAACGGTGTTTTATTTCAGAGGGAATGTTTGGTATACTACTGTGGGCAAAAGTTAGTAAGACTTTGTTCATAATTTCAAATTTTTTTATTCATTCTTCCAAATCTATTTCGTCCCCTTCAAAGTAATCCCCCCCGGCCCCAATACACTTGTGCCAACGTTTTTTCCAATTCTCGAAACAGTTGTTAAAGTCAATTTCCGGAATAGCCTGTAGCCTTCAATGCGCTTAGCGATTCATGTTTAATGTCTTCAATTGACTCAAGACGGTGTCCACGATTTTTTTTGTTTAGAAAATAGCCAAAAGTCACACGGTGCTAAGTCAGGCGAATAGGGTGGTAGGGTGGTTGCGGAACGATATCAGTCGAATTTTTGGCTGATGAAAATGGTCTCGTAAAACCAATGCAGTGATTTTGTAACCAATCGTGCATTCACTCTTCTTAGGCCCAAATGATGTTTTAAAATGGTTTTCACTGATCCTTCCGATATTCCAACGATGCCAGTAAGGTCTCTGACTGTTAATCGTCGATTCTCGATTCTCGAGCACCAATTCCTTGATTTTATTGACATGTTGATCATCAGTTGATGTTGATGGCCGTCCTGGAAGTGGTTCGTCGTCAACGCGTTCTCGACCATCTTTGAACAATTTGTACCAATCAAAAACACTTGCTCGCGACATACAATTATCACCGAAGGCCTTTTGCAACATTCTGAACGTTTCGGCACCAGAAATTTGATTCCGCACACAAAATTTAATGGAACTTCTTTGTTGAATAATTTCACAATTTCACTCATTGTGAAAATCGCCGAATGCCCGAATGCACTTTTTGTACTGCAGAAAGACAAGCGTATACTAAACACTAATGATTATTTTGATGTGACATTTGGCACAGATGTCACCGACAGTCATACCAACCTTACAAAAATAATATTTTGATGCGCGAAATTTAAATTAAAAAGTCTTACTACTTTTTGCCCACAGTAGTATACTTAAATTTCGGCCGCTGCCAATTTTTTTGTATTATTTTACTTATAATATATTACTTACTTTTCGCATATACCAGTGATTTTATATAAGAATATACATTGTAGGTACGTACTGATTAGGTTTCTTAATATTTCTTTTGTTGTTGCTATAATCTCTTTACTGTTAATTGAAGATTGGTTATTGTTTTTGTTTTTTTTTTGCTGTTTAAAATAGCATGTTCCTCTTGTTAAGTGCTAAAATATTATCTATCACTTTTCAAAATTAGAATTTCATTATTCCTTTTTCTCTTTGGTTTTTATGTTTTGACCATGTAAATCTTATCGTTTCTCAACTCTTTATCAGCATGTGCATGTGAACTATAGCAAAGTTATAAAATTCTATTATTCTATTTATTTATTATATCTCTCCTTTATTTATTTACAATATTTGATAAACAATTTCGTTGAATGCTTTTTTCCACATGAAACATTTTTGTATGCAGCCATAAAAGAGGACAAATATCGATTCTCTCTTTTTCTCTATTCCTCCTTCCCCTAATCAACTGATAACACTGACCTGTCAATTGCCAGTACACTCACCGACACTTCACATACACACACTAAGAAATCATAAATCATTTGCTTTGAGTACTTCCAATCTTTATACAATACAAAATTTCTTGAAAACTGTTTCTCTTCTAATATTGAAAATGCAATTAATGCATATTTGTTGTTGGTTTTGATTATTGAAAGTATACATTCATGCGTTTATCACTATTTTAAGTGCCGTTCTCTTCTTTTATTGTTTTATTGATTGCATAAAAACAACAAAAAAAAAAACACTTGATTGTGGGAGGCAGAAAGAGTGAATACAAGAGCGCGAATGTGTGTGTGTGTGTACGAGTATGTAGTATTTATACTACTGAGTCATATCCAATTTTTATTGTTATTATTTTCATTATTATGTATGGTATGTATGTATGTATGTGTCTAGTCGTATATGCTCCACTCATAACCATTTGGAGATTGTGGGGGGTAAATTTTTATTTTGGAGGTCTTACTCTTGCTTGAAACGGTTGTGGGGGAATGGTCAATGGAGGGGGACGAGGAGATCAAAGTTTCATATTATTATTATTTTTTTTTAATATTTTGTTTCATCGAATTAGAAATATACATAAAGAAATTTGTATGAGAATGTTTACATAAGGTGGAGAGATATGGTATGAGTTATTTTGTCACCATTTGTTATGGAATTGTTGTTGTTGCTGATCAAGTTTGTGTGGTTAAATTTTAAATTGTTATTACTGTAAATAACATATACATAAAAATCAATAAAAATCAAATTCTCAGAGAGAACTGTTTTAATATTTATTTAGGGCCAATTACCATGGTCCGAAACACAGAAAATATAAGCTTTTACGATTATTAACTAGTCACTCTCTATATCGCTCTTCTCCGAGTTCCGTGTATTCTGCCAGGCAAACTGCCTATTTTGTTGAGGACGTTCCACTCAGAGCCTTGGTGAGAAAAAGAGTTAGTTCAAATTACGAACGTCATATTTTTGAAATGTGCACTTAGAAAACTTAGTCTTTAAGCTTGATAATACATTTTAACCCATTTGGGACATCAGTACGATGTGTGGGACAGGAATTTTGGAAATTTCTCCAAAAATTTACCCAAAAGTAATCACTGTTTAATATTTTTACATGTTCTGCCTCTCAAATTGCATTTAAATATTGGAAAGTTATTAGGTCTGGTTTTGCTAAAAGGCCAGGTAAACAGACTTTCTTGCTTGCAAAAGTACTTTTTTGCGCTTCTTTTCTTGATCAAAATCTCAATAACGTTCTTAATTCCAAACTTACCGAGAACTTTACCTTCAAAGTATATTAAGCTATTCACCGACTCGTTAGTTTGATAAGATATGTACCTCCTCCACTGTGTCGCAGCAACCACTTACCAGATTTGAGGTAAATTTTGGATATATCACACAACGACCTCCACCTATGTTCAATGAATCGGTCATACGTGAATGATGCGTTACTTGACTAGATCTAGCAGAGTGACTATAGCTTTGGAAATTATAAAGAATAATTACAATAATGTTTTTAAGAAATTAATTAATGTAATTGCTGAAATCTACTACAAAACTAAATAAGTATGTGCATACACACCTGGACAAAATAATAGGTGTGAACATATTTTTTTTTTCAAAAAAGCTTGGCTTTTATTTATTTTTTATTATCCTTCAAAAAATAAATTAGTTCTCAACATAAACATACTTCAGCGTCATAACAAAGCTTACATGGATTTAAAACCCCTAAAAAATAACTTAAATTTTGGTTAATTCATAAAATACACAGATTTTCGATTGGACAGAATAATAGGTGTGCACAAAAAACTTAGGAAGAAATATTGAAATTTTGCTAGTTATGGTCCCGTATTTTACTGAATTAGTAAGAACGCATTAATACCCAGAATATTTACCATTGTTCTTGATGGATTTTTCGATTCTTTTGGGCATTGACGATATCAACTTCCGACAAGTTTCTACAGGAATATTGTACTAAATTTTTTTGAATATTTTCCCATAACAGCGATTTGTTTTGGCAAAAAGTCTTTGAAATTCTGCGTTTAAGTTCTCCCCAGAGGTTCTCAATAGGATTTAGATCTGGGGATTGACTTGCCCACTCAAGGACGTCTATATTATGCTCTTGAAACCATGCTTTGACAACTCGAGATGAATGTTTAGGATCATTGTTCTGCTGAAATTTCCACAAAAGCGGCATATGGTAACATTACCGTTTCCAACAAATCCTTATACACGAATCTATCCATAACGCCATTAATTTGATGTATCGGACCAATACCAATGCCAAGAAAAACAGCTCAATACCATTAAGCTGCCACCTCCGTGCTTCACTGTTTTCTTTATGAACCGGACCTCGAATTCTTTGCCTTTCGGGCGACGAACGTTTCTTTCCGCATCGTTACCAAACAAATTTATTTTTGTTTCATCGCTCCAGAGAATATTGCGTCATTGTTTTTTCTCCCTGTGAACTACATCACGTTTTGTGAACTAAGTAATGCAAAATATTTCCTCTTCTTCAAATTTGCAGTTCTAAGCAGAGGAACTTTGTGAGCAATCCAACCGGGTAGGTTTGCGCTTATTAATCGTCTTGGAATGGTTCGTGATGATACAACATTCCCAAGTTCACTTGCAATTCTTCTGGGCAACTTGAACGGGTCGCATTTAGCTAATGTAACGATACGATTGTCGGTCACGAATGAAGTTTTTTTAGGTGCTTCCGTCCCATCGATCTGACAATGAATTTGTAGGTTTTCCTTTGTCTCGGAGCTGACTAACAACTCTTCTCTCCTCTGTACTGCAATGAACTCCACGACTCATTTAATATTATTAAAAATTATAATTAAACCTTTATTTAGTTCACTTTCACTGAAACTGAAATCTTACCTTCTGGAACTAAATAACGCTTTAAATTTATTCACTTTTAATTTTTACCAAAACACACCTATTTAATTGTCCAGATCAATTTGAAGGTTGAACAAATAAACAAGCCGCAATATTTATCGAGAAGAACTTTTGTTGCGGGGATTCCCCCATTTCATTCCAAAACAGTACCACCAAACTTCCAAATTTAACTTTTGATTATAGACGATGCCAATTAATTTTAAAAATTTTTTGGTTCATAACCAATTATTTTGTCCAGGTGTGTATGTATGTACATATGTATATATTTGTTGTAGAGTAGACGCCACAGTATTACTCATAATTTTTGTTATGATGACAAAGGTTAGGGTTAGTTACTTACTGAGTTTCTTGCTTAGCAGCGAGGGTGGAAAATGCCTAAAAACCGAGTGGTGCAAATGTCACAAAACGTTGGCTGTGGAACAGAAGAAAAACATTTGCTATCGAAAATTATGACTCATAGCTTTGCCTACATACATACATTTATCTCCCAGTTGAAGCAAATTTAGATTGCTCCCCAAAAGAGTAGCAAACGACCGTTTTCAATACTTCCAAAGGAGTAATTTATTCGTAAACTTGAGAAAAAAATCTAAATCATTAATATTCCGTTGAATCCATTGTGGCAACAAAGAAACGATGAAAAAAATCATTCAATTTCTCATTTAGTCAAAACTCCATCGAATGATATGTGATATATGATATGTTATAATTTTTGTGGCCACGAATGTTGAAATTTGACTGGAGACTGGTCAACATGATATTTAACCTGCTACCGCTTCATTTCGTTTATCGTGTTTAACGTGTGAAAATCGGCTAACAATGGGCATGCAGTTATTTTGGAGGAGGTGTTACACAGTTGCGACTCCGGACGTTCACAAACAAATTTGAGCTGTGTCTCTGTCCAGACAAGAGTTGGGGAATGGGTGGAAGTTGAGTGATGATTATACTATTGCAGCGACAAACGTGGCACTGGTGTTACTATTTACACAGACTGTTTCAAAATGGAGGGCTGCAACGGAACGGGTCTCTACTCAGAAGCCTCTTGCAGGTAAGGCAGTTGTATCGTCTGCCTGATGATCGTCTTTCAATTGGAGATCTTCGCTATTGAAAAAGCAGCAAAACTCATACAAAATAACGCAATTCGTTTGTCGAGTAGAAATTTATTTTGAGACTTCAAACTTTATTCCCAATGCTGTATTCCCGGCCATAGTAATATCGAAGAGAACGATTTAGCAAACTAGATGGCCTGAAAAAGTGTGATATAGACGTCAGCGAGGCCGACACGGCGAAACCCTCGATGTGTAAATTATTTAAGAGAATTAATGATTATACTATTGCAGCGACAAATAGATCATGGACTAACCGGATTGACTGTGAAGTTGCAAGGGCCTTATGGCCAAGCTGTTTAACCTTAGGGGTTAAAGACTTCTCTTCAAGCTTAACTACTAGTGTGAAGTACGTGTGCTTACAGAAGTGATCAAGGTGCATTGTACGAATGCGCCAATGCTCCAGCCAGCTTATGCAGAAGTAGTCACGACGAGGCAGAGGAGGAATCGATACTTTTTATGTCTTATATGTCAGTGTCCAAGACTGCATAAGAAACGGCTTCTGTGGATGGGGTCGAAAGAAATATGTCCAACAGAGATATCGGATCACCTCGCAATCATATGGAGAAGAAAATGATTTAATATGGGCAACCCTTGGGCTGTAGGTTAGCTAACCGCTTAGACAACGTGTATCTGCCCTGGCACTAACAAACGATTTCGCAATGGACATACAGGTCTCCAAGCGGAAAGCGGTTCAGATCGGTGCTTGCCTTCTTAACCTAACCTAATATAAAAACTTAGTAAAATCTAAAATTGTATAAATACTATAAAAAGTAAAAACACTCGGAATACTGCACTAAATTCATAATTCCGCCGTATCAGAAGGTGGTGAGCAGTAGTCCTTTTTAGAATGCAGGGTTAGAAGGGAGCCTACAGGCGGATAGCACCGGGCTAATAGCACCGTCTAATTACGATTGTCGATGACAAAATTGGAAGAGCTCTTGGGAACTTGTTCCATGCCATAGGGTTCTCTTCACTTGGGGCTGCATTAAAGATAACCCGACAAGTTTTCGCTCGTTCTAGTTTTCGCTGGGAAAAATTTGTGTATCTCTTTATATTCTCTCGTAATAGAACCCTTTGTTTTCACTTATAGTTGGCATGGAGTATCCCAAAAAAAAAATTATAAACTAGAAACCATATAAAAAAGAAAATAGCTGAAAAAACCAGAGCGAGAGAGAAAAATTTCGAAAGACTTCATTGTTCGTTGTCGAAAAGCAGTGCTCTTCTGAACTTCTTAAACACTTCCCAGCCGATGGCCTCGTTGCCAGTGCTGTGATTTTGTGTTGTATTTTCATTTATGATGTTATAACTTTTGAATAAATGAATAAAAATCAAAACTATCTTTTAGATATTCCAACGATTACTACTTCATCTCCAACGACATGCAGTATTAAAAAGGATTACAAAAAGCAGAGGCTCGCTTAGAAGTGCCGAATGCTTACTCCATGGATAATTCTCAGTGCAACTGGGATCTATTCATACTTATAAATATAAATACATACATATGCACATATTTACATATACTTAATAGAAGTGGCATTTACAAAAACAGATTTTAATGAGTGCACAAAAAACATACTTTTTTTTTCAATTAATAAAAAAATTCTTGTTTTGTTTTTTTTTTTTTTTTTGTTTACAGCAAAACTGATTTATTAATGTTTTATTGTATTTCTCTTTTCTTTTTTCCACACAGATGGTTTGGAATCACCAGCAAGAAAAGATTTTACATTAAAATCCACAACTGTATATCAAACACAACAACAACAACAACATTCAACAACCAAAGTGAGCACGACTAGTCAACAGTTGCAAATAATAAATGCAAAATCGAATTTAGCAACGACAACAACAAAAATGCCGGCTAAAAATGTAACAACGGCAACATTGAATTCACCAACCAAAAGAAATTCACCACTTTCCACAATTATATCAAAAGACAAAGCTGAAAAGTTTCTTGGAGGTCATTATACGCCGGCGGCTGCTGCCACTGCCACTTCCACTTCTACCAAAGACGAATACGAAAGAATTGATCGCCAAGATATTATTGAGCAGCACAAGCAACAAAAACAACAGCAAATGGCAACAAAAAAATCTTCACCATTGTCTTCGCCAACAAAATCTTCACCATCACCACCATACACAAATACAACTTCACCACCAATACCAAAGCAAAGATCATTGTTCTTGGCATCGAAATATCAAAATGATGCGAATACCAAAGAAGAACAAGAAATTGGTGTTGCCGCCGCTGCTGCTTGCACAATTTCCACAGTTCTTTCACATGGTTCATGTGCTTCGTCTTCGGCTTCGTCTTCGGCTTCGTCTTCGCTTACTTATTTTTCTACTTCGCGACCAGGTAATCACAACAACAACAGCAGCAACAATGAGAGGAACAGCGAAAAGAGAGGAACATTGGTAGCTACCAATGCTAATAATATCATCGAAACGACGACGACGACGACGTCGACGACAACAACAGCGACAGCTACAATAACTCGTTTAACAAGTTCTTCATTGTTGAGAGAGCGTATTGTTGTTGGTGCTGCTGCTGCTGCCATTTCAGCTAGTGCTACTGATTACAATGATGATGGCGATGGTCGTATTGCTGCTACTACCACCACCAGTACTACTGCTGATGAAGTGATAGAAATGCAAGAAACCGAAACTACACGCAAATCATCACCGAAAACAGCAACAACAAAATCAAAAAATGGAACGTATGCATCAATACCAGAACACCAGCAACAGCTACGAAATTTAATGCAATCCACAGAAGCAGCAACAACAACAGCGCCTGGTGGAATGAAAACGAACACAACGACAACACCAACTGGAGCGAATACGACAATAACGACAACACCGCTACTATCGCCAACCGTCACATCAATGCTGTCGATTCAGTCACATTCCAAATACGAGAGCGAGCGGACGTCGTCGAAAATAACGAATAGCATTTACACGAAAGCAAACGCAAACGCGACGACTACGACGACGACGCCTGAGAATTGTGAAAAGCCTTTTATATTATTAAGTAATTATTCTTCAGCATTAACTGTTAGTGGTAGCGGTAGCGGTATCGGCAGCGGTATCGGCAGCGGTGGAAGTGGAAGTGGAAGTGTAGTTAATAATAAAATATCAAATAAACTGCAAAACAATCAATTTATAAAGAATCAACAGCATACAGCAGCAACTTCGTCGGCCAACGCATCGAAATACTACAAATATAAAACATATTCTCTGCAAGAATCGCAAGCAGTAACCAATATTCCGAGTAGTGCTTCTGGCCCGACAGCCTCAGGCTCAGGTTCGCCCAACAAATCTCTAATTGCAACAGCCACAGCAGCAGTAACGGCAACAACGGCGACCAGCAGCAACAAAAAGAAAATGGTTGCCGTGCAAGAGATGATGAAGACAACACAAAATGCCGCCATTCCCCATCATCATGCGCATCATGCACACCATCATCATCAGCAACATCATAATCAGCATCATTCAATAATTAGTGGTGTTGGGGCAGCAACAATATATGCGCGACAGCAGCAACAAATCAACAGCAATAGCAATGGCAGCAACAAACACCGACGCTCCGCCGATTCGGAAAAAGACGACAACTTTGTTGTTGATACCAGCGAAGACTTGAGTTATGGTCCTGGAATTGTATCCAAATTGCGCTGTCGCTACTTGAGCTTGGCGCTGCGCGAATCAATGGAGAAGCAGCGTCACTGCATGGATAATTTACGACGTGCAACAAGTTTGAATAATTTGTTGGATCGCGATGATCACCACAAAGATCACGATGTCGATGATCAAGAAGAAGACGATAACGACTATGAAGATGAAGAAGTTGAGTTACGCAGTGGTGGGGGAGACAAAAAGCGAGTTGATGATGGCGATGGCAAGCATCGCACCGGTGTCGTAGGCGTTGGTGGCATTTTGAAGTACAACAGCAATAGCAACGAAGAATCCTTGGCCGGTGGCAAAAAGACTGCAACCTTTCAGAAGTATGTTGGCTCTACAACAAATGGGGGCAGCGGTGGGCGCATGTCGCACTCGCAGCACGGTGCCGCTAATAAAAGTGGCAGCGGCGGAACCGCAAACGATTCGCTATCGATACGTTCGCGTCATGTAAAACGCGGTAATGATTCGTTAAAGCGTGCGCGTTCGGTTGAGGCGCTCCTCTGTGAAAAGTCACCGTGGACTTCGTATGCGTTGAATCGCACTAGTTTCGATCCGACCTCAAGGAGTGACAGTGCCGCGACAACGCCACCTACTTGTGTCACAATCGAAGACAAAATTCATAATGCGCGCGGTCGACTTATTAGCGGCACAGATGCCATGCCACCGAAACGTTTAACATCAATTATCGATGACACCGAGCGTCCACCACCGGATTTGGTCAAGCAGACATTGAAATTGTTCGAGGCTACGGCCAATAGACGTCCGCGTGCCAATCGTTCAAATGGCAAGGGCGAAGTTGCCAGCAAAGTGGCCAATTACAAAACTATAATCAAGGAGAACAAACCGGCAATTGTTTTCCCAAAGCCGACAAGTCCAACTAAGAAGTCGGCACACGTGAAGACTGCAGCCAAACCAGTTGTAGCTGCGGCAGATTTAATTGGCAGTCCCATTGGGCGTAAGACTAGCGCTGCCACACACCACGCTGCTTCGAGCACACCAAATGCCATGATCGACCAACATTTACTATTGTCGTCAACACCGAAACACGCTTCTACTTCCAGTGCTGCTGCTGCTTCTGGTGGCAGTGGCTGCTTATCACAAAATACTCCTGATATCATTCCAAGACATAAGCTTTTAACGGAACGAGCGAGCGAGTCAACAGCTGGCATGGATTCGCCCGTTACCGCTCTAACGAAAAAGCTCGAAAAGCTGAGTATTGAATCAGATAAACACCAAACAATTAAACAAAGCGGCAGCAATAATAGCAATAAAAGCAGCAGCAACGTCACGACAAAGGAATCCCAAGCAAAACAACAACAGCAGCAAGCTCATAAGCTCTCAGCCGAACCTTTAAACGACAGCAACGAAGTCAACAACGATCAGCAGCACGACAACGATTATAGCAAGAAGTTTGTAGGCGGTTGCAGCAGTGGAGGCGGCCACGGCGCTAGCGGTGGTGGTGGCGGTGGCGGTGACGCAGCCGAAAACGATAAGAAAAGTGATCGTGCTGTTTCAGGCATAACAACACCAACAATAGAACAACAACCCAATGCTGAGCAGGCAGGAACTGCCGCAATTAGTAGTGATCTTAGCGACGACGAATACGGTCTCACGGCGCAGCAAACGCAGACGGCGACGAAGCGTGTTACGAAAACGGCGCTCGATAATATTGCCAAAGCTGGTACAACGCAACAATTTAAATTTGCTGGAGGAAATTCAGTAGTCCCAACAACAACAACAACAACAACCGCAGCGACAAGTCCAACGACAACCAATGCAACCGGTAGTCAATCGTGCATAACCGAATCGCCAGCATCAACATCGTTACTATTGCTACTGAATACAAATCCTGATATACCAAGCTCAGTGCTGAATGCCGCTCCAGGCAAACAAATCGGTGTCATACGTCCCTTACTCACTAATAATACACAAACAGCAACAACAACAACAACAACGACACCTACCAATTATTCAAATATCAGCACCACTAACACCAGCGCGAATAATCAACAACTACAACATATGGAAGCATTGAAGCAGCAAACAACATATTCACCACACAACTCGTCCCTACCCACATACAACTCCACCTCTGTCAATACCACGTCTTCATATACACCACCAGCACCACCGCAACTGACAAGTCGCGAAATTGAAAAGAATCGTATAAATGAAATGAAGAAAATCGCTTTAACGGATCATGCTGCGGCGCCAGCGAACGCTTCCGTGTCCGCCAATGCCACAGCAACCGCATCGGCAACATCTAGTCTCTATACCGTGATAAATACAAATTCGTCGTCATCGTCGGTTAAATCGCATACAGTAGCAGCTGCTACCACATCGTCGTCTCTGTCCAGTGCTACGTCCGGTTTTAGTGAATTAGATGCTGTTGTCGCCGCCAATAATAGTCCCCTATGGGCATTACGCAAAAAACGCCAAGCACCCGCTGCTGTTGCCGAAAACACAACGATGGTCTTTAATTTTTCCAATCGCAAAGAGGTCCCAGACTATATTGAAAATGACGGCGTGATCTTTCGCAGAAAACGTGAATTGCCCAAGGTGAGTAGTACTTACGTACGTACATACATACTTACATAGTTGGTAGTATTAAATTCAAGAAGAACACAACAAAGAAGAGCACAACAACTGCAACCCAGTTGGAAATTGAGTGTGCCAGTGAGTTAGTACACGCAATTATTATAACCAGCTGATATGTAAGTTTGTTGAATTTTATAATCAATATAGTATCAACAATGTTTTAAGAAATCAAAACTATAAAGGAATTCAGTGATATAATTTTTTTTTTTAATTTCAAGTCGAATATCTGTGCAATTTACAGAGAAATGGAGATTATTGTGATACCTAATTGTAATTAGTAGTATGACAATAATCGTTGTATATTCTTTGGGATCTGAGATCTCATGGCATAAACTTCCATAACTAACATATCAAAATACTTATTCTTCAAAACAATAAAACCTTGTACAGCAATGTCCAAAGATTCTGTATGCGATTTCATGATCCAATAATCCAGCTGCAGAGCTGTATTGATCCATGATTTTTAAAGAGCTGAAAATACCATAAAAAATATCAAGAACTTAGGTTTTCAAGAAAACCGAAAAAGCATTGTTGAAATATTCAAACTGTCATTGCCAAATTATTACTTTCTCTCCCTCTCTTTTTCTATATTTATGTCTCTCTCTGTCTCTCTCTCTCTTTCTCTCTTTCTGTTTGTTGTCTCTTTTCTTTTGAAAACATCAATGATGTATCCGCATGGGAAGTCGCTGCTTCACTACACATACACGTCACGTTCATATACAAAGAAAATTTTATTACAATATTACTTTGTTCTGTTTATTTGTTTACAGAAAAAAGTTAAAAAACAAAGCCAAGACCTTTAAGATGATTTTGTACTTCTTTTATTTTATTGCTTCTATTGAAAGAGTTAAGGTTTTGAGGCTTCTTTGTTTTGTCTTTGCATCCACTTCCCGGAACTCTCGTAATAATATAATTTATGTATTTTTACTTAGCCACTCCAATATTAATAATATTTTCTTTATTGCATTTACTTACATACATACATACATACATACATATGTAAATATTCATATGATTAATATTATTGGCGATATTAGCATTTTGTTTATTTACATATATGAATGGTATGTATGTATGTACTACTGTGGGCAAAAGTTAGTAAGACTTTTTAATTTAAATTTCGCGCGGAACCCCATTCATCAAAATATTATTTTTTTTAAGGTTGGTATGACTGTCGGTGACATCTGTGCCAAATGTCACATCAAAATAATCATTAGTGTTTAGTATACGCTTGTCTTTCTGAAGTACAAAAAGTGCATTCGGGCATTCGGCGATTTTCACAATGAGTGAAATTATTCAACAAAGAAGTTCCATTAAATTTTGTGTGCGGAATCAAATTTCTGGTGCCGAAACGTTCAGAATGTTGCAAAAGGCCTTCGGTGATAATTGTATGTCGCGAGCAAGTGTTTTTGATTGGTACAAATTGTTCAAAGATGGTCGAGAACGCGTTGACGACGAACCACGTCCAGGACGGCCATCAACATCAACTGATGATCAACACGTCAATAAAATCAAGGAATTGGTGCTCGAGAATCGAGAATCGACGATTAACAGTCAGAGACCTTACTGGCATCGTTGGAATATCGGAAGGATCAGTGAAAACCATTTTAAAACATCATTTGGGCCTAAGAAGAGTGAATGCACGATTGGTTCCAAAATCACTGCATTGGTTTTACGAGACCATTTTGCCAAAAATTCGACTGATATCGTTCCGCAACCACCCTATACCCTATTCGCCTGACTTAGCACCGTGTGACTTTTGGCTATTTTCTAAACTCAAAAAACCGCTTCGTGGACACCGTTTTGAGTCAATTGAAGACATTAAACATGAATCGCTAAGCGCATTGAAGGCTACAGGCTATTCCGGAAATTGACTTTAACAACTGTTTCGCGAATTGGAAAAAACGTTGGCACAAGTGTATTGGGGCCGGGGGGGATTACTTTGAAGGGGACGAAATAGATTTGGAAGAATGAATAAAAAAATTTTAAATTATGAACAAAGTCTTACTAACTTTTGCCCACAGTAGTATATTCCTTTATGAATAAGCAATCCCTTAAACAATCTTCGCCTGCCTGCCCTCTTTTTTTTCTTTCGAGCTTATTGCTTTTCTTCTCATGATATATATAAATTTTTTTTTTTTTGTTGCGGTGAAATATAATCGCTGCCCTAATTTACAAAAGCCCTAGCATACAGTTTGTCAAAATGAAGTTTTTTTCAGCTCTATACAAATTTTGGAGTTTTACACCAACAACTTTTTTCACTGTCGTATATTTTCAACTTTAAATTACAATATTTTGAAAGGAAAATACTGAAAATATTAAAGTTCCAAAATGTGTTTTTTTTTTTTGATTCTCCTGAGAAATTTGAAAAATGCGTGTTATGGCCTTTGCCAATTGAGGCAGCGATATGTAGGTACTATATGATATTACATATGATAAATATTTTATCAAAAAGTATGTGCTGTGTTGTAAAGGGTGATGTTTTTGCTACTATATTTTTTTTTTTATTGATACATTCAACAAACAGGGTATACCCCTATGAATGCAGAGAATGTGTTGAATGGAAGGAAGGAAGATTGATGGGTGAGAGGAAGAAGGAGGGAGAATGAAAGAGTGAACGTGATCACACAGTTTAGTTTAGCTTTTGACGTTTATATTTCTGATAGTTCACGAATGGCTTTTGACATGTGCCAAAGTAAAAAATGCTCAGTTTGGTTTGCCATTTCATCATGAATAGACTTATGCCTCAACAACGTTTGCAACCTATTGGAATTTATTATCAAAAATCGTTCTCTGTGAAAAATGTGTGTATCGCAAAATTGTCTTCAGCGACGAGGCTCCTTTTTGGCTGAAGAACAGCCAGAGGCTATTCAGCAGCTAGAAATGCTTACTTTTTTAATGGCACAACAGGAGGGCCTAGGCCGGGCTTTTTCGCTAGCAATGCATACCAAAAAATATACTGTTTAGTGCGGTTTATAGGCAGGCGGCATCATTGGTCTGTACTTCTTCAAAGACGATGAATGGCACAACGTTATGGTCAATGGAGAAAGACACCGTTCGATGATAGCACGCTTTTTTTGGACTTGGTTCCAACCGGATGATGCCACATACCACACTGCACGCGAACCATGCATCATGCATCAATTGAGAGGCGAATTTGGTGAGCAGTTAATCTCACGTTTTGGTGTAGTCAATTGGCCACCAAGATCGTGTGATTTGACCCCGTTCGACTATTTTTTGTGCAGCTATGTTAAGTCTCTTATCTATAGGGACCAGCCAAACACGATTGCTGCTTTGGAAGCCAACATTGAACGCTTCATTTGTGAGATTCCGGTCGAAATTTGTAAAAAAAAATGTGCCAAAATTTATCCTTCAGAATGGACCACTTGAAGCGTAGCCGGGGGCAACATTTAAGTGAAATTATCTTCAAAAAGTAAATGGCAGGAATTGATTTATCGATCCAAATAAAAATTTCATTCACTTTTGTAAAATTCTGTATTTTTTTTGAATGTTGAAAAACCAAGCTCTTTAAAAATCACCCTTTATTCATTATTCCATTTGTTAAACAAGCATTTATCATTTGCACAAAGTCATGCTTATTATTATGGCAATTATATAAATACTTATGGATTTAGTGCTGAGTGAATGAAACACATTTTTATGTGGAAATATTATTCAATCCATTATTGAACAAACATTCGATGGATTTCTTCATAACATCGGAGTTACATATGATGAAATTTGATAAATTTATAAAACAAAAGAAAACCTTAATTTTCAAAACTTTTCAAGAGCAGTATAATGATAGTAGATAGTAGTAGTTTTTAATGAAACTCTTAAGAGGCGGGCTAACCAGGATGATATATTTTCATAGCCAGAGAGAAATTTGAACAAATTATAAATATAATATATAAATTTAAATACTTATTAATTGCATTTACTACTAGGAAACAATTTCATAAGAAGATTTTGCTGAGAAAGAAGAATAGTTAAATATCTGGACTTGGTACTTATACTTGATACTTAATTCATATGTGAAAAAACCTGTTGAGTCAGTAACTTGTCAGCTCTCTTGAACATAGAAGGCTGCAAGGGAAATCTCGGGATTGTTAAATTTGACAATGATGACTGATTCGGACCAATCATAAATCATAATATGTACATACATACCAGTATATACTTAGAATAGTAGTGGGCAAGTATAATTCAACTAAAAAACAGCGAAAGCTAAATAAGGAATAGTATAACAGGAAGTGGTCGCTGTGGTGTAGTGGTAGTGCGTTGGACTGCTACGCAGAGTGTCCGGGGTTCGAATCTCGGCACATACAAAATCAAAAAGTAGAAAAGATAATTTTTCTACCCGGCACCACCTCTTGGCAGGCAATGGCAAACCTACAAGAGTAAAAATTGCTATGAAAAGCTTTTCATTTCGCCGTTCGGATTCGGCATTAAACTGTAGGTCTCTTCCATTCATGTACAAATATAACACGCACAACATGAGTGGATGCGAAAAGCTCGGCCTAGGCCCTCCATGGGTTGTTGTGCCATTAAAAGTAAGTAAAGTAATAACAGGAAGGGAAATACACTTGCCCAACCACTTACTGCTTTGAAAGAACCTTCAAATTCGTGGTAGAGGATGCTTCTAACTTCCTTCCATTCATGCACAAATATAACACGCACAACATGAGTGGATGCGAAATGCTCGGCCTAGGCCCTCCAAGGGCTGTTGTGCCATTAAAAGTAAGTAAGTAAGGATGCTTCTAACGTAGCAGTCGTAAGAGTAAAATGAATGAATCGGCAAGGGAAGATCTTTAGGTCTTGCAGTTACTTAACCGATTAACATCCACAAGACTAGGAGCTGGACAGTTCGCTGTCATTTTTTATGCTTGTCCTGAGCAACCCTATCCATACACATTGTTGAGTCTTGATCACCGCTCTCAAAGAACACACGAATAACCAAGAATGGTTTATTTATTTATTTAGCTTAGTACAAGCGAGAAAATTACTTACTATAAATCTATACTTAATTTAGGGGGAGGGATTTTTTCATTTATTTTTTAAAGATGGGAACAACATATTGTTATTTATTCAGCTGAAAATATACTTAAAAATAGTTAAATACTTGGGCTTAGCAAGAGGAGGGAGGGGAGTAGGCTTTATACAGAGCATTCTTTAAGCTAAATTTGCTATGGTGAAAGTCAAAAACATTTGGAATGTCGTTGGCTATTCGAGGCATTCTAGACATTGGTTCGTTGCCGCCATAATCTGTTCGGTGAGTATTCACACGAAAATCGGGCACAGATCTAAGGTTACGTGGGTTGGTGTTAATAAAAATAGTTTGGAGCAACGCGGGACAGTCAATGTGTCCAGCTAATAATTGGTGAACAAATACTGTATCGGCGGTTTTTCGGCGTATTTCAGGGGTTGTACGTTCATTAGTTTTAGGCGATCTTTAATATGGGGGCAAGTTAAAGGGATCAGACTATGGTAGGCCACGTAAGGCGAACCGAATAAATCTGCGTTGCACTGCTTCAATTCTAAGAGAATGCGTGTTATAATAAGGAGACCAGACTTGGCTAGCATATGCAAGAATTGGCCGGACAAATGTAAAATAGAGATATTTTGTGACATATGGGTTTGAGAATTCTTTGGCCCAGTGTTTCACAAACCCAAGAGCAGAGTTGGCCCTATTTACAACGTCATCAATACGGGAACGAAAATTTTAGTTCCTTATCACAGATAACACCCATCGCGTATAAAATAAATCCTAGGCAGTGAAAGAATATGTTCTGAATTGACATTTACTGACATTGAGCTCGAGAAAATTTTTATCGCTCCATTTTGAAAAATGATTCAAGTCATCTTGTAGTGGGCGACAGTCAAGGGGTATTAGAATGTGTCGGTAAATTTTCACGTCATCAGCATAGATTGAGAGCTGAGAGTTTTTGATGATATAATGTACATCGTTAATTGTGAGGACAAAAATCAAGGGACCAAGGGACACCGGATGTAGCAACAAAGGGTTCAGATGTGGAAGACCTAAATATGGCATTATATATCCGATTTTCAAGGTAAGATTTTATCCATAAATCCATTATAAACCAAGATTGAAAGCCTATACTGCAGAAACAAAATAAGGCATTGCGTAGGTTAGCCATTTTTCGGCTACGTCATACCAGACCTAGCTTAGCAGAATCTCTTGTTAACGTACTTAAGTCAATAAGATCACAGCATAGAGTCTGATATGACATGCGCAGGAAATTTAATTTTTGACCAAGTAAATGCCCAATCTGCCATCGTCTATTTGTGACGATCAAGGTTTAAAGATTTGGAATGAAACTGGGACAGAAGTAACAGGTTCTCCTTTTAAAACTACCCCTTCGCAGGAAAGTGGATAGAAGGATTGAGCACATAGCAACTGGGTTTGCTTTTTAAATTTCGTTTCCATTTCCTTGAGCATAAATATTAAAACGTATTTATTTGTAAATTTTCAAATCTGTTTGCCTAATTTATCTACTCTTATTTGCTAGTTCTAAAATTCTCTATGCATCGAAAGTTGACATTCCGAAATAAATAAAGAAAGAGAGATAGAGAGAAAGAAAGAAATGTGTGGAGACATATTGTCAATATATAAAAAAAAAATCTCAATTCTTTTGAAACAGTTTTAGTTACATACATACAAATCATTCTCTCGTATTTTGTTTTCTTTCTCTCCCTCTCTACCCAAATTGAAAGTTCGACTTTGGAGTTATTCCTGATCATGGTAAATACATAAATACCAATTTAATCGGCAGCCAGTCAGGCAATCAACCAACCAAAAGCCAATACTCTGTTAATATCCACTGTTATTTTTTAAAATCTTTATACGATCAATCTTTTCTTCTTCTCTGCCTTTTTCTCCTCTCTCTCATTTACTGCTTGAGCGCCGCGACTATTGCCTGCCTGCCAATTTCACTTAGTTCACGTTTTTTCTTCTTTTTTGAAACCATAATTCCAGATATAAACCAATACACAGGCACACAGACAGATAGACATCGTACATTTTGTTTTTATTCTTTGCATTCATACATAATATATTCAAACTATGTATATATGTATGTATGTATGTAAAACTGAAAATGCCTGTTGAGAAAAATATTCATAGCACAGCGCTACTTTGAGTGGTGTGGAGTGGAGTGGAGTGTAGTGGAGTGCGTTTCTTCGTTCGTTCGCTGTTCACAAGTACAAAAGTGAACGAGTTTGCTTTCAAGGTGTATCTACTACTAGTTATTGTATTGTATTTGTTTTTTTGTTCTCTTGCACTGTTCTTCCACCATAATTAAATTTAAGTAAAAAAAATTGTATACATACAAACATAAGCTTTCTGTTATATGCGAGCCACAAAGGAAAAAATCCGAACTCGTTAAGAATGTGACTTTTTCAGCTTTTTGAAAGAGAAACAAGTTTGCATGTACGAATGCGTAGTGTCAACGTTTAGGTCTTTTATGAAAATTAACATAATACTTAAATACTTTTAACACTAAATTATGAAAAAAAAAGAAAGAAAAAAACAACCACAACCACAACGACAACGACAATAATAACCACATCTAGAAGATGAAGTATGTTGAAGAAAGGAAAAAGGTACCCCACATTTGTATAAACAATAACTTACCTGCCGGCCTGCCTGCCTTCCTGCCTGCCTGGTTGGTTGGTTGGTTGTATTTGTTTGTTGTATTGTGCTGTGTTAAGTGCAGCACAGTAGAGCTGTTCAGAGCTTTGTAGCCATAGTTGAAATATTTTCTCAGGCTTCAAATAAATACACACATATACATACATATATAACTAACTATTCGCTTATATACTTATTATATATGTATGATGTGTGTATTGTGAAATTCTTCAGTTTTTCCACACTTTATTTTCAACTTGAACTTCAAAGTAAAACAAAATACTAAATTCTTCTTTTTCCACTCATTTCTTTAGTTTTTTTTGTTATAATAATTAGCATGAGAATTTCTGAGAAATAATTGCACATTGCACAAATAGCAACAACAACAAGAAAAACAACAGCAAAAGCTTAAAGTAAAATTTCAACATTAATCCACTTGATATTTAAGCCTTTTGCAAATACTCATCTTACTACTTTACTCTACCATTGAGAGTGGGAAGAGGAATGGAAATACCTAGTAAAATCATAATTTCTTTTACGAAATCCCAGTCGAGAATCATGATAATGTCTAAACGTATCGTTATCGATTGTTGTCCTATTAAATATGGAATGAAATGAAAAAGGAACGATTCAAGAAATGAAAAAGGAACGATTCAATTATAATTGCATCACTGTAGGGCAGACCTCTTGCATGCTTATATAACTGTTTTTGAGCATGACCTATGCAATACATTGAGAAAGAGAAGATTATTACTCTTTTTGCCCATTACTGTACTGTACAGCAGATATATGTATATGATTTCTGATTTAAAGTCCACTTTTAGACGATGAGAACAGTCTTATGAAACTTTTTGACAAACTCTTTTGAAGTTTCATGTAGCTTTTATACGAAATTCACTATTTGTTTTTAATTTTTAACCAAAAAATAAAAATCAATTTTTCTCATTTGACTCATTTACTATTTAAATATTAAATAGTTATTATTCAATGCGAACGGCCGTGCTGAATGTTTTAAAATAACGAGATATTGTTAAAGCTATAAGTATAAAGAAAAACATCGAAAAGTTTTATCAAAATGCCGCCCGAGAGATTTTGTCTATCCCCCTGACGTTTCTCTCCTCTTTCCTACATTTGTCCGAGTTTTATGAGGCTAGTATTATCGTGTAAAAGCTGATAAAGCGAACTACCAAACGGGAAATGAAGCGATCGAAATACGCTTCTTTGCCTACACTGTCAGCAGTAAGAAATCCCTCTTTATATTACAGTTCATATACTTTTTACATTGCATGTCATAGGAAGTAAGCGATAAGAACAAGTTTTGGGGAAGTACCAAGAATGCCCTTCTAAAGTGCGCAAAGAGAGCATGATAGTTAGGAGCAGTGAAAGCAAAATCTCATCTTTCTCATAAGTAGGTTATTAAAAACGGATATCATTTGTTTACTGAGCAATTTTTGAAAGCAAATATTGCTTAGTCTCTGAAAATTATTGCGTGTTTCTATAAATATCCAGAAAAGAACAACGTCAGCTCTGCCCTGACTTTGATCCTCTACGATGCACTTCAAAATTGGGCAGTTAAGAGCCTGTTACTAAGTAGTTGACTTCAACTCCTTTTTAAGAGTACAAAAAAAGAAAAACGATTAGCTTTCCGACTGGGAAACAAAAGACATATCAAAATGTTGTTGTTGTGTTTCTTTTCTTCATCGTGCAATGTATGTACAATAAAAGTGCTGGCAACAGCTGCAATCATATTTTCTTGTTTTTGTTTTTGTTTAATTTTGTATGGCGCATATTGCATCACTACAACATTTGGAAACTATCGAACTGGATTTATTCTGCTTTGCCTTATTGCTACAACATGTTCCTTTCTTCTTTTATCCAACTTTAGTGTGCTCGTACCAACATATTTCATTTTCCTTTTCTTCTTTAGTTTCTTCAATTGGCATGGCAGGCGCAGTGACTTTATCTTAACTTCATACACATTTTTTTTTTCAAGAAGCAGAAACTTCTCTTCAGCACTTTAACTTTTGATTTTGTTTATTCTTTATTTTTTATACATATGTACATATGTATATATGTACCTATATTTATTTCTTATGAAATTTTTAAGTTTTTTTTACAGCTGTTGTTCCTCCGTTTTTTGCTTTTATTTTTATTTTTTGCAGTCAGTCATTTTTGTTATTCTTTGTTTTTCGTTTCTTTCTTTCTTATATGTGTTTCATTCTCATTTCATTCCGCAGATTTATTTTACTGCTGTAGGTACTTATGTTATTCCTCCATTATTGACAGTATATTGTTTTTCGTATCGCATACTTCAACGTTGAACTGTTGACTTTTGTAATAAAGCTTTTTATTATTGTTGTTATTCGTTTTTAGTAGCTGTGATTTTGTGTCGTTCCTTCTGCTATCCCCGGTTCCCTATCTTCAATCCTTTTCCTCTTCGCTGTGCATATGGATGTGCTCGTTTAAATATAACGGTATTACTTCTTTCGTTGTATTGGTCTCTCTTAGTTTATGCATATTGCTAAGTTTAATTCTCTTTCTCCATTATTTGTTTTTTATTTAGAATTCTTTAGCACTCATTTTCTTTATTCACTTATAATTTGCTTTTTGCTATTGGTATATTTTTATGTAGTTTCTTAAATTCATTGCAGTATTTATTCCTAATTTTTTGTTTTATTTTTTTTCCTACTGATAAACGTTTCTGTAATTCTTCCGCTTAAGTAATAAATAATTTTTCCTTTCTTATCGTTCTCTTCTCATTACACACATACACAGTCGCACACAAACAGTGATTCATTCACCCAGGTCCCCCATTCATTCCCCCTCATTAAATTACATTTACTTGTATTCCTTTTTTGTGTACTTATAAATATTATATTTTATTGTAGATAATTTTAGTTTTTTCCTTTTCCTTCTTTTCATTTTTATTGGGGTTAAAAACAATAATCAGTTTTTGCTTCTTCGTTATCTATAATATTCAGCCGCATAAAAATAAACCTTACATATGTACATACACACCTAGACAAAATAATAGGTGTGAACCCAAACATTTTTGAAATGAACGAGAAAAATTAATTGGCATGGTCTACAATCAAAAGGCAAATTTGGAAGTTTGGTGGCACTGTTTTGGAATGAAATGGGGAAATCCCCACAACAAAAGTTCTTCTCGATAAATATTGCGGCTTGTTTATTTGTTCAACCTTCAAATTGATCGGGACAATAAAATAGGTGTGTTTTGGTAAAAATTAAAAATGAATAAATTTAAAGAGTTATTTAGTTCCAGAAGGTAAGATTTCAGTTTCAGTGAAAGTGAACTAAATAAAGGTTTAATTATAATTTTTAATAATATTAAATGAGTCGTGGAGTTCATTGCAGTACAGAGGAGAGAAGACTTGTTCGTCAGCTCCGAGACAAAGGAAAAACCTTCGAATTCATTGTCAGATCGGTGAGACGGTGTCAGAATTTCGTTACAAATGCTCTCAAGCCAGAAAAAGCTATTGAAATGCGTGGAGTACCTAAAAAACTTCATTAGTGACCGACTCGTATCGTTACATTAGCTAAACGCGACCGGTTCTAGTTGCCCAGAACAATTGCAAGCGAAATTGGGAATGTTGTATCATCACGTATCGTTCCAAGACGATTAGAAGATTAGTAAGCGCAAATCTACCCGGTAGAAGTTCGCGAAGTTCCTCTGCTTAGAACTGCAAATTTAAAGAAGAGGAAAAATTTTGCATTACTTAGTTCATAAAACGTGATGTGGGTCACAGGAAAAAAAAAATGGCGCAATATTCTCTGGAGCAATGAAACGAAAATAAATTTGTTTGGTAACGATGCGGAAAGAAACGTTCGTCGCCCGAAAGGCAAAGAATTCGAGGTCCGGTTCATAAAGAAAACAGTGAAGCACGGAGGTGGCAGCTTAATGGTATTGAGCTGTTTTTCTTGGCAAGGTGTTGTTGGTCCGATACATCAAATTAATGGCGTTATGGATAGATTCGTGTATAAGGATTTGTTGGAAACGGTAATGTTACCATATGCCGAGGATAATATGCTGCTTTTGTGGAAATTTCAGCAGGACAATGATCCTAAACATTCATGGCGAGTTGTCAAAGCATGGTTCCAATAGCATAATGTAGACGTCCTTGAGTGGGCAAGTCAATCCCCAGATCTAAATCCTATTGAGAACCTCTGGTGAGAACTTAAACGTCAAAACAAAACGCAGTTATGGGAAAATATTCAAAAAATTAGGTACAACAGTCCTGTCGGCAGTTGATATCCTCAATGCCCAGAAGAATTGAAAAAGACATCAAGAATAATGGTAAATATTCTGGGTATTAATGCGTTCCTACTGATTCAATTAAATACGGGACCATAACTAGCAAAATTTCAATATTTATTCCTAAGTTTTTTGTGCACACCTATTATTCAGTCCAATCGAAAATCTGTGTATTTTATGAATTAACCAAAATTTAAGTTATTTTTTAGGGGTTTTAAATCCATGTAAGTTTTGTTATGACGCTGAAGTATGTTTATGTTGAAAACTAATTTATTTTTTGAAGAATAATAAAAAATATATGAAAGCCAAGCTTTTTTGAAAAAAAATGTATTCCCACCTATTATTTTGTCCAGGTGTTTACATATTTGGGGGACTTTATATTTAAAATTTTTTATCAGTATCTACTAAGTTTTAGAAATACTTACTTACTTTTCGGGGAAGATATTTTCACAAGTGTTTTTAATAGTAAATAATAATTGTTCTTAAAAAATACCATTCACATAGTAGGAAAAGAATAAAACGTGTTTTGAAACTACAACTATACTATACTCTGATCCTAATGGTTATGTAGGTAAAATTGATCAAAAACTTGTCATACTGCATTTCATTAACGACTTTACCCGGCTGAGTGGTAATTTTCCCAGGTAATACTGGTAACCTGGTAATGCTGGTAGCTATGGCGTCCAGTTGCCTGTGTGTTGGGTGCTCCGATAACACAAAATAAACAAATTTTTGTACACTGCACCACTGGTAATGGCAAACCTTCAATGGTGCAAGTTTCCAAAGAAAAGCTTTTCACCTCACCATTAGGACTCGATATAAAGGATCTTTAAATTCGTGTATAATTTACGCTGCGTGAATGGACGCTTAAAACTAGGTCAATACCTTCCATGCTCTATTACCATAAATAACAAGAAGATGAATGAATACATACCTAGTAAATACCCTAATCCTATAGCCCAATACTCTCCCAAGTCTTTGAGATAGTTTTTATCAAAAGAATTTTAACCCATACCAGACTGAAAACAAACAATACCCTCTCAACAAATTTGGCTTTATAGCCCTCTGGAGCAAGTGCGAATACTAAGTAGTTTGAGATGTAAATACGTACAACATTTCTTATTTTCCCCGAGGGCCTTCAGTAAGCACTCTTGCTGTAAATTAATATTCTATTACTTGAAAATATGTAGGCAATACTTAAATGCTACTTTCCACACACAACAAACTTTCTTTGTCAAGTGAAAAAGCTATAATTTGAAAATCCCGAAAAAAAGTTTCGGGCGCCGCCGAACTTCCGAGTATATCCCTACACACCCTTGGAAATAAATTACTGTTTTGCATTCAATGGTGTGTTAAATTTTTCTGGTTATTGCACAATGATGATAATTTTCGCAGTTATTTGAACCAAATTGCTTCCATTTGGTTCACAATTTCCCTTGATATTGTTCTTTGAATATTTCAGTTGTATGGGAAGTAGGCGCGGTTTTAGCCCAATATTGCCAATATTTTCGAGTTTTGTTTAATTCGCTTTAGAATTTCCACTAACATCACTTTTTGAAAATTTCTCTTTTATGTGAGCTACCACACCCATTTGATCGATTTTGCACATTTCAGAACTTAACCTATTCCTGAAAACAAGAAATGTACCAAGTTTGGTTGAGATTGCATAAGTTTTACTCGAGTTATTGTATATGGTATACAGACATACGGAAATGGCTAAATCGACTCCTCTATACACTTATCTGATCATCTATATATGTGCATGTATAAAGGGTGATTTTTATAAAAGTTTAGTTTTTGAAAATGAAAAAAAAGCACAAAAATTTTACAAAAGTGAATGAAATATTTATTTGGATCGATAAATCCACTCCTGTACTTTTTAAATATAATTTCTCTTGAATGTTGCCCGCGGCTACGCTTCAAGTGGTCCATTCTGAAGGTCCAATTTTGGCACACTGTTTTACACATTTCGGCCGGAATCTTACCAATGACGCATTCAATGTTGGCTTCCAAAGCAGCAATCGAATTTGGCTGGTCCCTATAGATAAGAGACTTAACATAGCTCTACAAAAAGTAGTCGAACGGGGTCAAATCACACGATCTTGGTGGCCAATTGACTACACCAAAACGTGAGATTAACTGCTCACCAAATTCGCCTCTCAATTGATGCATGATGCATGGTTTCGCGTGCAGTGTGGCATGTGGCATGTGGCACCGTCCTGTTGGAACCACATGTCGGTCGAGTCCAATTCTTGCTTTTTCGGCAAAAAGGTCGGTTTTCATCGAACAATACCGGTACGTTTCTCCATTGACCGTAACGTTGCGGCCTTCATCGTCTTTGAAGCAGTACGGCCCAATGATTGCCGCGCCCATAAACCGCACCAAACAGTGTATTTTTCGTGATGCATTGATAGCTGCTGAATTGCCTCTGACTGGTCTTCACTCCAAATATGTCAATTCTGCTTATTCACGTATCCGTTGAGCCAAAAATGAGCCTCGTCGCTAAATGGACGTAGCTTGCGAAACACTTTTTTCACAGCGCAAGAATTTTGATAATAAATTTGAATAATTTGGAAACATTGTTCAGGCGTAAGTCTATTCATGATGAAATGACAAACCAAACTGAGCATAAATCAAGTGACAGCTGTCAAAAAAACCAACTCCGAAAAAAGTATTGCCAGATTGAAAACCACACTTCTAGAAAAAAACACCCTTTACATAAATGTTAATATCTACGACGACTAATTGTGGGTGTTAAAAGTTACTCAATTGCCGATTCAAGAATCCTCAGAGTACTACCCACCTGCTATAACAATACATATGTATGTACTTAAAATTTGCTAACCTACTCCCAGTTATTTTCGCTGATGCAACTGTAATTTTAAGCACCCATTTTGACCACACAACAAGAACCAAAAACCAACTGGATCTCCTTGAAACCATAGTAAGTTCACCGGAATTTATGCACCTCTCACTCATAACAAGTAACCTATCCTCCAAAAAGAGTACGTACCATTCGATTTGATAACGCTCAAACTTTTGTAAATTATCACATCAAGGTATATAGGTTTGAATCGGGACTGTTATACATGGTACCCGAGTTCGAGGCTCGGAACAGTTTAAAATTAAAAATAGTAAATACAAATGTGTGAAAAGCTAGGCCTAAGCCTTCAAAAATCTGCTGTTGTGCCATTAAAAGAAGAGGAAAAGGCAAGGTCTCTATTGAGCTACTCACGGAATAGCTCCCGTCAATTTAATGGCAATTTGACCTATTTTCATTAGATGTTGATTTTTGAGAATAACATGTGATATACGAGTAAATTACGTGGCATTTCCACTTTACGTTTTACACGTTATTATTTACCTACTTATTAACTATTTTTATTATACATATTTTTCACTCTATTACCGTTAAAACTCTGGAAAGCCTTTGTGGCTCTGTGGATATTTATGATCAAAATTTTCTCTATCCAAAGTAAAGTAAATAATTTGAAATGTGCTTAAGCAAGTCTACATACGAGTACTTACTTATGTAGTCTGAAATAATTCCAAATTACTTGGCACCACTTTAAGTTTAGACGTAGTAAATGTCTCATAAATATTATCAAATGTGAGTCACAACACAAATTGCTTGCCATTTATTAGTTGGGAGGGAGGGAGTCTAAATACGATTCAGTGCCTCCTGTGCCACCTATGTAATTAAGAAACCATAAAGTGAATATAAATACAAATAAATTTATGATAATTGTATTGAATGAAAAAAATAAAGAATGTGAATTCTGAACTTTGTTCAAACTTTGTATCCGATTCATTGTAATTTTAAATGGAAATGCACGTGCGTCACGTTCTGTTTTTCTGTTTTTGTGTTTTTAATTTTCTCCTTCATTGACACCGTCACTTTATTTAAATGGTTTTATGCACTAAATAATTAATGTTAATTTTATTTTGAATATGTGGCAAACAAAAATATAAGTTTTTCCTTTTTGCTATTTAATAATTTGCATATAATGTATATACATACGTAAAGGGTGTTTTTTTGTTGTTGTTGTTGTTAGAAGTGTGGTTTTCAATCTGGCAATACTTTTTTCGGAGTTGGTCTTTTTGACAGCTGTCACTTGATTTATGCTCAGTTTGGTTTGCCATTTCAAGAATTGAAGCCGAACGACCATCAAGCGCGTCGCACGTTCGGTGAATGGGCCCAAAACGAGATGGCCACCGATCCCGATTTTCACAAGAGAATTTTGTTCAGCGATGAAGCTCACTTTTGGTTGAATGGGTGGGTACGTTAATAAGCAAAATTGTCACATTTGGAGTGATCATAATCCACAAGCCATTGTTGAGACGCCGTTACATCCTCAAAAAGTCACTGTTTGGTGTGCTCGATGGGCAAAGGGGATCATTGGTCCATATTTCTTCAAAGATTAAGCCGGTCATAATGTTACAATTTTACAGTCAATGGGGAACGCTATAGAGCCATGATTAATTAACTTTTTCGTGCCTGAATTGGAAGATGTTGATGTGGACGACCTTTGGTTCCAACAAGACGGCGCTACATGTCATACAGCCAACGAAACAATCAGTTTATTGAAGGAAACTTTTAATGAGCGCATTATCTCGCTTCGTGGGCTCGTGGGCCTGTGGCGTGGCCTCCAAGATCGTGCGATTTAACACCGCTGGACTATTTTTTGTTTTTTGTGTCGTTATGTGAAGTCGCTTGTCTACGCAGATAAGCCCGAGACGATTGACGCCTTGGAAGAGAATATTCGGCGCGTTATTACTGACATACGGTCCCAATTGCTACAAAAAGTGTTCGAAAATTGGGCCTCTTGGCTGGAATTTATTCGAACCATCCGCGGCGGCCGCCAACTGCCCGAAATCGTTTTTAAAACATAATGGAAAATCCTTATCTTTATAATAAAGTTAAATTCTTGGCCATCACATTAAATTATATTCGTTGTATTTCTTCTTGGAAACCACACTTCTAAAGAAAAACACCCTGTATATGATGTATCCAATTCAATTAGGTATAAGATCATCCAAATGCATGCATCTGTCTACATACATACAGACTTACTCGTACATACATATACAAGTAAATAGATATTCAAATGTATCTATTACCTCATCGTCTAATTGAGTTGTATGTATACAATTGATTTGTTTTTATTTTTCTTTAACTTTTTGTTTTCTTATTTGTTGTTAATTTTTCTCCTTTGGCTCATTTCTTACAATTACTTTTTTGTGCTGTATATTTACTTTCAGTGTATCTGATTTAATTGAATCAATTTATTTTGTAATATCTCGGAAATTTGCCAATCATTTATGTATACCAGGTGTACAAGTACTAAACGGATAATTTTTTTTAAGAAAATACACGTTTATTTAAGAAAAATGGTTATACATTCAATCTTTAAAGTAATGGGCATTGTTAGCTGCATATTTTTCCTATCTCTCTTATAAAATGGAGCCAAGTCTGGTGAATAAGCCGTATGGGGGAGGGTTTCCCTGCTGTACGAATCTACCAATTCCCGAGTCTGTTTTGTTCGAAGTGATGGTGCATTGTCATCAAGAAAAATGATTTTGTGTTGCCTAGCTTGATGTTCTGGACGTTTTTGGCGCAAAGCACGGTTCAAATCAGCCAATTGTTATTGGTAGCGTTGACCAGTAACTGTTTGACCTGGTTTCAGAAGGTCAAACCAGATAGCACCTCGCTGATCCCAAAAAACACAGAGCGCATTGTCTTCTTTCCGAAGCGATTTGGCTTTGCAGTCAATTTGGCCGGTGTACCGGGCTTAACATATGATCGTTTAAGTTTTGAATTCTCGAAATAGATTCATTTTTCATCGCCAGTAACAATTCGATGAAGATATGACTTTCGTTTGTATCTGGCCAGCAACATTTCACAGGTGGTTTTTCGATTTTCTTGCTGTCCTTCAGTCTTTCAGTCAATTCATGTGGCACCCATCTTTCATCTGCGGAACCTTCAAAATCAATCCCATGGCTTTTAAACGTTGAGAAATGCATTGTTGGGTCACATTTAATTGTTGTTCACAAGTTGTTCTTGCGTTTGACCATCATCCTCATCGAGCAACCATCATCCTTGCAATTCGGCATCTTCAAACGTTTTCGGTTTTCGGTGGTCTTTCTCGTTCTTCGTTTCTCACATCAAACTCTTTACTTTTAAACTTATTGAACCACTCGTTGCATTGTGTTTAGCCTAAGCTTCCACAATCATTCGATGAGATTCCAAAGTAGTTTTTTGTCAATTGGAAACTGAAAATCAATGATGTCCGCATATCGTAGTTTACTTTTACTTTACTTTTAATGGCACAAAAGCCCATGGAGGGCCTAGGCCGATCTTTTCGCATATCGTAGTTTGTAGGCACAAATTTCGACAGTTTTACTTGCGAAAAAAAATATGTTGTTGTATGAAACTTGATTGTTTATGAACTGAATATTGTTGACAGAACTAAATGTGAAGAAATGGCACAAATAATTTGGTTTGACAGAGCGCATAGTTTTACCTAGCAACACAGAGATGTCATTACCGGTTTCACCGGTTACTTGTACACCTGGTAGTATTCGGTTTTATTTATGGTGATTTTTATGGTGACGACCCTTAGCCACCGAGTGGCGTATGGGCACCGTAGTAGACGGACCCGAATCAGTCTACAGAAGAGCGAACGGAAGAAAAGAGTTCGTGGAAGAGAACTCCACTTAATTGTTAAGTTCAGATAGTATATTTTTTTTATTGTTGTTCATGAATCAACAAAATTTATTAAGTGGTAGGTAGACCTTAAACCTTATTGAAATCCATTCAGGCAATATTGAAAGGTTCAAACCTTATGTAATTGCAATTGTACGTATTAAAATATTGAGTCAAAAATTGACATAATCACTAGTCCGATTGCCAGACTTGTGGCTACCAGCATCGTCTAGTAATGAAATATTTTTTTTTTAGTATCTAGTAGGGTATATTAACAATGGTGGGTATGGTGGGACAATTCAGTTTGCTTAAAAGAACCGGACTATTTACATTGCCATGGAAATGTTTAAGTATAAATATTGAATTCAACATAGTCCTTCGTGAGTATAAAGATGGTAACGGAGTTAGTTGCAAAACGGTTCTCATGCGATGAAAAGTTTATATTTGGCATCCATGGCAAACCATGTAATAACCAAGAATAATAACATTGGTTTTGGACCGATTCTAAAGCATCAACATGACACTTACCAAACTATTGAAACAGACTCTAATATTTCGACGTACCAAAGATATAAATAACACTTTAGTCATCAAATTCTCTCGCCCAGCGTTTAATGAGTCTTAGCCCTTAGGAAACCTTGTTACTAAGTAGTTTTATTAATGTGCGTATTAAAACGAAGCTTGGGATCCATCCATATTCACTTCAAGATCTACAAATGTCGAAACAATTTCATGTTTATAATCGTAAATTTTATAATAAAATAATAAAGGCAGCTTATGTGAGAATAATGACATTTGCTTGCATTTATTTAAATTCAGTTTTAATAAGTTTAAGTTACTCACACCCCAAACAATTGAGTTAAGTCATTTTGTAGTGACATAATCTCATCAACTTTGTCAAAAGTGTAAAATAATTTTATAATGTTGTGAGTAATCAGCAAATTATCGAACACATGGAAGTAACAGAAAATCATTTATGTACCATACATAGATTGGAAACCTTTAAACAAAACACTTTGCCTACGATCTGTTAGATATGAAATAGTGCATTTAAGTACAAATGGTGGGGGAAACCCATGTGTTTGCCATTTTAGTAAAAACAGCTTGTCACCACGTCAAAGGCCTCTCTAAAGTCAGTGTACACGGCATCAGTTTGTAATCCGTTACTTAAGTCTTCAATTACACTTGAAGTGAATTCTAAAAGGTTTTCCGGGTAGAAACCCATGTTGAAATGCTGAAATTTGTTTGTAGAGAATAAAGAAAAGACATTTGATAACAAACAATTGGCTCGAAAAGTTTAGTAATAGCACTACTTTTTCTATATCATGATATTTAATGGCTAAAGATTTACCTTCAGATTTCTGTAGAGATGTAAGGTAAGAGACCTTCCCCCCAAGATCATAACAAGATTTTTTAAGAATACATTCCGGATTTTTGTCGGGACCGGAGTTAACACAGGTTTTAAGCTTTCTCATATAATGAATAACAAGTGTTTCATTACGAGATTATATATCTTAAACTTGTCTTAATATATAGATTCATTATTTTTAAAAGCGTGGATCTGTTTTAGAACTAAGGGGCTATTTGTCAATAAATCTCGATGAAGTAATAATAAATTGGTCAAATAGTTTCGGGTTCGATCGGACCACATTAAAAAATGTTGCCAGTTTCTTAGCCTCATAGAATGACTTTCATATTTAACAATCCAGTGGGTTCAGGTCAGGGGTGCCATACGGTCATTCTTCAGAGCAAATTCTTTTGAAGCCAGGTCTGGGTCGTCTTAGCCTTATGGGCTGGCGCAGAATCCTGCTGGAAAGTCCACGGCTGGTTTTGGAACACTGAATGGTTAAGTGGCTTCACAACAGCTTCTAGAATGGTTTCTTGGTAAACTTTAGCCAAAGTTTTGACCCCTTGTTCGCAGAAATGCAACTCAGTGACCCCATCGTAAGTGACACCCCACCAAACCATGACTGAAGCTGGGTGATGACACTTTTCGACCCGTGCGATCAGTTCAGATGCTTCCTTAGATGACCGTGCATACACCCTATCATTTTTCTTGTTAAATTTTTCATGCACGGTAAAAAGTTTTTCATTCGTAAACAAAATTTTTCAGTGCTTCACCTAAAGACGTTTGGATTTTTCTACCCTATTTTTGACAAAGCGGTAGTCAACAAATGTCCGTTGCGACGTTTGAAGGCACCAAGTTTCAAATCATTTTTAATAATTTGGACCATGATTTTCTGTTTTCGTAGCGGATTTCGCTGAATTCTATATTTGACGGCTTTGATGACTTGCGATAGACAAACATGCGACTAATGCCGAGTGGGCGGAGCATTTTCAAAATATCGCCAGCGATACGGTTATCATTATCTGATCACTCCATGGTGGCTCACTTTCGAAGCCCATGGAGGGCCTAGGCCGAGCTTTTCGCATCCACTTATGTTGTGCGTGTTATATTTGTACATGAATGGAAGGGACGGACCTACAGTTTAATGCCGAATCCGGACGGCGAAGTGAAAAGCTTTTCATAGCAATTTTTACTTTTGTAGGTTTGCTATTGCCTGCCAAGAGGTGGTGCCGTGTAGAAAAAAAAAAGAAATTATTATTACTATTTTTTTTTTTTCGATTTTGTATGTGTCGTGATTCGAACCCCGGACCGGACACTCTGCGTAGCAGTCCATCGCATTACCACTACGCCACAGCGGTGAAGCTGACACGATTTTCAATTCCCGTTACAGGCTTACGCTTTAGAGGTTAGCTTTCCTAAACCGTGTGGTAATAGCAGGGTATGTTCAATTTTCACTATTGGAATGGGTGTGTTCAATGTTGTAACAGTATTTATGTCCCTGCTAAGTATGCAGGTAGAACACTTTCACTTTATGTAGTTCTAATTTACTTAAAATATTTACAACACACTCCCTCGTTGCTAATAAATAAACAAATTCACAACGAACAACAAATTCCACTAATGTGCAAATAAAGTTCATTCTAATTCTTAACATTATACCATAAATAAATAAAACAAGAACCGCAACAGCAAAAAATACTAATAACAATTGTGACAAGGTCATTTGCTTGTATCCATTTCACAATTCTATCCAATAATTTTTACAGTACTTTAGCAAATATACATATGTACAATACGACGAAGAGGTTATTAACATCAGTATGTAGCTAGTCAGCCAGCCAGCCAGCCAGCCAGCCAACCAGCCAGCATCAACGTCCGTCCAATGAGACCGAATGAGACCATATTGGTTTGATTGTTTGTAGTCTGCTGTGTAGTCTCTGGCTATCTATGGTATCTATCTATCTGTCCATCGGTGTATGCAAGCAAATAAACAAACACAAATATTTTTGCAATATGTAAATTTTGATTATTTTATTATTATTATCTTACGAGTACTACAAATGAGTTAAAGAATTGAGTTCAGTTCAGTGTGTAAATAAAAATTTAAATGTAGAAACGTACTCGTTATTTTTGTCATAAATTTTTGAATCGAATAATTTTTTGTTTGTTGTGTGTGTGTTCTCTTGTTTGTTTGATGCTTTTGTGTAATGTAATATAAAGATTTAAAATGGCAGTTTCTTATTTACAGGGTGACAATTTATAAGTGTACTACTGTGGGCAAAAAGTAGTAAGACTTTGTTCAGAATTTAAAATTTTTTTATTCATTCTTCCAAATCTATTTCGTCCCCTTCAAAGTAATCCCCCCCGGCCCCAATACACTTGTGCCAACGTTTTTTCCAATTCTCGAAACAGTTGTTAAAGTCAGTTCCCGGAATAGCCTTCAATGCGCTTACCGATTCATGTTTAATGTCTTCAATTGACTCAAAACGGTAACGGTGTCCACGAAGCGGTTTTTTGAGTTTAGAAAATAGCCAAAAGTCACAAGGTGGTAAGTCAGGCGAATAGGGTGGTTGCGGAACGATATCAGTCGAATTTTTGGCAAAATGGTCTCGTAAAACCAATGCAGTGATTTTGGAACCAATCGTGCATTCACTCTTCTTAGGCCCAAATGATGTTTTAAAATGGTTTTCACTGATCCTTCCGATATTCCAACGATGCCAGTAAGGTCTCTGACTGTTAATCGTCGATTCTCGAGAACCAATTCCTTGATTTTATTGTCGTGTTGATCATCAGTTGATGTTGATGGCCGTCCTGGACGTGGTTCGTCGTCAACGCGTTCTCGACCATCTTTGAACAATTTGTACCAATCAAAAGCACTTGCTCGCGACATACAATTATCACCGAAGGACTTTTGCAATATTCTGAACGTTTCGGTACCAGAAATTTGATTCCGCACACAAAATTTAATGGAACTTCTTTGTTGAATAATTTCACTCATTGTGAAAATCGCCGAATGCACTTTTTGTGCTTCAGAAAGACAAGCGTATACTAAACACTAATGATTATTTTGATGTGACATTTGGCACAGATGTCACCGACAGTCATACCAACCTTAAAAAAAATAATATTTTGATGAATGGGTTTCCGCGCGAAATTTATATTAAAAAGTCTTACTACTTTTTGCCCACAGTAGTATACAACATTCTTCGCATTTTAGAAAGTAGTATTGTAATTTTTCTGCAAGTTCGTTCCTTCATTCTTGTATTATTCTACGAAATGGAGAGTACATCTGATTTAATTTTTGCCTGATCTAGATTTAATTTTTTCATTTAGTTATTAATTTTACGATGTTAAATAATCGGTCAGCTATTATAATATTGCACCAGCTTGGTTTAAACGCAATTGTGAGACTGCATGGCAACTTCGCATTAGTCGTTCCTTAGATGTTCGTGCAGTTAAACGGCTTGGTTATGAAGGTGATTGTTCAGGAAGAGGCAGAAAACCCACCGTCAATACTCACAGAAATCTCAAATCATTCAAATGCGTGTGCAGCATAATGCAACGGTTTCCATGAGTAAAGTTTTCCATGAGCAAAACTGGTATTAACCGTCAATCAGTTCGAATCATTGCAAAAACAAGCCCATTACTTACGGATGAAACAAAGCGCGTATGCGTACTCCAAAAATGTCGCCTACTTCAACGTCGTGCCGCAGCAATTGGATGCGAAAAAATCATCTTCACAGATGAAAAGCTGTTTACTGTTGAACAAGCTCATAACCGCCAAAATGGCAAGCTGGTCAACAGAGGCCAGAGGCTCCCGGACCATTATTCCTCATTCAACATCGCCGAAATCCGCGATCCGTCTTTGGTATAGGGTGGGATTTGCGTAAATCAATGGTGTAAGATTTTTGTGGAACAAGGAATTAAAATCAATCAAGCAGTGCACCGCCGGGAAATTTTGGTAGCTGTGGTACTTTTCTGAGCCCGACAGTACTTTGGCGATAATGATTGGACGTTCCAGCAAGGCTCCGCATCAGGTCACAGAGTTGAAAACGAAACAAGAATGGTGCAGGGTTCATTTTTCTAATTTTATCTCATCTCAAGAATGGCCACCATATTCCCCGGATCTCAATCCGTTAAATTACAGCGTACGATCCATGTTAGAGCGAGGATCTGTGCTAAAAGTCACAAAAATATGCAGTCACGGAAACAGTCGTTGCATCGTGAATGGGACTGAATAACGGTGGAGGAGCTGCGGCTCATAGCCAAACATTTTTCCAAGCGTTTTAAGCTGTGTATTCATGCCAAAGTTGGCCACTTCTAAACCGGCTGAATATACCATATTTTTACTCATGCTCTTTACTCATACTCTTTTCCTTCGATCTGTTTTTCGTTTTTAATTACAATAATTTTTGTATTTCCAAAACTATTATATGTATACACTTATAAACTGTTACCCTGTATACACTTATGAGTATTTAGAGTAGATGATAGATGGCATTCATTAGACTTGATTGGTGATGAAAAAGCATTCAGAGAATTTTCTCTGTTTCATTCAAAACGTAATAAATTCAAATCAAATACGAAATCTACATACGAAAAGGAAACAAATTATGCTAAAAAATTTAATTCCTTCCTAGAAAATGAAGAAAGAATGCATTCTTTAATGTATGGTAACTTTCAAGTAATTCAAAATCAGACAGTTCCAATCATATTTTTGAATCAATCGAACTTTTGAAGTTTTTCTTCTCTTAAAAGAAATTAATGTATTTATTAGTTTTGAGTGATAACGATGAATTCATCTCAAAAAGAATGCATTTTTTTATGACATCTCTGAAATTGCACCCCTCTGAAATTCAGCACAGCACTGCGGCTTATCAATGAGCACCATATAAACTTATTAGTTTTGAGTGATAACGATGAATTAATCTCAAAAAGAATGCATTTTTTTATGACATCTCTGCAATTGTACGCCTCTGAAATTCAGCAGAGCACTGCGGCTTATCGATGAGCCCCATATAAATTTATTAGTTTTGAGTGATAACGATGAATTCATCTCAAAAAGAATGAATTTTTTTAGGACATCTCTGAAATTGTACGCCTCTGAAATTCAGCACAACCCTGCGGCTTATCGATGAGCACCATATAAGCTTAGTAGTTTTGAGTGATAACGATGAATTCATCTCAAAAAGAATGCATTTTTTATGACATCTCTGCAATTGTACGCCTCTGAAATTCAGCACAAGCCTGCGGCTTATCGATGAGCACCATGTAAGCTTATTTGTGTGATAAGTGATAACGATGAATTCATCTCAAAAAGAATGCATTTTCTTATGACATCTCTGCAATTGTACGCCTCTGAAATATAAACTTATTAGTTTTGAGTGATAACGATAAATTATCTCAAAAAGAATGCATTTTTTTATGACATCTCTGAAATTGTACGCCTCTGAAATTCAGCAGAGCACTGCGGCTTATCAATGAGCACCATATAAACTTATTACTTTTGAGTGATAACGATGAATTCATCTCAAAAAGAATGCATTTTGTTATGACATCTCTGAAATTGTACGCCTCTGAAATTCAGCAGAGCGCTGCGGCTTATCGATGAGCACCATATAAGCTTAGTAGTTTTGAGTGATAACGATGAATTCATCTCAAAAAGAATGCATTTTTTTAGGACATCTCTGAAATTGTACGCCTCTGAAATTCAGCACAGCCCTGCGGCTTATCGATGAGCACCATATAAATTTATTAGTTTTGAGTGATAACGATGAATTCATCTCAAAAAGAATGCATTTTTTTAGGACATCTCTGAAATTGTACGCCTCTGAAATTCAGCACAGCCCTGCGGCTTATCGATGAGCACCATATAAGCTCAAATTTCGCTGTAACTCAATTCATTCGGAGCGCATTTTTAAAATAATTTATTCCCATATATAAAATTAAAATTTCAAGGTTTTCAACCATAATAAACACAAATTCCAAATTTCAAGCTTAATTTATTTTTTGTATACATTTTTTTGTATTTTACCAAATTTTTTTTTTTTGGATTGTTTTCTCTCCCATTTCTTTCTTTATATAAATAATTTGGCAATGTCAACAGAGCACGATGAGTAACCCAAATTCATTGTTGTTGGTATACATAGTTTGACTCTCTTCTCATTTTTGATTGTATATATTTTTGTTTTAATTTTTTCATATTTATTTTCTATTTGTCATAAAACTAAAATTTATCGCTACTACTGTTATTGTTGTCGAGTCGTCGTCGTCATCGTTGTAGTCGTCGTCGTCGTCTTTATGGTTCTTTGTTTATTATCTTCATGTTGAAGACGTCGGTCGCCATATTTGTTTATAACGTTTTATTTTCTTCTTCTTCTTTCATTTTGTTGTTTCATTTCTTTGTCTCCATATTTTAATTTTGTGAATACTGATTATGTATTTTTTTGTTCTCTATCTTTACCCGTTCGGTCGCTGTGACAAGTTTTGCTTTTTATATAGTATATATTTTTGGCGTTAAATTTTTTATTATAATTTTTGGCTTCCCTTTTTTGTTTATATTCTTTTTGCAAATATTAAAAAATTACATGTTTAATATAGCGAAATTGTTTTTCCTATTAATTCATCTTCGTTCTAGTTTCAATCACTGTGACCTGATTTTTTATGAACTTACTTAGTAGGGACTGTTAAATACTGTTACAACATTAAACACACCCATTCCAATAGTGAATTGAACATACCCTGTTATTACCACATGGTTTAGGAAAGGTAACTTCTATAGCGTTAGCCTGTAACGGGAATTCAAAGTTGTGTCTGAACCGTATCGTTGTTATAGCACTTTTTAAGTGTGAAATGAAAAAAGGCGATATTTTCAAAACGCTCCGCCCACTCGGGATTCGTCTACCGGTGCATAAAGCTGTTTGAGAAGACAGATATCAAAGACCGCCACCGCGCGGGTCGTTCACGTACAGTTCGCACGCCGCAAGTCATCAAAGCCGTCAAATATAATAGAATTCAGCGAAATCCGCTACGAAAACAGAAAATCATGGCACGTGAGATGAATATCACGCAAAAGTCCATGCGTCGAATTATTATGGTAAAAATGACTTGGGACTTGATGCCTTCAAACGTCGCACCTGATATTTGTTGACTGCCGCTTTGGAAAAAATAGCGTAGCAAAATCCAAACGTCTTTTGGTAAAGCACGCTGATGACTTGCACAGAAAAATCTTGTTTACGGATGAAAAAATTTTTACCGTGCAGGAAAAATTTAACGAGCAAAATGATCTAAGTCATCTAAGGAAGCTGTTTAATTCAGAAGTGAATTAATGGGATATTAAAACACAAGGAAATTTGTATTTAAATTTAACAATATTAACCAATTTATTGGAAGAAAAAATTATACAGTAAATATATTGAAGAGCTCAACCGACCGGTGTGAAATTGTTCTAGAGAAGAACTAAAAGAAAGCAATAGCAAGAAAAGAAATAGAACGAAAAGAAACAAGGATAGAGGAAATGAATAGGAAAGAAAAGGTGCATTAGGGTGGCTTAAACATCCCGGCCCCCTTGCACGAGTGCAAAATTAAATGGCTCCTTCAGACGCTGCAGGGTCCTTATACCGTCACCGAACAACTCCTTGACCCTGTGTCCTCGGAAATGGGACGTCTCGAGATTGCGGATGGTACGGATGGCGGCATTAGCAGGGTGTGCCGGAAAGATGGCATTGGCTGCTCTTTGACCGGGAGCAATGATCACCACTGTGGAGGGAGTCATGTTGAGCTGTGTTCCACAACTTTCGTCTGCAGACTGGAACTGTGGAGTACTGGAAAGATGCACAGATTAGTAGGGAAACAATCAATGGTAAATTACAGCGGTCAAGGTGGCGAGCAGACATAATTTGTCTCCGCCTTGTCTGCTTGTAGGTAGTACAAGCTTTGCAGTGGAAAATGCACATTTTTATTTTTAGTATTAGGCGAGGAATGAAATATTCCTGCCGCACCATGCGAAGCATGAGACTGACTTTGGCATGAAGGAGCATATTATGGAGAAATTCCAAATATAAAATACAATGCGAGAATTCTCGGGAATGATGATAGGATGTCGTTCGTTGTAGCTAAGAGCGGCATGAGCGAGACGACCATTCACTCTGAGAATATTCTCTTTGTCTAGAAAAGGATTTAACACGAGAAGAGTGCTTTTCTTTTCTATTGGTTTTGCATCGAGTAATGATGCCTTTTCTCGTAGATAATTTCGATAATTTGTTGCAGGGAGGGAGGAACAAAGGGCCACAAAGTCGTGTCTTGATAACTTGAATTTCGGTATGAGGGATAGAGCTTGAAGTGTGAAACTGCTGAGAAGAGTGTTAACTTCGAAAGGCTTATTGGTTGCAGGAGGGCACTTAACCTTTTATAGCCAAGAGATGTAAGGAACGGAATTGTCCTTCTCTGGTGCGAACACAAAGGCAAGCTCGATAAGCTATTTTCGAAGGAGACTTATAATCGCGAAAGGCTGCGAGAACCTGCCACTATTCATCTGCGGTGAGAAATTGTAACCAAACCAAAAATATCAATTTTGTTGAGAAATGGTTAAATCGAACTAACTGCCCAGAATTAAGGCCCATTGAAAGATATTGGGCTATTATATAAGCAAAATTTAGGAAATATATTCGTAAAAACGATGATGATGATGATTTAAAAAAAAAAGAACTTGCAGGCAACAAATACTCGTATATACTATATGATCACAAATACAACTGTGCCGAATTTAATGTGACCCATCAAATCCGAGCTAAGTCTGTTTCAGCGCCAATCAATAAATTCATAAAATTATGTCATTTTTGTTATACCCTGAATATTGTTAACATGAATAAAAGTTTAAGTTTTTTTATTACAAGTCTGTAAAAGAATTGCGTTTTACTTAAGTATTGCAAATTATGATGGTACCATGTCTTACATTCTCTACAGCATAAATGTCAAAGCACAATGATATTAGATTACATTCACATTATGACATTACTTTTGCCCCACCCTGTAGAATCACAAAATTAATGAGGCAGAATGCACATAACGCACATAATACCATGCCCACTTCTACTACCTTCATTGCTGATGTTCTCTTGAACATAATTAAAAATAAAAATCGTTTAAGTGTAATTAATAATTTATAAAAAGCGAAAGTGACTTCAACTTTTAAATACTTGAAGCAAATTTAATAAGAAGTAAATTACAAACTAAAATTAATTATACTATACAAAGAACATTTAGCAAAACCCTAATAGTTTAAATATAATTAATAAATAAAGTTAAAGAAACGAAACGAAACGGAAAAAAAAATTAATTGAAAAATTATTTAAACGATTTGTGGTGAAAAAAAAGATTTGGGTCAATGCATTCACTATATATAGGTACAGTGTCGGACAATACAATAAGAGCACCTTGCACTATAAAACTTCGATTGATTTTTTTTTTATCGGACTGCTTATGGCAAACAATTTTTATAGAGAAGAAAATGGTTTGGTATATACTTTATAAATTTCTAGGTGGCAACACTACATTTAAATATTTTTTGGGGATTCCCAAACAAAAAAAGTTGAAGCGAAGCATTCGAAGGTGGACAATTAAAAAAGAAAACTTAAATTTGTTTATAATTTGTTAATTTGTACTGGTAAGCATTTAAATGGTAGCATTGAGGGTAATTCAACAAATTAAATAAAAAACTATTCCGTAATGTCACAGGAAAATGGGTCGAGCAAAGCACTGCAGCAAGGAGGAGAGTTCCCCTTAAGAAACCCATGCTGCGATGTGTTGATCAATGTTACAACAGAGTGCATAATTTGGGTAGTAACAATTAATTCAAATAACTTAGGTATCACACTTAATTTAGCAATACCTCTATAATTTGATATATTAGATTTAACAGCATTTTTAATGTGGAGGAACAATAAAAGATTCTTTCCAACAATCAGGGAAATAACCTGATTTTAAACATTTGTCAAAGATTATGACAAGAGGTTTATATAAAAGTTCGGCACAATTTTTTAATATGCAACTCGGAATATTATCGGACTCAGATCTAAATGACAGCTCAAGAGACTTAAGGTGGTGAAGAACAGATCTAGAGGATCTAGGGTTGGAAAATAAATAGTGTTAAACGAATCAATGGAGAAAGGGTAAGAGTCATTGTCATTGAAGCTAAGCGTGGAATATGTAGATTTGAAAAAATGTTGCTCATTTCGCAATTATCATGTCATCACTAGAAACAATATCACCAAGACACATAGACGGAGGTTAATCGCTGGCCTTACGTTTTGAATTAACAAAGTCATAAAAAGATTTATGTTCGTGATGAATTTTCATTTTTATACTATTTAAATAGTTTCTATAACATTTATCACTCAGCTTTATATATTCATGACGTAGACGGGAATAGTTACAACATTCCAATTGAGTGGAATGGTTCAATTAATGCAAGAAAATGGCCTAACGTATTATGGACAGACGAAAGCAAGGTGAATCTTGTTGGAAGTGATGGCAAACGTTAGGTTAGACGCCCGAAAAATGTAGAATTGAGCCCAAAATATACTAGGAAGACGTTTAAGTACGGAGGGGGAAGCATCATGGTATGGGGATACTGCTCTTGGTATGGTGTGGGCCCTCTGTATTGGATAAAAGAAACGATGGACAGATTTTTTTACGTAAACATCCTTCAGGAGGTGATGCTTCCTTATGCTGAATGGGAAATGCCCCTGAAATGGCAAATGCAACAGGATAACGACCCAAAGCACCTCAATGTTTGCCCGAGATTGGTTTTCCCATAATGGAATTCCCGTTATGACCTGGCCTGCACAATCTCCTGACCTTAATTCAATCAAGAACTTGTGGAATATTGCCAAAGAGAAGATTGGCAGTACCAGAGCTAAAAACAAAGATGAATTGTGGCAAAGCATTCAAAGAGCGTGGTATGTGGTATTCCATACCCCAGGCTACTTGCGCCTTCTCTGGTGACATCAATGCCTAGAAGGTGTAAGGCGGTTTTAATTAACAAAGGCTATTCCACAAAATATTAGCATTAGTTAACAATTTGAGTCAATATTTTATAATTTTTTTTTTTAATTGAAGTGTTGTTATTTTTGGTGGTGGTCGCTGTGGTGTAGTGGTAGTGCGTTGGACTGCTACGCAGTGTCCGGGGTTCGAATCTCGGCACAGGCAAAATCAAAAAGTAGAAAAAATAATTTTTGTACACGGCACCACCTCTTGGCAGGCAATGGCAAACCTACGAGAGGAAAAATTGCCTATGAAAAGCTTTTCACTTCGCCGTTCGGATTCGGCATTAAACTGTAGGTCCGTCCCTTCCATGCATGTACAAATATAACACGCGCAACATGAGTGGATGCGAAAAGTTCGGCCTAGGCTCTCCATGGGCTGTTGTGCCATTAAAAGTTAGTAAGTAAAAGTTGTTATTTTTTTGTCCTTTTGAAATGTGAAACTTTAAAATTTCTTTTTTTACACTTTCATTGATTTTGTTTTTGTTTTAAGAAAAAAATTAAACTTATGTAATACATAAATGAATAAAAGTAAATACCTTTTAAATTTATCATAAACCTAGAGAAATATTTTATTAAGGTTTTTGGTTTCAGAACAAGGTGTTCTTATTGAATTGTCCGACACTGTAAGTATGTGTGGCCACAAGGAATAACAGCTAAAGTCGATTTATGGGATATATTAACTTATTGCATATTTTTAAGTACGGAGGGGGAAGCATCATGGTATGGGGATACTGCTCTTGGTATGATGTGGGCCCTTTGTATTGGATAAAAGAAACGATATGAATCTCAAAATATTGAAATTTCTTACCATAAATAATTATTGGAGTTTAATCAATAAAAAACAATAATGAGAATTTGCTAAATTGAAATAATTTTTCAACAAGTCTCAACATTTTTTGGTTTAAGATAATGCAAAATATGCAATAAGTTATTATTTTTCCTAACTCGAGTTTAGCTGTCATTCCTCCTTGTGGCCACAGATATAGTGAATTGCACTTTGTTTTCTGGCTCGTTAGTAGATATTCTAAAATAAGCGGAAAAATGTTTTTATTCTTTACTATTATAAAATAATTCTACAATGTTTGAAATACTTAGTGAAAAAAACATTGAAAGCATTTACAGTAGTTTCAACAAGAAAGCAATCGGCTTAAGTCACTGAAAAAATTGAGGTATTTTAAAAAAAAGTCCACAGCATCTTGAAATGATTAATTATTCATTGCGCAAATATATTGCCTAATATGGCGTCCAGTCGCCACCATTCTTTGTAATTTCAATGCAACGGAAATGCATGCTATCGACTAATCGTTCAGCATATGAACGTGTTAAACTTCGCCATATTACCCTAAGAAGCCGTTTCAAATGATTTATTGAACGTATCTTTTTTCCACGTAGTTTTAACTTCATAAGAGCCCAAACATTTTCGATCGGATTCGCATCTGGCGACTGTGAGGGCCCATCCAATGAAGTTATGCCGTTTTCCTCTTTCCAACTGCTATACAAGCGACTGCGATGTTTTGGGTCGTTGTCCTCTTGAAGAACCCAATCTCGGCTTCCTGCCCCAAACCACATATCCGTTGATGGCAGAAGTCCACGACGGTATATCGTGGTCATGAAGTTGGTATCCAAATTCCTCGTGAACATGATTAATTTGCCAAATCCTTGTTTTGTGAAGCATCCCCAAACATGAACCTTTCCTGAATGTTTCACTGATCGCTGGAGCATCTTACCGTCTTTAGTGGAACAAGCACGCTTAATAGTGTTTTTCATCCGAAAGGAGAATTCGTCTGTGAACACCACTTGGCTCCAATCGTCATCCGCATTCAGTTGCCCACTCTAGGCGTTTTTTTTTATTTGCTTTGCAGTTAGTAAGGGTTTTATCGTCGCTGCTCGAAATTGGATCTGAAACTGCCTTAAACGGTTTCTTATTGTATTCAGAGACATTTATGCCCTTTCGAGTTAATTTTTGTTTAGCTGCTTTCAAGTATATGGCTGGATTAGCTTCGAAAATCCTCTTTATAATCAAGTTCTCCTGTTTCGAGGTAGCTCTGCAAATGCCGCGATCTGGCAAGTCGCCACATTTTTGTGCACCAAAAAGTGTTGGTTTCAATGCTGGACAAACGCCTTCGACTTTTTTAAGTACTTCGAAGCACTCAAGTGGGACTCAATTTTCGGACCTTTTGGATGGGAACAAAGAAAGACTGCTTCAAAACGTTTCGCGTATACGGAACTCATCTCTTAAATATGCTCTTGAGTTGATAATGGTATGTTCTATAATGGACTGTTTCTACAATTACATTGCGAAATTTACAATGAAATCAAGGCCTACGCGATATTCAAATTATTTCATGCGAAAAAACAGATTGCTTTCTTCTTGAAAGTACTTTAAGTTTTGTAAAAGGTTAATAGCATTTTAATGATGAAAGAAAGAAAAAAATAATACTAACGGTTAGATACAAATTGCATTACTATTTTTGTATTTGTTTAATTAGTTTTTTGATATATTTGTTTATATGTATGTACTTATATTATATGTTAACTTCCGTCTAAATTTAATATTTCCCGAGATGACTAAAACGGAGTGCCTGCTTAATTGCTCGCAGGCAGTAACTATTTACTATTATGTAAAAAGTGCATAGTATTGACAGCGAACATATCACGATATTTATTTATTATTTTTTTCTCTCTCTTTATCTAATTTTTTGCTAATGTTTTTATGTACATTGAGTTTAACAACAAATTTACGATAACTACAATGAGAAAATGTGCATGTACAATGTACATATGTAAAAATAACAGTTACAACAATTGAAAACTACTGTGGGCAAAAAGTAGTAAGACTTTTTAATTTAAATTTCGCGCGGAAACCCATTCATCAAAATATTATTTTTTTAAGGTTTGTATGACTGTCGGTGACATCTGTGCCAAATGTCACATCAAAATAATCATTAGTGGTTAGTATACGCTTGTCTTTCTGAAGTACAAAAAGTGCATTCGGGCATTCGGCGATTTTCACAATGAGTGAAATTATTCAACAAAGAAGTTCCATTAAATGTTGTGTACGGAATCAAATTTCTGGTGCCGAAACGTTCAGAATGTTGCAAAAGGCCTTCGGTGATAATTGTATGTCGCGAGCAAGTGTTTTTGATTGGTACAAATTGTTCAAAGATGGTCGAGAACGCGTTGACGACGAACCACGTCCAGGACGGCCATCAACATCAACTGATGATCAACACGTCTGGTCAATAAAATCAAGGAATTGGTGCTCGAGAATCGACGATTAACAGTCCTTAACAGAGACCTTACTGGCATCGTTGGAATATCGGAAGGATCAGTGAAAACCATTTTAAAACATCATTTGGGCCTAAGAAGAGTGAATGCACGATTGGTTCCAAAATCACTGCATTGGTTTTACGAGACCATTTTGCCAAAAATTCGACTGATATCGTTCCGCAACCACCCTACCACCCTATTCGCCTGACTTAGCACCGTGTGACTTTTGGCTATTTTCTAAACTCAAAAAACCGCTTCGTGGACACCGTTTTGAGTCAATTGAAGACATTAAACATGAATCGGTAAGCGCATTGAAGGCTATTCCGGAAATTGACTTTAACAAACTGTTTCGAGAATTGGAAAAAACGTTGGCACAAGTGTATTGGGGCCGGGTGGGATTACTTTGAAGGGGACGAAATAGATTTGGAAGAATGAATAAAAAAATTTTAAATTATGAACAAAGTCTTACTACTTTTTGCCCACAGTAGTATGTGCATACTACATACACTACGTTGATTTTTTTTATTTATATTTTGTAGTTGTTGTAGTTGTCTTTAATTAATTGTAATTGGCGCGCACTACCAATTATTATTTATTTTATATGAACGTACTTTTTTTTTTCTTTTTTCTACTCATTTTAAATGGTACAAAAATTCAAGTATCAAAAACTTTCGTCATGCTTTGTTCAACAAAACAAAAACAAAAAAACAAAAAACAGAAAAACATTTTACAAAGCGGATTTGTTGATTTTTAGTTTGATTTGTTTTTTTTTCCTTTTTTTGCCGATTTATTTTTATTTGTTAACAATTGTGTTTTTATTTTTTTTAATATTTTGTATTCAATAGAGATGCCTAAATATGTACTATACGTTGCTAGTATAAAATTTTTTTTTTTTTGTAATAGTTGTTAGTAAATATCGTGTCTGTATGAGGTTTCTCTCAAACAGATTACTAGAATAAACCAAGTAGAGATTGGTCTAAATGGTTGTGTCCTGTAGTAAGTGCCTAGATTCGATACTAGGCACAATCGTAAAACTAAAATTGCTTCCGTAAGTGGGACGCCCTACCAGAAGTTCAGCTCTTCAGAACGTTTGCGTTTCGGGTTTTCAAGTTAGGCTTAGTAATCTTGTAAAAACTAGAGTCTATCGCAGACATAACAGGCGTTGCCGAAGGGTTATTTAACGAACATGTTTTGAAATTGAATTGAATGGTCGCTGTGTGGTGTAGTGGTAGTGCGTTGGACTGCTAAACAGAGTGTCCGGGGTTCGAATCTCGGCACAGGCAAAATCAAGAAAGTAGAAAAAATAATTTTTCTACACGGCACCACCTCTTGGCAGGCAATGGCAAACCTACAAGAGTAAAAATTGCTATGAAAAGCTTTTCGCTTTGCCGTTCGGATTCGGCATTAAACTGTAGGTCCCTTCCATTCATGTACAAATATAAAACCGCACAACATGAGTGGATGCGAAAAGCGAAAAGCTCGGCCTAGGCCCTCCATGGGTTGTGTAGTGCCATTAAAAGTAAAGTAAAGTAAGTTTTGAAATTGTTAATGTGCTGATTTATGCAAACGATAAGCCTTTTGTAGTTCTGTTTGATGATTCTCTGATCCCATGTACTATATGCTACATCTTCATTTGAATCATTTGCATTTCCAATGCATGCAATGCCCTCTGCGAAATCATCATCTCTGTCAAAATAGTATGCGAATTTATTTGCTACATCACTACATCATTATAATTATAATCTTACTATCATCATCAAAATCAATATGATCTCAACAGGTGGAAAATTTACCATTTGCCAGTCTGAGAACTCGCGAATGTTATGAGGTTGACTATAAACTTGGTAAATCTCGTCTATGTTTTGTATATCTTCAGGCCTTCTCTTTCGTTGAGAAGCTGGGAATTCGGCTGCCTCAATGACTACTTACTTACTTTTAATGGCAGAACAGCCCATGGAGGGCCTAGGCCTAGCTTTTCGCATCCACTCATGTTGTGCGTGTTATACTTGTACATGAATGAATGGAATGGACCTACAGTTTAATGCCGAATCCGAAAGGCGAAGTGAAAAGCTTTTCATAGCAATTTTTACTCTTGTAGGTTTTGCCATTGCCTGCCAAGAGGTGGTGCCGTGTAGAAAAATTATTTTTTCTACTTTTTGATTTTGCCCGTGCCGAGATTCGTCGAACCCCGGCCACTCTGCGTAGCGCTCCACCGCACTACCACTACACCACACAGCGACCACCTCAATGACTATCCGGTGCTGTATAATTTGAGTACATTCGTCGTGACTCAATGACATGAGTGTTGATATAATTATTGGCTGTAATGAACTCATTTGCCATTTAGGCTGTCTCTTCGCATTAGTTAGTCTTTGAGAGTGGTTCTTCAATGATATTCGAATTCTCTCGGTGCTGGTTTTTGAGCTTTTTTTCACGATAGCTGAATCTGAATTTTGTTGGACCTCCATTTTTCGACGAAATCTACATTCTCGCTGTCTCTCAGCCGCAGTTTTTGCTGGAGATTTTATCGTATAACAATAACCATTTGTTTGTGCCTCGAGTTTGTTTTTATCAGTCTCTACTCTCTCTTTCTTTCAGCTCTAGAAATTTCTAACGATTTTTGTTCGAAATATCAAATTTTACTACATAGAAACTGATGGGCAGCGCCCCACTATTTATCAAGTTTGAATCATACGTGAATCAACGCCCTCTATCAATCGAGTTTGATTCATACATGTAGATGAATGTGGATGCACATATGCTGATATACATATGCATTCTAATTTTTTGCATACTTGATTGATAGAGGACGCTTTCTTTCATTTCCGTGACAATTTCCGTTTTGCCACGATCACCTTTTACTCCCTATTAATTATAAAAGCGAATCTAAAGAAGTAAACTTCAAAAATCAAATATATATTTTTTTTATACTTCAAAAGCTTTTCGCTTCATTCTACTCACGTCCATATATAACTCACTATTTTGGAAACTAGGATAATAGCCATTGTTGCTCGTACCGTCATGCTGGAATCAGAACTGGAAATGAATCTGCTCCATTTGCATTCTGACAAAAAAGTATCGGGAAATTATCATTTTAAAAGCTCGGTTAAAAAGATTGTAAAAATTCTGTTATTGTTTCTAAGTTGGCACCACTGTCTTCTATCCTGATATGAAGTTAGACTGTTAGATCTGTCATTTAGTTTGTTTACAGTGCTTGATTTTGTCAGGTTATCTCAACTGTGTGTTTTGCGATTTTTTCAATGAAATAAAATATCAAACAAAGAATTTTTCTGAAATTTTGTATTTCCATCTTTTGCCTAAGTGTGGCTTCATAGACAACCACTGAATTTTACTTAACTTATCAACGGATATACTTGTATCTTCAAGTGTAAAAAATAAGTAAGAATTGAGATCTCCATGGAATAAGAGCTCCATCAATAAACTTACGTTTCCATCAAGGCGCTACCCATAATTTGCCCTTTTTCAATTTCATTTTGTGTGACGAAAATAAGATTTGAGTTTTGTCACTCTGTGTTATCAAGTAAAGTTAGTGACAAGAAGTATCGAGTACTTTCGAGAATCAAATGCTTTTAAGAATTGGATACTTTCCAAAATAAACCTATTCTTTTTTGTACAACAACAACTTTTGTACTGAGAGCAAGTATCGGTGAATAAATACTGACTATCAGAATCTATACTTTTTAAGTAGAACCGAGTGCTTAAGTATCGATTTAGCCAAAAATTAATAAAAATGTTTCACACTCTGGCAACTAATAAACAATTGGCTAAGATATTAGCGCTTCCCGTTTCTAATTGGTTTTATCTCTTTCGGCAAAATTCAGATGAGTACAATCTTGTTTAGGAGTTGACAATATTGTGTTATTTACTTCAAGTATTCAAGAATTATTTGAACTTAATTTGAGGTCTAGAGTTTCGTGATCAGTAGTTTTCGCGAAAAAGCTCGGCCTAAGGACTCCATGGACTGTCGTGCCATTAAAAGAAGAAGAAGAAGTAGACGTAAAATTGTCCTAAAATAATACAAAGTTTAGATCATGCATGTTTGGTATGGGAGTATAGATTATTCCTTATTCCTTCACCTTTTCGCCCATTTCCCCCATTTTATTTCGCATTTCTCTACAGAATAAACCGTTGAAAGAATTAACTACAAACATTATTTGGGAGAAGAACTCCTCATCAAAACTTCTGGAGTCCAACAAAGTGGACGGAGAGTTCAAACAATAGAGCCATTCAAGGGTTAACTAACATTTAATCAGCATTTAATTCAGTAAACATCTTAGACAGCTAGATCAAATGTTCTCATCGATTTACATTTATTGGTATCAACATTTGTTAAATTAAAAGTTAATCTTGGTGAATAACAGCATGTAGCTTTCAATCTTATTTCTTTTACTACAATATTCCAAATTTATTTTGTTTCCTAAACTTTCTTCAATCGCCAAGGCCTTTAAAAGTACCTACCAAAAATGCCATAAACTCAACACTTCATCACAATAGTATTTAGAAAATAAAAATCCATTAGAAAGAAAGTTCCCATGTTAGTATGTATTATTATTAAATCATTAATTACATGTTTCTTATATTTACTTACCTGCTCTCCTCTTCTTTTATCTTTCATTAATATTGTAATTTTTGAATTTTTACACCATTGTAAAACAAAAACAAAAATCTGTGTTCATTCAAATGTATGGAGTCTATAAAATTATAATTTTATATTTTTTATGTATTGCGGTTAATTTTTCTTTTGTTATCTTTGCACGAAAGTCTTGGTGATTAAAAAAATGTATATTCTCGTGCCTGAATCTCATTGTTAGTTCCTGTTTTGATGGTGTACTCGAACTAACTAGCATCTACATTGGAATTGATGTGCATTATTAGTTTGCTGGCTTCTTGTACATTGTTGATTTCAACATAGAAATTTCCCTATCCTTTAGCAATAAATAATTAACTAATTGATTAAAAAAAAATCAATTAGATTTTATCATTTTAGCCAATTCAGTTAGTCATGGTATAACTACCATATACTTATAGCTAACAGTTAAGATTATGTGCTGGGATTGATAAGATCACAAATAAGAAGTGAGATCGAAAAAATCGGATAACTTTAAAGTGTCCTAGTTTTGGAAAGAAAATTTGTTTGTTGTTTTTTACAGAATTCGGACAGCTTTTGCCGGTATGCCTGCCATTAGCGCCTTTACTGTCATTTCTGAGACTCTCTTGGCGTCAGCATTCCACTTATTTCTAAAATCTTCCATGGATTTAGCTTCTTTATTTGCTGGTTTGTTGCCTTTAATGTTCCTTTCACTACAGCCCAATATCTCTCGATAGGCCGAAGTTCTGGCAATTTGGTGATTTTTGGTACCAATTTGATGTTTTGGTCTTCGAACCATTTAAGGGTTACACTTTACTGTAGTGGCAGGAGGCTAGATCAGGCCAAAAGAAAGTAAATACATTATGCTTTCTAATGAAGGGCAGCAATCTCTTCTGGAGGCACTCCTTCACATAAATTTCGGCGTTAACAGTGCCACTTGTTACGAAACTTTTACTCCTTAGTCCACAACTACTAATCGTTTGCCATACCAGAAACTTCTTCGTGAACTTGGACTTTTGTTTGTCCTTAATCTTTTCTCAACTTCTCCTCGTTCCTTTGCGGTGTAAAACTCTTGACCAGGCAGTTGAGAAAATTTAGACAACACGTATGTTTCATCGGCCATAACATAGTAATCGAATTTTTGGAAAAAATCTGCCTTCAACTTTTTAGCTCGGCTCTGGGCTACCAAGTTTTTTGTAGCATTCCTGTCGGGTACTGACTGCACTTTGTATGTTTTAAGGCCCGCATCTTTTTTAATTTTACGAACTAAAAACTCACTGCACTGCAACTCGCTTTTTCCGCCAATTTTCGATTAGACAACGCTGGATTCTTCTCTAAGATAGCAACGACTTTCTTCGCCTTTTGTGGAGACACGAAACCGCATTTCCTTCCAGAACCATATTTTCTAGCAACTGTTAAGTCTGTATGAAATTTTTTAAGAATCATCGAGAGAGACAGTATTTTGTGCATCTTTCGCCTTATTTGCAATGGGTTTCTGGCTCCACTGCGGATTTTCTCGAAATAATTCAACAACTAAATCGCATCTTTCCACTTCCGATGCCATGACTCAACTGAAAGTACACAAGTCAAAAAACATGTCATTGTATTTCATCAGAATTTCTCCAACGCAAAGCCTACTGTTTGAATTTTTTCATTCAGATGAAGAGTTTCAAAGCAGTGATTTTTCAAAGTTATCCGATTTTTTCGATCTCACTCCTTCTGTATGACATTCATGTGATTATGTGATTAAAATTTAAACTTCTTTTGCTTAAATCTTTCTCAAAAATTGGAAGAACATTTTGTTGAGAAGGTACCATTAAACCTGGAAGCACACTGCTAGTGGTAATTTTAGATGTTTCAAGCTCGACTTCAACAGTTCCGTAATAGAATATGACACCACTTGATTGGATATCTCATAACTTTCCCGCCTATTGGACCAGTTCGAAAAACCGTCGTATGTTTTAGATAATGAAGGTAAAACCGTCGGCAGCGCCAAGGTTGAAATAAAAAAAAATTTAAAAACTACAGTATTTCCTCCAAATCATTTGAGATTTGCAAAGAATCAAAAAAATTTTCGGTGGTTTGGATCGAATGGCACTCTCCTTACGCCGTGGTTATGTTCAAATTTTGCTCCATGAACAACCATGAAATTGTTGTTGCACCCAACACGAAGAGAGAGCTTTTGCTCACTCTCACACCGAACACGATATGCTGGGTAAAATGTACATCGAGCACGCCGAGCATTCATGTTATATGTTATACAATAAGTTATTCTACAAAAAAGTAACAAAAATCTATGTAAAATAGTACGAAAACATGCAAACCTGTACTTCATCATTATTTTCATTTGCGGAAAAGCGAAGTTGCTAATGTTTTTAGTGTTTAAAAGTGAATATTAAATATATTATTTATAAAACTATTGAAGAAGTATGTAAGTATGAAAAGTATTTATGCAACATATTAGCTGTATGGTGTTGATACCACTCTTGCCTTGTAGTTGCCACATAATCTCCACTACCTCAATTGCTTTTTTATAACCAGCCGTTTGCTGACGGTCCAAAAAATTACATTATTGGGATAATTTATTGCACATTCAATTATAAATATCACTCTCAATATTGATAAAATCGTTACTATTTAGTGTTGCTTAGGTGTTGCGAACAAAATAGTATAAAAAAAAAAAAATCTGAATTTCGAACAAACGCAACTCTGCAACGAACTCAATGTAACCACCACACCGAGCGCGAGAGAAAAATGTGATATGTTCGCCGAACAGCGACCACCAGCATAACCAAGACTTTATTAATTAAGCTCTTTTGAAATGTTGTGTACTGTTGTTGATCGCACGACGAACAGTCGAAATATTAGCAGTAACTCCTTTTTTTTATGCTCTTGCTTAGAGCATAAATAGTCACAGAGTCGCTAGAATTAAAGGCCTCTGATGTAGTATTTTTTGCTTCCTTTTCATGTTTTTGCCATAGCATTGATATTTCTGCCGATTTTTCTTTAGTAAAACGACACCTAGATGGGCACTCTAGTACTTCATATAAGTACCATAAGTAGAACTCAAATGTTGAAAGATATATTGAATTTGATCAACCCCACCTACTTAAATCTTATGTACCCGATTCCAGAAGAACGCATCGACTAATGTTCTCTGATTTTGAACAAGAGTAAAAACATTATGTGATCAATTTTACGCAACGCTCTTTCTTTGCATACTTGTCGGAAATAACACCATCATTCGAAAAAAAAGTATCACAAAGTATTTTCAGAAGCCTGAAGGAGAGTTAGTTTAGCTTCTATGGAAGTGACGCGTAGTGTATATATTCTTATTGCTTTTGTTGTTGCGGTTGTTATTTTCAGTTTTTATGCTTTCCTTGCAGTTTTTCTTTGTTTTTTTTTATATAATTTTTTTTCTAAATTTTATAAATTATGATGTACCATATGAAAACGACACAACCTTATTAGAAATTCAAGGCAAAAAGTAGCAAAACGAACGAAAAACTGTTTGTGCTGCTGTACGAGTACATTCTACCGTAAACGATAGAAAATAATGCTCATAAACACGTACGAGTGTATCTCGTGCACTTAGACAGTTATTATGTGCACATAAAGTACAGCACTACATAAAAACAACAACAGATTATTATTGTACATACAGTGTCGGACAATCAAATAAGAACACCTTGTTCTGAAACCAAAAACCTTAAAAAAATGTTTCTCTAGGCTTATGATAAATCAAAAAAAAGTGAAAAAGCTCGGCCTAGGCCCTCCATTGGCTGTTGTGCCATTAAAAGTAAAGTAAGTATGATAAATTTAAAAGGTATTTACTTTTATTCATTTATTCCATAAGTTTAATTTTTTCTTAAAAAAAAAACCATATTAATTCAGTGTAAAAAAAGAAATTTAAAAGTTTCACATTTCAAAAGGACAAACAAAATGAGAACACTTCAATAAAAAAAAAAAAAAATTATAAAATATTGACTCAAATTGTTCACTAATGCTAATATTTTGTGGAATAGCCTTTGTTAATTAAAACCGCTTTACACCTTCTAGGCATTGATTCCACCAGAGACGCGCAAGTAGCCTGGGGTATGGAATACCACATACCACGCTCTTTGAATGCTTTGCCACGATGCGTCTTTGGTTTCAGCTCTGGTACTGCCAATCTTCTCTTTGACAATATTCCACAAATTCTCGATTGGATTAAGGTCAGGGGATTGTGCAGGCCAGGTCAAAACGTGAATTCCATTATGGGAAAACCAATCTCGTGCAAAAATTGAGGTGTGCTTTGGGTCGTTATCCTGTTGCATTTACCATTTCAGGGGAATTTCCCATTCAGCATAAGGAAGCATCACCGCCTGAAGGATGTTTACGTAAAGAAATCTGCCCATCGTTTCTTTTATTCAATACAGAGGGCCCACACCATACCAAGAGAAGCATCCCCATACCATGTTGCTTCCACCTCCGTGCTTAAACGTCTTCCTAGTATATTTTTGGCTCAATTCTGCATTTTTCGGGCATCTAACCCAACGTTTGCCATCACTTGCAACAAGATTCACCTTGCTTTCGGCTGTCCATAATACGTTAGACCATTTTTTTTTCATTAATTGAACCATCCCACTCAATGTGCGCTTCAGCGAACTCTATGGGACACTTTCGATTGGTACTTTTCGTGCTGTTCTCCCATACAGTTTTGAACCCCACCACAAATTTGAACCCCTGTCTCCAATCTAATTGCGACAGCTGCCTTAAATGGAACGCGTGCCGCTAAAATTTGTATGCGATTGTCTGTTGCGCTTGTAGTTTTGCGGGGCGTATCTCTCTCGTGCAATGAAATTTTTGAGGTAATAAAGATTGGTAGACAAATGTCGAGGATCTGCTAATAGTTTTAGCTATTTGGCGGATGCTTTGTCCCTCATTTCGCAATTTTTTCACCAAAGCACGCTCCTCCTTGCTGCAGTGCTTTGCTCGACCCATTTTGCTGTGACATTACGGAATAGTTTACATTTAATTTGTTGAATTACCCTCAATGCTTCAATTTAAATGCTTACCAGTGCAAATTATAAACAAATTTAAGTTTTCTTTTTAAAATATAAATTTTTCCGCCTGCTGTTCATATTTTTAATTGTGATGCTTGAATGCTTGTAATGTGAATGCTTCGCTTCAACTTTTTTGTTTGGGAATCCCCAAAAAATATTTAAATGTATTGTTGCCACCTAGAAATTTATAAAGTATTTACCATACCATTTTGTCCTCTATAAAAATTGTTTGCCATAAGCAGTCCCATAAAAAAATAAATCAATGGAAGTTTTATTGTGGGGTGTTCTTATGTAATTGTCGGACACTGTATGCACACATAACCAGGAGAATGGCTTGCTCGCGGTTACACTTTAAATTTGATAGATTGAATTGTTAAAAACAACAACAACAACAGCAACAAAAGCAACGATAACAATAAAATTTACAATTAAATGCTTATACTTATGAGCTTTTAAATTTATTATATTTTACATATAAAAAGCACGCAAGTTTATAATTTTAGTTTCTCCGACCTGTAGAATTCTCAATTATTTTACATATCACCCACCCTTAAGCGTACTCACACTTTCCGGATAATGCAACTCTGTGTGTTTGTTGTTATTAATCATGAGAAAATTGACACTGTGATGCTAGCTCATAAAAAATTTTCGTTTTCTTTATTGACTGACAAAAACCAATAAACAAACAAGTAAGCAAACCCAACTTAAGATGAAAGAGTCAAACAAAATGTCATTAAAAGTTACAACAATTTTACAACGGTAAATAATGTTTCTTAATGTTTTTTTAATTTGTGCTGGTGAAATTGTATTTTCCAGATTTTTTATTTTAATTTTTTTGAGGTCATATTTTTTTTTTTTTTTGGTATATGAGTATTTTTACTATATAGCATCTACAGGGTGTTTTTTTTTTTGAAGTGTGGTTTTCAAGAAGAAATAAACACATATAATTTGATGTTATGGCCAAGAATTTAGCTTTATTATAAAGATAAGGATTTGTCATTATGATTTAGAAACGATTTCGGGCAAGTGGCGGCCGCCGCGGATGGTTCGAATGAATTCCAGCCGAGAGGCCCAGTTTTCGATCACTTTTTGCAGCAATTGGGGCCGTATGTCAGTAATAACGCGCCGAATATTCTTTTCCAAGGCGTCAATCGTCTCGGGCTTATCTGCGTAGACAAGCGACTTTACATAACCCCACAAAAAATAGTCCAGCGGTGTTAAATCGCATAATCTTGGAGGCTACGCCACAGGCCCACGACGCGAGATAATGCGCTCACCCAAAAGTTTCCTTCAATAAATTGATTGTTTCGTTGGCTGTATGGCATGTAGCGCCGTCTTGTTGGAACCAAAAGTCGCCCACATCAAAATCCTCCAATTCAGGCACGAAAAAGTCATTGATCATGGTTCTACAGCGTTCCCCATTGACTGTAACATTATGACCGGCTTCATCTTTCAAGGAATATGGACCAATGATTCCCTCTGCCCATCGAGCACACCAAACAGTGACTTTTTGATGATGTAACGGCGTCTCAACAATGGCTTGAGGATTATGATCACTCCAAATGCGACAATTTTGATTATTAACGTACCCACCAATTCAACCAAAAGTGAGCTTCATCGCTGAACAAAATTTTCCAGTGTGAAAATCGGGATCGGTAGCCACCTCGTTTTGGGCCCATTCACAGAACGTGCGATGCGCTTGATGGTCGTTCAGCTTCAATTCTTGCACGAGTTGGATTTTGTAAGGTCGGAAGATCCTTCCCCAAAATCTTCCATTAAGTGGATGGGCACAGCTCCAATTGTTGCGCGCGATGGCGGATGGACTCATTCGGGTCTTCTTCGCTACTCTGCTCCACAACAGCAATAGCGTCTTCGGTTCGCACTGTACGGCGTCTATGAGGATGCGCATTAATCACTAGAGTAGACATGGTGCGAAACCGATCCATAGTTGCTCGAATTTCCGACTCTGCTGCGCGATTATGTCGACCGAATATTGGACGTAGCGAATGATGCGTCGCGCGAACCAAACCATTATTTTGGTAGTAAATTTGCACGATTTGCAAACGTTGTTCAGGAGTAAGTCTATTCATTATGAAATGGCAATCCAAACTGAGCATAAATCAAGTGACAGCTGTCAAAAATATCAACTCCGAAAAAAGTATTGCCAGATTTAAAATACACCCTTTATTAATTTATTACCTTCAATTGCAAAAACAAAATTTACTATTTAATCATAATTTAAAATAAATAGTTTTTCCTTTTTCTTTTATGTGCTAACTCTATGTAAAAGGTTAATAACATTTGTTATAGGAAAAAAACACTTTAACTCTTTATTTTTCTTTTTTTTTTTATGTCGGTTTTTTTTTTATTATTATTATTTTGCCAACCAAGACCTCATTTTATTGTACGATTGCTGTCAGTAAATGAATGACCAAAAGCATACCGCCAGAGTTAAAAGCAATTTTAAAAATCTAAATCCAAACCAATTCAAGCATATTGCTAACACTAACACTACATTTTGATCATACGTGCTACGTACATACTCACGGAGTACAGAGTACAGTGAGGAGTAAAATTTTAGTGCTAATTAACTGATTGATAGATACTGAGTAATGTACCATTATTAGTCTTTTATGACTTAGCTACATTGCTAAGAGTATATTTTATTATTTTGCATTAGACTGGATCGCGAAAATGTTTAAAAATGTATTTTGCTCCTCGCCTGTAAAATCCTAGAATAAAAAATATGTACGTAATAAGTCGCTTTAAAGATATTCGCAGATATTTGGCTGAAATAATAATTACATAACAAGTTTTATTTCTGACGAAAACTTAAGTTTCAATAATTGAGTTTTATTTGCGAAAAGCTCGGCCTAGGCCCTCCATGGGCTGTTGTGCCATTGAAAGTAAGTAAGTAATTGACATGCAAGACAAAAGTTTTATTTATGGATTAAAAAAAAAAATATCATAAAACTAAGATTTTATTTCTCAACGAAATAGAAATCAGTTTAAACGTTATATTTATTGCTCAGTGAAATTTAAATTACAGTATTCGTTACCACTTACCCGCAGCCCGAGATCATTACACAACTGAAGTATTTTTCTGAAATAAAATTCGAAATAAGTTTTATTTAACGTAAAATTCAATAATTGAGTTTTAAAATTACAATAGTAAAAAAGTTTTATTTATATTTAAAAAAAAATAAATTAAAATTGGAAATGATTTATTTCTGAACGAGAAATAAAAATCAATTTACGAGTTTTATTTCTGAGTTACAAAGTAAATTTTAATAAAAATATTTTATTGATGAAATAAAGGATAAATATGGCAGAGCGAAAATATTAAAACTAAAGTGTTAAAGAGAATAACAACGAGTAATGGAACAGTTGTGGTAGCTCCTTTCAATATGGTAATACTATTCAGTAAAAATATTGTCTTGTAATTCTCATTGCTTTCTTTTCTTTTATTGGCACAACAGCCCATTTAATTTATTATCTTTTATCCCCCTAGTAAGAGATAATAATAACTTAATGTCTACTGAAGCTTCCTTAAAATATTTTTTAACCCAAGCTATCTTATTATTTTCTATTAGTCTTTCCTTGATAAAGGGCCTAGGCTGAGCTTTAGCATACACTCATGTTGTTCGTGTTATACTATTTACATATACATTGTATGTATTTGAAATTCTCATTTACTTTACAATATTTGTCAATTACATATAAGAATTTTTTAAATAAAGGATTTATTACAAAGATCACTGATAGGAATCATGGCGGGCTCCGACATTATCATGAACGTATGATTTGCCTGTTCTATGAAAATTGATAGTCTTGTGGCATTAATGTTCATTATAGCCGATTTATTTTAATTAATAACCTTTGATATTGATTAGTTGATTTTTTCACATATTATGTGCAAAGATTTTTCCCAGTTTTTGGTATCTTTTGTAATCACGCTTCTGTGAGGGGTGTGATTTTAGTCAATGTGTTTATGACCTGGAATCATTTGCGAAGTGCTGGGCTTTCTTATTCTTGCTGGATTCCGGGGTAGGACATGATTTCTTACCTAGCTTTTTTCCCCATAATCAACATAACAAACATAGTGTTAACCTTTGTGTGTTGATTGTTTCTAAAAGGTAATGGTGGACTGCAAAGTTTGGATTCTCACAGCTTAGGTTAACTTTCGGATTTAGATAATTTGTAGGTTGAGCAAGCCTATTAGACACTAAGTGATATTTTAGGGATATGTTTTTGAGCGTAGGTCTTGTTTAGCCAATCATTAACAAGTAACTCTCTAAGCCTAATTCTGATAAGTATTTATATATTAAATATACTCTTAAGTATCAGTGCGTCATATCTCATTGTCCCTGCAGCTTTGGCGGCTTTTAAATATGTAGCTATTTCCGATTGTAGCCCTTACTTAAAGTTATCCTCCAGACTAAGGATTAGTCTAACCACCGCTGTGAACATCCATCCATTGTACCATTTTTATAACCCTTCACTCGGGGCATTAGCGAGTCGAAGGGAGAGGACGTATGGTAATCAGTTAAATAAGAGAAGACAAAATCCCGAGAATTTTTTTCATACCCAGTATTTTCCCAGTATTTTTCTACACTAATTTTAAACCAACTTTAATACCAAGAAATATTTCATAAAAAATAGTATTAACCTCTGGGATCAGGGAGTTGCCCTGAGAAGGTTAATTCATAACTTATTGGTTTAGTGGTGTGAAAGACCTCCCAGAAGCGTGATTACAGAAGATGCCAACCTTCCATTATATTATATGTATGTATTTTTAGCACCTGTGACATTATCACAGATCATATGGTAATAGTTTTGTTTCTCACTGTACGGCATACATGTGAATATCAAAACGGTCACTGAACGTGTGTGTCACAATCAGATATAAATACTCTAAATGAAGCATTAATATGTAGACCACAAAAACAAAATGGACGTATTCATTTTATTTGGAAAATGGTTTTATTCTAGAAAATACAAGATAACTTCAATAAAATACACATTCTGCAAACTTAAAATGAGGTTTATCATTGATATGAAAAACCTTGACACTTGAAGTGTCAAAAATCCTTTAGAATTTATGTGTACGCATGCATACTTATTCATCACTACGAAATCATAATCTGTATTTGTTGGTGTTGATTGTTGTTAAACACACAAAATAAACACCAGCAAGATCGCGCACAATTGACAAAGATCATTACACTTACCAGTTCACAGCGTTGGACCGAACCGAGCTCTTTATAACGCTTTTGCACCCTTTACATCAAGTACAGGCGAGTCTTTTTTACGTACTACATGATAAATGATGTGAGCGTGATCATGCAAGATCACCATTAACTTATGTACATAGTACAATGCCTGTTGAAATGAACCATCCATGCAAGCAACTAAGCCAACTAACTTCAAACAGTAGCAAAACAAAGCAAGGTTGTGTTACATGGATGGAAGGAAATGTGTTTGTATGTGTGTAGTATGTGTAACATGATTGCAAGATCACTGGATCACACACAAACACACACACACTCGCACACACAAATATAGAGTGTGATCTCTTGCATGCATTAGGAGATTAGTAAGTATATAATAAATAAATACATAAGTACTAAATATATGATTACAAAAAAAAAAAAAAAAAAAAAAAAAAAAAAAAAAAAAAAAAGAAGAAATAAATAAATTATGAAAGAAACCTCCACTCAAACTCAAGTGTTGTGTGCGAAAAGATCAAAGTTTTATGCACTCTACACAGCTGTCGCCTACTTTGCTTCTTTTGTTAATTTTATATATTTTTTTTTTGTTGACATGCTCAAATGTTGTCATGTTGATGTCAAGATCAAATTCAAAAACAAAAAAAATTTAAAAAAAATATACATCTAGTATAAAACTTAAGTAGTACGTACTCAACCAGCGAGGGAGTAAAATACGACCTTCATTTATGATACTTATTATTCATAGGCTTTACTCCCTCATTTCACTCTACAGTCCATTCTTTATTTGTATGATTATTGAAATGAATTAAAAGTATTTTATTTAATTTTTCTACCATATTTTTCAACATTTCAATTCATTCCCTCTTTCTCTTTGTTTTTATTGCAGCCAAATGAATCTGGGTTTGTGCTACTTGGTGATCTCTCATTGGAAACTTCAACCGACTCGGATTATGATGATTTTTCTTTGTGCCCGCCATCACCCTGCGATGTTGAATTTGAAAATGCTAATATTGTGATTGATGGAAAGTCAAGTATTCGACAGAAATCCAAAGAAGCAACGGTTAGTATTAAATCATTTATCAGAATGATCATTAAACTGTCAAAGTGACAAAAGCGATCAATAGAAACGAAAACAAAAACCACCACTCTAAACTCTAAACCAGCAAGAAGGAGGTACATAATTGTTGCACCCATATCTTGCCGCTACACTATATGGGAATTATTATGATGTGAAAATCATTTGAAATGTAATTAATGTTCATTTGAAATTTAAATTTATAAATGTGAAATATTTTTCTTCTCTCTATTCACGCACGCGTTCACAATTATTAAACCTGGTTTAAAGTTTGTTGAAAATTCATAATATTAATTTAAATTAATATTTCTTCTTATCTATTAGGGTTTTTACTATAAATATAGTAACTATTTTCAATACCTTTCGATTATTTTACTAAGCAATGACTGATAAGATTAAATAGACGTACTTACTTAGTGCGAATATTTCATTTTTATTAGTTATTCGCTCGCTGTTCGTTCATAAATAATACAGTTTGCACGAGTCTTGCTCTTTTTATTGTAACTAAAATGTAGTAAAATATTTTACTACCTATACATTTGATTGGCATTTTCTCCTAATGAAGAATTAGTTATCACAAAAATGTTTTTGTTGTTTTATGTATCATAAAATGTTTCGAATGTTAGTACATAAGTAGGTACTTTTTATTTCAAGAAATGTATTAGTCAGTAATCAAAATATAAACACCGATTCTTATCAAAAGTTCTTATATTAGGGGGAATTACAAGCAAATTCCAATATGGTAGATGAATCATAGATTACTACTGTGGGCAAAAAGTAGTAAGACTTTTAAATTTAAATTTCTCGCGGAAACCCATTCATCAAAATATAATTTTTTTAAGGTTGGTATGACTGTCGGTGACATCTGTGCCAAATGTCACATCAAAATAATCATTAGTGTTTAGAATACGCTTGTCTTTCTGAAGTACAAAAAGTGCATTCGGGCATTCGGCGATTTTCACAATGAGTGAAATTATTCAACAAAGAAGTTCCATTAAATTTTGTGTGCGGAATCAAATTTCTGGTGCCGAAACGTTCAGAATGTTGCAAAAGGCCTTCGGTGATAATTGTATGTCACGAGCAAGTGTTTTTGATTGGTACAAATTGTTCAAAGATGGTCGAGAACGCGTTGACGACGAACCACGTCCAGGACGGCCATCAACATCAACTGATGATCAACACGTCAATAAAATCAAGGAATTGGTGCTCGAGAATCGAGAATCGACGATTAACAGTCAGAGACCTTACTGGCATCGTTGGAATATCGGAAGGATCAGTGAAAACCATTTTAAAACATCATTTGGGCCTAAGAAGAGTGAATGCACGATTGGTTCCAAAATCACTGCATTGATTTTACGAGACAATTTTGCCAAAAATTCGACTGATATCGTTCCGCAACCACCCTACCACCCTATTCGCCTGACTTAGCACCGTGTGACTTTTGGCTATTTTCTAAACTCAAAAAACCGCTTCGTGGACACCGTTACCGTTTTGAGTCAATTGAAGACATTAAACATGAATCGCTAAGCGCATTGAAGGCTATTCCGGAAATTGACTTTAACAACTGTTTCGAGAATTGGAAAAAACGTTGGCACAAGTGTATTGGGGCCGGGGGGGATTACTTTGAAGGAGACGAAATAGATTTGGAAGAATGAATAAAAAAATTTGAAATTATGAACAAAGTCTTACTAACTTTTGCCCACAGTAGTATGTATTTTTCATGTTCATGCTTTGATGGGAAGTATTCTTCCTAATTTCAATTAAATTCGCACAATTTTAACTTATGGTTTCGATGGATATTGATGACGCTGCTGAAATAAGAGCTTTCTTAAGACTCTCCAAATTTCGGTGGCGAACTTTACAGGCCACACCCTCTAGCTCTGACCACAATTTGTAATCAAGGGGATTCAAATCTCAGCTTCCCGAGGGCCAATCTTCAGCACTAATAAAGGCTGGAATATTCTGACGAAGCCACTGTTGAGTTGTTTTGGCTTTGTGTGCCGGTGCAGAGTCTTGTTGAAACGTCCAGTGCTCTCCATTAAAGAGGGTTATTGTCAAGTCTTTCACCACGCCTTGCAAGACATCCTGTTGGTTCACTTTTGCTCCAGTTTTAACGCCCTTTTCGCAAAAATGCAAGGAACTGGCGCCTTTATGGGATACTCCCCACCAGACCATAACGGATGTTGGATGATGACCTCTCTGAACCCTTCGCACAATAAATTTAGCTTCTTCAGTTGTTCTCGCATAGATTTTGTCGTTTTGCTTATTAAAAACTTCCTCCACCGTAAAATTTTTTTCATCCGTAAAAAAGATATTTTCATGACCGTTTCTTGCGTGCCACTGCAAAAGCTTCTTACATCTTTCCATTCGTATTTGTTTTAGCTGTGGAGTTAAAAGATGGCCTGTGCACCTGCGAAAGGTCTTCATGTGGAGTTGTACACGGATTAGTCGTGGCATGGATCTGGAAGACGGCGAATCCGCTCCCGCACAGCTTTTATGGCTCCACTCATACGAACAACGCGAGGTCGACCACTTTTCCGCCTATCTTCCACTTGAGACGATTCCAAGAAACGATCGATGGTACGATAAACAAACATTTTCGATATTTCGATTTTTTTTTAGCAACGTGAATATCTGACTTGCGATATTTCCGCATTTGTGCAATGCAATCACCGCGATGCGATTTTCGTTATTGCCCCACTCCATATTAATTACGCAAAATGTGAAACCAAACTGATTTGAATTTGTTTTGCAATAGAACATTGTACCAAAAAATGCGAATAACGGGATCATACAATTTAAAATTTCAAAGCCTACTACTTTGAAAAGCTTGTAACAGAACTTATGGCAAGACTAGGTAGAGAATTAAATTGATTTAACTTTACATAATTTTAAATCTTAGTTTTTCTGATGTATCTACTACCTATGTGTTTTTTTATGTGGGGAAAAGGATCACGGCTATTTTTCTCCATTCTATTTTGTTCAATGTCTATCGATTGGTTTCGTTCCTCTTTTTGCTTGGTGGTTTTACTTTATTGCCTTCTAGTTTTCATAGGTCCAGCTGCAAGCATAGTCTTTTAGGAAAATGACTAATCTACCCCATTTCTAATTGATCTGAAGTTTTATGGTTTGTGTTTAAAAAGCGGCTGACCAGAGGGCAGCGTCTGATGAAAACTTGTAGCGCTTGAACCTGAGATTGCGACATTAGTTCACATTATACATTTCGTATCCCTACAAAAAAGTTGGAAGTGAATACCGAATGCATGCTTTGCTTTTCAGATGCTGCTATCCTTTGCCTTGATAGTAAAAAAAAATTCATTCATATCTGATTGCAGTTGTTGTATGTTTCTAGTTTAGATCCGAAATTATTTGTTTTTGTGTTGATTTTTTTTTTCAGCTGATTTTGCATATGATGAACTCATATCTTCTGAATAGTTCAGATGCTCTAGACGCCTACTACTCGCCCCGTACTCCAGATATTGGGTTCTCTCTATTTACAATCCCGTCGAACCCCTATTAGCTTTGTTCACTTTCAATATTCTACACGATTTTGGATCGTTTCAGAGCTAAGTATTTGATTTAGACTGGCCACTCAGAGACAGTAGATCCCAAAGGGAGATGCATATCATAAGATATGTTGGATGAAAAGGTATGGATGACTGAACGTTGTGATATTTTCAAATATTAAGATTGCAAATAATCGAAAAAGCAACCTAATATAACACGCACAACATGAATGGATGCGAAAAAGCTCGGCCTAGGCCCTCCATGGGTTGTTGTGCCATTAAAAGAAGAAGAAGAAGAACCTAAGTCATTCATTGATCCCTAACCCTTGTTAGGCATAAAAGCTTACTGTATTATAAATGATACGAAGAGATAGATAGAGAAAAAGTACAGGGAAAGATCATCATGCTGATTCAAAAAGGTGATTAATAGGGATCTTTAACCCTAATCGGCCTACGCTTCTTATATTATTCTTCTTGATACACTTAAAGTCCTTGTGGGACACAAAGTGACTTTAATCTCTTTCCATATTTTTCTATTTTTCACTGACGCCTTACTTGCAATGATATAATCTCTATGAGCCTTGGGGAGCCTATTCAAATGCATATTTCACTCGTTTCTTGCATTAGCTTTTTATTTGATATAATTGTTGGCCATTGAATTCTCATGTAGCAATCCATATATGTCCGTAGTGTTCTGATGATGGTGACTTTCCATATTTCACATGCAAAGTGAAGATTTAACATTAGATTTGAATAGTCTCAGTGTGGTGCGCAATAATATTTCATTTGAACATTGAAGTCGATCAAGATGGTTCTCGTTTTGCCGATATAACATTAGCTGTTAAAGGTATATAGTTGAATTGATCAACCACCTCTATTTGTTTTGCGTTTCAAAAATGTTTCTTATCAGAGCGCTGTAGATCAAATCTAAAGAATAAAAGAATTTAAATTAGATTCTCTGCGGATGTTTATTTAGATAAATACAAAGGTCTAAGCGTTATAACATGATTGATGCCAGTGCAAGAAAACTAATTCATTTAAATCAGAAAATTGTTGTTTCAAATGATTAGGGAGGTTAAAATTTATGATATTCGATATTTTACATAGATCAAAAATTGTAAAAATCGAATGTTTTTACTTATTCAAACTCATTTTTTATTACGCCAATGAAGCTTTCTAATTTTATTTTAGCAATATACAAAAGAGTACCCAAACTTTATTTTTCGCTCTATCAAATTTTAGAGTCAGTTTCTAACTTCCAAACATGTAAACAAAAAAAGTTTAAAAGAACTAAAACATGTGCCAGTGGCATAATTTTTTGTTTTCGTTATTTTTCGCATTCCATATCCAATAACTTTTGCTTACGGCAAACAAAATTCAGTATGTGCACAAAATTTAAGTTAAAAAATTCATGCCTTCTTCTAGAGGGTGTTTTTTTAGAAGTGTGGTTTTCAATTTGGCAATACTTTTTTCGGAGTTGGTCTTTTTGACAGCTGCAACTTGATTTATGCTCAGTTTGGTTTGCCATTTCATAATAAATAGAGCAGAGTCGGAAATTCGAGCAACTATGGATCGGTTTCGCATCACGTTTACTCTAGTGATTAATGCGCATCCTCAGAGATGCCGTACAGTGCGCACCGAAGATGCTATTACTGCTGTGGAGCAGAGTATCGAAGAAGGCCCGAATGAGTCCATCCGCAATCGCACGCAACAATTGGAGCTGTGCCCATTCACTTTATGGAAGATTTTGCGGAAGGATCTTGGTTTGCGATCTTACCTTACAAAATCCAAATCGTGCAAGAAATGAAGCTGAACGACCATCAAGCGCATCGCACGTTCGGTGAATGGGTCCAAAACGAGATGGCCATCGATCCCGATTTTCACACTGGAAAATTTTGTTCAGCGATGAAGCTCACTTTTGGTTGAATTGGTGGGTACGTTAATAATCAAAATTGTCGCATTTGGAGTGATCATAATCCACAAGCCATTGTTGAGACGCCGTTACATCATCAAAAAGTCACTGTTTGGTGCGCTCTATGGGCAGAGGGAATCATTGATCCATATTCCTTGAAAGATGAAGCCGGTCATAATGTTACAGTCAATGGGGAACGCTATAGAGCCATGATCAATGACTTTTTCGTGCCTGAATTGAAGGATGTTGACGTGGACGACCTTTGGTTCCAACAAGACGACGCTACATGCCATACATCCAACGAAACAATCAATTTATTGAAGGAAACTTTTGGTGAGGCATTATCTCGCGTCGTCGGCTCGTGGGCCTGTGGCGTGGCCTCCAAGATCGTGCGATTTAACACCGCTGGACTAGTTTTTGTTTTTTGTGGGGTTATGTGAAGTCGCTCGTCTACGCAGATAAGCCCGAGACGATTGACGCCTTGTTAGAGAATATTCGGCGCGTTGTTACTGACATACGGCCCCAATTGCTACAAAAAGTGGTCGAAAATTGGGACTCTCGGCTGGAAATTATTCGAACCAGCCACGGCGGCCGCCACTTGCCCGAAATCGGTTTTAAAACATAATGGCAAATCCTTATCTCTTTAATAAACCTAAATTTTTGGCCATAACATTAAATTATATGCGTTTTATTTCTTATTGAAAACCACACTTCTAAAAAAAACACCCTGTATGTACGTAATGTAATAAAACTTAAATATATACGCCATTCCTTCCATATATGGAGAGCAGATGAAAATGAAATTCATACAAATTTGGTTTTTGTTTTTGTTTTCGATATAAATGAAAAAAATTCAAAATAAACAAAAGACTCGACACAAATTTACACTACACAAAGAATGCATAAAAATGACTACAGAGTTAAACAGCAACTTCCGTTTGATATACCTACATAAGTATTTCAGATATACGAGTACATAGCGCTTTATAAAATAAACGAGTACATCCAGCGTAAATATGTAGAATGAGAAGCTGAAACTTGGTGAAACAAGACTGCGTTTTTTTATACGTTTTTGCATCATTATGAGTACATATTATTAAATGAGTTCATATCGTTTCACGAAAAGGGGTGAATTCTCGTACTCGTGTAATTGTACAGTGTAATTGCGACAATTGTAAATTGAAGGAAAACCACTTGAATAGCTTTAGGATTTTAACTCGTATGCAGTTTATCTTTGCACTTCCCTTCCCATTTATTGTAACTTTAAGTTGCCATATTTTTCCCAATTGGCGTCATTCCAATGCGCAAAAATACTTTATTCATTGCACAAATTTTATTGGCATTAAAACCATTTTTGGTATTGAAGCAATTTCAATAATACACTTAAAACAATCTCATATTGCACACACTTTTGTAATATAAATTACTAAATGAATATCTACGCACACACACCGCCGGACGGACGTAATGCACGCCTCTGTGTCATATCAAGCAGGTATAAGGTAAAATCACCAATTGTAGCCACCTACTTAATATCATTAATTATGGAATTTATCTTCTATTTGGTTTTGCCATTAAATTCAACTAACCTTACAACTGATACAGACTGACTTCTACGTGACTCCATGCTATCGACTTCCCATCAGCTGTGGCATTTATTATTCATAACATAAAATTTGGCGAATGTTTTGCTAGATATTTCTCATCAGCTTCTTTCTTACTGTCGTGAAACTCAATGTTTAAATTATTTAGTTATTATAAACATACCTTTTTCCAAAGAACACACAAGACTAGAACCTGTTCTAAATATAGTATGATCAACTTTGTGAGGATTCAAAAATGGTGATATCTTTTTCTTACTTACTTACTTAACTGGCACTACAACCGATGATCGGTGTTGGCCGCCTCTACAAAGCTTCGCCAGTCGCCTCTGTTATGCGCGCGCTGGCGCCCGTTGATAAGGCCAAGTGCAGTCAGGTTGCCCTGCACCTGGTCTTTCCAACGGAGATTAGGACGTCCCCTTCTGCGTGTTTCTCCACCGTGGTTCGAATAAAACACCCTTCTAGCCGGAGCGCTTTCTTCCATTCGCTCAACATGACCCAGCCAGCGAAGCCGCTGAAGTTTTATACGCTTGACTATGTCAGTGTCGGCGTACAGCTCATACAGCTCATCGTTTCATCTTATTCGATACACCTCATCCACGCATACTGGACCATAGATCGTAGGGAGTATCTTCCTTTCGAACGCTCTTAACAGCCTCTCATCATTAATGGTCAATGTCCACGTCTCTGCGCCATACATTAGGACGGGAAAGATGAGGGACTTATAGAGCGTTATTTTCGTCGGTCGAGAGAGGGATCTACTTCTCAATTGCCTATTGAGCCCGTAGTAACACCTGTTGGCAAGAGTTAGTCTCCGCTTGATCTCAAGGCTGACATTATTGCTGGTGTTTATGCTGGATTCTAGATATACGAAATCCTTGACGACTTTAAAAGTATAATTGTCAACAGTGACATTTTGTCCAATCTTTTTCACATTCAAAAAAAAAGAAAAATAAATAAATGATCTTGTTTTACCAGTGTTTAGAGAAATCACTATTCAGCTTCCCTATGATAAGAATTATCTCGGAGTTATTTTGGATAGCAAGCTTCTATGGTGCTCTCATGTCGAGCTGAAAGGTTTTGTAATTGTAACGGAATTGGTTTTAAAATGTAGGACCTAATAAGTTCGTATGGTTTTACTAGACTATGATTAGATCTGTCATAATTACTCGTATCCATGTATCCGTAGTTTGGTGAAGCATACTTAAAGTTAACAGTGTTAGGGTTAGTTTTTGGTAGTTTTTCAAAGAACCTTTTCTACAACATTTTGCATTGATGTTTTTATCAAAAAAAAGATGCACTCTCGAAGCTTTAATTCAAAATATAGTGCTTCTGAGATTTTACGAACTCATTGAAAATTACTAGTGTAACCTAGGGTGTTCCTCTATGAATGCTGAACATTGTGTTGATTGGAAGGAAGATTGATAGGTGGGAGAAAGAAGGAGGGACAATGAGAGAGGAAATGCAATCACAGGATACCGATAAAGAGATGCAATGCTACCGATTCTATATAGCAGTATTAAAACAGTGTTATTCCTGTCTCTGCCCGATAGTTCTTCAAAAGAAAATGTTCGTTAAATGAAGTTCATTTTTATTTCTCATTTGAGCTACATGATATTTCTGTCTCTGCCCGATAGTTCTTCAAAAGAAAATGTTCGTTAAATCTTCGTAAAATTAAGTTCATCTTTATTTCTCATTTGAATTACATGATATTTATAGTAGATAAAAAGAAACAAATATTTAGGTCTAAAGTCAGTTTGTATTTAATCCTCCAACTACATCAAAGGTAATTTTCTTATTTAAATCCAGGGTAAATCTGTTATTGTACTGGTTCCTATAAGCCCAGTATTCCAGGTAATAATTCCACTGACCAAAAAAGGTTCAGTTGTTTGTCTTAGGCCCACAACCGTCATCTCAGTCATCTACAGGCTTTCAGATTTTACTCAAAATACTAAATGTGATGGATTATAAACTGAAGATCTTGTCAATTATCTTGAAGCGTCAAAGAAATGTTCTGTTGAGTGAATGAAACTTTAAAATATGGCTTCAGCTTCTTGATATCAGATCAGTAGATTCAAATAAATTTTCTATTATGAAACATATGAAGCAATTGAACAAAATATCTCAAGTTAATTTATCAATAATTGTGTTTCTTTTCATAATGAATCTAAGAAATGGACAATATTTAGTTGAAGTAACTTAATATCATATATAATGTTGCATTTATTTTCATTAATATTGTTTTTAATTTGAATTGCACATTTGTTTTTAGTTTAAGTTTTGTATTTTTTGACTTACGAGGGTAGATCAATAAGTACCCGTGCGTGAAGACAGGTGGCGTTGCTGGAGGGAAGCTGGCATTACCGTCGTGTACTGCCATCTGTCACACGATACCCACTAAATTTCAGTTTTTATTTGGCAGCCATTGGTATCACACGTGTTTCGTGTTTCGTGATAAAATGGAAAAAGAACAATATCGATCCGTAATTCGCTTTTTATTTTTGGATGGAAAAACATGCTAAGAAATGTAAGCGAATTTGGATGCTGTCTATGGGAACTCTTCACCATCTATGACAACCGTAAGATATTGGTTCAACGAATTTAAACGTGGTCGTACATCTGTTTTTGATGAGAGGCGCCCAGGTCGCCCGGCAGACATGGTTACCGAGGAAATCGTTGAAAAGGTTCACGACATGATTCTCGCTCATCGTTGAACGAAAGTGCGCCAAGTAGCAGAGGCCGTAGGAGTGTCGTACGGAACGGTAATTAATACTTTACAGTATAGGTTAAGCATGAGAAAGGAGAGTGCCGCGATTGCTTACGGTGGACAACAAGCGGATACGGAATTGTCGCGGTCAAATTGCATGAATTGAACTACGAATTGCTGCCGCACCCACCGTACTCGCCCGACTTGGCTCCGTGCGACTTCTTTCTGTTCCCCAAAATGTAAATGTGGTTCGGGGGGAAAAAAATTCAGCTCAAACGAGGAGGTTATCGTCGAGGTAGAATCGTATTTTGAAGAGTTTTAGTTAAAGAAATGGCAGAAACGTTGGGTAAAGTTTATTGTACTAAAAAGAGATTACGTTGAAATATAGGAAAAACAAATTGTGAAAAACTTGCCTATTCATTCCTAACACGGGTACTTATTGCTCTACCCTCGTATTCAGACATAGTCGTTCACTGAATGTATTACAATTCGCAGCCACTATCTTAATGATATGGAAAATTAATTCAACACATGGTCTGATTTTATTATCAATTCTTGTCAGCACCTTTAATTTCCAGTTTTATTTGCACGAACGATTGCGATGATGTAATTTCTTGTATGATCAATTTACATTAAAAATGCCATCGGCGTTTGTTATGTTTATTGCATTGTATTATGTACTCGTATTTGTGCAATAATTTTCGATCCAAATTTTTATTTTATTTTTTTTATTTTAAATTTTACATATATTTTTAAAGCGATTCCGTTCCACAAAGACCACCAAATTATTTTCCAATTTAAGATATTTTATGTAAGTATGTAGACTATATTAAAAGTGTCATAAATTCTTATACTCTAGCTTTTTCACTTCAAGATAAGAGAGATTTCAAATTGACTAGATACTTTTACATTTTTTTTTTTCTACTCATGCCCAAAATTTCCAACAAACATTAATGGAGGCGAAAAACTCGGCCTAGGTCCTCCATGGGCTGTTGTGCCATTAAAAGAAATATGAAACAAATGATAATTTTACGTTATTTTTGGTATGTATAAGTTAGTGTGGAAGGCCTAATAGTTAGGTAGTCCAACCTATATCTCTGTTTCACCCAAGAGAATCTAATCATCTCACTTGGGTCAAGCCAGGATCACACACAAAACAAGTTGGCCTCTTGATATTCAATTCATAAATCTATTTAATTAAAGTAGTATCTGAGTACATAGTGGGCCAGATCTCAACCGAGTCTGCTGAAAGGGTCATGGCCAATGTGCCATTAATGATGAAACTCTCTTCCTTTGATAGTTCATTGACAGCCTCATTACCCTCATGTATTGCCACAGTATTTTTACTGTATTATGTACTTATGTATAGCGCTGGAAACTATAAAAATATTCCTTTACCCGCTCCTAGGGCCTCTGAGAATCGCCTAGCGGCCAGAGAAAAAAAGTGAAGTCGTTATAGAGATTTACCAGTTTGCTGCTTTTATAGAATAAGGACTGCGTCGAATAAAATTGTCCGTTACATTTCTTCCCATACTGTGCTATTGAAAGATTCAAAATCAAAAAATTTTATCTTAGTAGCTTTGAATTAAATGTTAGGAAATATTATGTGTCAGTTGAAGACAATAAAAATTTATTTAACGCGAAAATGGCAAACGAAGTGGAAATGCGAGAAAATATTATTAAAATTAACCCTAAAACCATATCTCGCGTTTTTAAACGTTTTAAGGAAGAACTGCGTATTGATCGGAAGAAAGGTTCTGGTAAAAAGAAGGGGCCACATGACTGTGAGAAGGCGAAGAACGTTGTGACCATTTTAAAGAGAGATCCAAACATTTCGGGAAGGAAATTGGCGGAGAAGGCTGATTGCTCAGAATCTTTCGTGCGCAGGACTAAGAAGGAAGCTGGGCTGAGGACGTACAAAGTTCAAAAAGTTCCAGATAGAAACGCCGTGAAGAATGAAACCGCAAAACAACGAGCGAAAATGCTGAGCCGAGATTTTGTTAAGAAATTTGAATGCTGCATAATGGACGATGAAACTTATGTTTTAGCGGACTTTTCCCAGCTACAAATTACAAAATTCCCAAAGAAATTCCTTGTTTGGCAGGCAATTTGTAGTTGTGGCAAAAGGAGCAGCACATTCGTGACATCGGGTACAATCAACGACGAAATATATTTGAAGGAATGCTTGCAAAAGAGATTCCTTTCATTTTCACGCCAAAATGAAGTGTCCACGTTTTTTTGGCCTGACCTCGCTTAATGTCACTACAGCAAAACGGCCTTAGAGTGGTTCCAACGGAATGAAGTGATTTTGGTGCCTAGAGAAGCCAATCCACCAAACTGTCCAGAACTAAAGCCGATTGAGAGGTACTGGGCTTTAGTAAAAAGAGAGATGAAGGTAACAAAAAAAGTGTCCAAAGACCTTCAAGATTTCAAAAGAAAGTGGTCTGCAGCAGCTGTGAGGGTGTCGGACACTACCATAAAAACATTAATGGAAGGGGTTCCTGAAAAATTGAAACTTTTTATTAAAAACTAACAATTTGTGGTTTCTTGTTTTTATTTTTTTAATCTAAAAAAAATTTCCAAAATTAAATACCCTAGTTTAAAAAAATCGGACTACTGGTTTAAAAGATTTCATAATTTTTGTACCAGACAATTTTATTCGACGCACTCCTTACAGGTCAACATTGCTTATATTTGGACCTGAAAAACAGTAGGTCTTGTGCCCAATGAAACTGTGATGCTACGGTTGAGTTTAAACAAATCAATTCTGCGTGATTGCATTACCTCTCTCATGCTCCCTGCATCTTCCACTCACCTATCAATCTTCCTTCCATTCAACACAATGCTCTTCATTCATAGGGGTACACCCTGTGTGTTGAATATATCAATAAAAAAAAAACGAATGAACAAATATCAATTTTTTATAGCATCTTTATACCAAATAGGAGCGAAAGGACAGAAGTTAGGGTCCAATTGGACCTGAAAAAAAGACAATATAGAAGTTTCTACCTAAACATAAATCCCTAACTATTTAATCTTAGCTTAGTTTGACGAAACCTTAACCCTCAGAAAAAAATGTCAACTTTCTTTTTTTTTATGAACATTTCAGGGGTTCGACAGGTGCCCATAGCTCCTGTGAGACACAGTTATTTACATATGTAATATGATGGTAAACCAGACCTTATAGGATTTTAAATACCAATCAAATGTATCACAGGCTATCATTAGGCTAACTAGCTTAGTTTATAACTATAATAATCTACTTGAAAATAAGACTCATTACAGGCATACTTAAATTGGTGCCTCAGCGTCGTTTATCTGTCCAAACTATCTTAGGTCCATGCAAAACTAGTTAGCTTTTGAGGCGACGCTACAATACATTCCCTACTATACATTTTATCTACGCTATGAGTATTTATGGAAAGATTATTTAAAAATAAATGACTCATTTTTCAATCCAAATTAAAATGTTGTTCTCATATGAAGACAAGATTGCTGGGAGGATTATTGGTACTACATACCGGACCAAGATTCAATTGAGTAAAACCTTCTTTTTTTCATAAATTTTTTTTTTTTTTTTGATGCATTCAACTCACAGGTTGTACCCCTATGAATGCAGAGCATTGTGTGAATTGGAAGTAAGATTGATAGATGTGAGAATGAGAGAGAGAATCACAGGACATCGATAAAGATAGACAGCCATTGTGGCAAGTGTTACCACAATCAACTTCAGTTTTTTTTATCCTTGTCGACTATAACCGCATGTAAAGTAGTTTCCTAAACTGTAACTCATAAGTCTTTATTTGCATTTCTGTTGATGCATTTAGATGGAAAGCTCCGTGCTAGAAATTGAAGGTAATGGCGCTTCTTTTCCAGGGTCAAACACGCACATCTGACCCAGTCCGGATTCTTGGGCTGTTGGGCCATAACATTAAATGACGTTCAGCCCCGCAGCTGTAACCTTAATAACTAAAAAAAAATCACTTTTCTATATATATTTAATCAAACATGTTCTCTTAGAACATGTTTGTCCGCATACATGTTTGATCGCACATGTTGCAACATTAAACCCCGTTTCATCATTATATTTGCACATAATTTCCTAAATTTTTTATATTTTTTTATATTATTTTTCCATTGCAGTTTCGCGTTCAATTTAATGATACACTCACCTCCACCTTTGAATACCCATCCGAGGCCTCATTAGTTATTGAGGATTCATTTTACGGGCATAACGATGATTTGGTAAGCGCCTATGAGAATTTAGTGCTGGAAGATAATACAGATTCGCCAGTGCATCATCATCATCATGTGGCTGTAGATGAAATTATACAACTGCCAACAACACAGAGTAATTCCTCCCCCGCCAATGCCAACAACAGTTCAATACAAACAACAGCAGCGGCAACAACAAAAAATATACTGGGGAATTTGCCATTAGGTAAGTTCTTTTTTTTTATTAATTATAATTTAAAAACAAAACGTCTTTCCATTAACTACAATAATTTCTTTTATGTGTTTAGTAGTACTTAATTTGTGTTTCTGACTACATTTTTCTGTTAATTTGTTTATTAAATGTTTGTAGTTTTTCTTATGGAAACTTATGTTTTTACTGTTTACATTTTGTTATATTTAAGTACATATATGTACTCGTACATATCTTGTTTTCGTGACTGTCTTTAACATAAACTATAATAATTCCTTAAAATGATTTACTACTTTTCTATAGTTTCCTTATAACTACTACTGTCTTTCTACTACTTCTACTAGTACTCGTATTTTTTTAATAACTGCACCAACTAAGCAACAAAATACTATGTACATTAAAATTTTTTTAGATTTTGGCAAATCAAAAAAAAAAAATTTAAATTAAATTTATAAATATGTTTTTTTTGTTTTTCTCAAATTGGCTTACAAAATACTCACTCTACAGTTTGATACAGCAATACAACAACAATTGCGGCCGTAATTGAATTATTGCGGCAGATGCAGACTCGTATGCCGCATACATTTCTACAAAAACATTTTCATACTCGTACATTTTTTTACAGGTAACATTTCTGATGATTTACCACCACAATGTCTCGATTGTTTTGATGAGCTCAAACAATGTAAATTTAAAAGAAAAAAACCAATTTTCAAATTGTTAGCAACACCGTTTCGAAAGTTTTTCAAAATTTTAAGGTTGGTCTTTAATTTGTGTTTTTTTTTTTGGTTGTTTTGTTTTTGTGTTAGAGATTTTCCTGATTGAATAAAGAAAATATTATAGTTCCCATTCCTAACATATAGATTCATAGTGGCTAGTAAGTATAGGAAAATAAAAATATTTTAGAAATGTTGCTCATCAAACAAGTTTGAAGTCGAAGTGCGATTTTAGGTTCTTATTCATGGCATATCTAGTTAAAACATTTGACTTAGGGGTTTTTTTTTTACATTATAAATGAATTAATAGGTTTAGTAAAAACTACAAAACTTCAACAAGTTTGAAGCTGCCAGTTTAGTGTTTCTCCACAAAGTTCGCAGATAGTTTTTGTGAGGGAATCCTCTATCCAGAAAGAGTCTATCACAAAGAGTAAAAATGCACTTCTCTTTATATTTTTTTGAATTAACTTAAATGTATCATGTAAAACTTTTTATAAAAACAATATCAATAATAAAGAAAACACTTCAAACATGTTTGCTGTTGCATCCGAGACTTCTCCACTTTAATCTTCCAACATATACGAACCCAATAAAAAATTGAAAATAATCTCTAAACCGCATTGAAATTATTTTCATCCACCATCACCACCAATACCTACAACTTTTCTCTTCATACATGCATAAATAATAATATACACGATCATACACAACAAGTTCGCACCAATTCCGAATTTTCAAAATTATACTCCTAAAATGAGTTTTAATTAACTATTATTATGATACAAAGGCAAAATTGGCAATGTCAATTGTCTTCTTCTTCTTTTTTTTTTTTTGTTTTGAAAATGCAATACCAATTTTTACAGATTACCCAAGTTTAGCGAAGGGTATAATGTTACAACAGCCACAGCCAGGACACGAACAGCAACCAGAACAACTACAAGCCCAGAAGCAAACACAGCAGAAACAAAAGCAAGAACAACAGGAGCAGTTACCACAAGTGCAGCAAAAGCAACAAGAAAAATTACCAATGCAATACGAAAAAAAAGAGAACGTCGAGCAACAGAAACAGAAGCAACAGCAACATCAATTGCCACCAGTACGTCCAAAAGATCTACCATTAATACCGATAGCAATGCCAATGATGCCAGCAAATGCAGCAACAGCAGCAACTGAAATGAAAGATAAACCTAAAGTACCAATGAAACGTTATAAAATTAATCAACAACTTAATAATCAATTAGATTTCAATGAGTTGCAAAAGGGTCGTGAAGATGATGGTAATACCGCAAAGCAGAAAGTTCAAATAGGAACAGATGAACAGCAACTGGAGAACGTTACAACTGCTGCATGCAGTTTAAACCACGAAAAACTTGCGATGCAAACAGAAACGATCACAACAACAAAAGCAAAAATCAAGAAAAGAAACCTTCCAATTGAAATGATTATACCTGAATATAAACCGGCGCGTGTGGTGCGTGACTTTAAATTGGCAAGTTTCATCAATCCAGCAATCACAGCAACAACAACAACATTAACCACAATCACTTCCACCATCACTACCGGCTCAAATACAAGTGAAAATCATACAACACCCACTACTATGACAACAACATCTCCATCATCGGAGCCACTACCACAATCAACACCACCACCACTAATTATAAAACGCTATCAACGTAAAACTCCCACTGTACTCAATAAACCACAATATGCTCATTTCTTACAAAATGATTTGCTTTTGCAAAAACAGGGAGCAGAAGAAGAAAATGTCCGTAAGAATATTGTTCTACGTACACGTAGTAATGAATTCCTTCTAAATAATAACAGCAACAGCAACAGCAACAACAACAACTACTATATGTATAATAAAAATCCTATGCAATTCTCCAGCAACAATTTATCACCAAATTCCAATGGTCTATTAAATCAGCAGCAGAGAAGTTCCTCTTTTTCATTTGGTAAACAAAATACCAACAACAATTATGAAAATTCCAACCTTAAAAATGAAGCTATTACTACTCCCAAATCTACAGCAACTACTTGTACTGCCCTTTCAACTATTAAATCTATAACTGCTAAATCTATCACTACTATTATTGATCATTCAAATACGACTAAAACCACAGCAGCAACAACAATTATACCACCCTCCAGTACCATAAATTGCACCATTAGTCCTCGCTCTATGAACAAAACCAACAACAAATATACGAAAAATACTATCAACAACAACAGCAACAAGAATTGTGCCTTCTCTTCCTCACTTTCTACTGCTTCTTTATCTTCTTATTGCACCGCAACTGCCACTACTCTCACTACTACTACTTTTACCACAACTAGCTCTTCACCTTTAGCGTTGCCAACTGCATCTACTGCTCTTCTACGTACGCGCATACCTGGCAGCACCTTGTATTATGTTTGAGTTTACCTATGTAAAAACGTACGAGTAATTATTTTACCCTTTACACTATTTCTTCTCCCTAGCATTACGAGTACCTTTGATGTAGTGCTTTCGTGTTGAAAATGTATTTGAAAATGCAAAGGAACTAAGCTGGTTGGATGGAAATGGTTTATTTAGAATGATGTAGAATTGTATTACATGCATATGTACATACTTACATACACATACGAGTATCTTTGTGAAAGTTCTATTTCTTCATCGTTTTTAATGTAGTAGAGTATTTACTATATTGTATTGTGGTGTCAGTACTCATGTTTTACCTTTCATATTTATATCTATCTTTATTTCATACTAATCCTAACTTTTTGAGCACAATTCTCGAATACGTTCCACAATCTACATAAATAAGTGCCACACTCCGTACATTATAGAAATTATATTCGCTTAACTTTGAGCCTACCATACTTACTTGACTGAATAAAATTTGTATTTTGAAGTTATAATTTATCGAGCGGGGTGCGAAAAAAAAGGAAAGTTTCAATCTCGTTCCACGAAAGAAAAATATATACATATGGTATCTCAACTTAGTCGCTTAAGAAACTTTTTATTATTCATTAGGTGAATTCGCAAGGGAACAAGAAAATTTTACTCCCGCATCAGTTGAATAAGTCAAGAATTGTATTTCCTCTTCAAATAGTTATCAAAAATGTTATCAAGACACTCGTTTCTTGAAGTCTAGCTATTTGAAAATAAGTACTCGTATAGGAGATATTAAGTGAAAAAATATGAAAAATAAAATTAAATTTAAAATACATGCAACAAAATGCAAAATTTTTATAAGTGTGTAAACTTGTCAAAATTTGTATGAAATTTGACAGTTTGTTTACGTGTTTAAGAGGCATTCCCGAGTTTACATGAATCCGACTAATACATATTATTATTGGGGAGTACACTGCATTCTATAAGATTTATTCTGTCAGTAAAATATTTCCATAAGTCTAAACTCCGATAGAAATTTTAGTATCGGTCTTACTCATTCTATAAGATTTATTCTGTCAGTAAAATATTTCCATAAGTCAAAACTCCGATAGAAATTTTAGTATCGGTCTTACTCCAATGAAGCTTAAAATTTTACAGTTTTTTTACGTGTTTAAGAGGCATTCCCGAGTTTACATGAATCCGACTAATACATATTATTATTGGGGAGTACACTGCATTCTATAAGATTTATTCTGTCAGTAAAATATTTCCATAAGTCATAACTCTGATAGAAATTTTAGTATCGGTCCTACTCCAATGAAGCTTAACTTGACCTGGGATGTGAACCAACAAAATTTCCCAGTATGGTTCGGTTCAGTGGCTCAACGTTTCTCTGAACAACTGGTTTAGTTCAAAACCGGTTCTTCCACACCTTCGAACCGCTAGTTCGGTTCAAAAATGGTTTGGTTTGAAAACATTAAATGAATTAATTAGTCATGGAGAATTTTTTTTTTTTTTTTTTGTAACTGAACTTTTTCTTACATTTTGTTTTAAGAGCGCTTAATTTTCATCCTCACTACCACTTTTGAAATTTGGGGAATCACTTAATGAAATGCAGTTTTCACGGTTGCAAAACGTAATCAAATTACTTAGAAGAAATAATTTGTGTTGCAAAGTGAAATAATGTATATATTTTTTTAATTATATCAATCCATTTGTTTCAAGCAAACCCGGTTTAGTTCTGGTTTGGTTCAAGTGAAAAAAAACGTTAACGGTTTGGATGGTTTGGTTTAAAAATGGTTTGGTTCAATACCTTTTTGGATCCCTGAAATTGACATCTGGAATTTGATAAAATTAGCTTAAATCAACTAAGCCAAATTTTATTGTAACGCCTACTAGAACCTCAAGCAATTTCGTTTTTGCTACTTCATACATAATTAGTAATGTTTAATCAATATTTACTGAGTGATTTCTATTTGTATCGACTCATTTTTGAATCTGAATTATTGTTCGAAATGGTTCAATACTTTTTGTTCCATATGTGAAACGGTAAGTCTATTTTCTGTTCCGGCCGGAAGACTGTTGAAACGTGCTGATTCAGAACTAGGCTTGAGTCTCTCTGTAATTTTATGCTCTGAATCCGAATTGGAGGAGAGAGGCATAGGTTTTCCACGGAATTTTTTTGCAATAAATGATGTACTAAATTAATCAGCTGATATCTGTCACCTTCTCTCATACAATCTCAATGTACGGCACATGTTGAGACTTGCCCAATTTCATGCGTTACTTCAACGTATACACGTTGTTTATGGACCACGCTTCTTACATTTACATGTTGTATGGTATGTATATCATCTTGGTTGTCAGTTGTAAACATATTTCGCTCTCATGTACACAACGGATTCTAACCGACAGAGCCTTAAGTAAGGGCCTATCATTGCATGTGTTGACCGAAGTCAGATTTAGACTTTTGGTATTCCCTCTTCCTTAGTACATCACACAGACTCCATAATCTAGGAACTAGGGACTTTTGAGGTAAATCTTTTATATATAAATAATATTTTGTTTTTAGTTTTAATTCGGAAAATAATTTTTCCAAATTTGTGGCAAGTTCATCAATTTGCAAAATACTCAATTCTCAGGTTAATCTCTACCCACTTTTGCATATACGTTACTGACTGTTTCTCCCCCTTTCATGTAAATTTGGTTCATCCCCATAAGTAATTTGTGCTCGTAACGTTTAGATCTTCATGCTAGCTTTTGAATATACAAAAACCAAATACCACTCCCAAAATATATGCTCCATTTGTTGTTGTTTTGCTTATATTAAACTGTAAAAACTCAAATATTAAATATACATTAACCTGGCACCAAAAAAAAAAAAAACAAAAACACAAAACAATTTTTATCATTTGTTTAATTTTGTTTCACATAAAAAATCATTTATGTAATTAAAATTTTTTCATTTATGTGTAAAAAAAATCTTAATTTACCAAAAACAAAAAAAAAGACATCATAAATATCATTAATTTAACATTAATTTTTTTTCTTAAATATTTTTTACAGATGTAATTTAAATTAATGAAAAAAAAAAAAACAAACTTTAAAGCGTGTGTGTTTGTGTGCCTAAATTTAATGAAATAACAATTTATGTTTTACAACAAAAAAAAAAAAAAAACAAAAAACTAACAAAATATGTCAAAAAAAAAAGAATTAAATCAAAATTATATTTAAATGTTGCTATTTGTCAGCAATAGTACATAAATACTAAATATTTACTTTTAATTTTTTTGTTTTTTTTTAAATAACCAAAAAAAAAATAACCACAATGCCAAATGCCAAAAAAATTTAAAAATAAAAAATCTAATATGAAAGTTTGAACGCCAAGAAACTGCACCAAGAACAACAAAAGACAACAACAACAATTCATAACAATAGCTGTAGTGTTGCGCATACAAAAAACATTCTACTTAATGCTAAATTAAAAAAAAAAAAAAAGTAAAGAAAAGAAAAAACATAACCGCTAACCACCGCATTTCAGTAAACTAAAAGCTAAATTTCCCCATTTTCCCCTCATTAAAACGAAAACAAACAAAATCGACAAAAAATAAAAGAATAACTAAAACTTTACTTTACGTTTACATACTGAAAACGTAACGTTAGCAATGAATAAAAAATGGTGTTTTGTGTTGAGGTAACTAACTCTATTACTTTATTTATTTATTATGAATTCCAATCAACTATAAACATAAAAATAAACTTACTATTCAACTATCACCCACTAAGTAATTCTATTGACTTGCCACCGTTGCATTCATAAATCTTACTTACTACTTAAGTATGTAGGTGCTACACATTCATAAATAATATTCACATTTTGTATGTATGTATGTATGTATGTATGTATGTATGTATGTATTTAGCAGCAATTAGTTATGCCAATTTAATTAATATTTTACTAAGTATTAATATTATGTAGCTACTAATATTGAGAAAGAGAAACAAAATTATAATTAATATAAATATTTTCATTAAATCAGTTTGCTCGTCTCGTAACATTCGATATTATGATGTACACGGTACAGTCGCGTCTGGATATAGTGAACTTATTTCTATTGCAAGGACTGTTCACAGTATCCAGATTGTGTTCACTAAGTATCTATCAGGGTTGATATTTTTTGTTCTAAAACTCGTTTTATTTGCTCCAAAAACACATTTGTGATGAATGTAAATGCAAGAGATCGCATTAGAATAAATTTGTAGGAAAATAGAAAATAGTGATCGCAGTGGACTGCTACGCAGAGTGTCCGCGGTTCGAATCTCGGTACAGGCAAAATCAAAACGTAGAAAATATAATTTTTCTACACGGCACCACCTCTTGGCAGGCAGTGGCAAACCTATAAGAGTAAAAATTGCCTATAAAAAGCTTTTCACTTCGCCGTTCGGTTTCGGCATTAAACTGTAGGTCCCTTCCATTCCTTTACAAATATAACACGCACAACATGAGTGGATGCGAAAAGCGAAAAGCGAAAAACTCAGCCTAGGCCCTCCATGGGCTGTTATGCCATTAAAAGTAAAAAGTAATCATAGTCTAGTAAAACCATACAAACTTATTAGGGACATAAATACTGTTACACACATTTGATGTTATAAAATTAAAATTAATTAATTTTTTTGAACAAATTTTTTAAAATATATTTATTGCTACCATATATATTTTGTATACAAAAAGCAATTACTTATTCGAAATGCCCGCCTTTGGTCTTCACGCACGCCTTAAGTCGCACTGGCCCATCATCAACAGCTTCACGCACCTCGTGCATTGGAAAAGTGCTGTCAGCACGAATCAAAGCAGTCTTCAGAGAATCAATGTTGTGGTATCCATGTTCTCTAAAATTGTCCATAATACAGTGGGTTCAGATCAGGGCTGGCAGACGGCCATTCTTCAGAGCAAATTGTTTTGAAGCCAGATCTGGGTCGTCTTAGCCTTATGAGCTGGCGCAGAATCTTTCTGGAAAGTCCACGGCTGGTTTTTGAACAGGGAATGGTTAAGTGGCTTCACAACAGCTTCCAGAACAGTTTCTTGATAAACTTTAGCCGAAGTTTTGACCCCTTTGTTCACAGAAATGCAATTCAGTGACCCCATCGTAACTGACACCCCACCAAACCATGACTGAAGCTGGGTTAAGACCCTTTTCGACCCGTGGGATCAGTTCAGATGCTTCCTTAGATGACTTAGATCATTTTGCTTGTTCAATTTTTTTCCTGCACGGTTATAATTTTTTCATCCGTAAAAACAATTTTTTCGTGCTTCACCAAAAGACGTTTGGATTTTTCTGCCCTATTTTTTTCCAAAGCTGCAGTCAACAAATGTCCGGTGCGATGGTTGAAGCCACCAAGTCCCTAGTCTTTCTTAATAATTCGAATCATGGACTTTTGCGTGATATTCAACTCACGGGCCATGATTTTCTGTTTTCGTAGCGGATTTTGCTGAGTTATTTATTTGACGGCTTTGATGACTTGTGACGTGCGAACTGTACGTGGACGGCCCGACCGGTGGCGGTCTTTGATATCTCCAGTCTCCTCAAACAGTTTTATGCACCGGTAGACGATCATGCGACTAATCCCGAGTGGGCGGAGCGTTATCATTCATTCATTTCACACTTAAACAGTGCAATACGGTTCTCATTATCTAACCACTCCATGGTGCTGGGCTGACACAATTTTGAATTCCCGTTACAGGCTAACGCTATAAAGGTTAGCTTTCATAAACCATGTGGTAATGACAGGGTATGTTCAATTCTCACTATTGGAATGGGTCTGTTCAATGTTGTAACAGTATTTATGTCCCTACTAAGTATTGAAAGAATTACGCGAATTGATGTTTGCTTCTGGCGTTCTGAAATCAACTTTCGCATAGACTTTGCAGTATACCAGCATAATCAGCAGTGTTGTGCCTAGCCCATGCGATAGCGTAATCGAAACTTTCAATAGTTTCAGTAGCTTTTACAGGATTTGTTATCTGTATTTCGCCTTGGTCGTCGTCATCATCAGATTCTGCAATATTCTCGTTATATTTCTCCAAATGAATCGGATCGTCATTCGTTCGATTGCATGCCATTTTTCAATATCGATTTCAGTGTAGGTTTCCTAAAATTAATAGAGTGACAACTATAGTAAATGAGTAAGCAAGTAAACGAAAGCAAAGGCCAATAAAATCACCTCCGTGATAACAACAAATGTATGTCATGGACTTTTCTATATTTTTCCTGTAATATTTTTTGTTGACGTAACCACAAAGGGACATCATCGTCCTTCATCTTCACCTTGATTTGATTCTGTTGCATTGAAGCATTCTAATAGAGGCTTTCAACATTTCACGATTACATTTGCCTCCAGCTGATACCAAGCAAGCATTAAAAACGATACAGCATCTTTTAAAGTTTAAGTTCTGAGTAATGTCATCCTTCCCAACATATATTTAATAACAACAGATGTTTTTTGTAGTACAGCTTAAAGGCAGCTGATTTTGTAGCAATCAACAGCACAAGTACAATTTGGGGGAATACCCGCTTTCATTTCTGATTCTTTGTTTCTTGTGCTTGAAGTTGCTTTCAAAATTTTTTTTCACTATTTGGAGGTTTTCGAATGTTCGCTATTTAGAGTCGATATTTAGAGTCGAGGTGTTCACACTATCGGGTGTTCACTATACCCAGACACGATTGTCTAATAAATTTATTACTAACAAAACGAAGAAACAAACTTTGTTGTTTCACGTTTTTCGTTTTTTATTTATAGCATTATAAATTTACTTTAAATTGAATTGAAAAAGTTAACTTGAATTGTATTTTACTAATTTGCATTGAAATAGTTTCAAAATTAATTTAGTAAATTTTTGTTTTATGTATATTTTTAAAATTAATTTCTTTTGATAATTAAAAACTACTTCGTTTTGTTAAACCTTCCCAACTAGAAATACACTACCCTAAGAATGTATCTTATATAGTATTTACAATCGTATGTAATTTCTTCATACTTATGAATCTGTAGACTTTTGCCAACATGACTGCATCTTTTCTTTTCAATTCGATGCGCTTTTACTTCTCCTATTTTCTGCTATTTAGTTCATAAGTTATTGCTGCTTGACTTTAACTACAAATGCTTCAAACTTCCACATAAAAATACAACAAAAGCGAATCGAATTTAAAAATAAAAAATTATAAAAATTCGTATGTAGAGATCAGTTGTTACAACAAAAGTCCACAGCAACATATTTTTATATATACATACATATGTACATATGTATGTAGTGCTGGTAAAACGATAATTAAAAAAATAAAAAAGCACAGGTTTTGAACTCCTAAACTAAAAGCCGATCTCTAAATATATATTTTTTTTCAAACCAATGAGTCTAGGGAACTGTTCTCGATGGCCCTCTTCCACTTTTTTTTAAGAATATTTTTTGCTGAAGACTTCATCTACTTATCACATATTTCAAGCCTTTGTTTGTTTGTTTGAAGTAATGGTTCGATCCATGAACTTAATAAGAGCTTTTGTTGTGACATCCTCAGTTACGATAGGTTCCAGGCTCTAAGATTGTCGAAGAGTATTTCGACCTTTTCTTCCATAAAACTGGACATTTGCAATGGAACTGAACTACCACCGTTTCCTATTCCTGTGATTGCTTGCAGCTCAAGCAGAAAATATTGTATGTAGAGATCAGTGTGCCCATTCTGGCTGCTTGCATTCAAATTTGTAATGACTACGAAGTCAGTTTTGACACATCCAATGTTCTGTTTTCCTCCAATTATAGTTCGGCCAGAACGTTCTACTGATCCTGCATCCCCATTAGCCATTTCCAGCTACAATTGGCTTTTGGAAGTGGAAGTATGTGTATGTTGAAACAATTTCGCTCTTGACTGTATTTAGTGTTGTTAATATTAATTCATTCGGTGAAGATCCCTTTCACGCCATTTCGATGCCTTTGATATTCCGATGTCCCTGAACCCAGACCAAGCTATCACTATGAGACTGTCTCTGTACTGGTTAACTAGATTTGAGGTTGTTGTTGAGCGCTGAGCGATGAAGGCCTTTTAAACCGTTTATGAAAATTTTCTAAGAAATTACTATCAAAAACTTTCGAAAAGCAAGGCCCTCAAAAGGGTCGACAGTTGTTATGAAGGCGTAAAACTTTTTCCTTTACTTCGCCTCAGTTTTCAAACTTGTAGGATTTCGGAATCATAAACTTATACAACGATATCAATCTGAACACCACCGTGACGTAGCAGTGTATTTCGTTTCAGTGAATGTGATCAGGGCAGTGTCTTCTTTCAAAAAGTTACTAACCCATTGCCGCTGAGAAAGTAAAACTGTACTGTGTAATCGGCTTCAGGCAATGGCAAACCTACAAGAGTAAAAATTGCTATGAAAAGCTTTTCACTTCGCCGTTCGGATTCGGCTTTAAACTGTAGGTCCCTTCCATTCATGTATAAATATAACACGCACAACATGAATGGATGCGAAAAGCTCGGCCTAGGCCCTCCATGGGCTGTTGTGCCATCAAAAGTAAGTAAAGTAAGTAATCGGCTGCTCGCTTGTTTTGGTAGAAAATTAGGGGTTCGGACAATGGCGTAATGAAATATGATAAACTCTTCGACAGATGCCATTCCTTCTTGTTTCATTATTGATTTTCAATTCATGACAAAAATATAATATCTTCAAAATTTTTGCGGATTAGCACAAGTTGACGTTGCAACTTCTATTTTTATTCGTCTTTTTTCGTAACACAATGGCCAATAGTGGCCGAGGCCGACCTTTTTGCATTCATTCATATTAGCTGATTTTAATGTGAACACTAATGAAATGGACCTAATGTTTTATGCCAAATCGAAACGACGAATTATTAGTCGTTAAGTGCCGTGTAGAAATTCTTTAATTTTTGACTATACCAAGTCTCTGGTAGACTAAGCCTGGTAGACTTAGCAGTCTAGAGCATTTTTTACACATGATATCTTTTGTATAACTGAAAATCGAAGTGTGAAGAAATCATAAATAGTCATGAAAATTAGTCGGCATGGTGCATTTGCATTTCTACCTTGAAAAACTGCATCACTTCAGACTGAACAACTTAATATACTCATAGTGATGGAATACCACAAAAAACATTGAATTGAAGGCGCAAGCAGGTTCAGAGTTAGCAAAAAGAGTGTTGGGAGCGGTTAGGTGTTGGTTCAGATAGCAATAATTATACCTAATGACTGACATTTTTACTAAAGACTTTAAAGACTTTCCTTCTGCTACGGCGACCACGAAGAAGACCCTAAGATTAAACGAGACACAATTATGAAATCACAATCAGAACCATGTGAAAGAGATTTACCTAATTCGATTAACGTAAGCCGTGCATCACTTTTAAATTACATAGTTTTCACTATTGATTCTTCTCTTAACAGAGAAGAATTACAGGATTCCTCACATCGGGCAGTTTAAGTTTGGTAAGATTATAGTTTAGGCCAATAAATGTTTAAGCCTGATGAAGTCGTTTTTACAGAATTGTATGTTCCTTTATTAGTGATTATCAAAGAGAGCCGTAAATACTCCTGAGCTTAGCCAATTCCTCTGAGGATTTTCATGATGAAGCTGATGAGCACTTCATCTGTTATTGATTCATCTGTGTAGTAGTTATTTCTATAATTCAGTTTTTATTATTCAAGCACGTTACAAAATTCCAAGAGGCAAGCCGATGAGATGAGGAACATCGATCTGAGATATTTATTTTGTAATTCTTCTGAAATCAGAAGCATTCTTATTTAGTTACTTTCAAAATACCCTGGTGGTTGAAGTTGAATATATCCGGAAATCAAAGTTAAAATTATTAAAATTCATTTTTAATATTATATTTTGGTATTTCTGATAAAAATTATTCGTGGTAAAAGTGTGAACATTTTTTACTTTTACACCACTGACAACACCAGCCTCCTTCCCTTCTCTCTATTTTTCGCTCATATTGGGAATTAATAAACATTTCTGTTACCAAGACCCTTCAAAACAATGATTGACAGGAATAACAGATGATTATCGTGAAAGGAAGGTCTCATCATTATGGAGTTAACGACTTTAAGATTCGTGATTAGTAACAGATTAACCTAGAACACTTGTTAATTACCCATTTGGGTGTAATCAACGATCATCGCATAAACCCAAAGTTAATTGTTTGGTCGGAGTTCAAAAAAACAGTAACACGAGTAAACTGAATTATCCAAAATGCATTCTTTGATCGATTTTAAATTGAGAATTAAATGGCAGCACGCTTGATCGCCTGAAAATATCGCTTTACCAGCATTAAGCAATACTCACTTATGTTTAACTCATTCTTAAAATATTGATTCTTACACTATCTCTAGTACTTTCTAACTTATATGTATTGTAAATTTTTTTATTAATTTGTCATTTTCTCTCCTTTTCATTTGCAATTCAGGTTCAGCGCCACTAAGTTTTTATACGCCGGTCAAAGCACCCATTGATAATCTCTTTCAATTGGGCGTGACACGTGCCCCGAACGGTAGTAGCCACACAACAAACGGTAACGGGGCCGCCGGCACACATAACGGTAGCAATGTTAGCAATGGCAGCGTTGTTGGCGTCAATGATATCCTGAATGGTGGTGATAGGAGCAATAATGGCAGTGCAGCGGGAAACGGTGGAGGCGGCGATGAAAACGATGAGCCTGAAAGTCTGCAATATATAAAACCAGCAAATGATGATCTCACTATTGCATACAGTGAAGGCGCTCAGAAAACTGATTTGCTGTATTGAAAGCACACACACACACACGCACGCACGCACGCATCCACATCCAGGCACACACGCGCAGCAAACATAAAAGTACTGAGTGCGTGGGGAAGAGAGGTAGCGCGTAATGATAAAACAACAACAACATAAAGAGATAACGTAAATAATTGTCAATTTTCATATGAACGATAAAGAGTCGATTGAGCTTCTTTGTTTTTTTTTTTTTTGGTGGTAAATGTGAGTTTTTCTATGTGGCAAAACAAACAAAACAAAACAAAACAAAACAAAAACAAACAACAATTTGTTTATGAGAGAGAAACTAGTAATGATGTTGTTGCTTTTATAGTGCTCCCATTTTTCAATTGAATTTTTGAATGATTTTAAGTCATATTATTATAATTATAATATTATTATGTATTATTTGTATTATTAAAATATATATGTATGTATACTATGTGAAGAAAAATGAATGTTTATTTAACTCTTTCCGGCTCAGTGGTATAAAAAGTCGACCAGTTTTGTGTGCAAAACAACAAACAAGCTAAGTTCTTTTACCACATTTCTGAGGTAATTTGAGTACATGCTTGGGGGAAAAAAATTGTCCCGCGTGTAAAAACCGAGCTGGTCCAAAAGGCGCCTGACTTTTGACCAGCCCCAAAAATTGCTGTAGTGTCTTGCAAATTCCATGAACAAGATGCAATATTTTGTGCGCTGGATACAATTTTTTGTTATTCTTTGCATAAATCGCTATCGTTAAAATGAGTATATGGATTGCAATATAAAAAGTTGTTCTTTACTTTTTCACTGTTTGCTGGCAAGTGCGCCGGAAAGGGTTAACTGACAGGAAAATAGAGAGAGATAAATAATAAGGAAAAGAACAAAACTGATTATGAAAAAGAAATTGTTATGACATTTAAGCAAAAGAAAAAGATAGCAGTTTTAGTATTTTTTTTTTTTTTTTTTGATAATTGTTTATTATTTGCTTTATATATAGTAAAATAAAAAAAAAAAATTATCAACATGAAATTCAATTGAGAAATACTAGTACTGCATAAATATTTAATAAAATTTAAATAAAATGTAAAAAGCGCATTTACACCCACCCATACACACACACACACACACACACATTCATACACATTCAGAGCAAATAAAATACCAATAATTAATGGAAATTTCAAACTTTTATTTGCACTCTGTATTAAAATAAAAAAGAGAGAAATAAGAAAACAATTCAGAAAACTATTCTTATTATATTTGTATATACATATGTAATTGTTTACATTACACGTATCGATTATTAATGATTGAAGCTCTATTCGTTTACGATCCTTTCTAACTTATCAATTACTTTCGTTTTGTATTTTTTATTTGCACTTTATTCTATACATTTATATTTTTTGTGTGTAAATCTAAGTTTTTTTTTTTTCTTGTATTTACTTAAATTTATTAATTTTTATAATAAAAAAATTTATAACTCTTGCTCGATTCGATTCGAATAGTCGCATATAAAAATTAGAAAGCTAAAAATTATAAGCAAAAAATAATATAAGTATAAAAAAGTAGTCGCTTCATGCATCCGACCGTCGTAATGTTGTTAGGTGTGTTCCCGTTCTCGTAGTACAACGCGGGTGAACGCGTTCCCGTACACAAAAATCTTGTAAATGAGAGCGGCGATGAGAGAGTATTGCTCCACGAAATAGCCCACGTCGAGTATAAAAACGTTAAAAGTGGCAAACAGCAAACAGCAATCAGCAATCAGCCGTTTTATTTTTATCAACTGCTTTTTTGTATTTGTGAAAGTAAATTGCAAATTCTAAATTAAGAAATAACTAAAAGAATTTCCTGAAAAAATTTGTTTTATTTAGAAAAGGAAAAGTTGGAAAAATACTTGAACATTTGTTAATTGTTTGACTATTATTTGACAAGTTTCTGCTTTCTTTCACAATTTGCCATTTTGTTTCGGGCAAGAAATGTGTGTGCTTTGGTTTTTGTTTTTTGTTTTTTTTTTGGTTCCCATACTTTTATGCATTCTTGTCTCTCACGGAGAGTATTTCTTATTTACTCTCATTTAACTAGGCTTTGCCGAGAAAGTAAGGCAACAGATCTAGACCTACCCAATAATTAAACATTTTGAAAGAAACAAAAACCAGAAATTTATTTTCAAAATACATGCCCATATGCAAAATACATACAATATATAAATTTATTTAAAGCTTAAGCAAAAAGAAAATTAAATAAACAACAATACAAGCCTACATATATTTAAAAGAAAATAAAATGAAAATCAATCAATATTTGTTTGTAATATTTCTTTTATGTCGTATTATATACACACTATTTACTATAAAATTATTATATACATACATAAATACATACATACATATACTATACACATACTACATACATACATTTAATTTAAAAAATATATTTGAAAATAAATCTAAATAAGGCAATTTACTTATTTTTGTTGTTCTTCTTTTTCATATTGCTTATGTTTATTATTTTCGAAGAGCTCCTTTTGCTCCCGTTTACTTACATTTACTTCTTCAAATCTGTAACCTGATGAAAGCTTAACGACTTCCAATGTTGGTCCATGCCTGTCGTCATTGGTTTTCGGTCTTACACAACACGGGGTTTTAGTACTTCGCCGGAAGGCTATGGACTGACCCAAGAAAACCATTCAAAATACCGTTATCGCGAAAACTCGAACCAATCTGACAAAACGGATGATACCATGATACTATTCCTTGGACCCAAATTAGGTAAGATCAGCAATCAAAACCAATGCCGCAAAAAAAACAAAAAGAAAAATAAAAAAGGTGTTGGAAATCCGAGCACAAATTGCAAATTTCGAAATGAATTAAAAGGATTTTTGCTATCATTTGATGATAGTTAAAATCGTTTTTAACATCAGATAAACATGATTTGCATATACGAGGGTAGATTAATAAGTACCCGTGTTTGAAGACAGGTGGCGTTGCTGACGGAAGTTGGCCATCTGTCACACGATACCACAATAAATTTCAGTTTTTATTTGGCAGCCATTAGTATCACACGTGTTTCGTGTTTCGCAATAAAATGGAAAAAGAACAATATCGATCCGTAATTCGCTTTTTATTTTCGGATGGAAAAACATGCGAAGAAATATAAGCGAAGTTGGATGCTGTCTATTGGGACCCTCCACCATCTATGACAACCGTAAGATATTAGTCCAACGAATTTAAACGTGGGCATACATCCGGTTTTGATGAGGAGCTCCCAGGCCGCCAGGCAGACGTGGTTACCGAGGAAAGCGTTGAAAAGTTCCACGAACGAAAGTGAGTGAAAGGAGTGTCGAGGAAATCGTTGAAAAGTTCCACGACATGTTTCTCGCTGATCGCCGAACGAAAGTACGCGAAGTTGCAGAGGCCATAGGAGTGTCGTACGGAACGGTATTTACTTAATATTTTACATAATAGGTTAAGCATGAGAAAGGTGTCGGCCCGATGGGTGCCGCGATTGCTTACGGTAGTCAACAAACGGAATTGTCGCGGCCAAATTGCATGAATTGAACTATGAATTGCTGCCGCACCCACAGTACTCGCTCGACTTGGCTTCCTGCGATTTCATTCTGTTCCCCAACGTGGCTCCGGGGAAAAAAATTCAGCTCAAACGATGAGGTTATCGTCGAGACAGAAGCGTATTTTGAAGAGTTTGACAAATCGTATTTCTTGGAGGGGTTAAAGAAATGGCAGAAACATTGGGAAAAGTGTATTGTACTAAAAGGAGATTACGTTGAAAAATGGAAAAAAAAGTTCTGAAAAACTTGCCTATTTATTCCTAACACGGGTACTTATTGATCTACCCTCGTATATGAGTAATTGCCCCGACCTAAAAAATAGATACTCTCATATGTCGGTTCGAATACTTAGTAGGACCGAACAGTTCTTGCAATGTAACTGTTGTGAGCTCATCCCTTGAAAGCGTTACCGCAGAATAGTCCTTTGATAGTAATGCCATCCTAAAGAAGGTCTTAGGAATCTACACTTAAAACTCAACCGTTTGCAACTTTTACCATAGTGGCAGTACCTATGCAGGTCATTGTCATTGCCATATTGTTTCTTTTAACATCAAATTTTTGCGGTGAAGCGATAACTTCGTTTCACCTTATGCTTTCGCAAGATTCCTAAGAATCATTTACGGTGGACTTGGATTTGATATCATCCGTCAGGTGGCTTCAGGTTCAAGGTACATACTGTAAGAAGCACTTGTTCGTATCCAACTCAGCCCTTTCCTTAAATGGTCATCCTAACATGATGGTGGCCCACTAGTGGTGTGCTTTATATAACTCGTCGCGTGTCTTCCCTTTCGGTACCTCTAGCCTGCCACTACCTCTGTAGCATCGGTCGCTGATGTTTGATGCATTATATAAGTATTTGATGTTGTACGTACACTAGCTTAACCCTTTCGGTACCTCTAGCCTACCACTATCTCTGTAGCATCGGTCGCTTGATGCACTTTGATGTACTATGTAAGTATTTGCCATTGCACATACACTTGCTTAAGCCTTAGTTATTCAGGTATCAGCGACCTTTGGTATCCCTGAACAGTATGATGTATTCGGTCTTTGCGTAGGTATGAGCGTTACCTATTGCCTTCTTTGCTGTGAAGAACAATCACGTGAAGAAGTTAATAAAACTTCAACACATAGTTCGTGAGTTTTGTTCCTTTAAACTATTTGTTGTCTTCATATTTGAAATACAGCCCAGTTAGGCTTAAGTACCTATAGAACTTGATGGATTTACCTTCTCGTAGCACGCATGCGTGATAAGACCATACTGAGTCCCTGTGGCGGGAAAATATCAAGGAGAAACTATACACTCATCTCCCCTGACCACCAAACAAATTTATAGTTGACATCATTAAGTTCGGATTCATCCAAATCAAAATTTCGCAGCGATTTTTTAAAATTACTCTTTCTGATTTTCGTCAATATTTCGACATGCCGATATTCCTCAGCGAATCTATCTAATTTCTTCGCTTGTGTAATTCAAGACTAAGGAGAGAAATATTGTCGATGGTAATGCTTCATATTCAACAATCTTTGCCATCGTCATCGATTTCATCGCACATACACTGAAAGAAATGCTTGAGTAGTAGCTCTAATTACTTTACTTTTAATGGCACAACAGCCCATGGAGCGCCTAGGCTGAGCTTTTCGCATCCACTCATGTTGTGCGTGTTATATTTGTACATGAATAGAAGGGACGGACCTATAGTTTAATGCCGAATCCGAACGGCGGAGTAAAAAGCTTTTCATAGACAATTTTTACTCTTGTAGGTTTGCCATTGCCTTCCAAGAGGTGGTGCCGAGTAGGCAAATTTGTTTTTATACTTTTTTATTTTGCCTGTACCGAGATTCGAACCCTGGATACTGTGCGTAGCAGAATAACGCATTACCACTACGCCACAGCAACCACAAGTAGCCCTAATGGAGTCTATATACCGGTTAAAGATCTTATCATTTGTTACATCTCTGAAGATGTGAAACACCCTACATGTTTTTAGTACCGCGTAGTTAAGCTGGTGGCCACAATATCATTCATCATCACTAGTCAACACAGGCTTCTCACCCGTCAATTAATTTCAAGTGGTTAGAAGATGTTTCCAATAATCCTCTACATACCTAAAGAAGACTACATGCAGGAATTTATATCTTTACAAATCCCTCTACATACAATTCCTAAATCTTTTTATTAAGTATGTATATTATTATCAATTTGCCTCAAAATCTTTATTTTTTCTTTTCTTCCCACAATCGATTTCATTGGAATGCTATTGATTTTCCACTCGCCTACTTAATTGTTATCGATTTATCTTTATATCGTTTCCATGATCATGTTACTTTTATTACTTAAGACTTTTATTACTGGCAAGTAAAAAATTTGGCTCCTTGTGACTTCTTGAAGTATTCTCCGTAATGTTAAAAGTACTCAATTTATGAAACTAATTACTCTAAACTGATATTTCTGAAACAGCTGTTTTCAAGCTTTTTTTCACTGAGGCAAATCGAAAGCACTCTCAATGTTCTAATTCTAGAGAATACGAGCTATGTACAGTGTCGGGCAATCAAATAAGAACACCTTGTTCTGAAACCGAAAACCTTAAAAAAATATTTCTCTAGGCTTATGATAAATTTAAAAGCTATTCACCTTTATTCATTTATTCCATAAGTTTAATTTTTTCTTAAAACAAAAACAAAATCAATTTAGTGTAAAAAAAGAAATTTAAAAGTTTCACATTTCAAAAGGACAAAAAAATGAGAACACTTCAATTAAAAAAAAAATTTATAAAATATTTACTCAAATTGTTCACTAATGCTAATATTTTGTGGAATAGCCTTTGTTAATTAAAACCGCCTTACACCTTCTAGGCATTGATTTCACCAGAGACGCGCAAGAAGCCTGCGGTGTGGAATATCACATACCACGCTCTTTGAATGCTTTGCCACGATGCGTCTTTGGTTTCAGCTCTGGTACTGCCAATCTTCTCTTTGACAATATTCCACAAATTCTCGATTGGATTAAGGTCAGGGGATTGTGCAGGCCAGGTCAGGTCATAACAGGAATTCCATTATGGGAAAACCAATCTCGCGCAAAAATTGAGGTGTGCTTTGGGTCGTTATCCTGTTGCATTTGCCATTTCAGGGGCATTTCCCATTCAGCATAAGGCAGCATCACCGCCTGAAGGATGTTTACGTAAAGAAATCTGCCCATCGTTTCTTTTATCCACTACAGAGGGCCCACACCATACCAAGAGAAGCATCCCCATACCATGTTGCTTCCACCTCCGTGCTTAAACGTCTTCCTAGTATATTATGGGCTCAATTCTGCATTTTTCGGGCGTCTAACCCAACGTTTGCCATCACTTCCAACAAGATTCACCTTGCTTTCGTCTGTCCATAATACGTTACGGCATTTTTTTGTATTAATTGAACCATCCTACTCAATGTGCGCTTTAGCGAACTCTATGGGACACTTTCGATGTCTTTGTATCAACATTGGTACTTCTCGTGCTGTTCTCTCGTGCTGTACAGTTTTTTCCCCTCACCAAACGTCTCCTTACTGATCGAGCACAAATTTGAACCCCTGTCTCCAATCTAATTGCGGCAGCTGCCTTAAATAGAACGCGTGCCGCTAAAATTTGTATGCAATTGTCATCTGCACTTGTAGTTTTGCGGGGCCTACTTCTCTTGCATGGAAATTTTTGAGGTAATAAAGATTGGTAGACAAATGTCGAGGATCTGCTAATAGTTTTAGCTATTTGGCGGATGCTTTGTCCCTCATTTCGCAGTTTTTTCACCAAATCACGCTCCTCCGTGCTGCAGTGCTTTACTCGACTCATTTTGCTGTGACATTACGGAATAGTTTACATTTAATTTGTTGAATTACCCTGAATGCTACCATTTAAATGCTTACCAGTACAAATTAACAAATTATAAACAAATTTAAGTATTCTTTTTAATATATAAATTTTTCAGTCTGCTGTTCTTATTGAATTGTCCTGTCCGCCTTCGAATGCTTCGCTTCAACTTTTTTGTTTGGGAATCCCCTAAAAATATTTAAATGTAGTGTTGCCACCTAGAAATTTATAAAGTATATATTATACCATTTTCTTCTCTATAAAAATTGTTTGCCTTAAGCATTCCGATAAAAAAAAATCAATGGAAGTTATATAGTGCAAGGTGTTCTTATTTGATTGTCCGACACTGTACCTATATATATGTAGAGCACTTCCCAGGATTAAATATGTAAGTCTACACTACTGTTATAAGCTGGAGTCGATATGCCTTTTGAGAATTGGTTTTATCTCAAATATTAAATGACAAAATAAAATCATCTTCTAATTCCAACTCAACTAGTTTATTGTTTGTGTTCGGTGTTGAAAAAACGGTCTAGCTACTTTACTTACTTACTTAGCTGGCGCTACAACCGATGATCGGTCTTGGCCGCCTCCACAAAGCTTCGCCAGTCACTTCTGCTATGCGCGCGCTGGCGCCAGTTTATAAGGCCAAGTGCAGTCTGGTTGCCCTGCACCTGGTCTTTCCAACGGAGATTAGGACATCCCCTTCTGCGTCTTCCTCCACCGTGGTTCGAATAAAACACCCTTCTAGCCGGAGCGCTTTCTTCCATTCGCTCAACATGACCCAGCCAGCGAAGCCGCTGGATTTTTATATTTTTAGACGCTTGACTATGTCAGTGTCGGCGTGCAGCTCATACAGCTCATCGTTCCATCTTATTCGATACACGTCGTCCACGCATACTGGACCGTAGATCTTACGGAGTATCTTCCTCTCGAACGCTCCTAACAGCCTCTCATCATTGATGGTCAATGTCCACGTCTCTGCGCCAAACATTAGGACGGGAAGGATGAGTGACTTATAGAGCGTTATTTTAGTCGGTCGAGAGAGAGCTCTACTTCTCAATTGCCTACTGAGCCCGTAGTAACACCTGTTGGCAAGAGTTAGTCTCCGCTTGATCTCAAGGCTGACTAGCTACTTCTAGCTACTAGCTACTTTACACGGATTGCAATCTCATCAACAAATTATGCAAAGTATTCTATTTGTTCATGCTTCAGTTTCCCTCAATTCATTCACTTTTTGTTCACTTGGTTATTACGTAATTATATTCCCAGTAGGATTTCTATCACTTAATGGTATAAATAAATAAATATTTAAATATAGGTACACATTACATTTACATTTGCGAAAGCAAAGCGTGCATTTAGGAGCTTCGAAATAAAATCTTAATGTATGTATTACCATATGTATAAAGTGTTAATGCATTAAGAATTGCTTTTTCTTTTAACTAAGTACATCAATTGTCTAAAATCTATACAAATCTTATGCATAAATATATTATATACTTATTTAAAAGGCATCCAACACACATGCATACATGATCTGATGTTTTCCCAATGATTATTATTTACTATATACTACTTACTATATATACATACTCGTACATGTAAGCATATTATACTCTGTAGTTATGAACGTATATGAAAACTTTACATTAATAAATATTGAAAACTAAGAATTAAAGTCGTTTTTCTTCGTAAATAGTGAAATTTTCATTGATGGATTGATTTAAAGGAGAATAAATGTCAACTTGTTTAAAATGTTAACTAAATTCAAATACCATACTTACTTTACTTACTTTTAATGGTACAACAACCCATGGAGGGCCTTGGCAGGCAATGGCAAACCTACAAGAGTAAAACTTGCTATGACAAGCTTTTCACTTCGCCGTTCGGATTCGGCATTAAACTGTAGGTCCCTTCCATTCGTCTACAAATATAACACGCACAACATGAGTGGATGCGAAAAACTCGGCCTAGGCCCTCCATGGGCTGTTGTGCCATTAAAAGTAAAAAAAGTAAAAGTTTGATGTTTCCTGATGGTTGAGGCACTTTGGCAGTTTAATAGTTGAAAACTAGCGGTGATAGGACTTCCACCTTGACACCTTGTTTTACCATACGATATTTGGAGCTTGTATTATGGAACTGCAAAAACGAGTGTCGACCGCTCATGCAGTTCGCCAGACAATCTTGACGGTATTGGATCACGTTGAGTCAAGTAACTCGACCAATAGTATAGCGTGGTTGACCGTGTTGAGGGGCTGTGCTAGATCGAGTGGTTGTTCTGTTGCAGGTTCCTTTCTGGTTCATGTTTTGTCCACTTCTTGCGTCGATACTCATCCACTAAGCGTTTGATATCTCGGTTGAGTTCACTGATATGGAGGTCTTCTGGGTTTACAATTCGTATCGCATCACGCTTATCTGTGAATCTTGTAGCATTAGCAGGAAAATTGGGGCGATTTCTCGGAATTTTGTCAATTGGCATTAGAACATGGTGGAACTTATCGACTGAGCTTTATGTTGGTCAGACTTTGGAAGCCATACGAGCTCCTTGTTGTAGTTCATGTACGTCCTGTCTTCGGCGTCCATTACATTGACAGTCAATTCAATAGTGATAGATTTTAAAACGTAGTCAGAACCGAGTACAAGCCGTAATAATCTTAGTTTTTTTATTTTTTATTATTATGATTGATACATTCAACCCACAGGGTGTACCCACAGGGTGAATGCAGCGCATTGTGTTGAATGAAAAGAAGGAGGGAGGGAGGGGAATCAGAGAGGAAATGAAATCACACAGGACACCGATAAAGAGATAGGCAGCCTTTGTGGCAAGTGTTATGCCTTTACCACAATGAACTTGAGTTTGTCAGTGTCGACTATGACCGCATGTACCGCCAAAGGCCGAGCTTTTCGCATCCACTCATGTTGAGCGTGTTATATTTGCACATGAATAGAAGGGACCTACAGTTTTATGCCGAATCCGAGGTTAGTGATGTTATTGTAAGCAGCTAAAAACTCTTGCGTGAGAGATATTTTTATGCTTTTAAAAAAGGTGTCTTGGTAGCAATTGTGACTGCTGTGTTTTCCAAATATTTTTCTTTTTATTATTTTCTAACGTTCACGTGAGATGAAGTTATTACTTGACGTTACTGATTGAAGTAAAATTTAATAATTATTACATATATTGAAACCATAAAGTGCTTAATCACTTAAACTTCATTGTTACTTATGAGACGTACTTTGGAGAGAACACTTGTTCCATATTCATTTCGAAGTCTTCCTCATATCATCAGGTTAACGCGGAGATTTGATTTGAAAAAGGAAAATCGATATTAAAAAGCTTTTACCAATAATTTTGAATAATACCTACTAAAAACGCACAGCAAAAAATACACAAATATCGTCATCTGACTTGATAACATTTTAAAATTTTATTTTTAGAATATTTGAAATTTTTACTTCTTTCTAAATTATTTTAATTTAGTACATTATTTTTTTTTAAATTTAAAAATCTAATAAATTCATTTTATAATTTTTTATTAATATTTTGTATTTAGTTTTAATTTCGTTATGTAGGTGTTTAATTTTAGTTATATTAAAAAATGTTAACGTTCACAACAATGTGTTAAACTTAACGATAACTTTTAAATTGTATAACAATATATTTTTCTTTTAATTTATACGTTTTATTTTTTTACTGTATGACTTTTAACAATTTAACTAACGTTTTTAAAAAACAAAAATCTTCGAAAAATTCTATTTTGTTTACTTTCAATCTTTCACTTTTTCATCATCATTTAAGTCACAATATGTGTATATATATTATTTAAAAAAAATAACAATATTTTATTGTTACAAATTGCAATTTTCAATTGTACTAATTGTACGCTTTTAAGTAGTAAAAAGTGTCTTATTTTGTAATACAAGAAAGACTGATTACAAGATATCAATAGGTAAGAGAAAAAAGTGGGAGTATTTTGACTTGAATTACAAATACAGGAAGAGTGAAAAATTCTTGTTATATAATTATGCAATGTGTTTGCATTCATTTCCTTTTAACCTTTATTTTTGTTTGTTTCATTTGGTTGGTTTATTCGATACGGCTACATAGTTATTTATATATATATATAAACATATATATATATACAAGGTGGGGTAAAAGTAATGCCATAATGTGAATTGACTGCCATCCCTTTTCACAGAAAGGTGTTAAATTTATGGCATTAAGTTTCAAAAATGGTAACGGTCAAATGTGGTCGCTGTGGTGTAGTGGTAGTGCGTTGGACTGCTACGCAGAGTATCCGTGATTCGAATCTCGGCACAGGCAAAATCAAGAAGTAGAAAAAATAATTTTTCTACACGGCACCACCTCTTGGCAGGCAGTGGCAAACCTACAAGAGTAAAAATTGCCTATGAAAAGCTTTTCACTTCGACGTTCGGATTCGGCATTAAACTGTAGGTCCCTTCCATTCATATACAAATATAACACGCACATGAGTGGATGTGAAAAGCTCGGCCTAGGTCCTCCATGGGCTGTTGTGCCATTAAAAGTAAGTTAAGTAAAGTAAGTCAAATGGACCACCTCCTAGAGTTGATGCATATTTCTGTTCGTAAAAGCGAGATGTCAAAAGTCCCCAAAAGAAGTAATCTGGTGCCGTCAGAATTGACGATACAACCGGCCAGTTCAAATCGCCACAATGAGAGAACACACGGACCGTTTCATGGTGTTTCAAAATCTTCATCATTGATGGAGCTGTGTAACGCTCCATTGCTTGTTGTCAACTTGTTGTTCTCTATCTGTCTACAACATACGTACATGTCAAAGCACAATGACATTTGGCGCCATTTGACATTACTTTTGCCCCACCTTGTATGTATATACATACATATATGTATATACATACATATATATATATATAAATAGGCTTAACAATGCAAATAAAAACTAATAAATTCTTGTTAAAGTCTAATCTCTATAGAATTTATGATATATCTAGAACAGAGAAGTAGTAGAAAAACAAAAAGAAAAACAGCTACACGGAAAAAGGATAAGCATATCTAACAAAATACGCTGCCTATAATATGTCTACATTATTTGGAGAGTTGAGTTGTGTATTATTGTTTGCAAATACAATTTAATCTACATAATCTGTTATGATTAATTCGCGTTTATTGTATGCTGCAGTTGCACCATGGTTAACATTTCCAATTACAGTTGCTGTTCCAGCACCGAAAATACCATTACTATTGAGACTATTTAATGTTATGTTGTAATTGCTATTTGGGTTGTTATTATTGTTGTTGTTGTTGCAGCTGCTGTTGCCATTTACTAAGTTATTGCTGTTGCTGCGTTCATTTCTTATTTTATTTAATTCATTTTGTAAACGTTGATTGCTCAAACGTAAATTCTCATTTTCCGTAAGGCACTCGCGGAGGCTACAATTGAAAAGAGAAAATTGTCTCAGAAAATGTTTTAGAAAATTGTTGAAAAATTAAAAAATTTTAATATGATTTTGTAGACAAGATATACCAGAAATCAACAAAGCATTGACTTAAATAAACTTTACTTTAGAAATTCGAAGCACCACCACACCACCTGGTTATTGGTTATTGGGGCATTGAGAAGTTGTTTGCAAAGGTTGAGAGAGGGCCAAGCCCTGTAGAATGCCTGCGCTTATGGATAGGTTCACCTAAGAAACGTCGTCTATAACACACGGATAGAATGGTTACCTATAAAACTCGAAATTTACCGAGTGAACTTATTACAAACAAAAACATTATTCGCTTTTGTAAATTTTAAATTTTATTATTCGTATTCGGTTCTTCATTATTCGCACAACCCTAGTTTTTGGTATGCCCTTACCCCAGCTATGGACACTGACACATATTGAAATATGTTTTACTCTAGTAAATTAGCCTATGTGCATATGTATGCTCTCTGACTTAGCGTATAGCGGACAGAACAACTTGTAACGGGGCGGTAACTGGCAGAATTTGTAGTTTTACTTTTTCGCAGCGAGTTGAACATTTTCAATTTCCAAAAACTAAAATTCACTAATAGAATGTGAAATGTTGGAATGATTGCGTAATGATCACGCCAGAGTTCACTCACATACTCTCAACACACTAGCTGCGAAATCATCGTACAACGAAGCTTTATTAATATCAAGATTTGCAATAACTGTTTTAACTATAAGCGTTCGAAATTTATATCATGGATAGTACAAATATCGCCAAAAGGGAGTCAATGAAGCACAAATAAAACATAATAGAAATAAGTGTTACCTCTTAATTTCGTCCTGCATTGCTTTTATATAATCACAAGCTTTAATGAGAATCTGTGATTTTGAATCGCTTGGTGGGGAGCGACTATTATTAATGTTGTTATTACGCTGCTGCTGCTGTTGTTCACTTGATAACGATGATGACGAAGTTGATGTCACAGCAGCTGAAGAATTATTGTTAATTGTATTTGTTGCTGTGTTTGTTGTTGTCACGATAATATTATTATTGGGCATTTCTGTTGGCAACATTTCTTTTAGTTTAAAAATCCAACTGTTTATTTTATCACGTCGTCGCCGTTCTACTTCATTATGGGTAGCACGTCGTTTATCATCGCGCTATAAATTCCAAAAACAGATAATAATATAAAACAGAAGAAAAAAAACATTATAATGCATTTACTCATCTTGAATTAACTCACTTTTTTATACGCTTCTAAAATAAAGCTTCTTTTACCATTATTCCCTTCAACGGCCGATGCTGAAGACGTTGTCTTCGTGGCATTTGTGGGCGTTACCTTTGTTGTTACCAGGCAGGGAATATTGCCACGTATTATTTGTACATTACCGACACCAGCAATACCATCACTACTAGCAGCTACAGCGCCAGTTCTGGTTCTTGCAGCTATAGGTGAGACCGGCTCAACTTTTATGGTGGTAGTGCTGGTTGCCGCTGACGTCACAGGTGTTTGCACAAACAAATCATTGCTTCCGGAGGAAGCTGAAACTGTTGTTGTTGCTGGTGTTTCAACATATTCTTTCACCAAATATATCTCACAACCGCTTGGCAGCTGTACGCTGCCAGGCAAAGTCTGTGAATTCAACGATGATAGAGACGCTGTAGCTGAGGATTCCGTTGGCGACATTGGCTGCCTTTGCAATTGATTTATAATTCTATATTGCAGCGGTAACGTTTGCGTCTGTGTGCCAATGTCTTGCTCTTGTTTAATTTGTGCCAACGTGTTGCTATCTATGGTCAGATACTCATCAGATTCGTCGGAATTGTCATCGCATATAGTTAGAAATACATTGGCAGGTAACACTCCCAGCGTATCCGCTGCTGAAGCATTTGTCAAAAATATGCTATAGATGCGTATGCAGCAGAAGAATATAGAAAAGAATCAATTACGTAAATTATAACAATTTATTCGAAGATCACTAGTAGACACACAAACACATACACACGCCCACACACTCACCTTTGTCCACCTATGGTTGCTGTTGCTGTTGTTGTGCCGACACCGCCATTCAGCGACGGTGTAGTTTTTCCAGTTGTCTCCATTCGTGGTCGTTTTCTGTTGTCCATATTCTTTATTGCATTATTCTACACTTTTTTCATATCCCTGAAATCGTCTTATGTGTGGCTTTTAACGTTTACGGTAACTGCTTCCTGCTGCACCGCTGCAACTGCGAATAAGAAAATTTTATGATTTGAGTTAGTATGTCGAAATTTATTGCACACTGCACTTTGTAAATAAACAAAAATTATATTTTAGCGAAAAAATATTACTTTTTTCGCGTTTTTCGTTATGAAAACAATCCAAAGGAAAACTGAAAACAGAAATTGAAATACCAACAAAAACTTAATAACGAATTGCCAAACTGTAGTGTTGCCAACTTTAAATCTTAATTTTAAGAAATATGACATTTTTAAAAATATTTCAAAATAAATCTTTAAAAACAAATATGATTATTATAAAACTAATTCAATTTAATATGAGAAAAATATATAAATTTTTAAGTTTTCGCACTAACCAAAAAAAAAAATAATATTTGTGTGGTTGACAGCAAACATTTAACTCTTGGAAATCTAAAAAAATACTCTCATTTGGGAGATTAAAGAGTTCAAAATGAAATTCTGATAAATATGTTTACCATTAGTTTGAAGCGTAATCATCGATAAATTTTAGAAAAATATACTTTTTTTCTTTTAAAATATCTAGCCACGTATATCAACGAATATACACACCTGGACAAAATAATAGGTGTGACATATTTTTTTCAAAAAAGCTTGGCTTTCATTATTTTTTACTATCCATCAAAAAATAAATTAGTTTTCAACATAAACATAGTTCAGCGTCATAACAAAACATAAAGGTTTTAAAATCTCTAAAAAATAACTTAAATTTTGGTTAATTCATAAAATACACAATTGGACAGAACAAAAAACTTAAGAATAAATATTGAAACTTTGCTAGTTATGGTTCCGTATTTAACTGAATTAATAAGAACGCATTAATACCCAGAATATCCACCATTATTCTTGATGTCTTTTTCGATTCTTCTGGGCATAGACGATATCAACTTCCGACAAGTTTCTACAGGAATGTTGTACACTATATTTTGAATATTTTTCCATAACTGTTTTGTGTGACATATTTTTTTGTTTTGTTTTGGCGTTTAAGTTCTCCCCAGAGATTCTCAATAGGATTTAGATCTGGGGATTGACTTGGCCACTCAAGGACGTCTACATTATGCTTTTGGAACCATGCTTTGACAACTCGCGATGAATGTTTAGCATCATTGTCCTGCTGAAATTTCCACAAAAACGGCATATTATCTTCGGCATATGGAAACATTACCGTTTCCAACAAATCCTTATACACGAATCTATCCATAACGTCATTAATTTGATGTATCGGACCAATACCGTGCCAAGAAAAACCTCCGTGCTTCACTGTTTTCTTTGTGAACCGGTCGTCGAATTCTTTGCCTTTCGGGCGACGAACGTTTCTTTCCGCATCGTTACCAAACAAATTTATTTTTGTTTCATTGCTCCAGAGAATATTGCGCCATTTTTTTCTCCCTGTGAACCGCATCACGTTTTATTAACTAATGCAAAATGTTTCCTCTTCTTCAAATTTGCAGTTCTAAGCAGAGGAACTTTGCGAGCCATGTTACCGGGTAGATTTGTGCTTACTAATCCTCTTGGAACGGTTCGAGATGATACAATATTCCCAATTTCGCTTGTAATTGTTCTGGGAAACTTGAACGGGTCGCGTTTAGCTAATGTAACGATACGATTGTCGGTCACTTATGAAGTTTTTTAGGTGCTCCACGCGTTTCAATAGTTTTTTTTGGCTTGAGAGTTTATGTAACGAAATTCTGAGACCATCCCATCGATCTGGCAATGAATGTGCAGGTTTTTCCTTTGTCTCGGAGCTGACGAACAAGTCTTCTCTCCTCTCTACTGCAACGAAGTCCACGATGAATCTAATATTATTAAAAATTATAATTAAAACTTTATTTAGTTCACTTTCATCGAAATCGTACTTTCTGGAACTAAATAACACTTTAAATTTATTCACTTTTAATTTTTACCAAAACACACCTATTTTATTGCCCAGATCAATTTGAAGGTTGAACAAATAAACAAGCAGCAATATTTATCGACTTTTGTTGCCGGGATTCCCCCATTTCATTCCAAAACAGTGCCGCCAAACTTCCAAATTTGCCTTTTGATTGTAGACCAAGCCAATTAATTTTTTTTCGTTGATTTTAAAAATTGTTCGGTTCACACCTATTATTTTGTCCAGGTGTGTATGTACGTGGCGTGTATTCGCTGTCACAATAAAATCGCTGCGTTGTTCGCTCGACTGCAGATGCGACGACGCAAATCAGCTATCACTGTATGTTATTTTCATTTTGAGAAATGATGGCTGGTCAATTAGTACGGGTTAATTTTTATTAAATAAAAATAAATTCATGAATTTTCCGACTAGTGGTGATCATTGTTGGCATCATGTATTTTCCATGTACATTGAATCAAATAAACTATTGAGAAAGATATGGTGCGTCCTGTAAATTTGAGCAGGAACGAGTTAGGGTACCCCGGAACTGCGAATAAAATTGAAGGACGAACACTTCTTTAACATAATTTTTTTTTTTTTTTTATATGTAGTTATTTAATATTAATTTACTTAATTTTTATTATTTTATTAATAGTAATTAATTTAATAAAATAATTTATATACAATTGTTATTCATTTAATTTTCATTAATTTTGTCATCAAAGGAACATTTTTTTCGCTTCGGTCAGCCTCAAAAATGGAAATAGATCTACTATACGGAAATTCGTTGGCGTAAATTCTTCGACTGCTACAATTCTGCGCCATCTCACTCGGCTGTGAACGTTTATACGCCGCATATACTCGTAGTTACGCTGCAATTATCTTCATACCTTGATTTTAAATTACTCTATTGTGAATGATCATTTTGTAGATTTGTATATAATACTTTGTTCGCTAAAACTTGCTTTTAGTAAAAAAATACTTTTTGATAAATTTATTTATGTTGAAGATAAATCAAGAGAATGCAACAAAATAATCAGGTCGAAGGAGTAAGTAATAAAGAAATCCTGAGAGACTTTATTAATCAAAGTAAAGCAAGATTGCAAGCAATATTAGATCAACTACAATGGACCGAAGAGAAAGTGTTGGAGGTAATTTGCAAATATCATGTGAATCAAGTAGTTACTTTTATTAATACAATTTAAATTTTAATACATATATAGAGCTACAATACCAACTCTGAAGCAACGACTAAAAATCCGTTTCATGCTCCAAAAGAAAATGAAGAACCTCTTCTGCCCGAAAGTTGTGCCACCAAAAACACTGTGACTATATGTATGTAACACATTTTTGATATTTGATGCAAAGATAAGATGCTTTAATTTAAGTATTTGTTTGTTGTAGCACAAGCTGATCTTCAGAAACTTTTAAATAATGAGGCAGCACAAATACCGCAAAAGTTCTCAGATTTACAAGTGAATTTCTCACGTGAACAAAAATTGCAAATTTATGAATATGTGGTGGAGCGCACAGAAAAGAATACAGAACCTCAAATGGAACTAGCGTAAGAATTGAAGTTGTATGCATGTATATATAAATAGAAAGTATATATTCTTTTCTATTTTAGTGCACTTAATAGTGGGAATCTAACATTTGCGGCAATAGTTGCATTGAAAAAACTGGAAACAAAAAAGCTTCGAAAATACCGGACAAGCAAACCAACGCATATCGAAGAAGTTCGTGGACTGGTGGATCTACAAATGCAAGCTTTAGAACAATATGTAGAAACAAAACAACGTGAAGAACGCAAAAGAAATCGTAGTCGAAGTAAAGAAAGTATGCGCATTGGAAAGCAGAGCAAAAGTTGTGAACGTAAGGAAATTAGAAGAAAGAGTAGTCCAAGTTGCAGTCAAAATAGAAATAAAACCATAGACCGAAGCTGCAGCATAAATCAAAAAAAATACCGCAGTTATAGTAAAATAAACAACATAAGCCAAACTTATAGTCCAAATAGAAGAGAAGACCGCGACCGAAGCCGTAGTAATAACGGAAGACAGGAAGGAAGTTGGAACCATAGTCAAAATAAGAAAAAAGATAAATACCAGAGTTGTAGTAAAAGTAGAAGAAAATACGAAGATCGCAGCCATAGTCCATTTAAAAGAGAAGAACGCGAAAAAATTCATAGTAAAAATGGAGGAAAGGACAGACGTAGAAACTCTAGTCGAGATAGAAGACGCCGCAGTCGCAGTATAAATAAAAGAAAAGACAGAAGCCGATCTCGTAGTCCAAGAGAACGAAAAGAACTTAGCAGCAGCGCAAATAGAAAAAATAGCAAAAAACATACCCGTAGCAGGTCATAACTGAAGTTATAAACATAAGAAAAAAGGACGTAGTCGAAGTCACACCAGAAGACATCAATCAATAAAACATTTTTAAATCATATTGCCAAGAGCTCTTATTTTTATGTTAAGCTTTTTTTTGCTTTTTAAAAATTCTTCTAATTTATGTCAATAATGATGTTATTTCTACGCATTGAAGCTTCACTACTTTGTTGAGACGCGTGTGCGTTTGTTCCATGAGAAATTAACACCATAATTTTTAACACGCTCTTTTTTGGGTTTTTCATCAGCATCGACAAACCAACGCCACCCATTTCTCTCGCAGTACTCAATGGCCTCGTCTTTTGAATTGAATTCTACTTGCATATTGGAAAGTGGATCGCCACTGCAAAAACGAGATTTACCAATTATGACTTTTTCATAGTTTTGATTTTTGAAAATTGCCATTAAAACTTACCTTGAAGTCCAGCCCATCAATGGATTTTCCCAACGCTCACGATTATCGAATTCAATCTGCCAATTTTGTATATTATTGGTTCCACTTTGCATTGCATTCTTTGGCGGAATATGTATGCGAACACGCCGTGTTTTTACATGTTCATTGGGCACTCCTGTAATTGGACTGATATCCACTTGTATGGGCACGGTAATGGTGCCACTTAGTTTCTTTTTCTGCTCAATTTCTTCTTTCTTGGCCAGTGCTTGCGAGGCATCAATCAATGGTGCATCTCTGGACCCCATTGCCATGGTGCGGCAAAACATAGGAGCAGCAGTAACATTCTTGGCCCTAAAATTGAATTATTTTTGTTGATTGATTCGATACACAAATGATTTCATTCACTTACCATTGCACACCTTGAGGCGATTTGGTAAAAATCTGTCGAATTAAAGACATTTTTACTTGTTAAAGTAATCACAAATACCAATTATTACATAAAATTTTCGATTTCTACCAGCGAATTTTGACAATTGGTTAATTGTCAAATGTCAAAATAATGTTTTTGTTTTTGTGTTTTATGAAGAGTTGCATTGGCAAAATTGTGATAGCTGCTGATAGCGGCACTTTGTAAATCGCAACGTGCGAGATCTCGGCGTTTCTTGTATTTTCTATATTCTACTTTTCTTTCTTTTATTGGCACAACAGCCCATGGAGGCCGACCTTTTCACATCCACTCATGCTGTGCGTGTTATATTTGTACATGAATGGGATGTTTTGGCATGCAACAAAAAAATACAAGAAACACCGAAGTTTGCTGTTAAATAGTCCCAAATATAATAGTCCCAGGACTAAAAACAAAATTAATCTTTTAAACTTCCTTAACACCTTAAAGTAATTGTTTCAATATTTAACGGCCCTTGGACTTATAATACATGCATTTTTAACGAGCTCTAGGGCAAGAAACCAATGGTTATCAAATGGTAAATTGATTAGGTAGTATCCCCTATTAGAATACTGTTTGATATGAATGATAACGAATAATGAAAACTTATGTTGATTAAAAAGATCATTTTACGATAAAGTACAATTTGAAAACCATCTCCCATGCATGGTGAATCCTCCCCCAATTCTTACATAATTTAAGGGAATTGAAATTCAATACATAAAATATCGATTTATTTAATGATTTTATAGAAATTATATTTCACCATTGATAATCATTATATTGTAATGGTAATTCTTACCTCTTCATTTTATTATTTCATAATATATGGTATTACTTCTATTCGATGCCATTCAACGTACGCGGGGGTAGCCCAATTGAAACACATTCAAGTACGGATATTTTCACATGAATGAGGATAAAAACGTTCGTATCCAACTCACCACTCGTATTGTAGTCGCCATTAAAGGTCATTAGGTGAATTGGATGTCTTCCGAATTTTTCTCATTCGGTAGTGAGTTTGAAAAGAAAGTAGTAGTGAGTTTGAAATTTAATGCAGGATATATTCTTCAAAGTCTTTCAAAACGCTTCATAGGTGGCACAAATGATATGTGAATAAATTTTTGTTTCAGATAGCCAAGCTACTCTAATGGGTTTGCAAGCTTACCGCTCTAAGTCAGACCTTTTCAATATCTTACCATCATTCAAATTACGTTACGAGGCTTTCAGTAAAAACTTTTGCAATTTATAACAGCAGGTGGAGGAATCAAAATTCTTTCCGTTTACCAAAACTTATCGGACTGCAACAGAAATTACGGACTTGCTACACATTTTTTTCTGAAGTATTACGCAAAAAACTTTGGTCTGATATATGACATACTGACATATTCAAATATATTCTTCACTATATTCACTGTCCAAAATTTCTAATACTAGATTTTTACCTTTTGGTTATGCTTTACTTCTTTTGTTCAATACGGGTACTTTCAAACTGTAAGCAATGATTTTTTTATCCTAGCTTAACATTCACAAAATGAATATTAAAAGATTTCACATATCTGCCATTGTGAATGATTGCAGTAACCAAGGTAGAAGAAGCACATCTTACGAGAGCATGCTCGTAATATTTTTTGTTTACATACGAAGTAGTGCATAAAGTTTTCAAAGTACAAGATTTGATTTTTATAAATAACAACAAATAATAGAATGGACGACAATACAGCTCCAGTAGTACTTGACAATGGTGCATACTATGCCAAAGTCGGATTGGCCACACAAGAAGATCCGATGCTAATTCCTAATTGCATTACAAAAGCGAAAGCAGAACGCCGGCGCGCATTTATTGGTAATCAAATTGATGAATGCCGAGATGCATCGGGTCTTTTCTTTATACTCTGCTTTCAAAAAGGATATTTACTAAATTGGGACATACAAAAGACAGTATGGGATCATATTTTCAGTGCAGATGGTGCTGGCATTTCACTAGAAGATCGCCCAATTGTTGTTACGGAGCCGCAATTAAATTTCCCCAGCATACAAGAAGCAATGGTAGAAATACTATTTGAAGAATATCACTGTTCTGGTGTACACAAAAGTACCACCGCCGAATTGGCAGCTTATAACTACGCAGCAGAAAGCGAAGAAAGTCCATTGCAATCGTTGAATTGCATTGTCATTGATGTTGGCTATAGTTTTACCCATGTTGTACCATTTGTTCGCGGCCGTCGCCTGGAACGAGGCATTCGTCGCATCGAAGTTGGTGGTAAAGTGCTGACAAATCATCTCAAAGAACTTATTTCCTATCGGCATTTAAATGTAATGGATGAATCATATGTAGTGAATCAGATCAAGGAAGATGTTTGCTTTGTTGCAAAGGATTTCGCTGATGCTATGCAAGTACACACATCACCAACTAAACGTTCTGAATTGGTGGTAGAATATGTTCTGCCTGATTTTACTGCGGTTCGGCGTGGCTTTATTCGCAATAAAGATAAAGAGAATAAGAGTAAACCGAAGGAAGACGACACCGACCAACAGTCGGTTCGTTTATGCAATGAACGCTTTACTGTACCCGAACTGCTATTCAATCCATCTGATGTGGGTATCCAACAAGTGGGTATTCCTGAAGCTGTTATTGACTGTCTGAAAGATTGTCCAAATTACACACATAGTGAGCTGCTGCGTAATATATTGATAATAGGTGGGAGTTCGCTCTTTGCTGGATTTATAAAACGTCTTAAGGCAGAAATACGTTCCCTTGCCCCTGATGATTTGGAAGTTTCATTAATCTTCCCAGAAGAACCTATGTCCTATGGATGGTATGGTGGCAAAGAGTTGGCATGCAGTGACGCTTTTAAAGATATGCTTCTAACAAGAGAAGAATACGAGGAAAATGGATATTCTGCTTACAATGGGAAATGAGATTTGTAACAATAAATATGTTTAAAAAAATAGGTTTATTTTTAGTACTTAATTATAGGAATAAAATTTAAAGCCATTTCTCATAGATTTTCTGCTGCATATTTATTACATACGTCGTTACTCTAAGAACATAGTTGTCTATAAATTTTGAACCAGCCATTTAATATATCAATAGGACAAATCTAAAATATTAGTTAATTTTTCATCGATATGCTATATAAAACATTTAAATATTCAGGAAATTCATGTTGAAGCTAAGTTGAGCGTTTTATTTACTAAATACTTGCAACTTAAGAAGGAAGTTTATAAATTATATCGAACATTTTGAGAACTAAAATTTATATTAAAATAGCTTCTTAAGCTTAACATTAGTGAACAGAGCATTATGTTTCTCCTTCAAAAATCTACTTACGCTTTTTTTTTTTTTGTTTTTTATATTGTAATAACAAACATTGCTTATGTTAACGCTAACATTAACATATTTTTCTAAAGCTTTGTGATTTTGGTTATTCAGTTTCCTTTATAATTCCAAATAATTAAAACTTAATTTAAAGATTTAATTTAAAAACTAAAAGATTCACCGCAGCCACATGTGCCCTTTATATTTGGATTATTAAAGACAAACTCGCTGGATAGTTTTGATTCAACATAATCCATTTCAGTGCCTGAAAATGAATACAGAATAACTTTTAATCTGCGTTTTAGATATTTTTACATTGCTGATGCTCACGAAATAATAAACAAAATAAACAGCATGATTAATTACATAAGACATATAAAATACGTAAAAGACGTTGCTGCTTACCTAATAGTGATAATTGTGCTTTTTTATCAATGTAGACTTTCACGCCATCCTGTACAACTTCTTCATCCAGTTTGTCTGCACACAAAAAGTAAACTTTTAATATTTCAAAAGCCCAAAAGCATCAATATTTACCTTTTTCCTTTGCATAAGTCAGTGTGTAGGAGAGTCCATTGCAACCTCGCTGTCTCACACCAACTTTTAACCCAGTCTGCATGAAATAAATACAATTTTTGTTTTTAATCTAAATGCAGATTTCATAATTTTTTCTGTAAACATACACATTCTGGTTGATGTTGCAGTAAATCTCTAATGCGCTGTACTGCTGCGGGTGTCTAAAATTAGAGTTATTGCGAATCAAATCAAAAACGTTTCCAATTTATTCTCCGCATTTCATCATGGGATTTGGTTCACTTACCAGAGTTAAAGCTGCTCGTGTTGCTATCAATTTGCGTCCTTTGAGCGCACGCACTGTTGCGGTTGCCACCACTTTTGTTGCCATTTTCTATTTGTTTTGAAATTTGTGAATTTTGATCGATTTGAAATTATTTATTTTTGGTCTACAACTGCTACTTGTAATTTCCCTTCGTAATAAGTGAAAACTCTACCTTTTTCTTTTCTTTTCTATTTCCATTTTGTTCTTTCATAATCGTACAAAACGTCACGACCAGCTGTTTACGTTGCCAACTATTGCGGGAAACAAGTATTTCCGGCAACCCCTTTTTGGAAAGACAATCAAATGGGAATCAGTTTGTGTAAAATGTTCCATATTTTTCGAAAAGTATGGACGAGGAGACGACATTATCATAGATATATCGTCCATTGGGTTCTCATCATGCAATCATCGGCAAAATATGTCCATAATGTAAAGACTCGAAATGTCATATACATTTCGACCTATCGTGCTTTTGAGAATTTATAAATAGACAATATTCTTAATCTTTGCTACACAATAAAGCTAATTTATAAAACTTTGATACCCGAACTCATTGGAGTTTATGGGGTGTCGTGAAAGTGATTAGAAATACAAACATAATAACGCTGCAAATGACGCAGGAATATTTGGTCGATTTTTGGGCGATCCGCTTGTGAGTCTTCTTCTCTTCTTAAAGCTTCCACGTGTAAGAGCTACTAAATAAAGAAACTAGTCTGCACGTCCAACATTAGACTTAGTTGCCCCAATCCGAGCCAATACTGAGATACATTTAAGCTACATTAAAATTTTGAATTGATTATATCGAATAAATATTTCTGGAAAGTAGTTGGCAACTTAACCCACGTGACAACTTAATTCCTCCAATTTGACATTTCACACAATCCTCGGTATGACAAAAGAATGTCAAATCGACCGAGCGCGGGAGTCTTTCGCTGCTGCTCCAAATCTTTGCAAAAAATAAAGAGTAAAAAGAAGAATTTTGCATTTATTTTGGATTGGGATTCAGAAATACATTGGCGTAACAGAGCGACCGATACTGCACGATAACAACAACGACAACGATATTTAAAAGACAAAAACTTATATTGAAATCTTTCCGTGCGCATTGTTGTTGTTTCAGCCACTTTGTTGGAGGTTGGAGAAGTGTTTTTGTTTGTGTATTTATTTATATATAAATTTGATGAGGTGTTGTTGCTGTTGTTGGTTTTTTTTTTTAAATTAATTCACTACAATTTTGGATGACAGTTTTTTGTTGTTTTTCGTTGTCGTTGGTGCTTTAAATATAAGAATTAAAGTTATAAATAAACATTAAAAAAAATAACAAAGAAACAACCAACACAACCCAAATGAACAAATTGAGAAGAAATTAAAATACTATAGATAAAAAATAAATAAGATCAAATGGAAAAATAGCGAAAATATGCTACGACAAATAATTTGCAAACTGACATAAAAAATTGAACAAAAAAAAAAAATAATCAGATCGTCGACGAGCAGCAAAAGAGTGCGTAAGTGTGAGGAGAAACGACTTTTTTTTTGTTTGTTCCAGAACAAGGCGATTAAAATAAATATTCTTTTCAAGTGATAAGTGAAAGAAAGAACTAAAAATGGACTTGGATACAGATAATGAAAATGAAGTTATCAACGAGAGAATCATCAATGACATTAATTCGGTGTTTCTTAAAGAGCCCAATATGTAAGTATATAATAATATAATTGAAGAGAGCTGCGCGATGGAGTATTGTAAATGTGTGTGTTGCGGATGAAGAGCAAGGGGATGGTTAAAGGGCACCATGTGCTACCTTGAAAATGTAGCTGTAATTCACGTTGTTGTTCTTTTTGTTGATGTACTGGTTTTTACGCAAATAGTTCAGGTGAAGGACACAAAAAAGAACTGTAACAGTGAAGGCTGTGCAAATGTATTATTTGTAGTGTTTGAATGCAAGGTGAAACGAAAGTAGGATTTATCTTTTGTGGGACTTAGTAAATCTTATAAGCACACACATGCCTACATACATGAATATTTTAGTATTTCTTATGATTTTATGTCACATCTACGAAAACTTATAAATAAATTTTGGGATTTGATAAGAAAGAAGATGATGTCTATTTGCTAGAGAATGTCGTCAGGGAGCAAAGCGAGCGAGCGGGAAGACACTATGCCACGTAGTTCTAACTTATATAATTTTCGTATTAAAAAGAAAAGAACTACTAAATTTATTTATTTTATTTCAATTTATTTTTTATTTGTATTAAAAAGTTTTACATTGCTTGTCTTTTAAACAAGTAACTTCCGTTACTATTTCATGATCTATCTCATTTATTTGTGTAGTTGTGTGCAGCAGGGGGGGGGGGAGGGGGCAGACATTTGATAAGCATTCAGTCAAGTATTACAAACGCCATCGCATCCATCCCACATACGCAACTATCAACTACTTATGTCAGTATAACTATCTAAGGCAGAATTTCTGAGAATTGACCTTGTCATTCAATTGTGTTCTATTCCATCGCACAATCAAATGATGTTCATTGCACATATGTATGTACAATAACAACACCGTGCCGTGCTCTTCTATTAAATATTCTATATCATATTTACATACTTGTATGCTGTATTGGGTTTACTAACTTTTTTTTTCTCTCTCCATCGCTTTTTTATATGTTCGTTTGCTCAGATCTTCCTTTGAAATTATTCCGACCGTACAAAATCGCAACAAGTCACCAGTGATACATGCCGATCATCATTTGGGCCTGGAATCATGGTGTGCCAAGCACGTTTATGCTCATGCACACAAAAGTCTCTTTGCGTATCGGCGTCAACATCAGCATCGCTATTTGCAACAGAGCGAAGTGTTGATTAAGTACCTGAATGTGGCTTTATTGATAAATCCCGATGTGACTACATTTTGGCATGTACGGCGTCAAATGGTGCAAACGAATCATTTGAAAATTAATCGTGAATTGAAATTTTCTGCATTAATTCTAACAAAGAAACCAAAATCAAATGAGGCCTTTGCATATCGTCGCTGGCTGTATTCATTTCAAAGTGAGTGAAGATCGGGATTTCAATCAATTTTGAATACTCGTATACTACGTGGTTAATCGTACAGCTTCTATCCATTGGATGATGGGTTGGATAGCTATGTGATTTCCCAAGTAATGATGTGGTAGCTTTTTGCACATTGCACAATTTTGATAATGATTGCCACAAAGTACATACAAACAAGCATACATGAAGATCACTAGCGGACTCAAGGAGGTGTACGGGTTTTGGGGGGTAAATTTCTCCTTCCACTATCTTTGGATCCGCTTTGATAAATATTATTTGGCGCAAAGGTACTGGAGCTTTTGAAATCTCGCATAGTTGTGGATAATTCTCAATTGGAATCAGTTTAGCTGTAATTTTATTTTACAACTATGAATCGTATTTTGATTAAAATGCTTCCTAATAATTATGGATTTCGAGTGAAATTTAATTTGAGACAGTGCAATTCATATTTTAATTTTATTCACCTGTTATTTCTATAATTGATTCTACTAATTGAGAATAAACTGTTAAAAATTTCTGCAAGAAAAAATTAAAATGCTATTTTATACAATTAAAAATAAATTAGGGATACTATTCAGCGCAGTTCGGCAGTTCGGACACATATCTGCGCCTTTAAACTTGTTTGGCCACAAAGCATTTCGAATTAGTCTATTATAGCGTAAAATTTCTGTAATGTCTGCTACTCAAAAGGCCAGAATAACGGTATTCAAAGTAGAGGTAAATTGACAAAAATTTGTTCCCTCATTACAAAACCAATAATTGATCTGCTCAGTGCTTAGATCACTACATTTATTTTATAGTTTTGACCTTAGTGGTGTATTTTGGACGAACATGATGAATTCTGCAGAGTCAGAAAGATTTAACTAAGGTAAAATGTTAATAGATTAAGCATATTTTTCTTTTGATTTTATCTATATAATAATTTTACTTTGTTTTATTCCTACTTCCAAAATAGGCTTCAGGACTTTTTCGCCAAAATAAAAAAAAATTAAAAAAAAAAAAAATTAAAAATTAAATTAACTGCCAATATATTGACCACATTTATTCTATATACCACAGGTTATGATGCAATCGATTGGCCAAGTGAAATAGGCATTTGTGATCGTACCGCAGATCGGAGCGCGAGCAATTATCACGCATGGTCTCACCGTCAATGGGTATTGCAGAGTGCACCCGATCTAATTAAATCGGAAATAATAATGACGGAGAAATTCATACTGAAGCATATAAGTGATTATAGCTGCTATCATTATCGCCAGTCAGTAATGATGCGTGCATATGAAATGTGTTTCTTTGATCCCGAAGAATTGCCACATTTGCACAATCTTAAGGAGTTAATTGCCTATTATCATATATCAGAAATAAACAGCGCCGATGAGATTCTTCAAATTCTACTACCCGGCGTGGATCAAGTTTCGGTGGGTGAACAACGACTCAAATCATTTCTATATTGTTGCGACTTAGCTGCCCACGATATACGCCTGTGTGACGAACAGAAAAATATGTACGGGGAACGTGAGTCCTTTGAGAATCATCGACGTGCTTCCTTACGCTTTATTGTTGAGCAATGTGTGCGTTTGTTGATGGGTGAAAGACCTGGACTATATGTGCAACCACGAACGAATGCGCAGCTGCAAGAATTCAATGCTGAGCTACACAAATTCGATTATACTGCATATCCTTTTTTGGCTGGACTGAAACGTTCGGAAAGTTTGCTAGGAGAAAAGCATAGAAAATGGTGCACCACATTTTTGGGTTTCAATTTTGAGAAGGCAGCAGATGCGTGAAATATCGACAGCCAGAACAAGAGCAGCAGCTTTAGTTTTATGGAAAACGTAGCACAAAAATTCGAGCAGCACATGTGCAAACATTCGATTCAAAATAGATATGAACTCATTTTGGAGTTTCATTTAGTCAAATTTTTATGTAATTTTAAATTGAATTGAAATTATTAATTGAACAGCGAAAATAAGTAAATCGTTTTAGTTAAATATTTTTCTCCATATACAACTTTTTACTAACACAAATTATTATTATTATTTTTATTAATATGCAAAGATACGCGATTTTAAAGCTAATATTCATTGTGTAATCAGCAGCCAGTTTGTTTTTAATTATTATTATTTTTAAAACTCTTTTTATGCATTTCGAATTGTTATTCAAAAACACTCTATCATGTATATGGTACATATATATGAATCTTCACTTATAACAATTTTAAGTTATATATTTTTCTTTTTTCTATTGCCATTGTATAGTTTAGCACGTTCACTATTATTGTTATCTATATTTTGTCATTAAAAAGTCTGTTAAATGTAAAATATTTATATTATACTCGTTCGTTCTAAAAGTGAAATAAGTTCAGTGTACCTATTTATATATTTCTCTAAATATTTCTAATGTTAAAATTCTGTTTTAAATGCATTTATAATTTAGAAACAAACAAGAAACTTCTTTTTTTACACATACTTATGTAACGTAACTTCTCTTTTTTCGATTTATTAACTTTTCAATTATAAATATGAAGAATTTATGTCTGAATTTAACTTTATTTCAAATACTCTTACGATGAAGAAAAAATTTTATTTACAAAATAGTTAGCATTTAATAGACAATTTTAGTTTGAATCAAATTAATAAATAAAAGAGCAAATTGAAAATATTTTTATGTTTAATTTGGAAAATTATTTCCGAATTTGGCAAGTTGATATAGTAGAGTTAGAGTATATCTTATGAATTTAAAAATGAACGTAAGGTTTTGCCAGAGAGAATAACAACATCAAAAGAGCAAATTATTTCAATAACAAATTACTTTTCTTAATTCAGGTTGATAAAATTCACGTTTTGAGGACTTCAACTGTCTGCATAGATCGTGCGATTTAACGCCATTATATTTTCCACGTTTCCAATTGAAGTGATGACAATATCGAAGCAATTACATGCGAAATGGAACCACAAAGAATGTGGCAGAATGTTTTCTCCTACTCCTTATCGAATCAGCTCCTGCAGAATCTATTAACGGGCATTTCTAGTCCACTGGCTACTTATCAGGCAATGGCCATTGTTAATAGAAGATCTAATTAGAGAGGCAACTTGTACGTTTCTATCCTCCTACTGTTAGCTATGTTAGTCATTTGGCTATGTATGGTATACTCTGAATCTTCTGTATGACTGAACTACCCTCTCTGCCCATTATTAATAATAATAATAATAAGGTTGAGGGAGCTGTTTGTACAACTTTAAACAAGAGCGTGCAGACAGGGAAGCGGGTATTCACCAAAAACTAGAATGTTTTAGAATTAGACGATTGTAGCAGGTACAGATTTCAGAAATTTGCGTAAACGGTTTGTCTCGGCGGTCTCCTCAATATTATTAATGAAGTTCCTATAGGACTCGTTTTGCACTTTCCTAATTCCTCTGTTAGAATATCTGCAATGTGTTTTGTAAGTTGACCAGTCGTTGTTCGTTTAATCAGGTTGCAGTTTTTACGTCACTCTTTCTACTATCCTAAGAAATCAATCGTCAATTGGTTTTCTACTTGGTTAATAGGGAAGCATATTTCATAGAATCTTAGGGAATTAATTAGGACAGTTTTCAATCGTCAATTTGTTTACTAGTTAATAGGGGAGCATATTTCTAGAGAATTAATTACGGCAGTTTTTCTGTTAATATTTATAGGGGAACTATCTGGTTTGCCTATATCTAGATAGATCTCAATACATATATTGGTGGTCGGAGTGAGAGTGTTCTCTGGCGACCCTCCAGTTTTTACAATGTGTGACGAGTAGTTCGTCACAAGAGTGATGTCAAGCACTTCTTTCCTGTTACATATTAACAAGTTAGTACTAAGTAAATGATATGAATTGTGTTCGTCGAGAGGGACAAACGTTCTAATCAGTCCTCTTTCCGTCCAATCAAATAATTTTAATTGTTTGTCAGGTGTAAAAGTCGGCAAATACGTTGCGAGTTAAAATAAAGAATGTGAGTATGTATAAAGAATTCAGAGCAGCAAACAATATAAATATAAAAATCCAAGTCCATAAATATTCAATAAAATACATATTGTATGTATGTATGTTTTTCTTCTTTTCTTTTAGTGGCCCAACAGCCCATGAGGGCATAGGCCAAGCTTTTTGCTTTCACTCATGTTGTGCGTGTTCTAGTTATTTATATTTTGTACATGAATGGAAGGGACCTACAATTTAGTGCCGAATCCGAACGGCAAAGTGGAAAAGCTTTTCTTAGGCAATTTGTTACTCATATATGTAGGTTTTTGCCATTATTGCCTGCCATAAGGTGGTGCCGTGTTGAGAAATTGTTTTTTCTATAGTTCTTTTTTATTTTGTTTATGAAGGGAATTGAACCTGTGTCAATTTGCGTAGCAGCCGACGCACTACCAACTACGCCACGGCTACCACACTTGCATATACTCTAAACAATTTAACTTAAATAACAATAAAAAAACAAAACAAAACAAAACATTGAATAACGGCAGCAATAAATTCAACAATATTTTGACAACAAATTCAAACAACAGCAAATCACAAGCTTTTATTGCAGAGCTGCATTGTTGTTGATCTTCTTTTTGTCCACTCCACTCCACTCCACTCCTCTCCTATTCATTTCAATGGCACTACATGCGGTCATAGTCGCACTGCTAAATTTAACTTTATTGTGGTTGAGGCATAACACTACCCACAATGTTTTTGTTTTATCTTTGTCCTATGTTTACAATCCCTGCTTCTTATGTTTTGCTTTCAATTTGTGTACGGTCATAAATGTGGGATAGCTTCGCATAGCTTTTGCAATATTCGCGGACTCAGCGCAAATTTCTTCTGTGAATATATGCATTTTAAATCTCCATAAGCGACATACAGTGGCACTAGGAGTGTAAGTCTGTCCTGTGAGGATGCAAATCGACAGGACTGGGTTATCGGCTGGTGTGCCAGTGCCAGTGCCAGCAACTACTTTATATGACGGATGCGAGGCATTCTTTTAGTTTAGTTCAATGTGCGTAAAGCTCAATAACCAGTCACATTTGCTGCACTTCGAATTGGCTGTGTCGGGTCACACAACACCTGAAGTCTTATATGTCGAACTATTTGCCGAGGCGAACACTCTGACTCGAAAAGTGCCTGAACCGACGCATATTCCGTACGTCGCAGGGCAATCGCAACTTGCAACGCACTTGCCATCGTGACAAATATATTGTAAGTGTCCACGTATCTCTTGGTAATTCAGATTACTGTACCATTTTAGCATTCTTTCCGTATTCTAGAATTCTCAACCCTTTGCCAATAGCTCCAAAGCGAGCAATGTGGCTTTACTGGTTTACTGGTTTAATGATTTTAATTTTTTTGATTAATTCAATTGGTAATTGTGCTTTCTCGATAAAAGCTAAAATAGTAAAAGAAATTATTTTGTTATGAATGCGGTCTTTCATTCCTAGTAAAATGGTTAGAATTAAACCAAAGTAGAATTCTGGGTTTAACACAACTTGCAGATCAACGGTCAGGTCCGAAGAGGATGCTTTCAAGAAGCCTTGCAGTTCCAAAAAGAAGTAAGAACTTTTGGTCATTTGTAAAAAGAGTAAAGAACCGAACGACTACGTTTATTCCAAATTTTTTGTTACTTTGCAGGTGACCGCCTCGTCACTAGCTCAGTTGATAAAGCTTATATTTTCGCAGAGAATTCTTCTTTGCCAGATATTGATCAGCCAATACCCGTTACTTGCATATCTAAACATTAATAAGGGCTTAGAACCCGATAGCATTCCAGCCCATGTATTGCGCGCTTGTTCGTCTACACTGGCACAATCGTTACGTAATCTTTTCAACATTTCATATACCACAGGCATATTTCCGTCTTGTTGGAAAGTTTCTAATGTTCAACCCGTTTCAGAAAAGGGCAAGGCTATAATTTGACTTGCAATTTGTTCTACACTTTCCAAGGTCATGCATAGCGTATTAAATTTCCAAGTGGTTAAATATCTACAGCAAATCAAATTGTTTAATGATCGTCAATATGGTTTCTATCGGAATCGGGTAATCTTATGGTGGTCCGCATTTAGAACTGGTTTTATTGATATTTCTAAGGCGTTTGATCAAGTGTAGCATAGAAAACTGGTGTTGAAACTGCGTATGGGGTCGATAATACTTAATTTCACTCGATGGATCACGAGGTTCCTAAGTGACCGCTATATCAGTGTTGTGATAGAGGGTGGTACTTCAGAATGTTGTATCATTAATACTGGGGTGCCTCAGATCTCGATTCTCTCTCCAACTCTTTTTCTTATCTTTATCCATTAACTTCTGCCATTGACAAAGAACCCCAAAAAAAAGGCATATTATGAATGACGCACTCAATAATGATATCCAATCAATCTCCGAGTAGGGTTGAATAGAGTTGAATTCAACACGTTTGTGTTGACATTATTATTGTGGGTGGTTTAGTTATTGCGGGTGGTTTAGTTATTGCGGGGTCAGCGTCTCTTGTCTTTCTGGATATGGCCATCGAATGTGACGTTCTTTGGAATAATCACATTTTCGACGTATCGAAAGAAGCTGCCAAGTGCATCGGCCTCTTGAAGCGGTGTAAGAAATACTTCACTCCCACTGATCCACTACATCCGTCTCAAAATGGAGTAAAATTCACATCTATGAACAGGAGCTTAACGGACACAACGAGAGTTTCTGGACCGTATACAACACCGAGCGATAAAGCAAATAGGAGGCAGTAAGGTTTACAGCTCTATTGACTCCTTGGAACATCGTAGAAATGTGGTTTGCGTGATTCTTTTCTTTCGTTACTTTAGTAGATGTTCTGCGGATGTGCGCAATTTGATGTCACCAGTTCGTGTGTTCTCCTGATGCAATAAATCGGCCGATAATCGGTGTGTGTAAAATCAAAATAAGCGTCGTCTCTTCGCCTCTCCGATGGCTAATTAATTTTTTTTTGGTAGGGGAGATGGGAGTTCAATGGGAGGTATACCTGGATGATCATGGTCGAATACTAACCGATAATAAAGGATATTTTTAATTTTATATGACTCCAGCTGGCAAAAAGTTGAAAATATATGCATTTTCTATGTTCAATTTATATTTATATATATTTACAAATGAAATAAATAAATTTTTCGTATTTTGCTCGGTAAGTATTTCTTGTACCTACAATAGTGTTCTGTACTCGTATATGAGAGATATAACTTAAATAACGTATTATAACACGAACTTTTATAAAACGACCTCTTATAACATGACCTCTTATAACACGACCTTTTATAACACGGCCTCTTATAACACGTCCTCTTATAACACGGCCTCTTATAACACGACCTCTTATAACACGGTTTCTTATAACACGACCTCTTATAACACGTCCTCTTATAACACGACGTATTATAACACGACGAATACCGTAATATCGGATGATTTTTTTCAACAAGCATCCACTGCGTTCAGCCATGGAGTGCGACCTTGACGGGGTTGGTTTAATGTATAACCGTACCCTACAGTCTGCGATGCTTTATTTATAACTCCAGTACCTGATCAAGTAAAAGAATGAATTTTTCCTAGTTGTCTACTTAATTTTTGTTTTGTACATCTTTTTTTATAATTCAACTTAATTTAAATTGTAATAATTTTTTTGAAATACAATTTCATTTTACCTACAATTTACTTACAATTTCTTTCCCTAAAAAATTATTATTCATGTCATTCTTGGAGAACCTCCAAAAATGCTGACAAACACACAAATTTACCCTTCCTTTGCCTTTAGCAAGTCGCAAAAAAAAAACAGAAAATAAATACAACAATTTCCAATTAATATGAGTAGAACGAAAAAATGATGTCAATTAGTCGAAATTTTGTGTGCAAACTTATTTGTCCCGCATAAGAAAATGGAAGAGGCAAAAACACCTAAAACTAATTATAATATATACAATTAGGCGTAAATTTTTTTGCCTTACAATTAAATTTGAAGGTGTTAAGTGGATGATAATAACCGTGCATAATTTTCACATTAGAATAAAAATCATTGTACAATGAGTGCCAAATAAACGTGACATTTACAAGTAGCAACAATATTGTGTGGTAGGATTTTAGGTATTAAGTATTAAATCTTTTTAATGTAAATAGTATCCAGTAGCGCCAATAATAACTTTGTTCGGAGGGTGCTGCAGTCAGTATAAAGTGTCTTTAGTATGAAGTGTATCATTTAATTGAAACCAAGGTTATATAAAATAGGATTCACCTAAGTACATCTAAAGGGAGAGTTGCTCAATATCAATATACAGTTTATGTATCCTTGTGTTACCGTACTGCCCCTATAACCTAACCTATATAACATAACGGCTGATGAATTAGTAACAACCATTTCGGGAGAAGAATTAATTGCCCTGGTCGGTTTTTTTATTGTAATGGAGTTATTTTGAGTTATTGTGAGTCATCAGCCTTATTAGTATTTCTGAAAAAAATCTACAAAAAGAATGCTATGAGAACTTGCAAGCCTTTCAGGGTATCATTTTCAAAATACTACCAATCTAGTATACCAATAAACTTTTTAACTTATGCATCCAGAAGCTTATCATCCACCCTTAGGCGATTGAAGTGTTACCAACTTCTCACCGGTATATCTGGCAACGCGATATTATCAACTATGTCAAATCCATACCAATGACAGCTGTTTATATTGTTTACAAGTTACCACAAGCATTTGCGTCTAAGTTTTATAGAACAAAAGTTATTCGAAATGGAATTCAAACGTAATATGTGCATACAAATTAGAACCTCTTGAACAAACTAGATATGTACGAGTATGTTTTGATCACAAACGAACACAATATTATTGGGTCATAGTAACAGCGGTTTTAACTTACTTAACTGGCACTACAACCGATTATCGGTCTTGGCCGCCTCTACAAAGCTTCGCCAGTCCCCTCTGCTATGCGCGCGCTGGCGCCAGTTGATAAGGCCAAGTGCTGTCTGGTTGCCCTGCACCTGGTCTTTCCAACGGAGATTAGGACGTCCCCTTCTGCGAGTTCCTCCACCGTGGTGCGAATAAAACACCCTTCTAGCCGGAGCGCTTTCTTCCATTCGCTCAATTTGACCCAGCCAGCGAAGCCGCTGGATTTATATACGCTTGACTGTGTGAGTGTCGGCGTAAAGCTCATCGTTCCATCTTATTCGATACACGTCGTCCACGCATACAGGACCGTAGATCTCACGGAGTATCTTCCTCTCGAAAGCTCCTAATGAGGGAAGGATGAAAGACTTATAGAGCGTTATTTTCGTCGGTCGAGAGAGGGCTCTACTTCTCAATTGCCTACTGAGCCCGTAGTAGCGGTTTTTGTGTTGGTACCCACAAATCTGGCAACACTAGTCCGATTATGTCAAACGAACACATGTTTGAAAGCTACATTTTATGTGAAGATAGTTGTGTAGTTTGATTCGCTAGCGTAAAAAGTTACATTGATTCGAAAATAAGTGATATATCTGAAAAAATAAGTTATATAATGTTTTATTACTATAGAAAAGGTAAATCCGCAGCGAAAACATTCCGAAAAATTTTTGGGTTTACGGTGAGGATGCTGTTAGTAAACGCCACACCCAGGAGTTATTTGCTCGATTCCGTTCCAGAAATGTCGATATCAAAGATGCACCGAAAATCACTGAAAAAGCACATGGAATTTTGCGACTGGTGGAGCAAGATCGACACGCAAGCTGTCAGGAGAGAGCGGATGCACTAAACATCAACCACATGATAGATTTGCGGGTACCAACTGCGGATACTTTTTATATGACCCAATATTTATTCAATCTTTGTATGTCGTAAAATGAATACACTTTTTTCATTGGGAATGCATAAAAGTTCATAATTCAAAAACCTAAATTCTCAATGCAACTATGATGATTGTTCTTTACCTATGTATGTACATAACGTGATTAAAAGTTCTTACAGAAAAAAGGATACAATGACTACGAAATCGAGGACTATCTTATACAAAACTATTTACTTCAATTCCAACTTTTTGATACCGAGAAAATTCAATGGAGTTCTTTGGAGTCATCAAATTGCAAAGTAGCTTAAGGGAAACTGACGACAAGAGATAGGTTAGTTATTCGATTCTTATGGGTTAGGGGACTTAGATTAAGAAACAATTTTTCCTATGAAACTTATAAGCACTTGCCTTCGCTACTGGAGCAGTCCCTATCCAGAATGAATGCATAAAAATTCGAAGTAATATTACAAATAATGGGTGAGATACGAAACAATTTAAATAATATGAGACTCAATCCCAATAACACTTTTTTCTTTGCGCCCTCGGCTGCAATATAGCATAAAAATAACAAATAAAAAAAGAGCGCTCCTTCAATTTCATGTGTTTTCTTAAATATGAAAATACTATAAAAAAATTCATAATTACTAAAAAATAAAGTAAAATTACTCATAATTATAAAATTTTTCGAGTTAGTTATTCTTCATTTCCTCCTCCCAATGAAATGCTCTTCCTACGCCTATGTTTTATATTATGGAATATATTGCCGTCTTATCTACGTCATCGCCAATATTTACTATTGTGCATTCAGCGAAAGGAAACAAATTGAAGTACAATCTCACACTTAGGGTAAAATGTTTAATGAAGTTTATCAGTGGGAGGTTTTTACAGAAAAGAAACTGCATGTAGCAGATTTCTGGGAACACTACTTTTATTAAATTTGCTATATCGATTAGTCCATGTAAGAATATTCTAAATCAATGTTTGCATTGTTTACAACAAGAGATTTTGTATATTGGCTACAACTTTTGATGTAATCCAGATATCAGTAAAATATGTATTGACTTGAAATTCAAAATCGATTTAATATACTTAAATAGGTTTGTACATACTATTTCATGGATGCTCATATTCCATTTATCAAGGTTTCCAATTACATACCTAGTCTTGCCATAAGTTCTGTTGCAAGCTTTTCAAAGTAGTAGGCTTTGAAATTTTAAATTGTATGATCCCGTTATTCGCATTTTTTGGTACAATGTTCTATTGCAAAACAAATTCAAATCAGTTTGGTTTCACATTTTGCGTAATTAATATGGAGTGGGGCAATAACGAAAATCGCATCGCGGTGATTGCATTGCACAAATGCGGAAATATCGCAAGTCAGATATTCACGTTGCTAAAAAAAACTCGAAATATCGAAAATGTTTGTTTATCGTACCATCGATCGTTTCTTGGAATCGTCTCAAGTGGAAGACAGGCGGAGAAGTGGTCGACCTCGCGTTGTTCGTACGAGTGGAGCCATAAAAGCTGTGCGGGAGCGGATTCGCCGAAATCCCTTAAGAAAGCAAAATATCATGGCTAGAGAAATGGATATGTCTTCCGGATCCATGTCACGACTAATCCGTGATGACCTCCACATGAAGGCCTTTCGCAGGTGCACAGGACATCTTTTAACTCCACGGCTAAAACAAATACGATTGGAAAGATGTAAGAAGCTTTTGCAGTGGCACGCAAGAAACGGTCATGAAAATATGCTTTTTACGGATGAACAAATTTTTACGATGGAGGAAGTTTTTAATAAGCAAAACGACAAAATCTATGCGAGAACATCTGAAGAAGCTAAATTTACTGTGCCAAGGGTTCAGAGAGGTCATCATCCAACATCCGTTATGGTCTGGTGGGGAGTATCCCATAAAGGGGTCAGTTCCTCGCATATTTGCGAAAAGGGCGTCAAAACTGGAGCAAAAGTATACCAACAAGATGTCTTGGAAGGCGTGGTGAAAGACTTGACAATAACCCTCTTTAATGGAGAGCACTGGGTCTTTCAACAAGACTCTGCACCGGCACACAAAGCCAAAACAACTCAAAAGTGGCTACGTCAGAATATTCCAGCCTTTATTAGTGCTGAAGATTGGCCCTCGGGAAGCCCAGATTTGAATCCCCTTGATTACAAATTGTGGTCAGAGCTAGAGGGTGTGGCCTGCAAAGTTTGCCACCGAAATTTGAAGAGTCTTAAGAAAGCTCTTATTTCAGCAACGTCATCAATACACATCGAAACTATACGTGCCGCTATAGCCCAATGGCCTGATCGTCTAAAGGCGTGCGTTAAAGCGAGAGGCGACCATTTTGAATAAAATGTTGATTTTAGAAACACTATAATAAAAATTACAACACATTAAAAAAACTCGTTTCTTTAATTTTTACACTATATTCAAATTGTAACAGAACTTATGGCAGGACTAGGTATAATTCAATCACCACTTCCTTGATGCTCCTTTTGGGGATCGTTCTAAATCTTTCCCATTGGGTATGAAGGCGAAGGCAAATATATGATATTTGCAAAAAAAACCAAGTTTCATATGTAAATAAGTAACAAATCTCGAAGAAGAATAACTAAATGACAAATTAGTGCGTTGTTTTGCCTTAGGTATTGAATATATTACAAATTGACGACCGCATGTCGGTACAATATTGACCACGAAAATATCAAACTAAGAAATCACGATTCTTACTTCTGTTTTTCCTTTATGTGCTCGTAAACATTTTTAAAGTATTAAGTAAAAATGAGAAAAGAGAAACATCGACGGTGCTATTTATTCTGTTTTGTTATGTTTTTCTGTTTATACATATGTACTTAAGTATGTATGTGCTCGTATGTTTAATTAAATAACGCCATGCCGGGGTGCGAGGCTGCAGTCGGCACTTGTGGTTGCTGTGGTTGTTTGGTGCAATGATGTTACCACAAAATGTAGAATCAATCAATTGTGTCATTCAATTGGCAAGTGACAACCAATGAGGATTTTGTTTCTTTCATTCAAGTGACAGAGTACAGTGATATTAAAACTAGTATACAATGTACCATATGCACATAAAGTAATTTCGGTGAAAATAACGTACAAGTATAGTGATTAATTCTACCTACGTTTAATGTTAATCAAATATATATATGAATAATAAGAAATCATTTACTTTCAAAAATTTAAATATAATATATTACATACATATATCAAAATAATAATAATAGAAGTCTTCGGTGTAATAAAAATATGGATTATTTAACTGTTGATCGCGAGGATTACTTATGTCCGCCTATGCGTCCAGGATATAAGCGATCAACTTGTTCAGTTTCTCCAGCCTTGAAAACTCATTTATCTATGGATGATGGATTAGCTTCAATACCGCAAGTGAAGAAATCGTTGAGTAGTAGATGTAAGTGAAACCTAACCCTTTACTTAAGGGGTGATTTTTTTGCTACTTGGTTTTTGACGTTTATATTTCTCACAGTTCACGAGTGATTCTTGACATGTTCTAAAGTAAAAAATGCTCAGTTTGGTTTGCCATTTCATCATGAATAGACTTATGCCTGCACAACGTTTGCAAATTATTGAAATTTATTTATTTATCAAAATTCGTGCTCTGCGAAAAATGTGTTTATCGCAAAAGTGTCTTCAGCGACGAGGCTCATTTTTGGCTCAATGAATACGTGAATAAGCAGAATTGCCGTATTTGGAGTGAATACCAGTCAGAAGCAATTCAGCAGCTACCAATGCATTCCGAAAAATTCACTGATTGGTGAGGTTTATGGGCAGACGGCATCATTGGGCCGTACTTCTTCAAAGACGATCAAGGTCGCTCCACATGCCACACAGCACGCGAAACCATGCATCAATTGAGAGGCGAATTTGGTGGGCATTTAATCTCACGTCAGCCAAACATTCCATTCATGTATACATTATGTGTATTCATAACACGCACAACATGAGTGGATGCGAAAAGTTTGGCCTTTGGCGCTACATGCGGTCATAGTCGACACTGATATACTGAAGTTCATTATAGTAAAGGCATAACACTTGCCACAATGGCTGCCTATCTCTTTATCGGTGTCCTGTGTGATTGCATTCCCTCTCTCATTCTCCCTCCATCTTCCACTCACCTATCAATCTTCCTTCCATTCAACACAATGCTCTGCATTCATAAGAGTACACCTTGAATTTATCAATAAAAAAAATATAAAAAAACACGATTGCTGTTTTGGAAGTCAACACTTAGCACATCATTGGTGAGATTCCGCCCGAAATATGTGAAAAAGTGTTCCTAAATTCGACCTTCAGAACGGACCACTTGAAGCGTAGCCGCGGGCAACATTTAAGTGAAATTTTCTAGAAAAAGTAAATGGCAGGAATTGATTTATCGATCCAAATAGACATTTCATTTGCTTTCGTAAAATTTCTGTGTTTTTTTGAATTTCCACAAATCAAGCTCTTAAAAAATCACCCTTTATATAATATCTAGTTATTATAATTTATTTTGGAAAAGCAACAGCTTAAAGAATAAAGTATCTAATCTCTCAAAATATTGCTTCTTTCCTTCCCCAAAAAAATTGTTTGATACACATATTTCTATTTTTAATCTGTATCCTTAACAGACATTATATCTCAGAAATTCAAAGACCTCGCAAAAAGAAAAAGAAGAAAAACCTGCAACACCTTCATAATTTTCACAGATTTCAACTAATATTTCATTTATTTCCCCATGAAAATTAACGTTCCCAGGCATTTCGGGGTTAAATTTACCGCTGCACTTAATAAAAGATAAAAAGAAGCAAGCAAAACAAGAAACTTGATTTCAAATACATAAAAACTTTTAGGTCCGCATCTCACAAGTAATGGAAAATTTCGACGACAACACCATTTAAAAGTTACTTAGAAAAATCATTGGTAGTAGCAGTTTTTAATATCAGAAGTGTTCGTCAATATACTTAATCATAATTTCTTTTGTATTTTGTACCACAAGAATTTGAGCGCAAAGTTGAGCTGATTGTAATCAATACTTTTTTCGTCTTGATTAATTGAATGTTAACTTATAGTCTGGTCCAACACTGGGCGCTGGGTCAGGCAACTGAATTCCTTGTCAATGTGTATGTCAACGATAGGTATCCTCGTACATAATCGCAAGCAATTAAGCTCCCTGGTGCTAAGGTGAAGTTTTACAGTGCCATTCTTCAACAAAAATATCAATTTATACTCTACCGAAATTATTTAATTATCTTTTCAAATATTATAATTGTTATTGTATTGTTTTGAACAGCCCTTCTTGTATTGCATAGCTTTGATTCAAGAGCCGATTTGAATACGCATATCCATGAGAACTTAGAACTTGATAAATCCAATGAGAGTTTATGCTTTGGAAAGGGACGGAAAAAATTGCTCCGGCAAGCGCACATTAGTGAAATGTACAGGCCACGTTGTAATACCGATCCTGGATTGAAAGAAGATGTAAAGCGCGTTCCAATATTAACAATACCGGTATCAACAGTATCAGCGATGAATACCCCAATACCAACACCAATCATTAAGCGAAAATATAGAATGGATAGGAACACGACGGCGGAAATGCCAAAAAGTGCATTAACTGCACTTATTGAGCAGTCATTGAAACTGACATCAGCGCTAGTGGGTCTCGAAGCAGCTCATGGAAATATGTAAGTATCAAAGTTATACACAGCTATGTACAAGTATATCGGGTGGTTCACTTGAGACAGTTGCCTTGAGATCAAATATCTAAATATCTCAGAAATCAAGTAATTTTATGAACAAATATTTAAACAAATTACGTTCAGTATAATGGAAGTAAAATTATTCAAAAAGTTGCAAATATTTAAATACTCGTAGTTTTTTTCTAGTGGTCGCTGTGACGTAGATGGTATTGCGTTGGTCTTCTACCCAGAATATCCTAGGTTCAAATCTTGGCACAGGCAAAATCAAAAAGTAGAAAATAAAATTTTTCTACCCGGCTCCACCAATGGCAAACCTACAAGAGCAAAAATTGCTATGAAAAGCTATTCACTTTACCGTTTGGATTCGGCATGCAAACTTAGGTCCCTCCCATTCAAGTAAAAGTATAACACGCAAAACATGTGTGGATGCGAAATGCTCGGCCTAGGCCCTCCATGGGATGTTGTGCCATCAAAAGAAGAAAGAAAAAAGAAAGAAAGAAGTATTTTCGTTCATTGCTTACCATAGAGTGATACTTAATAAAAATCGCTCTTTTGACTCATAAGCTTTTTAAATTTCATGTTATCTCACACGGCACAGCAAATGCTATCTTTCTAAGCTACAAAACGCTTTAAATAAAAACGAAACGAGTTTTACGATTTGAAAAGGTTCTCTTTGTTTCCAAACACCAAGTGAAGCTAGCGTCTGCTTGTATTGGCGATATTGAAACAATTAAGTACAGCCTATCGCTGTGGCGTAGTGGTAATGCGTTGGACTGCTACGCAGAGTGTCCGGGGTTCGAATCTCGGCACAAAATAAAAGACCGGCACCACCTCCTGGCAGGCAATGGCAAACCTCCATTCATGTACAAATATAACACGGACAACATGAGTGGCTCGGCCTAGGCCCTCCATGGGCTGTTGTGCCATTAAAAGTAAGTAAGTAAGTACAGCCTAAGAATTTCTTAACCAAACTCTCGCAAGAAGTTGCCAAGATTCTATGCACTGGGTCAATATCAAAAATGCAGATGTCTCTATAAATTCCATTAACGTTTGACAGATAGTGTCTATGCTTATTTTAAAAACAACAAAAAATTATATATTTTCCTAGTAAATTGGTAACCCCAATTCAAATATTTTACATACAATCGGTCATTACCGAACATGAATCACTTACTCTGAAGATATGACCTCACAAACGATAATTAATCGATGGCAATAAGGCATGAAGACAAAAACAATGAAGAAAAATACGTTGGCATAAGATTAATTTATAAATTAATGTTGTGTGGTTTTTGTAATGCCTAAAGCGTGATAAAACAAAAACAAAAATAAAAACAAACAAAAAATTAAAGTATAGAAGATATTTCTATCTAATACATTTTACAAAATTTATTGCCTCAAAGTAATCAAATGTCGCACGTGGCATAATACATACAATATGTAGTAAATAGCAAAATGTACGAGTTCCTACACTTTTGCCACATACTCGTACATACATATATGTACGATACACATATGTAAAGGCAGTACCATATATGTATATGTAAGTACTTGTATGTAGACAGGCAGAAACATCCACCCATAAAATAAAATCATTTGCAAAATTCAAAAACAACAGTTGATGATATAAGAGCTTAGGAAAGAGGCTGGAAAAAGTAGCTTTCTTTCTATAGTTTAAATGTATATGTACTATATGCAGTATTATTACACATATTATACAAGTATGTATAACACTACCATAAATAAATATAGCAAGAAACACGCTATTTCCTAACCTACCGTAAGCGCCAAAAAATATTCAATTTCATTTGCCAAAAATAGTAAAGAGAAATAAGTAAAAGAAAAAGTTAAAATGTTTTTATTTTTACTATTTCTACTCATGAGGTTTCTTTGGCGACAATATTTTTTTGACGTGCAAATATAAAATTATTTATGAATTTATTAAGGCAGAGAAGTAGGGAAGTAGTCACGACACGTTCTTTTGGATATTGTAATATTCACATGCAAAGCAATTACTAATGCATACATACACTTGAGTGTCCGCATATACTTACATACTTATAGGCGTTCAGCAAATGCCTATGAAGCAGACTCTAAGTAATATCAGGCTAGTTTACGTATGATATGAAGTTTGATCTCATACTTAAATTGTCTTTTTCAATTAGTAATATGGAAAATGATTGCCATAAAAACATATCATTTTTGTAACGTGCGACCTTCAATAAATGTTGTGCTTGACCTGTATTTACTCTTTCAGACTAATAGTGGTAGAGATTCTACGACTGATATCGTACGCTACCTGAATGTTCACCAAAGCTTTGTACACGAAATGAAAGCACCTGTAGTTTTCTTGTCGAACGTAAAAAGCGAACTTTTTAATACAAATCTTATTCTTGGTTCTCATGATTCTCTGTTGTTAGTCTTATGGTATAACTTGCTATTCAGGCTGTCCCACAGTGATCCATCTAGAAGGAAGTGTTAACTATTTATTTAGTTATTTAACGGTTTATTTTATAACCATGCTTTTTTTTCAAAATCAAATATCTTTATTTAGGTAAAAAGTGATTGGCTGATTGATCTTTATGAGCTTTAATATTGATTTTTGGAAAAATGACAAAAAGAAAGAAAAATCTTAGATATTTGCAAAGAAATCGACTCTTTTACCCTGTATTTTGTCTAATCCGAGGTCTTCAACTAGGACCCTTCCCACAGTATTCGACATAATTAACACTAACATAAGAAAATTTGGATTACATGAAAAAAATCTCAAATTCTGAAAGGACGCGGGGCCAATTACAACTACAGCCCTTGACATCTTCCTGAAAACAGATATATTTTCTAATTTTTTTATTAATTATGGTACATTGGAAATCCTATTTTCTATGCAATAAATGTGTTGGACTTTTGTCAAACTTTTTATTTTCAGTTATTTCTTTGTACCCTATGAGTGAGTGGGAATTGAAAAAGAGCTACAGATGTATGTACCATCTATAGCTTTGAAATTTAGGGTCTTAATAATCTGAGCAAAATACTATTCGCAGGGAGAATATTCTACATACATACATATTACCTTAAGGTGTAGATTATTGGAATGGTTTGGCTATGCTAACATTACTTGAACCTTTAGAGGAAATTTGAAATTGTCCATTTAAAATACGCCTGAGTTTAAAATTCGTTAACATTTTGCTCATAAAAGAAAATAAAACTTCGTATTTCCTTACACAGTTACTCGGTTGCATTTTTTTTGAGCATCTAAAGCTACTGATTCCGTAACATTCACCCCACGCAAAACCAGTGGATTATTGAAAGGTTGACAAGTCATTAATAAATGATACGTTCTGAATACCTTTCTTTTCATACTTTGGGATTTTGGGTTATTATCCCATACCTCAATCAACACACACACTTTGAATGACAATCTATCTACTCTATCTACAATAATTCATTGCTTTGTTCTACAAATACCTTCCGTTTTCCATTATTCTCAATTTCAAGCAAGAACTATGTGGCGAATATTGAATAAAATATAATTTTATAAGAAGGAAGTGGGTAACTACTGTCTCTTCTATTTTGTTAGAGCTATTCTAGATATTTCAGACTTTTGACAAAAATTCTAAGGAAGAGGCAGAAAAGGCACAGTAAATACTTCCAGGAACCGCAAAATCGTTCAACTGCGGGTGCAGCGTAATTCAACGGTTTCCATGAGAAAAGTTGCTCACGAAACTTTTATTTTTATTTTTATTCATACATTCAACACTCAGGGTGTATCCCTATGAATGCAGAGCATTGTGTTGAATGGAAGGAAGATTGATAGGTGGGAGAAAGAAGGAGGGAGAATCAGAGAGGGAATGCAATCACACAGGACACCGATAAAGGGATAGTCAGCCATTGTGGCTAGTGTTATGCCTTTGCCACAATGAACTTCAGTTTTATCGGTGTCGACTATGACCGCATGTAGCGCCAAAGGCCAAGCTTTTCGCATCCACTCATATTGTGCGTGTTATATTTGTACATGAATGGAAGGGACCTACAGTTTTATCCCGAATCCGAACTGGCACCAATCGTGAATCATTTCGACTCATCGCAAAAAACGAGCAAGGGCTCAATGCGTAGAAGCTCCAAAAAGGCCAGTTACTTACCGATGAAAGCAAGCACATACGACTTCAACGATGTCACCTACATCAACGTCGGGCCGCAGGAATTGTGATTTGCGCAAATGGCAAGACACCCTTGTTTTTTGTGGAACAAAAAGTGTATCGCCGTGAAATTTTAGAGGCTGTGTTACTCCTCTGGGCCCAACCACATCCTCTGGTGATAATGATTGGACGTTCCAGCAAGACTCTGCGCCAGCTCACAGAGCCAAAACGATACAAGAATGGTGCAGGATTAATTTTCTTGATTTTATCACATCTCAAAAATGGCCACCACATTCGCCAGATCTCTTTGTAATGGATTACAGCGTATGGTCTACTTTAGAGGCCAGGGCCTGTGCTAAAGGTCATAAAAATTTTCAGCCCCCCGAAACAGTCGTTGCATCATGAATTGGACTGCATAACGGTGGAGGAGCTGTGGCCCAAAGCTAAAAATTTGTACAAGCGTTTGAAGCGGTGTATTCGAAACTGGCTGAATATATTTTTACTAATACATTATGTTATCTTTTTCTTCGGCCTGTTTTTCGTTTTCAATTACAATAATTTTTTATGTCCATAACTGTTGTAAACAATTATTAATTGCCGCCCTGTATTTAACGATGGTAGTTATTACAGTAGCGTGTACTTGTGATAATGACATTATCATAATTATTAACTATCACTATGATAATGTATGCATATTGTGAGTGCTATTTGCACAATAAACAGTTTTAATAAGGGAATTATTTGCTATGACAGCAGAAAGAAAGAATGGATACAAAAATAATCTCATTTGTTAAATGAGCCTTAAAACTTTTCGTATAAAAATTTGTTGGATCAATATTGAAAAATAATACAGTATTCGTTATTGTAGGCACATATGTTTGCATGTACATATGTAGTAATCATATTTATGGATATGAAATAGTTTCGGTTGTTACTTAAAAAAAAAAATCCTCTGTTAAATTCACAAATGAACAGCAATCAGCTGACTAGACAAAACACATACAAGTTGCAAATTCGAATTTTCGATAAACTTATGATGTTTTTCGAAAACGATAATAACAAAGAGAGGCATACAATAAGCGAGAGCATTGTTTCGCACCTGCGCCTAATATATTTGAGTGCCACCCTTAACAAATAAAAAAAAGACAATAACAAAAACAAATAACTAATGCATTTAGTGGAAACCGGAGCTATGTAAATACATGTCTTCTTCTAAACCGTCCTTTTCTCGGTCAAGAAGGGTCGCCCAAAAAACGCAGAATAAGAGAGCCCGTGAATTAAGAAAGGTTTTACGGGATAGCATGTGACATGCTCAAAAATAGAGAGAACGAGTGTTCTTAGATATGTAAATATGTACCTACACGTATACTCGTATCATTCTCTCTGACTTAATGACTTCTTTTTGCCAAAGAGTACAAAAATAACAGGGTGGCATTTCGTCGTTATTTGTGACTATTACAGTCGATTGCTATTTGACATTTGCCATAAGAAACACCGCAAGACTGAAACCTCCTCTCCTACTTGGCTATACACATTTGGGGTGCTGTGGCGGCCGATGTGGTATGATGATGACGGAGAGTAAAACGCAACACAACAACGACTGAACCTAACTTGACTCGAATTTGCGGAATGTCATAATCAGTTGCGGTAATTTTAGTATAGAGAGAGCGCGCATGCAACAACGAATGAACATACGCAAAAATTATTACGTATTTCATCAAAATAAAAAATAGTAGAGGTGAAAATTTTAAAGTAAATTCAATGAATATTTTTTTTGCCCGAACGTATGCGTTAAAATTCTGTAAATTCTTGGATAGCATAATAAAATTGTAATCGTTAAAACAAGTGCAGCAATTTGCTAATGAAAATAAGTCTTCCCCTACTACCAAATTAACAAAGAAGAAAAGAATTTCAACTCATATACTGCGATTTACAAATTTTGTCGTAACATTCTTTCAAAATTCATAAAAAGTGTAAAAATTTTCTTGAAAATTGCGTAAACATTAAAAAACATGTAATAAAATTAACAAAAAAACAGAAAACACATTTATGCAATACCAAAATAAGGTAAGTCAGTCTAGAATTCTAAAATACTTAAGGGTTGCAAAAAAACAAAAACAACAAACAATAAAAAAAAAGAGAAAAAAATTTACCATAAGCGTAAGAAAAGTGAAACGCCGAAGGTTGTATAATTATGAATTGTGTATCAGTTGAATAAGAGCAAAAATATGGCAACATCTTCGTTAATATTTACCCAAAATATTCTTAAATGTTACTTTCACTTTTCCCAAAAATTAAGACAAAAAATTTCTAAAGTAGCCGATTTATTTTCGAACGAAGTTGTGCGATGGCTGGCTACGCAGAGCGTCCAGGGTTCAATTCTCGGCACAGGAAAAATCATAAAGTAGAAAAACAGCACCACCTTTTGGCAGGCAATATCAAACCGACAAGAGTAAAAATTGCCTATGAAAAGCTTTTCACTTCGTCTTTCAGAATCGGCATAAAATTGTAGGTGCCTTTTATTCATGTACAAAATATAACACGCACAACATGAGGGGATGCGAAAAACTCGACCTAGGCGATCCAAGCTTTGTCGTACCATTAAAAGAAGAAGAACCAAAAGCAATAAAGGCTCAAAGTTGCAATGATGTGTGTAGAATACGAATTGAGGCATTGGCCTGAATGAAAACTTCTTCAGTTATTTGGCTCAACGCCCGACGGCAACAGTGAAGGGTATGAAGTAGTATCCAATCACTTAACATCTGTTCCTTCCTTACAGGGAATAAATAAATGCCCTCTGCTGTATAGAGGATTTTCAGCGAAAGTTTTTAAATCTGTCTTTATCGTAATAATCTACTATATTCCTGCTCTGTACGAGGACAGCACAACCGACATGTTGGGGGATTTGTATAACATTAAAGTGTTAATCACCTTATCAAAACCTCCTACTTAGTTTTATTTTATTGACTTACTTAAGAACTTACTATATTTACTGCTACTGTGAACTATTTTTATTAAATATAAGCACCTGTTAAACTATTTCTGCTCTCACTGTCGCTTTATTAAATATGTTTTTAGTCTAAGTATTTGATTTTGGTTTGAAAATTCTCTGAAGCGTTCACAATCAAATGCGCCGTTGTTTGCAGCTGAGAGTAACGACTAAAAGGAAGGTTGGGTAGGTGCTATTTTCTCGCCCTTTTATTTTCATTAAGTGTTAACTACTTCGTAACATTTTTGTTGCAGTTCCTTTGTATAAACTAGTCAGTCAATGGAATTTTAATTAAAAAGGATATTGTAGTGAACATTTATTTTTAGATATTCAAGTTCATTGCAATTATTTCTGTTGACTTTGTCGATGCTGTGGGAGTTTAATCGACAATGGAATAAAGTAAGAGCTTTAAGCGAAATGGATAGAGGAGGGTAGAGTAAGCAAGTTTTTACATGTAAAATGTCCAGTTTTTATTTAAATACGTATGTAAAAATGGAAGAGCTCCAAGATATATGACAGATAACATTACATATGTACGCGATGTACAAAGCTATGGACTAAGAAATACGAATGATTTCAGAATTAAATTTCGAAAAATCTCATGAGGGCAAAAATCAATTTTTTACAAGGGACTTCAACTATATAATAGTTTAAGCATAAAATATTTTCATTTAATTGCTTATGTTTGTATGAATCTATCGGAAGAGCATTTTGACCTAATTTTAAACTTTGTTTATACCAAAATAAATACACCATACTTACATCATATATTAAACCTGCTAATGAAATCCCTAATAGCCATAGTAAAAAGCTAAATGTTGATAAATAGAAATTCATTCTGCATAATTTTACGCATCATTCAAATTTATTTCACATTATTTCTTTTCTTTCTTAGGCTATACCAACAACCTCCACCGCCATTCAATGATGACAATGTTGCACGCAGATTTTCTAGGTAAGTAACTTCAAAAATGAAATCAATTAAATTGAATGTCTTTGCTTAAATGCTAGGCAACCATATAAGTACATATTTTAGTTAATCTCCTCAGGCGCAAAATTCATCGTTCATTGGTGTGAATGAACGATTATTGTTTAATCGGCTTACGAATCGGTTGCCAAAACATTACAAATTATTACGACATATCACAAAGAAACAGTAGATAAAAGCAGATAAGTATAATAAAATTTATAAATACATAAAAATTTGAGAAGACATGTCACATCATTGCTAAGTATGTTATCGGGCAGCAGAAATCATGTTATCGTTTAACAAAAACTATAAACATTAAACGAAATGTTTATTAAATGCTTTTGTTTGACATTTTGTAGAATTAGTAATTAGTATAAAAAGTAATGGCGTTTCAGGATTGACAGTCATCACCCAGACCTTTGAAAACATCTACCGTTGAAAACATTGGTGAGTTTTAATACAAATTAAGACTAGAAAGAAAGAGTAATTTCAATAAAAAGCATTGTGCAATGATCTGGGCGAAACATCCTTTTTGTTTTATGTTACGCGAAAAATATGAGAGACTAAATAGCAGGAAATTTCATTTTTAACTTTGTATCATGTCTGTGCAGTGGTGAATCAAGAATTTGGGGATAGGACTTTCTTCTAAATTATTGGATAGTTACGCTGCGTTTAGACCGCCCGAACGAATGAAGATTCTTTGACGTAGAAATTGTAGAAATTGAAATTGCTCCGAACAAACATCAGAAGTCATCTTGTTCGCTCGCCCGGAGTAGATGGCAAATTATAATGTTCCCAAACAATAAATATTCTAGTAAAATGCATAGAAAATAAGCATATGTTGTCAATATTTCATTGCACGACACGTAAACTAAGTGTTTCCCTTTTAATTTTCTTAATTTAACTTAATTTTCACAATTAAACAACATGAGCAATAATGTATTGGCAAAAAAAAAAGATCGAACTCAGTCCGATCATTCCGAACGAAGATTTTCTCATTCGTTCGGAGTATGTACACGTTCACACCGCCTGAAAATTGTTCCTGAAAATTTTATAGCAAACACACCGGTCGTTTACATCGGTCGAATGGTCTATACCGGTTCGATCGATCAAAAATCTGTCCGAACATCATTATTCAAACACAAACGAAACCTAATAACAAAATCTATACCAAACGCAGTCCAAACCCATTATCAAGCTCTCCAAAAGTAGGACGTCTGAATATAAATGAGATGATCTTGGTATTTTAAATTTAATGTAGTCCAAGTGTAAATATCTAATAAACAGTTGCGCCAAACAAATGCACGAAAGAAACTTAAAATTATCACCAATTTTAGTACTGAATTCCGTCATAAGTTATTGCATTATTCTAGAATTCAGAATTCAGGTGTATGTGAAAGAGAAACTGAATAAAAGAAACATTATTGATTTTTCTAGTGGGAAATACTCTTAACCATCTGTGAATCAGTGCTGCCAGATTGGAAATTAATCTCCTATTGCTAAAATTCTTACATGCATGTTTAAAAAAAAAAACGTTTTTTTTTTTGTGTAGTACAACTCTCAATCTGAAAAAATAAAACTGTAGTAGTGGCAACAATCATTGTCATTGTCTTTTACCTTTCATTTTCTTTTACTCCGAATCCAAACGACAAATTGAAAAGCTTTTATTTTTTTGATTTTGCCTGTGCGGAGATTTGAACCCCGAACACTCTGGGTAGCAGGCCAACTCAATACCAACTACAACCTTGTCTTTACCTAACTGAAAAAAATCAAAAAATCATAGGCAATAACATAAAAACAATTTGTCGTATTTATAATAAGAATTTAAATGAAACTTAACTTTAATTCACCTTTAAATAATAGCAAATATGTTATTTATGAACAGCATATAAAATTAGACAACGTTAATTAAAGGCTGCTTTAGTTAAAAGCCGAAAGTCACATTTAAATATTACTTAAAGCTATCTTAAAATTCTTTTTGACATCAGTTCTCCATTCGGGCAAGGTCATTTTAATAAAAAAATTGTTTCTATTCTGTATTTTGTTAAAAGTAAAAAACAAGAGATAAATATTCCTTTAAAAATTTCAAAACATTTGAAGTATATAGTAAGTACAATATCACAATAAATATATAATGTGGTTTTTTGTGGCATCATTTGACACAATCATCGTTTGGTAAACAAGCATAGAGAAAACGTTTATAAATCACAATTTGAGCACGATTTATTAGGGATCACTTAAATTTATCTTTACTTTACTTTACTTTTAATGGCACAACAGCCAATGGAGGGCCTAGGCCGAGCTTTTCGCATCCCTTTATGTTGTGCGTGTTATATTTGTACATGAATGGAAGGGACCTACAGTTGAATGCCGAATCCGAATGGCGAAATGAAAAGCTTTTCATAGCAATTTTTACTCTTATAGGTTTGCCATTGCCTGCCAAGAGGTGGTGCTGTGTAGAAAAATTATTTTTTCTACTTTTTGATTTTGCCTGTGCCGAGATTCGAATCCAGGACACTCTGCGTAGCTGTTCAACGCATTACCACTACGCCACAGCGACTACTTAAATTAAATTACTTAATTGTATCTTCAAATGTAAATCCATCATAACTAATCAATAGTTTACGTTTAGATACGTTTTAATAATATCTAATAAATTCGAATTAAATGTTTATATTGGAAGTCAATTCTATATCGAAAGATAGTTTTTACAATGGCGCAAGCATGAAAGACTGTACTAGAGGGACAGGCAGAAAATAAAGTCATTAAGAAAGAAAGCCAAACTTCTGTCTCTATCGTACTACCTATATTTTCTATCTGTTTCTCTTAGTTCAGGCTCAGTTTTTCATGCTTGCGCTAGTATAAACATCCTTAAAGAGAGTACATGAAAATTGAATTATTCTTTTTTAAAAACATTAGTTGGATTCAAATGAACTTATAAATGCTTCGCAAACAGTTATAGCTATTTGAATGCCTCTATTGACAATGTCGAAGAAAATAGATTCTATGGAGGAGGAGTTAGGCGATTCAACATGGTTAATCAGTTACTTTTAAGTTACGGTCAATGTTCAACATTGCGGATCTCCTGAACGTGTGCAGCGATGTTGATAGATAAATTTGACAGTAGATGAGTTAGTTGAGGTAAAACCAAAACAACTTGAATTTTTTTTACTCAACCATTCAAATTTCACCATCATTAATTGACTTTATTTTATTAAGTGGTTCGTCGTTTTCGACTATGTACAGATTTCATAAATCATTTATTTATTATTGGATACCTGAAATCACATTCAAAAACGAGACCTTAGAAAACTTTTTGCCGAAAAGTAATAAACAGTATTAGCAAAAACATTTGGCCAATTGCAACATTAGAATCAAATTAAATATTCTATAAGTTCTCTGTGTGCCTATTTGTATGAACTATGATTGTATCAAAGCTGCGAGCGTATTAAATATTCTTCAAACCATTTTCGATATTACTTTGTTTTTAGCCGTTTTTCTGTTTCAAATTTTTGTTTTCGCGTTTAATAAAAAAAACCTGGCAACACCATATTGCTATTGTGAATTGCAATTGACATATATAATTTATATTTGTTTTGGCTTGTGAATACTGTGATAAAAAGTGCACATTTTTGTTGAATATTATACTCTTGTCTAAAGTTAATAAATAAAAGTATAAAGTTAAATAGAAATTGTTAAATCTCCACACTAGTATTTATACTTCGACAATTATGTCTGATTTTCAACACTAATGTTTATTGTTCAACAAAATAGCGTCGTCTGCTGCAGTAGAATAATTTTATGTGACGTTTGTGTATCGAGAGAAAAAAGTTATTGAAATTGAAAAATAAAACCAATTATAATATTTATGCGCAAGCAATGAGTAAATATATATGCAAAGTATGGAATGCAGATAGATCGAAGAAAAAAGCATTTATGTGCCAAGCATCTATCGAACAAATATTAAAAAAAGGTATTGAAAAATGTTTATTTTATATTCTGTGTAAAAGCATAAAGAGCTAAAAAATGTGTAATTTTAGCCAAGGAATATTGCCTTACTGGCGTAAAACTTGTACTGGAAAGTGATGGTACAGAAATAGATGACGATGAAACTTTGCAAGTATTTTTACAGGAGAAAACCACTCTCGTAATTTTAAATAGAGGAGAGAAATGGATTTCAAGTAGTGTAACCTTCGTCACACACACAGCCACAAACAATCAAAATAGCTGCCCCTGCTATCTAACACAACCCTCCTCTGGCGGTGAGGCCGAAGATATTCCAGAACATTCCAATTCATCCGTGTCATCGAAAAGTTCTGGTATGGCGTCTAGTCAACAGTCAATATGCGATTTATTCCGTGGCTTTGAAATACCCTGGGCTAAAATGTCTTCAGAAATTACTAAAGCTCTCAAAAAACGTAAAGCCATTGGCAAACTTGTGAACACATTTGTTAACATTGTGGTCGACGAATTGCGGCAAATCTCTCTTTATATACCAATGAGCGTTTACAGATGTGTTGCTCAAAAAGCTGTAAACAAATATCCCGATTCGTTTATTGAGAAAGATGGCGAGGGAAATGTTTTGTCGCAAACTCCAATTTTTCTAATAACAACAATGAGAAATCGAAACAATTTTTTGAATAGTGCACCGAAGAGGAAAGCAGTGAACTCAGAGACACCCATTAAAAGCAGAAAGTCAGTAAGCATGCTAGATGGAAGTTGCGTCAATTGGCAACCAGAAGCTTCAATAGAAAGTCTTGAAGTTATAATGCACAAAAAAGAGTATTTAATTTCGGTACATCAAAAGAAGCTTAATCAAATTGAAAAAGGAAAAGTAAGAAGAATCATGGCCGACTGCTATTCAGCACAAAGAAGTTTTTTCAATGATCCAAAAGAGATTCCGACTAGAAAGGATATTTTAGAAAATTGGCCAATGATTTTTCACAAAGATTGTCTTTATGATCACTTTTCCAAGTTGATGGAGCTGGATATTGCGACCTTTCAAAGAAACTTTGACGCATCGAGAAAAAAATTGACAACATTTTTTAATATCGATCGAAACGAGGATGCAAAAACTATATTGGGGGAAATTTGTAGTTATTTCAATGAAAATGAAACGCTTCTTTTTAGACAATATGAGGTAAGATATAGTTTATTACAGTTTTAAATTCAATTATATTTAGCTATTTTTATTTGAAAATCACTTAAATATTTTCAGTTCGGCACATCTATTGAAAGTGTTCAACGTGACAACAAACCTGATAATCCATGGATCTCAATAATTGGTAAATGCATTTTGTTTTTCTAAAAACACATTGTATGTAGTTTCAAATAATTAATTCTTTGTAGATGTGTCGCCAGATGAAGATAAGAAATCGATTTGCTATATCTGGTTGGAAGGCGAAATAACGTCCAAGGAGGAAACTTTCAATGTCGTAGATTTAGTTACTCAGCTGCTTTGTTATTATTATGTCTTTAATATCGCATATCCTAAGGATATATCACAAAGTTGTGAATTTTTAATGAGATATTTTTTTAAATTCTATCCATCGCAAGTAAGAGGCCAAAAGAAACACATCAATAACATAATGAAAATTAATACATTTATTCGTAAGCTCGATCAAGCGGCTTAAATGGTATTTTAAATCTAATTAAAAATATTTGAAGGACGTATTGGAAGAATGCATGAATCAAAAATAGGTGGAACTTAAAATTCGTAGCAGCAAAAAAGGGATATTTTGATTTCTTTTAAACGTTTAAATACGAGTATTTTCTTTTTCTCATAATCTATAAAGAATAGTTCAGGCAATTGCTAAATTTTTAGTGTATAAATGTTGTAATTTCTATGATATTCAAGAAATGGTTAAGATATAATAAAATATATTTTATTTACATACGTTTTGAATGTTTTCTACTCGAAAATTTCTCCTTATGCTATATTTCAGATCATGAAAATTATTACAACCATAAGCAACATTAGACTAACTTTCTTGGTTTAATTGGAGTTCATGAGTAAGATATAACTTTTATATATACCCTTCGCTTAGGTTATTTCTGCATACTTCTTTTTCTTCTCACACATTTGTTAACATTGTGGTCGACGAATTGCGGCAAATCTCTCTTTATATACCAATGAGCGTTTACAGATCTTCTCTTAAATCAAAGACATTAACCGTTGTACCAACAGTAAGAACATGCTTTCAAACTGTCTGAGGCCACGATTATCAAATCTAAACCAATACTCGGCTAATGATTTTGGTTCACTCTGAAAATGTAAATTAGAAATCTTAGTAGACAATTAATAAAATTTGTACGAGTAATATAGATTAATAAAATGGTGTTTAATTTGCTGTAACCAATGTTGAAAATGGTCACCGTGGCGTAGATGATAGTCCGAGTTCAAGACTCAGCGCACTAAAATTCAATAGTAATGATAGCTTAAAAAGCTCTTCACTTCGCCGTTCGGATTGGGTATAAAACTGCAAGTTTTCATTTATGTAAAATCATAACTTCCGCAACATAAATGTTAGCCACTTTAAATCTTCCATGTTCTTATTGTGGCATAGTTGTAGTAGTAACTTTTAGCTAAACATGTTAGTCTTATGTAGGTATCTAACGTAAGTAGTATGAGCTGATCTAAAGATATAATGATTTTAGGTTCTGGCTAGTTACTTATGTCACAGATATATTTTTCTTATGCGAGTAATTAATTACTCTGCAGAAGCTCCAGCCGACAAGTACTGCCTTGTAAGCTCTTTTAGCATGTTCATATTTACAGTGCCTTGTGAATATAATATTGTAAACATTCTTCGCTGGTTCCAAATTCACCTCACACTGTCTCTTTCTTGCATCCTTTACTTCTCTTTAATAGTTAGAGTAACTATTCCTTGAAGGGTGCAATGCATGTATTTCTTTATGGTTGGTTGATATTGACTCGGACAATTTTCAGAAATTTTCTGAACTATAAAATACTTGAATATTCGAAAAATTACTTTAATAAAACAGGCGGCTGAATTATAAATACGATGGTCTGATCAATTGTAACTGTTAACAATTGTAACACGGCGACTTAATTCTGAGAGTCGGAATCTAAGTGATTGTTCCAGCGCCAAAATTAAATCTACAAACGTTCTACTTTAAATTCAGATAAAAAATTGATTTTGCTCAATTTATCGAGAGATTACTCTCTCTATTACCGATCGCTTTCTTAATTTCGAAAGTCGCAATATTACGAAAACTTTTAACAACCAAATGGGACCCTTCCTTTCCAATGGACAGGCATTTATAAATACATATTTACTGAAGAAAGCTTTTTCTGAAATATAACGAAAAGTGTATGAGTATGATTTGTAAAATCTTTTCGAAATTCCATCTCTTCAAAGTTCTTATGCTCTATATCTGTCACTCAGTGCCGCTCTCTTGCTGTTCTCTTGCTAAATTTATACAACATCTCAAAATCATGTTATTTTTATATTTCAATAAGAAAAACATAAATATTTTCCACTCCTCATGTACATACATTTCAAGACTTTTCGCGCATCTTACAATTTTCCAAGTAAAAACCATTTTCACACTTCAGTGTTCAGTTTTTCCTTAACGGGTTTCGCGCCAACAGTGCCTCATGGCATGATTTCGTCGTGTGCTGCTCAACGGAAATACCTACTGATTGTTTTTGCAATTTAGTAAATGAATTTATTGTTTGAAGAATAAGAAAATATTTATATTTATTTACCCTATATTAACTCAAATGCCAACGGTGGCGTGTACCATATATTCCAGAATAATATACTTAAATACTCACAAAGAAACAAAGAAATCAAGAGATAAATATAAATAGGTAAATAAATAAGGGAATTTAACTAAAATCAATTATCGTATTATCTGTCGAAAAATGTTATGTTTTTAAATCCTCATATTTCTTAGAATGTTTTTCAATTGTTGTTTTTTCCGGTGTCCAGTAAGAACATTATTTGTATGTATTTATGATCTAAAACTGTAACCCTATTTTCTATTTTCTTCTAGAATTTATATAAAGAGTATTTCATCTCCCGGACATTGTTTTTCTTATTTCACAGAATTATTCTGTAAGAGAATTTATAAAATATATCTCAAAAAAAGATTAAACAATGACGAATGATAAATTTCATGGAATAACATTGAAAATTCAAGAACATAAAAATCTCAACGTTTAAATAACAAAACCGCCCAATCATCATAATGCAAAATGTATTAGATAATAAACATTAAATGTACAAAGAAGTGTACAGAATATTTTTCCTGGTTGACAGAGAGCATTTATTTCCTACATGATGAATCGAATGCACGTAGTTTTTTACGCACTGTGGGCCAAATTAGATTTCAATCAAACGTTTCCGTTTACTTAATGGATGAGAGTAAGCACATTATTTTTGCAATTCTACAAAATATTTACGATTAATTTGAAAGTTTAGAAAAGTTTATCGATATTCTGCAAGTTCAGTGGGAACATCACAGTAGGAAAATCAGAGCAAAGAAAAAAAATGTAAACAGTTTTGAAAAGAAAATTTAATTTCCGATAAAATGCTCAATAAAACTAATTTGTTTGTTTTTTTTTTACAGAATTCGGACAGCTTTTCCGGTATGCCTGCGATTAGTGCCTTTACTGTCATTTCTGAGACTCCCTTGGCGGCAGCATTCCACTTATTCCTAAAATCTTCCATGGATTTAGCTTCTTTGTTTGTTGGTTTGTTGCCTTTAATGTTCTTTTCACTAGAGCCCAATATCTCTCGATAGACCGAAGTTCTGGTCAAATTTGGTGGGCTGGCGGTTTTTGGTACCAATTTTATGTGTTGGTCTTCGAATCATTTACTTACTTACTTTACTTTCAATGGCATGTGCCGAGATTCGAACCCCGGACACTCTGCGTAGCAGTCCAACGCACTACCACTACACCACAGGGACCACTTCGAACCATTTAAGGGTTACTTTATTGTAGTGGCAGGAGGCTAGAAAGAAAGTAGATACATTGTGCTTTCTAATGAAGGGCAGCAATCTCTTCTGGAGGCACTCCTTCACATAAATTTCGTCGTTAACAGTGCCACTTGTTACGAAACTTTTACTCCTTAGCCCACAACTACAAATCGCTTGCCATACCAGAAACTTCTTAGGGAACTTGGACTTTTGTTTTGTCCTAAATCTTTCCTCAACTCCTCCTCGTTCCTTTGCGATGTTAAACCAGGCAATTGATAAAATTTAGACAACACGTTTGTTTCATCGGCCATAACATAGTAATCGAATTTTTGGAAATCTGCCTTCAACTTTTTAGCTCGGCTCTGGGCTACCAAGTTTTTTGTAGCATTCCTGTCGGGTACTGACTGCACTTTGTATGTTTTAAGGCCCGCATCTTTTTTAATTTTACGAACTAAAAACTCACTGCACTGCAACTCGCTTTTTCCGCCAATTTTCGATTAGACAACGCTGGATTCTTCTCTAAGAGAGCAACGACTTTCTTCGCCTTTTGTGGAGACACGAAACCGCATTTCCTTCCAGAACCATATTTTCTAGCAACTGTTAAGCCTGTATTAAATTTTTTAAGAATCATCGAGACAGTGTTTTGTGCAACTTTCGCCTTATTTGCAATGGTTTTCTGGCTCCACTGCCGATTTTCTCGAGATAATTCAACAACTAAATCGCGTCTTTCCACTTCCGATGCCATGACTCAACTGAAAGTTCACAAGTCAAAAAACATGTGATTGTATTTCATCAGAATTTCTCCAATGCAAAGCTTACTGTTTGAATTTTTTCATTCAGATGAAGAGTTTCAAAGCAGTGGTCTTTCAAAGTTATCCGATTTTTTCGATCTCACTCCTTAATATCATTTTAGACAAAAAATGGGTGACAAAGGTCATTAGATCCATATCACCACACCAACACTATACAAATTTCTTCTTTTATCCATAAAATACATCAGATAAAAGATAGAGCTATGAATAGTAGTACTTACATAGATCATGGTTCGTGGATAGGTGACATTAATAAACCGTTGTCAACTTCTCTTCTCTTGCTGGCGCATAGGGCCGCAAAGAAAGCAAGTAAATTTTGAGCAATTTTGAGCATTTTTTGATCTCGTCAGCCATATTCTTATTTCTTTAAAAAACGTTCTATTTCACGAAGGTCTCGGAACACCTATTTCACGGTTTCAATGGGGGTACCAATAATAGGTTTATATGCATTAGTTCAATGCAATATGTGGTTGATCAACTTAGATTTTCTTAAATCAATTCAGTTCTCTATGGAATCGACGTTGCGCCTGTTGCACTAATCGTAATCGCAAATGATGCTGGGCACCCATATTTTGTAAAAAAAAAACAGAAAGCTCTGTAATTTTTTTGTCAACAATTCGTTGGTAGGCCACATAGCATTTATAGAGATAACAAATTTATTTTGATCGGTTAAAGCAGCCATCCATTGGCGTACGCTTCACTTTCAGGAAAATCTTTTTAACAAATTCGGGCCCTTATGAATGATCTTATATTGGAATCTAGTGGGTAGACGTGTCGTTTAGACCACAATATGATTGGACCACAACCAGACCTCAAAGAAGCGTGATTACAGAAGAAGTTGTTGGTAATGCGCTGGTACGATAATGCTTGGCCTATGTAGTGTCCGGGATTCAAGTCTCGGCACATGCAAAATCAAAAAGAAGGAAAAACTATTTTTCTACATTGCTGCATTGCCTCTTGGCAAGCAAAGGCAAACCTACAAGAGTAAAAATTGCATAAGAAAATAATTTTACTTCGCCGTTTAGATTCGGCATAAAACTGCACAACATGAGTGGATACAAAAAGCTCGGGCAGGACCCTCCATGGGCTGTTGTTATGCCATTAAAAGAAGAAAGAAGAAGTGGGTCTGCAAGAATATACGAGGTATTCTGTAGAAAGGAGAGTTCCAGCTGTTGTAACGTCAGGTTCCATAAATTACCATATTGTAATCTGCAAACGTGAATTTAAATTTTCATTTGCCATTTTTCATTTTTTGAGAGAATTTCATTGGTTTGTGCTACTGTACAAAATGTTCACACTCAAGAGAAATAGCAGCAGTTACTAAAGGGAAGCAAGAAAATCAGACGACAAATTGTTATTTTTAGAATAAAGAAAATTTATTTTGTATTTGTTTTTATACTAATTTTCCCATTTCCATGTTTTTCTTTGAATCTCTTAGATAAATAATAATAATTTTTAAATGGAAATTTTCTATGGTATTTTGTACTTAAAAACAAAATGAAATTTCGTATTTGCATAATTAATGTGAGAAAAATATAAAGATCCTAACTTAAAAACAATTTACACAAAAAAAAATATTGTAGATAGATAAAACTGTTTTCATAAACAAAAGGAAAAACAAGTTGTTAATTTTTTGCTCAGAATATAAAACGTATTTTACAAAGCTGAAGCAAAAGGTCATGAAATAATTAACCATTGCCAAATTGTAAATATTTAATTTAAGACAAAAACTGTTTTCAAAAAAAAAAAATATACAAATATATTCTAAGAACATTTTTGAAAAATTTGAAAAGTTTAGATTTTAATTGTTTTTAGTGCGTAATTAAATTGAACATATTGATAATAAAAAAAAAATATTTAGTTTGAAATATACTAGTGTTTAATATTAGGCGGCCGACTTTAAACATAAAGCGTGGCAACAAAGTAAAGATTCAGTTATACAATAACAGCCTAAGTCGCGTTAAGATCAAATATCTTTACCTCATAATGTTGACTACAAATATCATACTGGTACAAATTTTATAATAGTTTTTCAAAATTATATACAATATAATTTCAAAATTGTGTATTTGACCTGAATATAGAGGGCTCTGAAATTTGACTTTAGTTTCTATTATTTTGCGCAATCAATGCCATCAAACTCTCCCAACAAGAAGATATACCATATGTACTTAGGAAAATTGACTTAAGCTGTTATTGCTTTTTAGCTCAAATGTGTTTTTTTCGAGCATTTGCGTCAGTCAATCTAATCACTTAACTTTTGTGAAATTTAACCCACTTCTTCTTCAATATTTGGAAGAAAAAATAGATTCTTGTGTAATTCTCTTATCACTTTAATGCAGTATGATTATTTTCCAACTTCCCGTGTCAAAAGAAACTGATAAACAGCCAGATTCAGTTAAAAAGTAATCTAGAACTCGCTGCTGTGTTTAGTATTGCTAGATTGTTGAGAAACTTTTTAACTTAATCCTTGTTTGATGGATTGCTGATGTGACCACCAAAAACTCGGCCTACGCGCTCCATGGACTGTTTTAAAGAAATGTTGGAATTTAAAAGAAAGAAAGAAGTATAAATATTTTCTCTATTAATCCTTAAGCTGAATTTTGTGTGCAGATTAGTTCCAAACACTTTGATGTAGATGCATTGGACCCGCTTGGAACTTTCAAATTTAAAACATTTTTAGAAAATTAATTATTAAATTATTTAAAAGTATAGTATATATTTATGTATTTAACAACAATGTATTTAATGTATTTATTTCTTATATGAATCTTAAGTATAAATCGCCATTGAATAGATGACCAACCTTAACCTCACATAAATTTAAAATAATTCTATAATTTTATTACTCATATTGACGCCATACCAAAATGATAATGAAATGCATTTCTGACCTTTAATACATTTTTATAGATTAATTTGAAAAGAATGTATAACTTAATGATAATACACTTGGTAAGATGTAATCATTCATATAAAAATTACGAATTTTTTAATTACATATGGCATTACTCGTATAGAAAATGCATTCTGTCCGATTCCAAACATAAAAGATTAGGTATAAGTACATTAAACATGAGCGGTTCATTTTGGATCAGGGATAAATTATTGCATCCGTTAGAGCTGGGTACGATTGGACAGCTAATCCAGATATTACGAGATATTGATCCAGTTGACAGCATTTAGTTGAGACTAAAACATAAGTTAAGGTACATAATCAGTTTTTCTTTGTAGACCTCAGGGCTATAATAATTCAAGCAAATCCAAAAATTTTTCTAGTATCCTCTTGGAAAATCTTATAGATTTCATTTTTATATTCAAACTATTTTTTCTAACCATTAAACTGAGAGATTCCGATCAATGATCAGAGCTTATTCATTCCACAAAACTGCTCTATATCGACAAAACTAGTATAAGAGCCATTTCTAACTAACTCGTCTGCTACCTCGTTGCATTTTATGTATATCGTAATGATTAACAATCCTGTGAACATTGTCTTTAATGTGGGCGCGGCAAGTGTTTAGAGAAGATGGGAATACTCGTTAACCTCTCAGGAGTTGAGCTCTAGAACGTTTTAGTTGTCTCATATTACATAAATATAAACGTTTCTAATTCTTTTTTAATTCACTAATGATAATACCAAATTACAGCCTGGAATCGAAATTTTTACAGTGGGGAAAAAAGATTTCTAAGTATAGGCAAACTTGCACAATCAGTTCTATGCCGAGTTTATGTCTACATAAATACTTTCATATTACTTATTGCTATCTAGCTCAATTGATACAAAGTAATGGGATAGCGATATAGCGATATAGCTCATCTTTTGTAAGCGGAAAATCATTCCATACCAAGTATAGTTTTTAAAAAGAAGGAATTATGATTTAAAAAAATGGCAACCACTTGACTGAGACAAAAAGTTAATTGAGGCATACAATCTTTACAACTTCATTCCTTAATCTATTTAAACAAAATACACTCTTCTCACATTTTCAACTACAAAGATGAACGAAATTAATTATTAAAACACTAAAATTTGACTATTGTAATCAAAATTTTCTTACATTTACATCTTACCATTTCTTTCAATCAACCCATTCAAATTTTCCACGTAAAAATATTTACAAATATCTATTAAATAGTTTTCTCACCGCTATGTTAAAAGTTTTTCAACTTCTCGTAATAAAATCAAAATTCAATTATTATAATTTTTAACAAAGAAAACACCTGCGAATTTAAGCTTATCATTATTACCAATAATAATTAATAAGAAATTATCAAGTTTTGAATTTTTGTTGCAGGTGTTTTATAATTTGCCAACAAAAAGTGGCCCCCTAATATTATTAGACATTGGTATCTTACCAGTTACTAACACTGTTCCCATTAAAGACTCTAGCAATCGTAAAATATAAGATTATTATAACAATTTAAACGATACTCGTATAAATTCGTATCATAATTAAGATCATACAAGTATTTACCTGGTGCTGTTTCAGCTTCCTCCAAATAAGTCTATGAAAATCACATCGACATATTAGGGAAAATGTGGGGTAAACGAATCTCGGCACAGGCAAAATCAAAAAGTAGAGAAAATCATTTTTCTACACTGCACCATCTCTTGGCAGGCAATGGCAAACCTACAAGTGTAAAAATTGTCTATGAAAAGCTTTTCACTTTCATTCATGTACAAATATAACACGCACAACATGAGTGGATGCGAAATGCTCGGCCTAGGCCCTCCATGGGCCGTTGTGCCATTAAAAGTAAAGTAAAGTAAGTGGAGTAAACTCATTGAAGCGGTAATATTATATGTAACTTTCTCACGTTAAATTGTCTTCATTCAAATGTTTACAATAGAATCGTAAAACACTTGTTATAATTTATGGCATTTTTCAGATTTTAAAGTGTTTTTGGACGCCCCTAAATTATAAATTATTTTGATAATGATATACTCGTATACTATGCATACTAAATGTACTCGTGTTTGGTTTATCTATAATCTTTCCTAAAGTGATGTGATTTTTACACCACTTTGGTTGTTTGTTGTTAAGCGTTTACTAGTAGTAGGTAGAGATTATATTGTAGGGAGGCGGTAACGCTTTCGCATTTCTCGGAGGAATTGAGAAAAAACAAACAAAGTTGTAGATTATTTGAATGTTTTCCAGGTTTAGTAGAACAAAGTCAAGATTATTCGTCTCAAATTATTTATTGCATGTTAATTACTCTACAAACACTTCGCTCAGTGACGGATCTTAACTTTTCATTTTTCCTACATCACTACTTTTACTATCGATATAGACTTATATTTAATCTATAATTTTAGATGTCCTACTTTGGAAAACGCCTTTTCACCCATTTTTTTTAATCTATTTTCGGTCAAATTTTTTTGTGTGGGTTTCAGTCTTAATTTGGGTTTAAATTTTGGTCTGAAGTTGATCAGGATTAAGTTCCAAATTAAATCTGTTTTTGGTCTGATTTTTTATATGTACTTGAGGTCTGAGTTTTGTTCAGATTTTTTATCTGAGTTTAGTCTAAATTTAATCTGCTTTCGATCTGAATTCTTTTCTAGCTTTTCTACTTAGTTCAATTTTGTTTTGAATTTCGATACGAATTTTTTTAGTTTGAATTTGGCTTCTTTTTTGTCTAAATTGAAGTCTTATTTCAGGTCTGAATTTAAGTTGTAATTTTATTTCGAATTTGGTTTAATTTGATTAATATTAATTTTTGAATTTTTTTCGAAGACGTTGATAGTTTAGGGGGAAGCACGGGGGAGGTTGCGGGATCGATTTCCGCCATATTCTACTGGCTATATACTTCTCATATTCCTGCCGATACATTTGACGTGAATGAGAACTTTATGAGCGTACAAGGTATTCAATGCAAAACCGTCAAATGTGATCAAATAGCCACTCCCATATTCGCAACCGTCGTTAAACTGAACCGTGTAGTATAACAATTGATCGTCCTGGCTTCCGTGTGTCCCTGGATAGTAACTGCATCTTACTTAACCTTGCTTTAATTTTGGTGCTCTCTTTGGTTGTTTGGTTTTTGTACTTGAACTTGGCGTGAATTTGACTTCTTATTGTTCTGATTTTTGGAAAAATTGTAATATGAATTTTAGTTTTATATTTGAATTAATTTTCTTTTCCTGTTGCTTTAAGTGTTAGTTTGTGTTTTGGTCTGAATTTGGTATTAAAGTTTGGCAAAATCAGCCTTCCTCCGAAATCAGATCATAGATCCGCCACAGACCACGATGTCATTTATTTTCTATTGCAGAAATTAAGTCAGTTGTTAGAAGTAGTTGTAAAAGTAGTTTGATATATTCAAATAATTCAATAAAGTAACCATTTACTATATGTCATAAGTTATGCACTTATGATTCTCAATAACCAACTATCCATATCCATAGTTTGAATTTCCTCTTTTAAGTTCCTCTCGCTTAAATGCCACTAAATTTTCTGCTTCTATAAAAAAATTGCTTGTTCCTTGCCCCTTGTAAGCCCACTTTAAAAATTAATAGGTACATACCGGTGTAAAGGTATTTTTTTTAAGAAAATTCTCGCCAAAAAAACTTCGATTCGTACATTTTCGTACGAATGGAAGTGCTGCAAGTGCGTGCCCTATTGATGAAAATAAGTGGTAGTCAGATGGAGCCAAGTTTGGTGAATAAGCCGCATGGGAGAAGGCTTCCCGGCTATAAGAATCTACAAATTCACGATTCTGTTTTATTCGATGTGATAGTGCATTGTCATCACGAAAAATCACTTTGTGTTGCCTAGCTTGATATTCTGGACGTTTTTGGCGCAAATCACGGTTCAATTCGGCCCATTGTTATTGGTAGCGTTGACCAGTAACTGTTTCACCTGGTTTCAGAAGGTCAAACCAGATAACATCTCGCTGATCCCAGAAAACACAGAGCATTGTCTTCTTTCCGAAGCGATTTGCCTTTACTGTCGATTTGGCCGGTGTACCGGGCTTAACATATGGTCGTTTACGTTTGGGATTCTCGAAATAGATACATTTTTCATCGCCAGTAACAATTCGATGAAGACATGACTTTCTTTTGTACCTGGCGAGCAACATTTCACAGGTGGTTTTTCGATTTTCTTGCTGCCTTTTAGTAAATTCCTGCGGCACCCAGCTTCCCACCTTCAAAATCAATCCCATGGCTTTTAATCTTGAGAAATGCATTGTTGGGTCACATTTACTAATTGTTCTGCAAGTTATTCTTGCGTTTGACCATCATCCTTATCCTCATCGAGTAAAGCTTGCAATTCGGCATCTTCAAGCTTTTTCAGTTTTCGGTGGTCTTCCACATTCTTCTCACATCAAAATCGCCACTTTTAAACTTAATGAACCACTCGTTGCATGCACTGTGTTTTGCCTAGAGCGTGCTGGCCGTAAGCTTCCACAAGCATTCGATGAGATTCCAAAGTAGTTTTTTGTCAATTGGAAACAGAAAATCAATGATGTCCGCATATCGTAGTTTCTAGGCACAAAATTCGAACAAAAATATTTTGTTGTATGAAGCTTGATTGTTGACGAACTGAATATTGTTGACAGAACTAGATGCGAAGAAATGGCACAAATGATTTGGTTTGACAGAGCATATAGTTTTACCTACCGACACAGAGATGCCATTACCGGTTTCATGCTTGTACACGGTATTTATATAAATTTTAAACATGTGACAATATATGTATGGTATATAGATAATTCGATTATTGATTCCTTTAAGTTGCTAATCGACCATGACCAAAGTTGTCAAAAAGAATTTATATTTTTGTACATTTTGTCCATACTTTTTGTATCAATACTTTTAGCCCCTTCCTTCGTCTCTAAAATTTAAATTAATTTACAGCCTAAGATCATTAATACTTGATGGTAGGAATAGGTAAGGAAGATATTTTGAATAAAATGAATAAATTGAAGAGATTTGTAAAATTAAGTCTCTTTAAGTATTGTTTCAAAAAGGATTCAATGTTTTCCAAACACGGTCCGGGAATTTCTTTTTGGTTTTCGTTTTTCCATTAATCCAAAGAAGATACCATCCAAAACATATTTTTTTTAAACACTGTCTTACTATTTTACGGCTTGTGTTATGACATCGGTTGGTATTAAGAGGTTTTTATACTAAACTTAAAAAATTGTCAAGTATTGGCCAATTCTAAGTTTAGCGCGGAATATTTTTACGAGAATCTATATCTCCCGCTCTCTCTGTGATGTTAGTAAATACAATAAGCATAAACTCTTTTATGTAAATTGACTACTTTTATTTCAGTTTCCCTAACTACTATAAAATTGCTTGGTTTGCTTTTGGGTTTGTAGTAATTTCGAGGATTGAAGTCAACTTTTATATGATTGAGATTTTTTATGAGAGTTTTTCTTCAACGATGTATTTTCTCATCGCATCCTTTACCATCTCCAATAACATATGCGATTCATATACCTGTATGATTGTATGAATTTATCAACAAACATTTTTCACAGATTTTAATCATAACATTGATTGAACATAAATATTTAGAAACTAAAATTACACCTTATAAATTTTCTAGTTTTAACTTGTACTCTCAATTTCGTATATATACGAGTATACGATAAGTATACAGGGTGGGTAATTTCGTTCACCTTTTACCAGTATAGATAGTTCAATTTTTAATTGTTTTGCTTCCATTTAAACTTTGAAACTCAACATTGCCGATATGTGTTGATATCAAAAAACCTTAAAGTTGTGTAATAATTAAAGTATTAATCAGCCGCACCGCTAAAGTAAATCGAAAACAAAACTTATCAGCTGATAAAAAATGAAAATAAAATGAACAAAAACATTGTAAAAACAATAAGTAAAAACTACGGCGATAGCAATGTATACTATAAGTTATTTATGTAAAACTACATTTAATTATTAGTTATGACAAAAAGAAAATACTCTCAAGTTTTCTGTGTATGCATAAAAAACACATATTAAAAAAAGTTAATAATAATTTCTAAAATAATAGCGATAATATATTAATATATATAAGGAAGAAAATTAAAAAATAAATCAAAACTAAAATAAGTATTAAAAGAATTCAAACAAAAAAGCAAACCATAAAAATCATTTGGCGCATAATTGTTATTTTTAACACACAAACAGTCACACAGTCACACACACTCACACATACACTACTAAAGGGGAACAACAGCAAGAAGGGAACGCGAAGAGGGTCTCTGATCGGTCGGTCTCTGCAGCGTCTAGTGTCGGGGGGTCTTAAGGCAAAATTTAACAAACTGAAATTTCAGTCAGTGCGAATTCGGCGCATGATAGCAACGGAACGAGAAAAAGCGCTCGCGCGATCAAATCAAAAGCCACAAACGAATAAAACGAACAAATCGCATCGATCGTCGTTGGAAAAGATTCAGCAAAACGGTACGAGAGCCACACGCACGCAATTCGAATTAACGAAATGTTGATGATTGCTTTTTGGAATGAAAATGAAAATGAAAATGAATAACAACAACAATGTATATAAAAATTGTACATAATTTCCATAGTGGAAATGTGTGAAATAATACGTTAAAGTGACATCACTTTCGTATATCAAAGTAAAGCGAAATCAATAAACGAGAAGATAGATTAGTGACGGAAGTTGGCGCGGGTTATTCTTATAATTAATTACCATAAGTGTCAAAATTAGCAACAAAATATTATTAATGCAGCAGAGAAAACGTGTTAATATTGAATGCAAAGAAAGAGTGAAAAGTTAAGTGATTTTGAAGGCGCTGAAAAACGTTCAAGTTTATGTGTGAGAAGTGCAATAGCGAGAGAGAAGTGTTCTAGAATAATTAAAAAAGATTACAAAGCTGGAATACCGCTCACTAGGCAACAGCAAATGCTCGTATTTCCTAAGAGCACACACATAAAAAATGAAAGAAAATCTAAACTCAACTAATTTGGTCTGTTAAAAAGTTTGTAAGTTTGTTTGAGGACAGCGGCTTAAGTTGTTGTAAGAATTGTATGAGTTTAACTAAAAACGATCCCAGTTCTGATAAGCGAAAAAAGCTAACTTCGAAGAGAGCTCAAAAACTCTAACTCCACCAGGCTCGATAGAAGAAGAAGAGAGAGATAAAGTCTCTCTCTATCTCTCCAACTAAAACCTGCCCAATTAAAAGAAATAAGTTAAATTTGCTGATTATGAATAGCTTAGATTTGTAACTACTTATACGAAGTAAAAGGCAATTCCGTAAAAAAGAAAAAGCTTGATGTAAAAAAAACAATTTCCTCTCAAAAGCTCCGGCTATAATAAAAAAGATAAAATGGCTGATCGCGAACACGTGCCGCATGATGAACCTCTCAGCGATGTGAATGAACCAATAAATTTACGCAAAGATCCTGCAACATTTGACGTAAATTCTGACACTGAAATACTGAACGTTGCCAATATAAATGCCAAGAAGAATAAATCGAATTTATATTTAATAAAATCATATAGTTTCATTGATAAAACAAATTCGCGACGTACGATTTTAAAGAAACCTTTAAAAAAGTCAGCAGCAGATTTGACTGAAAAATCACAACAACATCGGCGAAATTCATTATCCTCGCTAATAACGAATATTAATAAACAAAGTAGTAAAAAACCTAAAAAATTTAGCTTTTCAAAAAAACTTAAACAGTTCAAGTCGACAACTAACGATTCAAAGGACGACCTAAATGAACTGAAACATTTGTTACGTAAACCTTCTCAAAACTCAGAACACAAACTCAGCAACACAAATGCACAACAGCCACAGCGTCCAAAATCAATGCCCACCTCAATTGGCAACCGAAATGATGATAACGTCACCAACGCCACCGTCGGCGCCAACATGTCTCCAAAATCGACTGCCATTAAACGTGAATCCTTTTTACGTCAAAGCCTACAATCGATACGGCGCAGTTTTAGTATACATCATAAGAAACATGCGGCTGGCAGTTCTGCTGCATCAACAACAACAACATGCACCTCCAACTCATCGGCAGCATCGGCAGCATCGTCAAACTCATCATCCTCATCGTCGGCGTCGTCGACATCATCCTCAACATCTGATAAAGGGCGTATTTTTGAATATAGCAGCAGCGGAGGCGGCATCGGTGATAACAATTTAGGAAATGGTAAAACGCGTACAAATCGTAATGGCGGCAGTGGTGTTGTTATTATGTTGAATGGCGTAAAAGCGCCTAGCGGCGATGATGACAATTTTAAGGGAAATTGTACGATTTGTAATGGTGAGGATGTTGACGATGGTGGTGGTTGTTGTTGTCCCGATAGCACAAAGGATGATAATTTAGCTGCTCTTACCGAAGAAGATGACGATGAACATTATTGGAATTGTAAAGGACAAACGATTATTCGCCAAAGTGGCAATCTAGAAAGGTGAGCCTCTCTACTTATCGATGATTCTCAAGGTTAAGTGGGTATTTACTTAGTTTACAAAACTGGCTATTGACAGCTGTTCAATTGCTCGTAGATCCATACATAAATACATACATCTTTTATACACGTCTGATATTTTTTTATATTCTGTATTTAGCTGTTGATAGAGCTACCTGTAGGGAAACCAACTGGTTTAAAGTTTGTCGATTAACTGGTTTACTGGCCACAACAACTAGTCTCACAATTGGTGTTTTTCCTCATCTCGAACTGGTTTCTTTAATTTTGTGTTGTTCTAGTCGCAAGTCAAATATCCTGGCAAGGTATATACTTTTACTTACTTTTAATGGCGCAACAGCCCATGGAGGGCGTGCGTAGGCCAAGCTTTTAGCATTCACTCATGTTGTGCGTGTTATATTTGAATGAATGGAAGGGACCTACAGTTTAATGCCGAATCCGAACGGCGAAGTGAAAAGCTTTTCATAGCAATTTTTACTCTTGTCGGTTTGATATTGCCTGCTAAGAGGTGGTGCCGTGTAGAAAAATTATTTTTTCTACCTTTTGATTTTGCCTGTGCCGAGATTCGAACCCCGGACACTCTGCGTAGCAGTCCAACGCACAACCACTACGCCACAGCGACCACAGTTGGTATATACATACATACATAAATGTTTTTGGAATAGTTTGTTAACCAATGAAAGTTCAAACTAGTTGAAATACAGATGTTTTAGTAACATCTACATGTACCCCTATGAATGCAGAGCATTGTGTTGATTGGAAGGAAGATTGATAGGCGGGAGGAAGAAGGAGGGTGAATGAGGGAGGGAATGCAATCACAGAATATCGATAAAGAAATAGAATTGGAATAGTTTGTAGACAAATCAAATTTTTTAACCAGTTGTCTATGGAAAAATTAAAGGCATTTTTCTGTTGGTGACTGGAACCTAATATAACTAAACAATGCTTGTTGTTATATTAGAATTAATTACTATATTAAATAAATAAATAAATCAGTTAATTGCATTATAAATAAGAACAAATCTTCAAAATTAGGCATATTTATTTCACTTTCATATTCATCATTGATCTTTGTGACATTTCAAAATCCATATATGGTAAGTGAAAAATATTTTTAAGTAGATGAGAATTACAAGAAAATATTTTTACTGAACATTTTTACCCACTTTTACTTAAACTGGGTGATCTCGGGACTTCTGCTATACAACTTTATAAACCAGATGTCGCATAATATAGGACATCGTACATCACATTTCTAGCTTAATTAGTTTTCAGTATGCCGTCGCGACAAGAGTATGCACGTCTACTTAAACAACAGAAACGCGACATAAGAAACGATTGCAAAAAATGCAAATGCAAACTTCGCAACCGTTCGGAGGACAATCATTCGATCTCTTGAACATGTGGATTCCAAAAACCGGGAAGTGGTAAAAAAAAGGTTCGAGAAGAAATACAATTTTAGAAAAAAGGTACTAAAAAAAGGTTGCTAAAACGCAAACCTATTCAATCGCTACGAGATTTAGCAAAAAAAAATTCCACGCCAGCCATTTAGTTTACATTTTAAGAATAAAAAAAGACACGGTGTGAAGTCTTATGCAAAATATTTAGCATCAAGGAGGAGTACAAACAACAACAAATTGCCATTAAACGATCCAAACAGTTGTAAAAGGAATGTAGTCATGGATGATGAAACGTATATCAAAATGGAATTTTCGACATTACCGGGAGCAATATTATTCTGCAAAGGATAGATCCAAAGTTCCACAACATTTTAAAATAATTCAAAAAGGAAATTTTCCATAAAAAATTCCAAAAGAATGCACAAGAGCTGAATGAAAGAGCTGAAGGGGTTGGGGCATGGCAGACAATTTGCCAGTGTGGTAAACGTTCCACTCCGTTCTTAGTGACAAGATCAATGAATGCAAATTTATATCTGAATGAGTGCTTGAACAAGAGGATGCAACCGCTAATACGAAGACATAGAACTTCAACAAATTTTTTGGCCCGAATTGGCATCATGCCACTACTCCGCCACTGTCACCGACTGGTACCAAAGAAAAAACATCATTTTTGTTGCAGAGGTCATTAACCCCCAAATTTCCCAGAGCTCCGGCTAATTGAGCGATATTGAACAATTTTGAAAACAAGACTAGGAAAATATTGGAAACCATTACAAAAAAAAGTATATTCAGACCACCAAAATAACCGTAAAATTAACCGTAAAATTCGATTATATCAACGGCAAATCTTGAAAAATTAAAATTATCTTTTTACCATTTTTTTTTAACACTATAAGTTAAAATAAAATTACAACTAAACAGAATCTTTTTCATTGAAAAAGCTAAGGTTTACTTTTTGCAATTTTTAATATACCATGTCTTATTTGTAAAATTTGTAGTGCATTTAGTGGATTTAGGTTTGGCGCTACATGGTAGCGATATAGTTACATATGCACACTGAACGTATGCATGTAAGTAGCTAAGTAATTATTAAGTATGCCGTTCTCTGGTATGTTTACTAGATAAAGAAATGATTGTATAGAAAAGATTTGTTGAATTGTTTGAATTTGTTTGAATTGTTGTTGTGAGCTTTCAAAGTTTCGAAAGAAAGGTGTGAGATAACCTTGGAGTTAATTTTTTTCTCGATATTTTATTTCAAGTATTTTTCTATTCTTTGGTATTGTAAAATTTATGCCATTTCATTTATATTCTAGGAATCTGACAACATATGTGCATAAAAGCCTGTTGTAGCTCCTAAATTATTTATGTTCAAAATCTAAACAAATGTCATAAATAATTTACGAAATATAGAATTAAATTTGGAAGAAATCCAAATATTTATCTAATTTGAAACTGCAATTTTACTCGGATACACAATATTTTTAAGTTAAGTTGTTAAATGAAAATTAGTAGCCTTTATAAATTATTTAAATAATACTATATAAAATAACTAACAGCAAAATAAGAATTATGTATGTTCCATTGTTTGCGTTATTTTAAGAATAACTCCAATGATGTGAACGAAAATCTGCACAGTATTTCCGGTGATATTTTTATTTAACCTTCTTACTTTCATCTGATATGATTAATTACTATTGATTTGGCATCGTGAGAGAAGTTCCTTTGTTTTAAAGGTTACACTCAAGTGCCATTATTGTTATTCTATCAAGGCAAGTGTTCTCCGAGTGTTTCCGATACACATACGAGTATGTACATATGTTTCGTAGACTGAATTTAAATACCTAAGAATACCTTGGTCCGGACCTTACATACTCGTACATATATAATTCTTTCTAACCTACCGTTAAGTGCAGGCTTTCCAAATCCTTCTGCTATGGTCTTCATGTCGCTGAGTATAACCTAAGTCCTCAAGTTGTCAGGAATGATTTCACGTAGTTTTTCTCTTCTTTAACTTGAAGTTAACATACATAGGTGTACCCTTATGAATGCAGAGTATTGTATTGATTGGAAGGAAGATTGATAGGTGGGAAGAAGGAGAAGGAAGAATGAGAGTGGGAATGCAAAAACAGGACACCGATGAAGAGATAGACAACCATTGTGGACAAGAAATAGCGTGAAAAAATGAACTACCAGTTGACTGGCCTATACAACTACTACGATGCGATATCACTTTTGAGAACCATCAATTGGGTCTGGCTTTATTTGTTAAATTTCAAATCAGCATTTAATCAGATATTTTTCAACAACTGCAGCAGTTGGTGCAGAAGGTTTGCATTGTTATCTGCCAGCATCGTCACTGCTTTCTTTCACAAACTTGTCAATTTGGTATATGTAAATGACATAAATTTAGGCCTTGATAGATGCCCTTTTTTCAAATCTCTTAGCCTGATGTTGAATGAGACTTCACCTTCCCCATTTACTTATTTTTTGAAAATATCTCGCAAAATTTACCATATATCAGTGATCGGTTGATCACTTTACGGTTTAAAATGAACGCTCCACAATAGGAAGAAAATGGTTATAGTTTCACTTATTTTGGGATTATTTATTTTCTTTCCCTTTCCGGATCGCCAACGTAAAAAGTATACTCCTAACCATATAATCATGTGATACTTTTCTCTCTTGAATGAGAAATACTACATTCAAAATATCGTTAGCTTTAAAGTAACTAGACTAGAAGAGGTTATAAGAACATGATATTCCCAACATAACAGAAGAGTATCTTTTAAATTCTATGTGGCAGTCAAATAAATGTGGTCGCTGTGGTGTAGTGGTAGTGCGTTGGACTGCTACGCAGAGTGTCCGGGGTTCGAATCTCGGCACAGGCAAAATCAAAAATAGAAAAAATAATTTTTCTACACGGCACCACCTCTTGGCAGGCAATGGCAAACCTACAAGAGTAAAAATTGCTATGTAAAGCTTTTCACTTCGCCGTTCGGATTCGGCATTAAACTGTAGGTCCCTTCCATTCATGTAAAAATCTAACACGCACAACATGAGTGGATGCGAAAAAAAGCTCGGCCTAGGCCCTCCATGGGCTGTTGTGCCATTAAAAGTAAGTAAGTAAGTAAAGTCAAATAAATGAATAAAAAGTTCACTATTTGGTCTGAGATCCATGGTTCGATTTTTGAAAAAAAGCATAGCCTCTTATCTAAAGGGTGATTACAGAAGATCTTGGTTTTTGACAATTCAAAAAAACACAGAAATATAACCAAAGTGAATGAAATTTTTATTTGGATCGATAAATCAATTCGTGCCATTTACTTTTTAAAGATAATTTCACTTAAATGTTGCCCGCGGCTACTCTTTAAGTGGTTCATTCTGAAGGAGGCATGCAGTGTGGCATGGCAAGAAAAAGTCTGTTTTCATCGAACGGTACCTTTCTCCATTGAACGTAACGTTGCGGCCTTCATCGTCTTTGAAGAAGTACGGCCCAATGATGCCGACTGCCCATAAACCGCACCAAACAGTTCGTTTTTCGGAATGCATTGGTAGCTGCTGAATTGCCTCTGGCTGGTCTTCGCTCCAAATACGGCAATTCTGCTTATTCACGTATCTATTGAGCCAAAAATGAGCCTCGTCACATGAAGACACTTTTGCGATAAACACATTTTTTACAGAGCACGAATTTTGATAATAAATTTCTATAATTTATTTCAGGCGTTAGTCTATTCGTGATGAAATGGCAAACCAAACTGATCATTTTTTACTTTAACCCATGTCAAGAATCACGCGTGAACTGTCAGAAATATAAATGTACAAATATGACACGCACAACATGAGTGGATGCGAAAAGCTTGGCCTTTGGCGCTACATGTGGTCATAGTCGACACTGATAAACTGAAGTTCATTGTGGTAAAGGCATAACACTTGCCACAATGGCGGGCTATCTCTTTATCGGTGTCCTGTGTTATTGCATTCCCTCTCTGATTCTCCCTCCTTCTTTCTCCCACCTATCAATCTTCCCTCCATTCAACACAATGCTCTGCATTCATAGGGGTACACGCTGAGTGTTGAAAGTATCAATAAAAAATAAATATAAACGTCAAAAACCAAGTAGCAAAAAAATCACCCTTTATCTCTGACCTATCTTTTTTGCATTTATAAGGAAACCTTTAAATCGAAAATTGGATGTTTCAAGTTTCACAAGTTTTTCATAAAACCAAATCAGCTTTTTACTTAATTTCAATTTCTCTAAACTAAATTACTTAAATTTTTTGTTAGTTCGAAAAAGAAACAAAAAAAGCGCCCGGAAACCGGATGTGCTGCACTTGAGCGTGATATTTGTTTTATAAGGGAAATCCGTAGAAAATAGAGTCTACTCGTTGTAATGTCGAAATAGCAAATAATTACCATTTGAAGTAATTTGCAATTGCAAAAGCAATAAATTAAATGGTTCGTATTGACTGCCAAAACAAAAATAGCACATGCTTGTGAAAAATTCGTGCCAAGCACGTGAAAACATAAGATTTCTCATGTACAAAGAACAACAAGAAAACTTTCAGAATCTTTCGTGTTATTTTGTGGCGAAGCAAATAGAAGATAATTACATTAAATTTATACCAATAAAATTGCCAAGTAATTGAAGGTATTCCAAACGACCATAAGTAAGAAAATCGATATTGAAACACGTGGAATACTTTAGCAGTAAACAAATTTCGTATACATATTTAATATGCTAAGTACGGTAAAGTAATTTTTGTAACACATTCAGTGTGAATATTGCGATTAAACAATAACTCCCTTTAACTGCCAGCCAGAGTTATAGGGGAGTTAGAAGGTATTCAAAACCAAACAAGTTGGGAATATCAAATTAGCTAGCATTGGGCCTTTCTCCATAAATCAAGTTCTCCACTATGGAGTATTTTTAAACAGAAGACAATAAAACGTTAGATCTGTAGAAGATGTCACACCTTAAGAGACGATATCTGGTAATAATAAGTTGCATTCAACACAGATTCAAAGTAAGAAAACCGCTTCTAATTACCAAATACTGGTGATTCTTATCAAAACGGTTACATTTTTTAAAAGCTCAATGAACAATCTGAATGCATAATTTCTATTTAAACCTCAATAATAAACTCATAATTTATAAACTTGAAGTCAGTTAATGAATTTTTTTGAATTTTAATACTATACTTTCATAGTAATAAGAAAACATTTAACCTAATAAATTATTTAACAACTTTAAAGTAATTGTCAATTGATCACGTTGTCAGTATTTCTTTTCCCCTTCTCTCCCCCCAACTTTTCTGTAACATGACATTTTATTTGAATTTTATGCCATTTAAGCATAAAATGCACGACTTTGCACGAAAATGATAAATTTAATGTTAGGAGCTAATTTGCAATCGCACACTTTGCTGATATGAATACGAAATGATAATCTTTGGGGAATCTAAGGTGATTGCGGATAAGGGGCATTTGAGGGAATATATGTAATAAGAAAAGTTCTATTACTCAAAAGTATAAATATCTAATTATGGTATAAGTACTTAGTAGAATAAATAAATTTAAGTAAGTAAATCATGCGAAAACTAAGAAGTTATTTACAAAAACATAGATTTCAATTAATATTTTAGAGATAAACTACGAGTATGTATTAGTCCCTATGAATGCCAACAAGTTCTTGTCAGGGCTTTCTTATATTTGCCCAGCACTTCACACTAACAAAGAAACTGCTTTATTTCTTCTTTGTTCAACAAAATGTGCCCAGACATTTTTCTAGTCTGACAATGGCAAACTTCCAAGAGTAAAATTTTACTTAGAAATGTTTGTCACTTTGCTAATTAGCAAACCCTACGTTCAACACATGTGCTGTGAAGTAATTAAAGAAAACTCGAAAATGTTGAACAAAAAAACTATTGTAAATTCTTTTTTCATTAAATCAAATACTTCATTAAAAATTTCTTGTTATGCGTTTTGAGAACAAAAAATTTAATAACTGAACAAAAATTATGCAATATCATGCGATTGTCATTTCACTGCAAAAATTCCAATGGAAATAATCTGAAAAAAAAAAAATTAATAAATTGTGTAAATTGTGTGTAATGTGACAAAAATAAAATAAATGTAAAAAATGTTTTGTTTTGAGACTTACCCACGATTTTGTTTTTTGAAAAATTTATAGTTTGTTTTGAAAAAGGGGTTTTCTTTTTACACCGAACGTCTTAGAAAATCGAAAACAGCTCAGATATCTTGAATTATTTATGTTATAAAAATTAATTTTTAAGTATATTTTTTTCAAAAATTATGGTAAAATAATGAATTTGAAAAACGCTACATAACTAAAAAAATATGGTCATCATATTGAGGGTGTGCTAATTAGTTCGCCAGAGCTGTATATACGGTGTACATGTATGAAACCGTTAATTTTTTTTAAGAAAATACACGTTTATTTATGAAAAATGGTTACACATGTAGTGGTCGCTGTGGTGTAGTGGTAGTGCGTTGGACTGCTACGCAGAGTGTCCGGGGTACGAATCTCGGCACAGGCAAAATAAAAAGTATAAATAATAATTTATCTACTCGTTACCATTTCTTGGCAGGCAATGGCAAACCTACAAGAGTAAAAATTGCTATGAAAAGCTTTTCACTTTGCCGTTCGGATTCGGCATTAAACTGTAGGTCCCTTCCATTCATGTACAAATCTAACACGCACAACATGAGTGGATGCGAAAAGCTCGGCCTAGGCTCTCCAAGGGCTGTTGTGCCATTAAAAGTAAGTAAAGTAAAGTTACACATTTAATCTTCAAAGTAATGGCCATTGCTAGCTACACATTTTGCCCATCTCTCTGGCAATTTGTGAATGCCTCGCCAAAAAAACGGTTGGTTTTTCGAGTCAAACATTTTCACATTTTCGTACGAATCGAAATGCTGCTCAGCAAGTACGTGCCCCATTGATAAAAATAAGTGGTAGTCAGATGGAGCCAAGTTTGGTGAATAACCCGAATGGGGGAGGGCTTCCCAGCTGTACGAATCTACCAATTCCCGAATTTCCGAGTCTGTTTTGTTCGATGTGATGGTGAAGAAAAATCACTTTGTGTTGCCTAGCTTGATATTCTGGACGTTTGTGGCGCAAGGCGCGGCTCAAATCGGCCAATTGTTGCTGGTAGCGTTGACCAGTAACTGTTTCATTTGGTTTCAGAAGGTCAAACCAGATAACACCTCGCTGATCCCAAAAAACACAGAGCGCATTGTCTTCTTTCCGAAGCGATTTGGCTTTGCTGTCGATTTAGCCGGGTGTACCGCGCTTAACATATTGTCGTTTACGTTTGGGATTCTCGAAATATAAACATTTTTCATCGCCAGTAACAATTCGATGAAGACTTGACTTTCTTTTGTACCTGCGAGCAACATTTCGCAGGTGGTGTTTCGATTTTCTTGCTGTCTTTCAGTCAATTCATGCGGCACCCATCTTCCCACCTTCAAAATCAATCCCATGGCTTTTAAACGTTGAGATATGCATTATTGGGTCATATTTAATTGTTCTGAAAGTTGGTCTTGCGTTCATCATCATCCTCATCCTCATCGAGTAAAGCTTGCAATTCGGCATCTTCAAACTTTTTCGGTTTTCGGTGGTCTTCCATCAAAATCGCCACTTTTAAACTTAATAAACCACTCGTTGTTGCACTGTGTTTTGCCTAAGCTTCCACAAGCATTCGATGAGATTCCAAAGTAGTTTTTTGTCAATTGGAAACAGAAAATCTATGATGTCCGCATGTCGCAGTTTGTAGGTACAAAATCGACAATTTTTACGAGCGAAAAAAAAATGTTGCTGTATAAAAAACTTGATTGTCTATGTACTGAATATTGTTGACAGAACTAAATGTGAAGAAATGGCGACAATGATTTGGTTTGACAGAGCGTATTATTTTACCTAGCAACACAGAGATGTCATTATCGGTTTCTTACATGTACACCTGGTATTTTAGTATCCTTTTCCATCAATCAAACTATTCAATATTTCCGAAGGTTGACCTGCACCGAAAAAGTAATCCCAGAATTGTTTTCATAACTTAAAAACAAAAAACAAATAATATAATAAGAATTTTTGGGATAAAGATTGCAAACTTATTAGCTTATTCGACCAACTTGGACAACTACGACTCAACTGGATCTTAAAAGCAGCTGAGTATAAAAACTGGGGACTCTATCGAAAGAAATTTCTGGAAACTAGCTAACATGATAGAAAGGAAATCACTAATTGATTTTGTGCTTCTGATCACTGTGAAGATTCCTACAAATTCAGGAAAAATACATATATAATTTCTGCTCATTGGTAAACAACATTTATTCGCTATTCTTTTATTTATAAATTATCCAGGACTTTCTAGAATTCTTCGTATACAATGTACGAGGTGTGATCAAAAAATAACCGTTATTTTCAAATTTCGTGAGTTACGTATGTTCGATTTTCGCATTTTTTTTTCTGTTATGTTGTTACACCTGTCTGTTATATATAGTATGTTGGCAATACCAACCATTTTGGATTGTCAGTTTGTTTTTGACAGATAAAAAGGTTAGTCGTGTTTTGGTGTGCTCTTCGATTTTTTACTATTCGAAAAAATTGGATCAAAGAAATTGTATTCAGTTTTGTATAAAAAATGAAATTAAATGCGCAAGGACATTTGAAATGTTGACTGTGGCCTTTGGCGAGTCTAGTATGAGCAGAACACAAGTTCAATTGTGGTATAACCGGTTTAAGGAAGGCCGAGAAGATGTCAATGACGATGCTCGTCCTGGTCGCCCGAGCACGTCAACAACCGATGAAAACATTGACGCAGTGAAGCAAATGATTTTGGATAATCGTCGAATCACTATCAGAGAGGTTGCTGATGATGTTGGCATATCGTTCGGCTCATGCCAAGCAATTTTTACGGATGTTTTAGGCATGAAACGTGCGGCAGCGAAGATTGTTCCAAAATTGCTAAATTTTGAGCATTGATCGCGCTAGTTTAATTTCGATGCGCAGTCTGCTCAAAGCTGACGTCACACCCTGTTCTCGCCCAATAATTTGAATTAGATACTAAACGTCGCTTGCGCGTAAGTTTTTGGCCAAAAACAAAACCGTTATCATGCCTCAACCACCGTATTCACCAGACTTGGCCCCCGCTAACTTTTTCCTCTTCCCAAAACTGCTACGATTGAGGAGATAAAAGAAAAATCGAAACAGGAGCTGCTGGCGATACCAAAAAGCGCGTTTCAGAAATGTTTCGAGGATTGGAAAAAACCCTGGCATAAGTGTATTATATCTGAGGGGGATTACTGTGAAGGGGACAAGATAGTTGTTGTGAATAAATAAATACTTTTTGAAAACATTTTGAAAATAACGGTTATTTTTTGATCATACCTCTTATGTAAGTTATACATATAAAAAACACATTTAATGTAATGAATAGGAATAGCAAAATATCATGTAAATGACACAAATTAATCTGATCCATTTTGCTCATGTGTTTCAAAAGTAACTAACTATGCAGGCAGCATATTGCAAGCAATATCTATTGAAATTAATTAAGAGCTTAAAATTGTTAGTTTCTATAAACAAATGAACAATTAAATTAGAAAACAATTTATAAAGACATAGAACATTTATAAAATAATTGACCTACTTGCATTAAAATGCTATGGAAAAATGAATTCATTTAACTTTATTTATTTCATTGGAATGGCTTCACTGTCAGTGAAAATTAAATTAAATACTTTGGACTATCATTAGATAGTAGGTACAAACGAATTGCGAAAAATGGAATGAAATTTACATGATACAATATTTAAAAGTGAAAAATATATATACATAGGTACATTTGTGTACATACATGAAGAAGAATAATATTATAAATCTGTGCCAACATATTGAACCATTAAACACGATTCGCCTCGGTGGTATACATTTGCATTTACATACATAGTTACAAACATGCATACATACATACATACATACATACATACATACATACATACATACATACATACATACATACATACATGTACACACTAGATACTAAAATGTAACTATGAGTACGTTAAAATTAAATTGCACTAGTTCCTCCAGTTGTGTACATCACCAAACGGTAGCGCTAGCAACATTAAATGCATTCCACGAGGAATTTGTAGATGCATGCACTTAATACACACACGCACACTTTTGTAGATGTTTTAGATGTCTATGGATGAACATAACATCTCATGTGAATATCTCAATATAAATAAAGTTGTACTGTGCCCACTCCCCTGTCTCCTTCACTCTGCCATTCCTCCGCAGAACGACAGACGTTTGATCTTTTACGAGTATACGAGTATTTTGCCTAGTGAAACTTTAAATTTAAATTTAAATATAACTTTAACTTAATTTTTTTTTTTTCCATTTGAATTTGAAATTTTATTTTTGCCTTTACTCCATACCATAATGTTTGGTTTATGTTTTTACTTGTATAATTATAAGTAATGTTAATTAAATAATTGCTTAACTAGTTTACTAAATAAAATTTACACTTTCATCACAACGAATTGAGATAGAAAAAAATAAAGAAAACAAGAAAATAAAACAAAACAATGTTGTAGTGCTAAAGTTAAACATACTATATGAATAGCAGATAGTGGAAGATAGCAATTATTATAATATTTTTTAAATATGGTTGCCATGTTGTAATAAGATTATAAAGGGTGATTTTCTAAGAGCTTGGTTTTTGAAATTTTACAAAAGTGAATGAAATTTTTATTTGGTTCAATAAATCAGTTCCTGCCATTTACTTTTTAAAGATAATTTCACTTAAATGTTGCCTGCGGCTACGCTTCAAGTGGTCCATTCTGAAGGTCCAATTTTGGCACACTTTTTTACACATTTCGGCCGGAAACTCATCAATGACGCGTTCAATGTTGGCTTCCAAAGCAGCAATCGTGTTTGGCTTGTCCCTTTAGACAAGAGACTTAACATAGCTGCACAAAAAATAGTCTAACGGGGTCAAATCACACGATCTTGGTGGCCAATTGACTGCACCAAAACGTGAGATTAACTGCTCATCAAATTCGCCTCTCAACTGATGCATGGTTTCGCATGCAGTGTGGCATGTGGCACCGTCCTGTTGGTACCACATGTCGGCCGAGTCCAATTCTTGCATTTTCGGCAAAAAAAAGGTCTGTCATCATCGAACAGTACCGGTACCTTTCTTCATTGACCGTAAGGTTGCGGCCTTCATCGTCTTTGAAGAAGTAAGAACTACGGCCCAATGATGCCGCCTGCCCATAAACCAAACCAAACAGTGCATTTTTCGAGATGCATTGGTAGCTGCTGAATTGCCTCTGGCTGGTCTTCTGATCTTCAATCCAAATACGGCAATTCTGCTTATTCACGTATCCATTGAGCCAAAAATTAGCCGCGTCGCTGAAGACAATTTTGCGATAAAAAAACCGATTATCATTCAGGTTTTCTAAGGCCCATTCACCGAAAATTCGACGTTGTAGTAGGTCGCCTGGCTTCAGTTCTTACATCAGTTGTATTTTATGTGGCATTAGCCACAGATCTTTGCGTAAAATCTTCCCGGTGGTCAAATAAAACAAACCCAATTGCTGCAATCGGCGCCGGATGGGCATATCGCGATCTTCTTCAACACTGGCGGATACAGAAGCAATATTCTCTTCTGTACGCACTCTATGGATACGATTTGGTGGATTGATGTCTAATAAAGTGATACTAGTGCGAAATTTGGTCACAATAAGTTGAATAGCCTGTTCTGTGGGTCCATTATGACGACCATAAAATGGAGTAGCAAAAAAAATCTTCTTTTACAAGTACGAGTATTCTAGTTCAGTCTCTTGTCGAATTCTTCATAGGAAATCAGAGTAATCGATACTGAATTAATTAAAAATTCATACATATTCCTTTTTTTTGGTTTTCACAAACTCGTTGCACTTTGAAGATATTCAGGAAAGTGTCATTAAACAATTTTATATTAGAATTTCACATTTGAATGTATTTTATTTTTAAAGGTTGCGATTTAGTTAATAAATTTTTTTTGTTTGGGTCCGATTATACTTTGTTGGGATTCAAAACTTGAGTCCTAGTTTGAAGTTTTTAGATATTGGCATTAAGCGAAGTTTTTAGTTCATTTTTTCCATTAAATTTTTTTTTTTTTTTATTTCACTTGGGCTTTAACAAAACATTTCCATCTAATTCTATTTGCTGCTGTTCTTTTTAAAATTTTTCACGTCCCTCCGATCGTAGTTCATTATCATTAGATCGCTTCCAGGTGTTCCGAGGCGTCCGGTCTGTCTGTATCCTTGAGTGTTCCAATTTATCGAAGTTCGATAAATGCTATCGGGTGACTTTCGTAGGGTATGGCCCAAACAACGCCATTTTCATAGTCTTATTTGCTTGTGATCCTGCTCCGTCAGACCAGAAAAATTTGATTATGATGCGGAGGCATTTGTTTACGAACACTTCTAATTTTTGCGTGAGGAGCTTTGAATCCAGACATGTTTCGTTGCCGTACAGCAGGTGTTGATTCAACGCAAGAGTTGAAGATACTGAGTTTAGTTTACATTGAGATCTGCGAACTTTTCCATATGCGTTTAAGCCGACCAATCGCTGCTCTAGCTAAACGTAACCTGCTTTCAGCATTTTCTTCGGCTCCTCCATTGATTGAAACTATGCTGCCGTGATAGCAGAAGCTATCTACGTAATGCACTGCCTGCCCTTCAATGATGCTGGTGTTATTAAAAATAGCATGAACAAAAATATTAATGCGTTCTATGACTTATGTCATTAATTTCTCAATTTAAAGGTTCTTCAATGTAGTACAGGTATAAACATCTTCGTTTTTGCCTTCATAGAACGGATGGCCGAAGAAAACAAGCAAGAATTGTTTATCAGCTATAAGATTAATCTCCATTCCGGTGAAATGTTTTATATGTATTTAAATTTTCATAAAAAATTTTAATTTCAGGCACACAAACAACAGCATGACCTGAACAAATATTTTACCATCTTACATATGAAAAACATGATCACAGTGATCTAAACTGGGTTTTTTGAGTATTTCCTTTATCAATTTGATTTCTTAGGAAGAAGAAACTTTTAGGTTTTATTTCTTTCCTTAGTGAGACATCAAAATTGCAAATCTAAAAACAAATTTTACCATGATTTACATGATCATATTGATCTAAACCGAAGTGTGGAGTAAGCATTGGAATTTTTTTTATCAATTTAATTTTTTAGGAAGAAGGGATTTTAGGTTTCGTGTTTTGCCTTAATGAGACCTCAGTGATCCTAATGCCCAAAATATTTATCGGAAAGATGGAAGTTCTACGTAAACCATTACTAATATGCACTCTAGGTTAGATATTTCCTTCATCAATCTCTTTGTTATAAGCTTCAATTGGCTACTTAAATCTAAGAGATTTATTTTTAGATTTATGCAACGATGTGACCATGAACCAAATCAGATTACCAAATAAACCTTACTTAATATATAAAGTTTATTTATTTAGACAGTTCTGGATAATCAAAATATTGATCCATATCTCCAGCATACTGTGGGCAAAAGTTAGTAAGACTTTGTTCATAATTTAAAATTTTTTTATTCATTCTTCCAAATCTATTTCATCCCCTTCAAAGTAATGGCCCCGATACACTTGTGCCAACGTTTTTTCCAATTCTCGAAACAGTTGTTAAAGTCAATTTCCGGAATAGCCTTCAATGAGCTTAGCGATTCATGTTTAATGTCTTCAATTGACTCAAAACGGTCAAACGGTCCACGAAGCCAAAAGTCACACGGTGCTAAGTCAGGCGAATAGGGTGGTAGGGTGGTTGCGGAACGATATCAGTCGAATTTTTGGCAAAATTGTCTCGAAAAACCAAGGCAGTGATTTTGGAACCAATCGTGCATTCACTCTTCTTAGGCCCAAATGATGTTTTAAAATGGTTTTCACTGATCCTTCCGATATTCCAACGATGCCAGTAAGGTCTCTGACTGTTAATCGTCGATTCTCGAGCACCAATTCCTTGATTTTATTGACGTGTTGATCATCAGTTGATGTTGATGGCCGTCCTGGACGTGATTCGTCGTCAACGCGTTCTCGACCATCTATGAACAATGTGTACCAATCAAAAACACTTGCTCGCGACATACAATTATCACCGAAGGCCTTTTGCAACATTCTGAACGTTTCGGCACCAGAAATTTGATTCCGCACACAAAATTTAATGGAACTTCTTTGTTGAATAATTTCACTCATTGTGAAAATCGCCGAATGCCCGAATGCACTTTTTGTACTTCAGAAAGACAAGCGTATACTAAACACTAATGATTATTTTGATGTGACATTTGGCACAGATGTCACCGACAGTCATACCAACCTTAAAAAAATAATATTTTGATGAATGGGTTACCGCGCGAAATTTAAATTAAAAAGTCTTACTAACTTTTGCCCACATTTACTTTACTTTACAAAATTCCGAATTTATACAATTGGGAATATTGTATATTTATGGTATGCACTGTAATAATAATGTGTGATGGAAATTTAAATTTACACATCTAATTAGAAAATATTAATCTGAGCTTATGCCACATATTTAGTACATTATTAAAAATTGACATTAATTGAGTCCAAAGATATTTGGACTGTTTCTTGTTCGTGTACGCAATAGTTTATTGCACAATATAATGTGCAAGAGCTGTAATTAAACTTTTATGGTGAGATATATTCGAAAAGCAGTTTCTTCCAATAACAGAATATGCTTTGGCAACCCTAATTTATACTACTAGTACTATACCATATATTTATAATAATAATAATGCAAAACATCATTTGTCAAAGTTGCCAAACTAAAATAAACTAAACTGATACTGGTCCAGTGCAGTTTATGTGTTTATATTACAATATTTTTTATTTTCTATTTTAATTTTATATTATATATTTTATTATTTTTACACTGACTATGGCGACGATGCATCGCAATCGTGGTGCAAAGATGTTGCAACAAAAATGCATCAATTTATTAGAGGGTCTTGAAATGCTAAATGAATTTTAATGCGAATGCAAAGTGAAATGATTTTTAGTCTTTCAAAACGTTGGAACAAATACAGACGTTTTTCATTTTGCCAAATACGACAAAACGAAAATAGATGCGCGAAACAAAAGTAAAACGCTTGAATACGTGACTGCGTGACTGTGCTGTTGTAAATAAAACACAACATTTAACATATATTTTTATTAATTTCACTTGAGATTTTCGAAAGGTTAAAAATTTTGTGTTTTATGTTTTAGAAATAAAAGTAAATGTTGTCGTTTATCTACAATTCTTATTTTTGTTTTAATAAAATTTGATATTATGTGGCAATGGAATATAAAACAATTTTTGTTTTTACTATGTTGCCGCTTGCCAGCGTCCAGTAAGTGCCAAAGAGATAGAAGAAAAATATAAAATTATAGAAAAACCAAAATTATGGAAAAGAAAAATAAAATCAAAAAGCATTTATCATTTCAACTGAGTATTCCAATAGTTACACATAATATTTTGACGTGAAATGTATCAAAACGCTGATAATGAACGGTATTCAATTTTTTTTTTTTTTTAATAATATTAAACACATCTTGTTTCATTGAAAAAGCCGGAAGTGATTTTCCATACCTAAGTATTCTATAAGTGATCGATTAATATGTTTATTAATTTTAAAGGCAGTTTTAAAGTTTCTACACATTTGCTTTCCTTTAGATAAAGCCTAATAACCTGGAACTTGCCTGGCAGCCTGACTGATTTAAATATAAAATTTTCAGAATCTCTTATTGCATTGTTTACAGTAAAAAGGCAATTAAGTATTTATAGTCCCTTGTTATTTGAGTACAATTTTATGGCGTAACCGATTTTTTCAAGTTGTAAATTTAGTATAAATTGTACAAAAATTTACTCTTCCGTTGAGTGAAAAAATGTGCATTCCCGTCGACAAAATTAGCCAAGAATTACTATACTTATTACTATATATTGTAAAGTGTGGTCCATCTAACATTTGGAATTTTAACTATTGATTATTTTGAGTGTGCCAACTATAATGTCATTCGTATTATGACGGAAAATTTTGTTTTAAATTTGCGGTTAACGAAATGGGTGGACAACCATCGATACGCTTGAACAACGTTTGGGAATACTAAAAATTTAGTTGCAATTTGGTGAATCTTCTACCGAAAATGTAAGAAAATTTCGTTCAAAATTCGGTAGGAGAGAAACGTCTTCCATGCAATTCGTGGATCAATTTGTGAAACGTGCGCGTGAAACTGAATCTTTATTGGATAAAACGATGCGTTCTCGTACTCTTACAGTGCGCACAACCGAAAAAATTGCTGCTGCTGCTTCTTCTCAGAATGTGCAAGAAGAAGTTACAGTCAATGTTGTACGCTACTGCTTAATGATAACTGATTATTTGTGGCCTAGTTTAAAAGATGTGGACTTAGATTACACTCGGGTCCAACAGAATGGTGCGTCGCATTGGCCACCACGCATTTGAGATTTGATTCCATTGAACTATTAAAGATAAGTGTTACGTTAACCATCCAGCAACGATTGAGGTTCTTAAGAACGGAATACAGTCGAAAATGTACTGAAAAATTGGATTGATCGTATGCGCTACTGCAAGACCAGCCGAGAAAATCATTTGAATGAAATAGTGTTCCATAATTAACCGGAAAGATTGTGCTTTCAAATAATAAAAATATATTACAAAAAATTTTTTGTTTCTTATTTACACCAAAATCAAATTCGAAGTTAAAAATAGTCCACCCTGTATATATGTAGATCTACCGATAGATTTGAATGTAATAGATATCATAATATCAAGCAAAAGCTTCAATTCGAGAAAAGTTGTATGCGTCGAGGAAAATAATCCCTCTTGCATCATTTACAATTTTTAAAATATTTTTCTACGCTTGTAGGCCAGAGGGGGACAAATATAAACGATTATTACTCTGGACTTCTATTAGGTTTGTCCAACAAACTAAAAGAAATTGCTTTTAACTGTTCACAAATGCAAAAGGGGATGTATAGTATGTACTTGCGATCAATCAGTTGTTAACAAACGACCTTTTACAATCTCAAAATTCGTCCAGTAGACCAACATTTTTTGGGCTCAAATATTTGTAACTTACATTTTAATATTTTATTTCATTGTTTTCGAAGCACATGTTAGTCTAGGAGAAAATTAGTTTTGCAAAAGCAGTGATATCGAAAGTAGCCTTGGAGCACCTAGCCTTTTGTGGCTGTCAAAGCTTGATATTGGGATAATGTTGGAAATATTAGCTACTCCAGATTAAAGTGGATTTCTTAAAGTCATAGCTACTATGAATTAATGAATAACTAATCATCTTCTAGACATAAGTAATCTATATACATACTATTAGTTTGCACCTCAAATTAAACAACATCGAATCACAATAACTTATTTATTTCTTATTATTTGTGTTGATAATTATTTGATTATCCATAATGGAGCTGTTGTTGATACTACAATACTACAATAAAAGTAGTGAAAAATACGAACGTTAAATTAAATAAAATTGTATATCATTGAACAGGTTAAATCTAATGGTAATAAAATCTTTATGCAAATAAATAAAAAACTCACTTTTAGATAAATAGAAATTGTAGTTTAATCCAAACATTTATAAAATGAATTCTGCCACCATAAAGTCTAAAGTTTAAAGTGCTGAAATACACATTTGAATATTATCTTTTTCATTAATACTCGTACTATACACTCATGACGCCTCAAGACTCTTACTCTTATATTTAATATTTTTCTTACACAAATACAATATAATATTTGTTTATTTTATTATTAATTTTATGTTAACCTTCTTCTTTCTTCAAATATTTTTATTTTATTTTTACTTTGTGCAAATTTATGATAGGCATCGTCAAGTGTTATCTTCAAGTACTCTCGTACTTTGACATTATGAATGGCAATAAAGCAATTACATACGTTAATGTTTTTATTTTTACTTTCGTAGAAGTAGAATTTCTGTTGCGTATATACAACAATAATAATATATTTAATCATTAAATGTTGTTATTAATTGTACAATTTAATTTTTTTATGTCGTAATAATTTTGTTTTTCTCTCTCTCTCTCTCTGATTAAAAAGTATAAATTTACTCTGGAATCAAAATATAATTTTGTGTATATAATAAAGGGTGTTTTTTTTAGAAGTGAGGTTTTCAATCTGGCAAACCTTTTTTTGGAGTTGGTCTTTTTGACAGCTGTCACTTGATTTATGCTAAGTTTGGTTTGCCATTTCATAATGAATAGACTTACGCCTGAAGAACGTTTGCAAATCGTGCAAATTTATTACCAAAATAATGGTTCGGTTCGCGCGACTTTGACAAGAAAATTTTGTTCAGCAATGAAGGTCACTTTTGGTTAAATGGGTACGTTAATAAGCAAAATTGTCGCATTTAGAGTGATCATAGTCCACAACCCATTGTTGAGACGCCGTTACATCCTCAAAAAGTCACTGTTTGGAGTGCTCTATGGGCAGAGGGAATCATTGGTCTATATTTCTTCAAAGATGAAGCCGGTCATAATGTTACAGTCAATGGGGAACGCTATAGAGCCATGACTAATGACTTTTTCGTGCCTGAATTGTGAATTGGAGGATGTTGAAGTCGACGACCTTTAGCTCCAATATGACGACGCTACATGCCATACAGGCAAAGAAACAATAAATTTATTGAAGGAAACTTTTGGTGAGCGTATTATCTCGCGTCGTGGGCCTGTGGCCTACAAGATCGTGCGATTTAACACCGCTGGCTATTTTTGGTGGGGTTATGTGAAGTCGCTTGTCTACGCAGATAAGCCCGAGACGATTAACGCCTTGGAAGAGAATATTCGCGTTATAACTGACATACGGCCCCAATTGCTGCAAAAAGTGGTCGAAAATTGGGACTCTCCAGCCGCGGCCCGAAATCTTTTGTCAAACATAATGGCAAATCCTTATCTTTATAATAAAACTAAATTCTTGGCCATATCATTAAATTATATGCATTTTATTTCTTCTTCAAAACCACACTTCTAAAAAGAACACCCTGTATATGAGACCGGGTTTTGCTTTTTATCAGTTTTACGTGTTACTTTTTCACCACAGGGCCGGTTTCCAATGCTTTAAGTTCGAAGATGGAACCTGAGTTAGAATCATTTAAAAACTTTATTTTTCTCAATATAATTATTTTCAATTGTGGTCCTACGTTTGAAGTGATTTTTATTCGAGTAAACTTCGTTGAAGGAAGAAAGAAACCGAAGAAATTCTTTTAATTGATTCTAAGTTGTGGCATTTAGACAACTCGGATTGATTGGGCGACGAATCCAAAGGGGATTAAAAGAAAAAGGATTTTATTTCATTTACCTTTAATCTATTTAATCAGTTTACTGTTTATTTAATTAATATTCAAAATTCACATTTGCGAAGTTTATTAAATTAGCAGCGTGAAAGCAGTTTGATGGCTATCGGTCGTTTCTTTTCGTTTTTTTCTTGTGTCCGTGTCAGAGTCGCATTTGGAGTTTGTTATATTTAGGTAGAGTATGGTGAATGTTGAGTATGGTCAGTAAATCCGTCCGCTTCTCCGTCATTTCCTAAATGTATCAACAAATTTTTTCTCTTTTTGTTACATAAGTATGTATGGTATGTCAGCTTTAACATTTCAAACTAAAATTTTTGTTCTTCCACGTGTGAAGGCCGACTGGTAACTGGAACCAACTAATTTCAATCCGACTTTGTCAGAGATATGTAACCGAACAGCAAGGTCTGATATATTCAGCCATACCGTAATTTAGGTTCATAGCTCTAGAGATGATATTTGAATAGGCCCATCCATATCACAGGTCCATATTATAAGACATTTGAAAAGGCCTTTAGAAAGTGAGTAATAGCTTTAAAATATTATTATTATAAACCAGTTTATGGCTTGCCTCGACTATACCCGATGCATGACTATGTTGTAGGATGGCTGAAAGCCTCGGTTCCGAAAGACGAGGTGACAATTTGTTATCACTGGTGGTGGTAGTTTTGCAATTGCCTGTAGAGTGGGTTTTATTTATACTCTTTATTTATATTTTTATTCAGTTCATATGGTTAGAAGTTAACCCGACCAAGAGGGTTATCGAACCCCCAAGCTCACGGGTGAAAGTCTGGTGCTCTACCCACTAAACTATCGAGGTCTAATAAACTTTTTATATATTTTTACGGTCGCTGTGGCGTAGTGGTAGTGCGTTGGACTGCTACGCAGAGTGTCCGGGGTTCGAATCATGGCACAGGCAAAATCAAAAAGTAGAAAAAATAATTTTTCTAAACGGCACCACCTCTTGACAGGCAATGGCAAATCTACAAGAGTAAAAATTGCTATGAAAAGCTTTTCTCTTCGCCGTTCAGATTCGGCATTAAACCGTAGGTCCCTTCCATTCATGTACAAATATAACACGCACAACATGAGTGGATGCGAAAAGCTCGGCCTAGGCCCTCCATGGGCTGTTGTGCCATTAAAAGTAAAGTAAAGCAATATTTTTAAGACCAACAATTTTGAAAATTGGTCAAAAATACATATATAATGTTTTTCAAAAGTACTCGCTAGTAAGTATTTCTAAATTATTATTCTGGCATTAACTTAGTTCAAATTATAAGGTCTCTCCTTGCTAAAATACCGGTTAAACAGACAATTATGTTTGGAAGCTACCAAACAGAAAAGTTAATTCAATCCATTTGAAATGCAAAGTTATCTATAAAGTTACAAACTCACATAGCTCGTAAGTCCCCATATATTTGTCAGAGGCTTCAGACCAAAGTTTAGCAAAAACCTTTGGAAAAATAGGTAAATCTTAGCTAAAGTTATTACTGAAAAAATCAAAATTTTACTTTCGAAGGCCCTGAAGCACAGGCCTCTCAATAAATGCTGCGTCGGGTGAGAATCCCTCCGTTATTACCGCCTCTCATCTTTTCATCAAAAGTAAAGTCATAAAATTTGTATACTGCATCAGAACATTGTTTAGAAGATAAGTAATTTTTTCGCAGAGATGATGAGGTGATACCATGCTAATTTATAAGCTCTTGATACTCTCTGATTGGGATGAATGGAATAGCTAAGACTTTTCATTCGAAGTGGTAATATTCTTAACGAATAACCAAAAGGAAACTGGTGGATATTCTTAAGCCAAAAGTTTTGAAAAGACACCCTGATTCTTTAAGGATTGAAAAGATTTGACAGCCTAAAGACTAGATAGACTTGCGTAAGTCAGTGAAGGTGAAACTTGAGGTTCAATGTAGGTCTCGTTACATGCTTCGTAAATATAAAAGATTTTCTAGCTAAAAGCGGTATTAGAGAATCTCGTTTAGAAACAAATTAAGCTGCAGGTATTTCATCAATGATAGTTTTACTTTCTCTTGAGCGGGATATCCGATCCTGACATTGCTTGGTAAAATATTGTTTGGTTAACCTTAATCTATCTAGCAAGTTTCCAAAAGCTTTGGGTAGGTGTAAGATTATAGACAAATTTGAAGACTGACTAAGCTATGAAAGTTCCCCTTTTCACGACTCTTGAGGATATAAATGCTTCTTACTTTGCGAGCTGTAATACTTTGTATACAATTCATTACGAAAATATTATGGGTCTTATATGTAGATATTTAACTATACGAGTATAACTAATAACAAAATTTAGCCGAAGTCAACGCCAAGTTTGAGTTCGACAGATTTTTAATAAGTAAATCTCGGTGACTCATCATAACACATCCGTTCGAATTATTCGGATGAAGTTGGTTTGTAAGTTACAAGCGCGTAATAATGACTTTTTAATGGAGTTACCATTAAAAATGGATTTTTTTTTATTTTTAACTAAAAGTGTAATTATACAATCACCATAATCTCCCACTTTCCTCTCTTATTTCAAATACAATTTTTTTTTTTAATAACATTAATTGTGTAAAAAATATTTCCACATACATAAATATAATAAAAGTATATATGGTATATACTATACACTGGCGGTCACGAAAACCGCACCACCTCAAAATAACATGAAAATACGAAAATAATAATTTTTATGTTGGGGAATATTTATTTTTTTCTTAAAGATTATCATGATTTTAAAATTATGCAAAGTGTTAGAACGGAAAAATATTGAAGCTCAAAAACGTATTATTTTTGACAAAAACTTATATACAAGAAAATTTAATTAAGAAAATGTAATTTATTTTTATAATATTCAAAACTAAACAATATCTATTAGTTTTTAAAGTGGTTTTCAAGAACTAACATCAAGCTACAAAAAAAAAAAAATACCAGTGTTGCTCCTCCTTTAGCCCGTATCACAGCCTTTATCCTTGACGGCATCGAATCAACCAAAATTTTTAGGTTATCTTTGGTAATAACTTCATAGCAAACTTTAATTAATGCTAAAATTATTTTTTTTTATTTTCGGACTTCTGGTCAGCCACTTTGCGCTTGATAATATGCCATAAGTGCTCGATAGGATTAAAATTGGGCGAGTTTCCCGGCCAAGTCAGGCGTGAAATTCCGATGTTCGTGAATATTTTTTCAAGCTTTAATTAAAGGATTTTATTTTTATATGTTCTGTTTATAATTTTACATTCTGTAAGAATCAAACAAAAGATAGCATGCAAAATTTACCGATTTTGCACGGTGGCCAGGCTCAGAATCGTACTGGAAAATTGCGTTCATACCGCAGGATAAATGTTCTTCAAGAGCTGGCACTAAGTTTTGCTTTATGCCCATATTTTTCAGTATTCATAGTTCCTGCTAAAAAGTACAAAGGACCACGTACGTAGTAGGAAATGCATTCCCAAATCACCTGGCTCTGTGGGAATTTCACTGTTTTTACAATACAGTTTTCTTAATAACGTTCACCACTGGAACGGCGCGCACGTACGACAAATTATCGGCGCATAAGTAGTTGGTTAAATTTGCTTTCATCAGGCCAGATGACATTGCGCCACTGTCCAGTTTTGTTTTAGTTTTTAGCCTAAGCTAGACGCGATTTTATCATTTTTTCAGTCAACAATGGCTTTTTTGCAGGACGCCTTCCATATAAACCAGCTTCTCGCAGTTTCCTGCGTACAGCTTCAACGCTTATATTTACGCAATGATAGGTTTCTAGCTCTGCCCGAATAGTTACTGCACCTTTAAATCGATCCTTTGTGCTAATATTTTTTATAAGGCTATCAATTCTGTTACTGGTTTCAGGTTTAGCACCAGATCCTTTCTTCCTCTCCTGGGACTCCATAGTATTCTTTTTTTTTTAAACAGACAATTGTTGAATGTGAGCAACCCAATTTTTCAGAAATTTTCCGGTAGGAAAACCTTTGGTCCACTAATGTAAGTACAGCGACTTTTTTGTCAGCTGCTTATATTTTGCACTCATTACTGCACTTATTTCACAAAACACCCTTCTGCGTTCAACAAATGCACTAGAATAACTAATTTCTGTTGTCAACACATTTGGAATAATTTAAACCGGGAAATCCCCTTTATCGTAGCAAGAAAAAATAAGTAAATTACCCAAATTTTTACATATTAAAAAAGTGTTGCCAGTGGTGCGGTTTTCGTGACCGCCAGTGTACCTACATATGTAGTATGTTATGAATATGTTAAGCCTTGAACTAATTGCCTTTACTTAGATAAACCAAACTAGCAAAAGAAAAACATGTTGCATATGTTCAGAAAAAAGAACAAAGTAAACACGGAGCCATTTTGACGCGACATTTATAATATCAGAGCAGCGCCGGAAATTATGCGTTTTCCTAAAATAAATCCAAAAAAGTATTTTCTAAACATGCATTTTAATGGGGAGAATTTACAAAATTAACACGCTAGCAATTCAGTGTTTCAACTCGTAGTTAGATACCGTACATAAGTTCAATTACCCTTAACCTCAAGCTAAATATTAAATAAAAAGTTAGCTTCAGCAACATTAAACGTATGGCAAACAGTAGAAAGCTGATGAAAATAAATAAATAATAAATTATTCACGTAGGTACTCGTACATGCAAACATGGAAATTAGCATATGCGCCGATTTAATTGCATTGGAAAAAGCTTAACTGCAGTCATTACAACCCCCCTCACTTGGCCATTAAAGACCCGACTACCCTGAAACGAACAACCCTTTAAATGATTACCACTTGCTAGCCTCAACTACTTTCATAGACGTTTCCACTTTTCTCTATTCTTTTCTTTTTTTCATGTATTTCACAATATATTTTCCAACTAAAAAGGAAATGCAATTTCCAACGCCAACGGCACGTTACACGAATACACGTTATTGGATATAATACAGAGCATACATATGTAGCTAGTTTTGTATTGACTGACTTGATGGGCACCAAATGTCAATTGTATGCAATAATACATACAGACACAGCACTGACAGTGACTGAAACCATAACGTGCTGTGTCGTACACTTGTGGTGTATCGCCGGGATTTTTAATCTAATTACGCACATGGGGAAATCATCATATGCAAGCGGAGAAACACAAACATATCGCTGCCTCAATTTGCAAAAGCCCTAACACGCATTTTCCCGATAATAATTTTAATATTTTTAGTATTGTTTGTAATTTAAAGTTAAAAAAAAATGATAGCACAAAAAAGTTTTTGGTGTATGGCTTTATAATTTTACACAGTAATAAAAATGAAAACGCTTAATCATAATCTATCAAAATCTCGATTTTGAGAAATTTAATGTTAGGGCTTTTGCAAAGTAAAGTAGCTATATTTACATGCATACTACTGTGGGCAAAAGTTAGTAAGACTTTGTTCATAATTTCAAATTTTTTTATTCATTCTTCCAAATCTATTTCGTCGCCTTCAAAGTAATCCCCCCCGGCCCCAATACACTTGTGCCAACGTTTTTTCCAATTCTCGAAACAGTTGTTAAAGTCAATTTCCCGAATAGCCTTCAATGAGCTTAGCGATTCATGTTTAATGTCTTCAATTGACTCAAAACGGTCAAACGGTCCACGAAGCCAAAAGTCACACGGTGCTACGTCAGGCGAATAGGGTGGTAGGGTGGTTGCGGAACGATATCAGTCGAATTTTTGGCAAAATGGTCTCGTAAAACCAATGCAGTGATTTTGGAACCAATCGTGCATTCACTCTTCTTAGGCCCAAATGATGTTTTAAAATGGTTTTCACTGATCCTTCCGATATTCCAACGATGCCAGTAAGGTCTCTGACTGTTAATCGTCGATTCTTGAGCACCAATTCCTTGATTTTATTGACGTGTTGATCATCAGTTGTTGTTGATGGCCGTCCTGGACGTGGTTCGTCGTCAACGCGTTCTCGACCATCTTTGAACAATTTGTTCCAATCAAAAACACTTGCTCGCGACATACAATTATCACCGAAGGCCTTTTGCAACATTCTGAACGTTTCGGCACCAGAAATTTGATTCCGCACACAAAATTTAATGGAACTTCTTTGTTGAATAATTTCACTCATTGTGAAAATCGCCGAATGCCCGAATGCACTTTTTGTACTTCAGAAAGACAAGCGTATACTAAACACTAATGATTATTTTGATGTGACATTTGGCACAGATGTCACCGACAGTCATACCAACCTTAAAAAAATAATATTTTGATGAATGGGTTTCCGCGCGAAATTTAAATTAAAAAGTCTTACTAACTATTGCCCACAGTAGTATGTAATTGGCATGGATAAAATTGAGCTGACATATAAAATTTAGCTAGCCAGAAATATTATTGACTTGTATCAATGCTAAAGTGATGTGAGAACTGCTTAGATTATGTAAAAATGTCAATTTACATTGCAATTTATGCAAAATTATAAAAAAAAAAGTTTATTTTGCGAAATGAATTACATAATACATATAAAATACGTATAACTAATACACATATCACCTTTTCGGAGAGAAATACTTTGAAGTTCCTCCTAGGATCAATATATTCGAAAATTCAATGCAAAGTTATATAATTTTCTGTTGTATACTTTTAGGCACAAATTTTCGGTTATTTCAACAGTTTTAATTTTTAACTTAGTACTATTTTCGTTCTCAAATAACAACGTGTCAAACTTTCCAAATTCGAATATGTTTTCGAAATCTAAAAACCGTCATAGAAAGCTAGATCAGGTATTTGGCTTAATTTGTTTCAGTATTACCTTTGATATCACTTTTATAGTGAGGACAAGCGAAGGCGAATTCATTCGGATCCAGCATTTCGTTGAAAAGTTTCTGAAATGCGAAATTTCGCCATACAAAATCTGTCAAATGAAATTTGGAATTTCAGACATATTTCAGCGAAATGAACTTGAAATCTCCGCATTGCTGCAACGTCACACAGAACTGCCAATAAATAGGAAAAGTGAAATCAATATAATTTTTTAACATTTTGTAAAGAATTCATTTCCTTTTTTAGCTAACAGCTGCTCTTTTTTTTGGTAATAATAAAATATTTGAGGAAAAACAATAATTACTAAATATGTTTTATGCAATATCCTAAATACAATAGCATGAGTCATATAAATTCAGAAATGCTTCATAAGTTTAAATGTAATTGCAACTTGTCAAAATTTGCATAAAATTTGAAAGTTTGCTTACGAGTTTATAAGTTAATATGGTTGGCGCGGCATTTATGAGTTTATATGAATCCCACCAATACAAATTCTGGCAATCCAAATATAATTGATATGCAACATATTTTTTTTTCTCTTAAAATGCACACAAAAACTTCAAGAAAAAACAAAATAATTAATATGTATGTATTTTGATGAAATTTAACTTTTGCCTCCAAAGTTTCAAATTTCGCATTTTAACAAAATTTTCTTTCGTGTTAAATTTGCTTTTCCTCACTGTTACGAAACTATCTATATTTGCATAGGCAACACGCCACTTGAGCGTTTTCGCCCATTTCAGAAATGGAAAATGTCAGTACTAAGTTTTGTTTGAGTTATCGCGGTCAGAGACTGACCGCTGGACTGGCGAACTAAATCAACTAGGTCTACATTTTTTTTTTCGACGAATCCCAGCGGACCCTCCACCCGCCCTATACGACCGTGGGGCGCATCCGTATCGCGCGCGCACGGACCGATGACCGATTATTCAATCACAGTCCGGACTGCGATGCTTCAGACGAATCAGGTGGAAACGTTAATAGCAGCTACAGATTTGGCTTATCAACAGCTGCGTGGAACATTAGTTAGTATAAATTTAAATGAGATAACAAAGATTGTTTAACGGTATTAAAGGGGATACAAAAATCTATTAGCACATAAAGATTATTGAAATCATTGCACATACAACGCACAGGATCAAACAGTGCATAATTTGTTTTACTGAGACCTAACTTGATAGGTATGAGGTTTCTAGAAACGCGACTAGGAACACGAATGCACAGCTCATTTAATACATATGGAGAGTCTGTCCATCCATTCAACAATTTAAACACAAAACATACATTCAACATAACTCTCCGGCTTTCAAGTGAAGGCAAATTGAGCAATTTTAAACAATCTTTATAAGGAGGAAGCTTCTTTAAGGGGTTCCAGTTCAAATTTCGTAAAGCAACTAAAAGAAACTGTTTTTGAACAGACTCCATGTTATTAATGTAACAACTGTATCGCGGACACCAAACATTCGAAGCATATTCTCAAATCGGTCGGACAAGTGAAATATATAACATTTTAGTAATACAAGGATCGTTAAAATCCTTTGACCATCTCTTAATAAAACCTAAGACACCTTTGGCTTTATTTATACATGTGTTTATATGTAAATCGAAGCGAAGTTTAGAGTCCATAGTCACATAGTCACATTTGTTTTGGCTTTGGAACAGAATAAGGTAAAAAAGCTTTATTTTTGTAGAAGAAATCAAGAATACAGTCCGTAACCAATCATGTTATATGACCTTTGTTGGGGATGGACTCTACAGACCCAATTAACTAAATCGCCAATAGATTTAAAGGTATGTATGTACATTTGTAAAAATACAAACGGTGTTGTTCCATAACCAAAGGTTCTATGTAAACCAATGATAAAGTTTTAAAATATTGCTTATGATAATGGTAGATGGTTTAACGAGGTCCCTTACGATCTAACTACTAGCAATTTCTACTATACCATAGGTAGATGGTAAAAAAATTTCGTCCATGATTTGCCTATAGTCCACCAGGAAATTGAAAAATAACAGGCAACGAAAGGATTTCGATGAGCTGCGTATAATACTCCTCGAAGATAATTCATTTAAAAATCTTTAGATTACTTTTCTGGACCTACACTACATTTAAAAATAATTCTTCAGATTATACAAGTGCAAAATCGCTTCTTACCAATGACTAGAGAATTTTTCAATGTTTCAAAATTTCTCAAGTCACTAATTTTGAAAATATGCATATATGCATATATGCATATCAACTACTTAGCAAAAGAACTGACAAAGTGATGAATATTAAAAGTTTGTAAAAAAAAGTTTCAAATCAATTATTCAAAATGAGTAAGAATCAAGTTGCTTGGGGCTTTGAAAGCATGTCACAGAGATCTTTGTAAAGGTGTAGGTAGAAGTGCGATTGATTAATTAGCCCATTGTAATTAAAAATCTATATTGAAAAAAATTACACACGTATAGATTTTTGTCGACCTTATCTTATAAAAAGTTAGCATAGTTTCAGTTTCCTACTTCCGGGCCTCAAAAAGTTTAACAATTGGATTTGTAAAAGTGAGCAAACTATGTACTTTAGATGCATTAAGTGTTCTCAAACATATGACGCTCACTGTAGTTACTCGTATTTCAAATTTATGAATGAACATGGTAATGAAAAAAACAACATGTGACGTGTTGGAGTGTAGAGTACTTATGGTGTGTGTTCACAAACTTATTCACCACAGCTCGCGCTGCCGGTTTTTGTATACTACTTGGAACATGTGGTGAATGTACTACAACAGTGTCGAGATTTACCTTTACTTTTGTTTTCGCTTCTGCTTCTGCTTCTACCTACGGTTTGGTAAATATTTTATCTGCTATCTGTTAGATAAATGCTACGTATCTACGTAGAAGCTTATTGTGGACAAAAGCCATGGCAAAGAGAATTTAAAAAACAGCTGTAAAAGTGTGAAGACGCAAGATTATCAAAGGGGGAACTTTTGTTGCATTTTTCGTTTATTTCAAAAAATTGAAAAGTATCTACCCGATTGCTTGTAGCTGCTTATGTATGCGTGTGTATTCTGTCTTTATTGTATTGTTTGTGTGTAGTGTTTTCTTGCACATTTCAATTTCCAGTCGTGTCGTGTGGCGTACATATATTTTTCTTGTCTTTCAACATTTTCTGCGTTTGTTTTTTTCTTTTTGGTTGTTTGTTCAGTTTCATCTTTTTTATTGAATTTATTTCGAGTGCAGCGTAAAATTTCTGTGGTACATTTTCAGTATTGAATTGTACTGCTCGAGATATGAAGTAAAGTGTAAGGAACGCGATTTCAATTAAAAAACAAAAATATTTTGAAAGAAAATATTCACAGTTATAAAAGAGTTAAATAAAACGAAATATTAACAAATTAAAAACTCGTTTTTGTAAACGTGTACTAAATTTTATTTGCACTTCAAGCTGTTTTCGATCTTGTTGTTTCACAAATTGTGTCAAATATACTACACTCAGTCGTTAATTTCGTACAATGAACTTGCATGATTGTGTAGATTAAATAAATGATCGCTCGGACTGTAAATTAAATTTAATGTAAAGCACTTTACATTTCCGCTTATAGCATTTGATTTTTTACACTAAAAACAAAACAAGAAAGAATATAATGTACCCCACTAACAATGCAATGATGTGTCTGGTTCAGAATATAACCGGCACAGAACGTCGTAAAAGTTGCGAGCCCACTAACAATCTGATGGATAGACGCCAAAAGAAGCGGCACTTGGTTAAAGCGAGGTAATTGAAACAAGTGCAACTTGTGGGTGTTTGATAAAAGAAGAAAGTAAATAAAGATGTTAAAGAATTTTAAGTTCCATCTTACACGAAATTGAGAGAATTACGACTATTTGCTTAAGGAAAAGGGGACAGGATTAGTGTCTGCTTTAAAAAACTATACACATTTCAATAGTAATAAAGAAAGTGTCCAGAAGTATTTTATAATGATTTTACTTAAGGCTTTGATGACGAATCTTTTTAACTTTTGGTATTGCTAAGCCAAAAATGTCCGAGTTGAGACAGTTCGGTTGTATGAGCACCACAGAACTGCGCTCGGAAGAGCTCAGCAAACCCCAAAAATTTGCTGAGACATACAAAAAATTTACCATGGACTTTCGATATAAGACAACATATCTTATTGTTTTAAAAGAATCAGCTCCCCCAAACATTTTCCACTTCCCCCAAAATTTAGGTTCTGGTTACAGGCGTCTTAAGCACCTCACTAATTTTGTATGAGGAATATTTCTTTCAAAGAATTTTGTATTATTTTCGTAACTCTTAATTCTGTAAAGTGCGCTAAAAAAATATGTATTAAATGGAGAGCACTAGTGGTGAGGGTAACAAATATTAAGAATTTAATTTAAAATCAAATAACTTTCTCTAAGACACCAACGAATTTTTCTACCTTTTCTGCCTTTTACTACCATGTAGAAACATCAAAATGGACTAGTTTGGCCTTCGTGAACGTTTTCTGAGCACTTGGATGTACCCAGAAAAATTTAAACACTTCCTTTAAGCTTAACATAACCAATTTTTTGGAATTTTAAAATTCAAATACAAATCGGATACACATGAAGCATATAACTCGCTGACATAATATAGTATGACAGAAATTTAAAAATTTCAAAGTATGCAAGAAACCTGATCGCTTAACTTTTTTAGTTACCTTCCCTATTATTCCGAGGAATGGTTTGCCAAAGATTTGGGTCTATACCTTTTGCGAACCGGGCAATACCACAGGAAGTGTTTGAGTATTTCTGTCTCCATCTTCGATATAGTTTTTGCACCCTGGAAAAAGATATAAATTATGGAAAGGTAGTATAATGGTTAAATTTTACTTGATATGAGATTGAAGCCTCTCAATTTGCTGTTGAAATGTTGCATACACATAAAAATATTTAACAAATACTTTCCGATATGAGAACTGTGTGCGGAAATATTTTTACAAATATTTCTTGCATTTAAAAAACCATTTAAGTGTACCAGAAATATCAATTAAATAATTTTTCAATTGCTTTGCGAGCTATTGTACTGGCTTCGGTTTTAACACTAGCCAAGCGATACAGCACACCTTTTTTGTCTACCAATATCGTTTCCCAAGGCGGAGATAAGTCTTGGGTTTAACTCCGCCTTCGTGGGGACAAATATCCAATACATTAAGGTCGTTACTACTAAACATAAGGAATATAGGAATATAAGGAACAACAACTCTTCCTTGTCAAGTAAATTGTTTCAATGGAACGCAATACAGTACAATTTCAGTGGATTACACTATTTTTAGCAAGATTTATGCTTCAATTTCGTGACCATTTCAATACCCAATGCCATTCTAATGCCATTGGCAAGTAGACCATATTTGGATATTATAAAGTAGGTAATGACTTCTGTCACTCGATGAAGAAATTTTCACTTTCACTGCTTCACCCTGTATATTTAAGTACTGTGGAAGTTTTGACTCCTTCTGTTATTTGAAACCAAGTATTTTTAACGCTAAACCACGGGTCACTCGTAAATCTTACGACGCTCATCATATATTGTTCATACAAAGTACTCCCTAGAGTTAATGGTCGATTCTAAGCTACTCATGTACAATATATGAATCTATATTAAGTATGAATTATACATATTCTTACCCTTTTCACGCTTCAGCTGAATATTTTATAAGAAATAAAAAAATCACTGACTCTTGCTTCTGCAAACTTAACGATTAATTACATTAAAGCCAGTGTCAGTAGTTAGCTTGTTAGTCAGCCAGCGAGCCAGCCAGCAGGCAGTCAGTCAACCAGTCATTCACCCTTTCTTAAAATATACACACTCGAGCAGATTTCTTTGCATGGAACGCGAACAAAAGAGCGAGTGGTTTCATGAAATTCTTCGTTCCACTTGTGTGCTTCTTGTACTTTTCTTCATTACACATTTTTGCTTCCACCGCGATACCCGCAGTCTTTGCGCTACAATTGTAGAATAATTGTTGTCTCTTTTTGCAATATATTGGGTCATATAAAAAGTATCCGCGGTTGGTACCCACAAATCTGTCACCTGATAGCTTGCGTGTCGATCTTGCTCCAACTGTCGGCTTTTTAAGTAGCTTTCAGTGCATTTTTCAGAGCAGTTTTGATATCGAAATTTCCAGAACGGAATCAAGCAAACCACTCCTGGGTCCGGCGTTCACTCATAGCATCCTCACTGTAAGCGGTTTTACCTTTCCTAAAAGTAAAAAAGCATCACATACTAGCAAATTTCTTCAGATATTTCACTCATTTTCAAGACAATGTAACTTTTTACCCTAGCCACGAATTACACAACTGTCTTCAAACAAAATGTAGATTGAAATATTACCTTTCAAACATATGTTCGGGTTGACATAATCGGACCAGTGTTGCCAGATTTGTGTGTACCAACACCAAAAACCGCGGATACTTTTTATATGATCCAATATATGTATTTTATCTTCTTTACGCTTCTACCATTTCCTTTTTTCCTATTATATATTTTATGTGTGTATGTGTATCATTATATTTTTTATCTTTAAATCTCTTTATTTCTGAGTTGCCTTTCAAAGTTTTATTTTTTCACACTTTTAATACTTTATCATTTTTTGTTCACTTTGCCCCATTGTCTTTATTGTGGGACTGGTAACTTTACAGCTAAGTTTTTTCAAAATAGTATGCGAAGGTGTGTGTGTGTGTGTGTGTGTGTGTGTGTGTGAAAGAGTTTTCGACTTGTCATGGTATTAAATTTTTCATGAAGGTAACCAAAACAGCTGCACGACTGATTTTCATTATTCCATTGTTTATTTCATCGCTCTAGTTTTTTTTTTTTTTTTAAATTATTGTTTAAATGTTTTTTTTTTTCAATTCAAAAAATGTTAGAAATTAGCTTTATCAAAGGTTTACTTTTTATGTATATAAAAATTTATTTTAAAAATATCAACATCATTAATGATTGCATACTACTTACATTCTAGAACAAATAAAAACACATTAACAATTTTTTTTTTTTTTGATGGTCAATATTAATTTATTAATTCATTGGAACGAGTATACCAAGTTCATTGTAAATGATGTTTCATACGTAATTACATCAGGCAATGAATTGGCAAGTTAAAATTACACGCTGTCACATTTCTCAGTGCCTACTTAGTAGCAGTTTTTCATACTTTGACTTTTAGTGTCTAAACTCGTATCTGATGATTAAAATCATTCGCTCAGTACATGTACTGACAATTCAATTACAGGTCGGGGTGAGCCAGTGCTTCCTTACGATTGCGCTCCATGAGCGACGGCCATTTCTTCGAAAGTTTATGCTGCGCAGAATTCCTTTTACGACTTCTTCTAGACCAAGCTTTTCGCATCCATTCATTCATGTTGTGCTTGTTATATTTGAACGTGAATGGAAGGGACCTACAGTTTCGTGCCGAATCCTAAAGGCTAGGTAAAAAGCTTTTTAGGCAGTTTTTTACGCTTGGTGGTTGCCTGGGCGCTGTGGCGTAGTGGTAGTGCGTTGGACTGCTGCGCAGAGTGTCCGGGGTTCGAATCTCGGCACAGGCAAAATAAAAAAGTAGAAAAAATAATTTTTCTACATGGCACCACCTCTTGGCAGGCAATGGCAAACCTACAAGAGTAAAAATTGCTATGAAAAGCTTTTCACTTCGCCGTTCGGATTCAGCATTAAACTTTAGGTCCCTTCCATTCATGTACAAATATAAGACGCACAACATGAGTGGATGCGAAAAGCTCGGCCTAGGCCCTCCATGGGCTGTTGTGCCATTAAAAGTAAAGTAAAGGTTGCCTGCCTAGAAGTGGTGCCGAGATTTGGATACAGCACAGCAGTCCAGCACACACTAGGCAACTACGTAAGTTTAAAATCTTCTTTGCGATACTTCTGCCCATTCATCGTAGTTGCTGCGGTAAACCACATATTTTTATAAGACTCATCAGAATCCCGGAATGGAGCAAATATTTTCCTCAATGTTTTACATTCAAAGCGCAGGGATTGATTCTTTACATTTGTTCTCAAAATTCCAATTTCGCAACGGAGAGTTGCAATTGGACTTATTAGAGTCTTACAGATATTTAGTTTTTGAGATGTTTAAGATGCGCCAACTTGCTTCTGTTAGTCGTTTGAAGTCTCTCATTGATACAAATCTGCTTGGGTTTATTCCAAGGTATTTAAAGATTTCGACCTAGAGATCGTCTTTAGAATTGCTATATTTCTGAGTGCACTTTATAATTTATAGTGTCTAGAGAGAGAATGTTCTAGCTTATATTTTTTAATTGAGGAATAAAAGCGTTGAGGCCATATACAGTAATTCCCGCTTAAATGCATCGATGAAAATGTACAATTTATGTATACTTCAATTAACCGGGGAATGCTATTAAGTAGTTTGAATACATTTTAAACTAAAAACGTAATACCATAGTTCTGAAAGGCAATTAAGCGTGGTTCAATTAACCGGCTGCCTTTATGTGCAAAATTAAATGGAACAAAGTAGAGAAAGACATGGTTATTGGTACACATGGAATACATACTTATGGTATATGGTATGAATATGTAAATATCAAATTTATTACGATTATGTAATTCTCTAGGGGAAAACTTCCGGAAAGCGGGTCCTACTGATACAATGATAAAATATGTGGGAAACATCATACATAAGTCGACATGCGATGGAAAATATTTTTGAATATAAATAGAGAACTTAGAAATAATTTTTGAAACTATTCATATACATAATCGATTAATGGATTAAGAGGGTCTATTGTTCCCCGATTGTAGCTTGGTTACAACCTATCGGAAAAGTGTATCTAGCTGAGGAATCTCAGTAGTAAATGTGGCTTCAAGGCTATGATGTCCCCACTTTCTGGGTGGTAGAGTCCCAGATAAATTTTTTCCGAGTGAGTGTATTAGGATGTGATCTTGTATTTCCTCGTTACCTTGGCAAAACCTACAACCTGGTGTAGTCCTGGTGTTGACTTGCTTAAGTTCTTCATGTGCTCTCCCAGTTTACAGTATCCTGAGTCTAAGCCATACAGGAATACATACTTACTAAAATCTCTGACCTGAATATAAAGAATTTGTCGATCTTGTTTGTATCTCTTCAGCTCAGGGCTTTCAAATATTCGTACGTTTATTAAGAAGACGGCAATCACATTAGTTTCTCTATAGTTTACTCATCGTATGCATGCAGTAAACGATCCTCATTTCTATAAAAAGAAATTAGTTAATGACACAAAAAAGATATAAAAACAAAAATGCACAATATATTTTACAATTAATGCTGCCGCAATATTTATATGGACATACATGTGGATATATAATTTTTTATGGAATTCGTATCTAATATATGTGAGACCCATCTCAAATATTGTATGTACACTTTAAATGATGATCAAATGAGAATGAAAACAACAAAAAGTACAAAAACCAGAAAAACAAAATATAAACAAAGTTATTTTCAAAACAAAGCGATCATTTCAAACAGAACATGTTGAGCTTAAGTTAAAAAAATTCTACCATAAGTAATAAATAAAATGTGGCATAAAACTGGATTTGTTTGAAAGACGGCCTAGGAGTAATTGCAATAACCAACAGATATAAAAATAAATTCGATTAATACATAAGTAAAATATGTAAGATATTTAGAATATTTTATCTGACTAGTAAATATGTTGGTCGCTGTGGCGTAGTGGTAATGCGTTGGACTGCTACGCAGAGTGTCCGGGGTTCGAATCTCGGCACAGGCAAAATAAAAAGTAGAAAAAAATAATTTTTCTACACGGCACCACCTCTTGGCAGGCAATGGCAAACCTACAAGAGTAAAAATTGCTATGAAAAGCTTTTCACTTGGCCGTTCGGATTCGGCATTAAACTGTAGGTCCCTTCCATTCATGTACAAATATAACACGCACAATATGAGTGGATGCGAAAAGTTCGGCCTAGGCCCTCCATGGGCTGTTGTACCATTAAAAGTAAGTAAGTAAGTAAATATGTAATAAGAATTTGAGAATGGTTTTTCGTATAATAATATTACCCAAGAAACCCAAACTCTGTGTAAAATCAGTTCCTCTTGGTTGCTTTAGGTTCGTTAAAGTGGGATCCGTTAAATTGGGTACCTGCCTCCTTATGAGCAACGATTAAAACTTGTAAGCTTGCCAAACCTTCGGAGCAGAAGAGTTAACTATATGTTAAACGTAATTTTTGTGAGTAAATTGTTAAATGGCAATGGACATTCATCGTTTTTACTGACTGAACTTAAAATTAATGTTCCAAATCGTCGTTCTAGATACCCTACAACTATTAAACTTGAAGCTTGTAGAAAAACCTATGCTCAAAATAACTCTTTTCGTTGTACATATGTATGTGTAATGATTTTAATTCTCTTTACCGGATACAGGGTGGCAATTAATAAGTGTATACAACTATCTTCGCGCTATAGAAAAAGTATTTTTTTGCAATTTTCTTCATTTTTGTATTATTCAACGTCATCGCGAGTACTTACTTTACTTTTAATGGCACAACAGCCCATGGAGGGCCTAGGCCGAACTTTTCGCATCCACTCATGTTGTGCGTGTTATATTTGTACATGAATGGAAGGGACCTACAGTTTAATGCCGAATCCGAACGGCGAAGTGAAAAGTTTTTCATAGCAATTTTTACTCTTATAGGTTTGCCGTTGCCGTTGTTTTTTCTACTTTTTGATTTTGCCTGTGCCGAGATTTGAACCCGGGACACTCTGCTTAGCAGTCCAACGCACAACCACTACACCACAGCGACCACATCGAGAGTACATCTGATTTAATTTTTGTCTGGCCTAGATTCAATTTTTCATTTAGTTATTTTTTTACGATGCCAAATAATCGGCGAGCTCTTAAAACATTGCATCAGCTAAGCAAACGCAATTATGAGATTCTGCGGCAGCTTCGCATTGCTCGTTTGCTAGTTTCTCGTGAGCATCCAGGAAGCGCCGAAAACCCCACCGTCAATACTCCCAAGAATCGCAAAATCATTCAAAAGTGGTTGCAGCTTCAACGGCTTCCATGAGAAAGTTGCTCAATAAATGAATCAGTTCGACTCATCGCAAAAAATGAACTAGGACTCAATACTTACAAGCACCAAAAAGGACAGTTACGGATGAAAACAAGCACGTACGAAAGATGTCGCCCACATCAACGTCGGCCCGCAGGAATTGGATGGTAAAAAATCGTTTAAAAATCCGATTTATTACGCGTGTGGACCATTTTAAAGGCCAGGATCTGTGCTAAACGTCATAAAAATTTTCAATCCCTGAAACAGTCATTGCATCGTTAATGGGACCAGATAAAATGGGAAGGAGTTGCTGCCCATAACCTAAAATTTTTTCAAGCGCTTGAAGCTGTTTATTCCTATCAAGAGTGGCCACTTCGAAACCGGCTGAATATATTTTTACTCATGCATTAAGTTATCTTTTCTTTCGGTTTGTTTTTCGATTTTATTTTATTACAATGATTTTTTTCTGTCCAAGACTTTTGTATACACTTATTAAGGGTGACACCCTGTATTTGTTGAATTATCTCAATTGTTAAATAGCTGATGATTACTAATCATTTGTAGCTGTAAAGAAACCTAAGTTTGGACTTATTCTCTCCAATCAGAGCGTTGTCTGTGCATGCCAGAATGTAGAGGTAACGGTCACCAAATCCGTATGACATGCTGATGGGATCTCGTGCGGTTGGGCGGGTACCTGAGTCCGTTGAGATTTGTTCGTTATACTGCGATTAGATAAGGTGACAGAAGATTGAGCCTAGTTTAATACAATTTAGAAGCGGGCTCTTCTGCAAACCAATCAACATTTGTATTTCCTTTTGTACCAATTACCTAAATTATTTGAATAAAAATTAATTGTTATTTACAACAATTATTATTTATACAATGGACAGAGTAAAAAATAATTTCATTTTCGCCATTATACAATACAAAAATTGCGTACACTCTTCTTTACAACATTAATACCAGGTATTATTATTTTTACTCCATTTTCCCTCTACTTCCTATACCGAGTTAATTTTGAAAGTTTGTTTTTTTCATGAATTAATTTCAATGAAACAAAAAAAAAAACAAAAATATGTTCAAAATTGTATGGTTTTGGTTTATTGAATTTCCCTTTTGCTGAAGTGATTATTTTTATGTACAATATTTTATTTTATAAATTTCTGTTACTTTCATTTAAATTTTTCTTCCACGTTGTACAACTTTTATTTTGTCTTTCTACTCTCTGCACAATTCTGTTTTATTAATTTTTACTTTGTGCTTCTTTTTTTATAAAAGTTTTTTCCTTTTTCTCTTCTGCTTTTTGTAAACTTCTTCTTGCTTTGGTCTTTTGAGGTTAGGCCGCAACTGCCAAAATTGCTTGATTTCAGTTTAGATACTTTCGGCGGCTGCTGCTGATTTCAGTTGCTTGTTGTTACTCGTGGCGCATTCCGTAATTTGCGTGTTTTCTGTTCGTTGCCTGTTTTTATTATTTTTTGTTTGTTTGTTAGCATTCCCACTAAAAATTATATTAAATTTTAGTTAATGTTAGCAAAAAATTAAAATGCAAAAATATTTATCAAAAAATATTTATGAGTGAATTGGTTTTTATGTAAATTTTTGTGCTATTTTTTGCCAAATAAAAATAGTTTTCAAATCGACAGAAAAAGAATTCAAGAAATAGTTGTGATTTAAAAATATAAATCTGTGAAGAAAAAAAAAGAATGTTAATAAACAAAGAAACATATGTGAGTTGATATAGGGTGATGTAGTGTGTATGTATTTCTTAAAACCATGTGTAGCAATATTATCTTACGCACTATATGGATACGATTTAGTCGTTTGATGTCCAATAAAGTGAAACTGGTGCGAAATTTGGTCACAGTGAGCTGAATAGCCTGAAAATGGGCGTAGCTTGCGAAATACATTTTTCACAAAGCACGAATTTTGATAATAAATTTCAATAATTTGCAAACGTTGTTCAGGCATAAGTCTATTCATGATGAAATTGCAAACCAAACTGGGCATTTTTTACTTCACGCGTGATCTGGCAGAAATATAAACGTCAAAAACCATGTAGCAAAAAAGTCGCCCTTTATATATACTACCAAGTTTGAAATCAAATCAAATTAACATTAGTCACTCCTCAAATAGAAAAACCCCAAATCAGTTTATAAGGGAATTTTGTAAAAGAAAAGGACATTTTCATTGTGAACTTGTACCTTGTAAGTTACGCATGACCATAAATTATTTTGTTTTCAAATTAGAATCTCACATTCACAAGTCGAAGTACAGAGTAAGTTTCCTTTCCAATTAAACAAATGATTTCCGCTTTCAATCCAATCGGAATTAGATAATTTTAGATAATTATCACAACGAAAATAAGTCCCATTGATCCCACGTGATCGCATACTTGTGTAGCTCACGTCATCGTATAACTGCCAACAATTATTGCCAAAAAAAATAAATAAAATAAAAAGAAAAACTCTGTAATCCAAATACTGCTAAATGAGTGTCATTCCATCTTAAAATTTAAAATTTTTATGAACACTATAAAAAATTTTTGTTTTTTTTCTACTTAATGAGAGCAATTTTATGTTTTTTGTTATTTTGTAACGATTTCATAATTATTAGTCCATATTTAATGTTATTTCTTAAATGAAAAACAATTCACTAAATTTAATAATCACTTAACTCGACCATACTATATATACACACAGTAAAACGTCGAAAATTCGAACTTCGATAATGCTCACATCAATAACTTGAAAGATTTCTTTTTCCTTTGTGTTCGACTTCGAAAATTCCTATATTTGTCCAAGTAACTCCAACTAATTTTCATAGTTTTTACCTTTACAGCTTGAATTTTTACAAAGCTGATCTCTACAGATTGAATTTTTTAGAATAAAAAAGCAACAAAAGAATAAATAATGCAAGAAACAAAAAGTTCATTGCCTTTTTTTTGCAATCGCGAGCATTTTAGCACAATAAAAAAAACACCATAATTGGATTTTGTACTTATGCATAATACTATACTCTATGCATAATTCGGAAATTTGTTTTACTATCGAGATTCTACTGTATTATTACATAAAAATTATGTTTTTTGGATTTAAAATATGTAAAACTTTGGAAACTGCCAAATAAAATGTAGTTATTAAATTTTAACGCCCATAAAATTCCTTTACAATTATAGGTAATAGTTTTTTTTATGTAATTGAACCCTGACCTCATTTTAACCACAGAATGGTGCAATTAATTTTTACTAACAAACAAAAACTCTCAAATTACAATTACTAACATAACATCCAAGCATTTATAATAAGTAAAGTACTTATTTGTGTCTAAATTTAGAAATATTAGAGTATAATTTTACCAAGTTACTACCGCCTCACCGCCTGAGATTAAAACAAAAAAAGTATCCACACTTTCTGATATTTGGTTCGTGACAGCCAAATGTTTTTGAATGTAACATAAAGTAGTAACTACCTAAGTTTCGATTAACGAATCGGGGTTAATGACTCAGATTTGTTCCATCAAGTCTTGGATTCCTACATGAGCTATAATTTTCGGATATGAAGAATCAATATTTAAATTAATTGAACTTAAACACTTCACTATTATTGCCCATTGAAAAGTAGATGGGGTTACTGGAGGTATTTTTATTGGAATAACCGCTGGAAAAATGTACATGAAATGGACGTCAAAGAGATTATTCTCCAATAAAAAGTAGTTAGGGTCTTTTAAAACTACCTGAGTCCAGTTTTTATTTTAAATATTAAAAGTATAGTATTAAGCATTTACCACAACTATAAACTACCTTCAACAAAAATATTTGTTATCGGAAAATAGTTAATAGTTATTTTGGTTTGAGTTTTGGTTTTTTATTCAGTATAATCTGCTAACAGTTCAATACTCTTAGTCCAGCGCTTCTCCAATAAATCCATCGCATCATTAAGGTACAAATCCGGAAGGTCTGAAAAATATGCCTATACGGCTGCTTCCACGAAGGAACTGTTTCAGGTTTCGGAACAGGTAGTAGTTGCTCGGAGCCAAATCTGGTGAATACGGTGGATGGTCAAGGAATTCGTACTTTAATTCCTTGAATTTAGCCATTGTTAAAACACTTGTGTGTGAGGACGTGCGTTGTCTTGATGAAAAAGAATATTTTTCTTCTTTAAACCGGGGGTCTTTTTTCGCGAATTACTGCATCCAGTTTATCCGAAAGGTTACAATAGTAATCTGAGTTTATTTTTTTACCTTTCTCAAGATAATCAATCACACAAAATCCCCTTTGCATCCCAGAAAACAGTAGCCATAAACTCTTTTGCCGATCGTTCGTGCTTTGTCTGCTTTGGCGCCGAACACCCAGCTTCAGTCCACTGTAAACGTTGTTGTTTCAATTTAGGAGCAAGTTTCATCCACAGTTATGAAACGACGCTTGAAATCCGTTTTATTCTGCTTAAAACGGGCCAAATTGCACTGAGAAATTCGTTTTCAATTGAGGTTGTTAAACTAGTGCTATCTATGTGTCAGGCTAGAATCGGAGTTTTTAGTAATAAAGGGTAATTTTTTAAGAGCTTGGTTTTTGAAAATCAAAAACACTCAGAAATTGTACTAAAGTGAATGAAATTTTTATTTGAATCGATAAATCAATTCCTGCCATTTACTTTTTAAATATAATTTCACTAAACTGTTGCCCGCGACTACGCTTTAAGAGGTCCATTCTGATGGTCCAATTTTGGCACACTTTTTCACATATTTCGGCCGTAATCTCACTAATGACGCATTCAATGCTGGCTTCCAAAGCAGAAATCGTGTTTGGATTGTCCCTATAGACAAGAGACTCAACAAAGCCCCACAAAAAATAGTCTAACGGGGTCAAATTACCCGATCTTGGCGGCCAATTAACTGCACCAAAACGAGAGATTAACTGCTCACCAAATTTGCCTCTCAACTGATGGTTTCGCGTGCAGTATGGCATGTGGCAGCGTCCTGTTGGAACCACATGTCGGCCGAGTCCAATTCTTGCATTTTCGCCAAAAAAAAGTGTGTTATCATCGAACGCTACCTTTCTCCATTGAGCATAACGTTGCGGCCTTCATCGTCTTTGAAGAAGTACGGCCCAATGATGCCAACTGCCCATCGACCGCACCAAATAGTGCATTTTTCGGGATGCATTGGTAGCTGCCGAATTGCCCCAGCCTGGTCTTCACTCCAAATACGGCAATTCTGCTATTCACGTATCCATTGAACCAAAAAGGAGCCTCGTCGCTGAAGACAATTTTGCGATAAAAAAAACGAATCATCATCCAGCTTTTCTAAGGCCCATTCACCGAAAATTCGACGTTGTGGTAGGTCGTCTGGCTTAAGTTCTTGCACCAGCTGTATTTTTTTGTGGCATTAACCAGAGATCTTCCAGTAAAATCTTCCCGGTGGTCAAATAACAGAGACCCAATTGCTGCAATCGACGCCGGATGGACATATCGCGATCTTCTTCAACACTGGCGGATACAGCAGCAATATTATCTTCGGTATGCACTATATGGATACGATTTAGTCGTTTGATGTCCAATAAAGTGAAACTGGTGCGAAATTTGGTCACAGTGAGCTGAATAGCCTGAAAATGGGCGTAGCTTGCGAAATACATTTTTCACAAAGCACGAATTTTGATAATAAATTTCAATAATTTGCAAACGTTGTTCAGGCATAAATCTATTCATGATGAAATGGCAAACCAAACTGAGCATTTTTAACTTTGACACATGTCAAAAATCATGCGTGAACTGTCCGAAATATTAACGTCAAAAACTAATTAACAAAAAAATCACCCTTTATATCCGGAATCACACTTCAAAAGCTATTCATTTGCCACTTGATTTTCTAGGTGTCAAATTGTCACACTTCTTTATTCATCATATTATATTTCATGTTTAATAATAATTATTTGAAAGTATTAAATTTTGGTATCTACATATTATATAGGTAGTATAAAATATAAGCTCCATGCGCATTATTTGTGCAATAATATGTAAATACTTTTGTTTCTTATTCAAAGAAGCCACACAAGATTGTAGATACGTAATACATACATGGTACATACAAACAACAGGTAACTAGATTTTAACAATGGCATGTTGAATGTAACCCATTTCACAACCGTGTACCTAATGGTTGAGACTTTTTCTGTAATAAAATTTCTAGTCTAAAATCAATAAAAATAAGCATATTTAAATATTCATATTCATACTTAATAATACATTCTCGTTTGTATTGCTTTTGTTTCGTTTTTAATCTGATATAAGTATGTACTACTTGTACTTATTTTGCATTTCATAATTATAGATTGTAGCTCTTAAATAATAATGGCAAAATTGATAAAAGATTGAATAAAGAGTTAACTTCTTTCTTCTTCTTCTGCTTTTAATGGCACAACAGCCCAACAGCAGGGCCTAGGCCGAGCTCTCGCATCCACTCATGTTGTGCGTGTTATATTTCAACATGAGTATAGTTTTTTTTTAGGCATTTAAATTTAACTTAAGTTTCAGAATATCTAGTAATTGCTTATTAATTATAGGTAGGAACTCGTAATGTGTAACTTTCAAACATGTAAAACTAAAAAAACATAGTTTACGCGATTAAAAAATAAAAAGTTTCAGTGCAAAACATAGTAAGTATTAAAGTATACAACAAAAACTATTTTCCCACTTAGAAAGCCCCACATCAAATCTAGTGCTAAACAATTTAAGCAATAAAAATGAAAGGAAAGAACAATTGAATGATATAGTATATCTTGGCCTAGACTTTTTCACTTTTCACTTCATCTAACACAAAACAAATACTAGCAACATTTTGGAAAGTAATTTTTATAAATGTCCATTTTTGCAGATTGGGCATTAATTGAATGGTGAAAGTATTAATTCATATTGCTCACTGATAATTAGAAAAACTGTTATTTTTCGAGCAGATCTTAAACTGATATTCGTACCTAATTCAATTGAAAATATTTTTCAATGCTTTGTTTTTCGGAATACAAGGAATTTTCATGAGAAATAAAATGATTTATTTGAACTTCAAAATCAATAGATTTTATTAATTTGAAATATTGACGGTATGTACTTAAAGCTTAAAAATAGATAAGTAGCTAGAAAAATTTTAATTTCTTAAGGAATTGATCGTGATCGAGAAACAAATCCAAAAAAAAAAAAAACATTATCTATCTATCAGTTTTTGCTTGAGCTCATGTTAAATTTTTTCACCGAATCTGATCGAGAGAGGCACCAAAAAGTAGCAGAAAATAAAAAAAAAATTCGCTTCTTGGTTTTTCAATGTTTGCTTCTGAGTTGGGTGAAATAAGTTTTTGAAATAATATTTATTTATTTATTTCGGTCTACGTATTACAATAATCTTACAGACTAGTTTATTTGGCTTTATGGTACATAAGGAAATTTAGTTTTAAATAGTTGCATACATAAATATACAGAAGAAAAATTTAGTTTTAATAAATTAATGAAATAATGTAAACAGTTGTAGGCGAAAACTGTAATCACTGACATCAAAATCTAAAGCATTGCTACTTATAATTATTGCAATGCACGAATGCACTTTGCTATTGGCTCGTTGCAAGCTCAATTAGTTCTATGAAAGGATTCAATAAAGAGTCGATTATTTCTTAACCCTGTAGTTCTCAAGCAGACCTCTAGACAGCTGGCACCGAACGGGTGTAATAACCAACAGAACAGTAGTCTGGAGGTACACTCTATCATGTCATTTAGTGAACTCCCCAAACTTTTGTATTACAGCAACTGGAACCAATCACAATCAAATCAAATGTTCGAAATCTGAAAAATTTTGGTAAAAATAAAAACAAAAATTATAAAATACTTACCGTGATACTAAAGGTATATAAAACAGTCTATGATTAATGTCATAAAACTATTTTCTGTATTCTATTTCAATTTACATAAAGTTCTCAGACTCTTAAAAAAAAACACCTGATACTTGTTTCCAGCTGGCCGCCAAAATTGATAAAATATTCTTTTCTTTTAAAATTCTAAGAATATAAAGAACATAATCCAGATATTGGTATAAAAAGTGTAGGGAATTTTTTGTATTACAGCCACTGGAACCAATCACAATCAAATCAAATGTTCGAAATCTGAAAAATTTTTGTAAAAATAAAAACAAATATATAAAATACATACCGTGATACAAAAGGTATATAAAACAGTATATGATTAATGTCAAAAAACTATTTTCTGTATTCTATTTCAATTTAAAGTTCTCCGCCTCTTAAAAAATCACCCGATACTTGTTTCCAGCTGGCTGCCAAAGTTGGTAATATAATGTTTCTTTTAAAATTCATAAAAAGAAAAAACGACATCCTAAGAATATAAAGAACATAATCCAGATATTGGTATAAAAAGTGTAGGGAATTTTTTGTATTACAGCCCCTGGAACCAATCACAATCAAATCAAATATTCGAAGATCTGAAATATTTTGGTAAAAATAAAAACAAATATATAAAATACATACCGTGATACAAAAGGTATATAAAACAGTCTATGATTAATGTCAAAAAACTATTTTCTGTATTCTATTTCAATTTAAAGTTCTCCGCCTCTTAAAAAAACACCCGATACTTGTTTCCAGCTGGCCGCCAAAGTTGGTAATATAATGTTTCTTTTAAAATTCATAAAAAGAAAAAACGGCATCCTAAGAATATAAAGAACATAATCCAGATATTGGTATAAAAAGTGTAGGGTATTTTTTTTTGGTCAATTACAGCTGACTTACTACTGTGGGCAAAAAGTAGTAAGACTTTGTCATAATTTCAAATTTTTTTTATTCATTCTTCCAAATCTATTTCGCCCTTTTCAAAGTAATCCCCCCCGGCCCCAATACACTTGTGCCACCGTTTTTTCCAATTCTCGAAACAGTTGTTAAAGTCAATTTCCGGAATAGCCTGTAGCCTTCAATGCGCTTAGCGATTCATGTTTAATGTCTTCAATTGACTCAAAACGGTGTCCACGAAGCGGTTTTTTGAGTTTAGAAAATAGCCAAAAGTCACACGGTGCTAAGTCAGGCGAATAGTGTGGTAGGGTGGTTGCGGAACGATATCAGTCGAAGTTTTGGCAAAATGGTCTCGTAAAACCAATGCAGTGATTTTGGAACCAATCGTGCATTCACTCTTCTTAGGCCCAAATGATTTTTTAAAATGGTTTTCACTGATCCTTACGATATTCCAACGATGCCAGCAAGGTCTCTGACTATTAATCGTCGATTCTCGAGCACCAATTCCTTGATTTTATTGAAGTGTTGATCATCAGTTGATGTTGATGGCCGTCCTGGACGTGGTTCGTCGTCAACGCGTTCTCGACCATCTTTGAACAATTTGTACCAATCAAAAACACTTGCTCGCGACATACAATTATCACCGAAGGCCTTTTGCAACATTCTGAACGTTTCGGCACCAGAAATTTGATTCCGCACACAAAATTTAATGGAACTTCTTTGTTGAATAATTTCACTCATTGTGAAAATCGCCGAATGCACTTTTTGTACTTCAGAAAGACAAGCGTATACTAAACACCAATGATTATTTTGATGCGACATTTGGCACAGATGTCACCGACAGTCATACCAACCTTAAAAAAATAATATTTTGATGAATGGGTTTCCGCGCGAAATTTAAATTAAAAAGTCTTACTACTTTTTGCCCACAGAGTATGTACATCTTTCATTGGATTAATATTTCATTAAGTTAAAATTTGATAAATTAGTCTAAGCAAAAATTAAAACTAAAAGCTAAAGTCCATTAAATCATACCAGTATGTGTGGAAGAACCTACGTTGAATGTACTTACTTACTTACTTTTAATGGCACAACAGCCCATGGAGGATCTAGTCCGAACTTTTCGCATCCACTCATGTTGTGCGTGTTAGATTTGTACATGAATGGAAGGGACCTACAGTTTAATGCCGAATCCGAACGGCAAAGTGAAAAGCTTTTCATAGCAATTTTTACTCTTGTAGGTTTGCCATTGCCTGCCAAGAGGTGGTGCCGTGTAGAAAAATTATTTTTTCTACTTTTTGTTATGCCTGTGCCGAGATTCGAACCCCGGACACTCTGCGTAGCAGTCCAACGCACTACCACTACACCACAGCGACCACGTTGAATGTGGTATTTAAAAATGATGCGGGTGGTCTAAATAACTATGTATGTATGTATGTATGTATGGCTACATACTGAGATCATTTACTCTTAAATGAATATTTATAAATAAGAGAGTTTCCAGAAATATAAAATATTAGGAAGATTCTTGGTTGTCTTTTAAAATGACAAATTGTTATTCGTTAATTTCAGATAACAAATTTGAAAAATTTTAATTTGCAGTTTTTTTTTTTTGTTTCTTTTTTTTTGATGCGGCAGTCATTTTTATTTAAACATTTGTGGAAAATTACAAAAATTTTACAAATTTTGCAAATTCTAGTAGGAGCAAAAAGCTTATTTTCAAAATTTTTTATAATCATTAATTTTTCTGTTATATAATGTGAGTATGTAATACGAAATTAAATACTATTTAGCAATAGGAAATGTAAGTTTTTGATAGGATGAATTACAATTTTTCAAGTCCATTAAATTTGTTTTCATGTTCTCATAATTGTGCGGAATCGTACACAATACAATTAACAAATGACAAAATAAAAGTATGAAGTCATTTTAATTAATTATACGACTACTATCATATAGTAATTTCTAGTAAGTATCATATTGTGAATACTAGAATTTACTTACTACAAACGCTGTCATCATCATCATCATCATCATTAGCATAAGCATCATTATCATAATTATCATCATCACTACAATGAACTTTCAATTTCGCTCTTTTTCTTTATAATAAACAAATACTTACTTCAATACAAATTCTACTTTTACCAAAACTATCTACAAATTATGTTCAATCACATACGAGTACCTAATATGGTACATTCAACATGATTAAGTTATAAAATTCGCAGTTAATTAAATGTTTTTTATATAAATATATAATTTGGTTCAACAAACTAGCCAAAGAAATAAGAAAAAGAAACTAAGTATAGTATACTCGTGTATATGTAAAATAAAACTTGTTTAAATCATTATAGCTGCATTAGCATTACTTCTCAGTTAAACGTTAATGCAATTAAATTTTGTATGTAATTAACATTTTAATTATATTTTCATTTCATTATCATTCAATTTTCCTAGTTCAATTTATTGTGTGTTTACATCATAACCTAATAAATCTTTCAACCTACCGCTCACTCTCCTGTCTCTATCCCTCTCTCTCTCTCTCTCTCTCTCTCTCTCTCTCTCTCTGTATCTCAAGATCTTTGCTTAAGGTGTGTGGTTACAGTGTCTTTCAAAATATTGCAAACGCTGCATTTTGCCAATACATTTTTATTCGCTTAATTTGTTATCTGGGTTAAAAATAAAAACGTACAAAAAAACAATTTGAAAGCCACGAATTTTGCTTCATAATCAATTGTTGATATACAATACAATTTTTGCAGCCACAATTAAAATTATTAAAAAATATTGTGTGTACATGCCACACTCTGTTCAAGAAAAATGTGTGTAGTTCCATGTTCATCATCAAAAAGTTTTCTTCTAATTCTTTTGAAGTTTAGTAGAGCTTTACAAAAAGTAGCAAAATAGATGAAAACTAGTAATACGAGTAAAAATCACAGATGCTTACTTACTTACGATGAACGGTCTTGACCGCCTCTATAAAGCTTCACCAGTCGCCTCTACTATGGGCGCGCTGGCGCCAGTTGATAAGGCCAAGTGCATTCAGGTCGCCCTGTACCTGGTCTTTCGAACGATGATTAGGACGACCTTTTCTGCGTGTTTCTTCACTGTGGCTCGAATAAAACATCTTTCTAGCCGAAGCGACTTCTTCTATTCGCTCAACATGACCCAGCCAGCGATGCCACTGGATTTTTTTACGCTTGACTATGTCAGTGACGACGTACAGCTAATACAGCTCATCGTTACATCTTATTCGATACACGTCGTCCACGCATATTGGACCGTAGATCTTACGGAGTATCTTCCTCTCGAACGCTCCTAACAGCCTCTCATCATTGATGGTCAATATACACGTCTCTGCGTCATACATTAGTACGGGAAGGATGAGGGACTTATAGAGCTTTATTTTCGTCGGTCGAGGGAAGGCTCTGCTTCTCAATTGCCTACTGAGCCCGTAGTAACAGCTGTTGGCAAAAGTTAATCTCCGCTTGATCTCAAGGCTGACGTTATTGTTGGTATTAATGCTGGATCCTAGGTAAACGAAACCCTTGACGACTTGAAAAGTATAATTGTCAACAGAAACATTTTGTCCAAGACGCTGTGACTCTTTGTTTGTTGACACAAGGTATTTCGTTTTGTCCTCATTCACCACTAGACCACCCACTCGACGAGACTCCCTTTCCAGATTGGAGAATGCTACACTGACTGCTTGCACGTTGGTGCCAATGATGTCAATATCATCAGCGTGTGCTAGAAGCATGACACTCTTGTAGAAGATAGTGCCAGAGATGTCTATGTTCGCAGCTCGAATTATTTTCACCAGCATAAGTTTAAAGAAGTCGCACGATAGTGAGTCACCTTGTCTGAAACCTCTTTTGGTATCAAATGGCGCGGAGAGGTCTGTCAAAATTTTCACTGCGCTGGTGGTGTCGGTCAGTGTCATTTTGCAAGGATGAATGAGCTTTGCAGGGATACCAAAATCAGATATTGCTGCGTACAAGTGATCCCTAATCGTGCTGTCGAAGGCGGCTTTATAATCGACAAATAGATGATGGGTGTCGATCTGTTTTTCTCGGGTATTTTCCAGGATTTGGCGTAGTGTGAATATCTGGTCGATGGTGGATTTACCAGGCCTGAATCCACACTGATAAGGTCCAATCAGTGTGTTGACGATGGGCTTCAGTCTTTCGCACAATACGCTCGATAGAACCGTATATTAAGAAGGCTTATCCCACGGTAGTTGGCGAAGATCGTGAAATCACCTTTCTTATGGATTGGGCAGAGTACGCTGAGGTTCCAATCACTTGGCTTGCTTTCATCTGACCATATTCTGCATGGAAGCTCATGCATGCGTCTTTTGCGCTCTTCGCCTCCGGTCTTAAACAACTCAGCAGGCAGGCGATCTGCACCTACAACCTTAATGTTTTTCATCCGAGCGATGGCTGTTAAGACCTTCTCATAGTCGGGCGGCGGAACTTCAACGCCATCAGTGATTTCCGGAGTAGATTCCGCAGTTATCACAAATAAGCCCATTATATTTAGTGTGGTATATTAGTAATTAGTAGTCGCCGTGGCGCAGTTGGTGCGCTGGCCTACTACATAGAGCATGGACTCAAAACTCGGCACAGGCAAAATAAAAGAATACAAAAAATATGTTTCTACACTGCACCACCTCTTGGCAGGCAATGGCCAACCTACAAGAGTAACTATTACCTATGAAAAGCTTTTTACTGCGACATTCCGATTCGGCATAAAACTGTAGGTCCCTTACATTAATGTACAAATATAAATATGGATGCGGAAAGCTCGACCTAGGCCCTCCATGGGCTGTTATGCAATTAAAAGAAAGAAATGATCTAACATTAGGTTAATGAGTTGCTGGGCAAATCATGCTTCCAAATAGTTAATAGGTTGAAAAGTATGTTCTGTGTCATCGGTTGTTATTTGTTGAACATTTCAAGAAAGTATAATCTCTCTTTCGCCTACATGATCCATGTTTTCAGAATCTTACGAATAGTTATAATTGAATATTCCGGTTAACTTATTCATACCCAAGAAAAAAGTCATCAGCTCTTTATGTTTAAATTGGCAAATGAAAAAATTTATTTTATTTAGTATGTATGTTTGTAAATTAGTTTTTTCTGCTTTGATAAATTTCTTGTACATTATTTTTTCCATCCAAGGTGGGTTGTTTTTCTTTGCAAAAAGTGTATACACAATTGAAGAAGGGGAGCAAAGTTCAAGGCTACCCGTATCACTAAATCATGTGAAATAAAAATAAAAACATAAAAATATTGTTAGTAAACAAATAATTTCAAAATATTTATGTATAGTACAAAGTAAAATTATCACAACATTTACGAGTGCAATGGAATAAAATTAACTATTAGAGCGTACCCTACTCGCAAAGTAATACCTAATTGAAATTACGAGTATAGCCAGTGAATAAGCTGGGTATAATGTTATACTTCTTTAGCAAAAATTTCGAGCTCATTTTTCATAATCAACAAGAAAGTAATGACATTTAAATTGTTCATAGTCAATGAAAGGTAAATTTACATTGGCCGGCCGCATATTGAAGGCTAACAAAGTCTGTCCATCATGCGTGCTTTTGCAATGTCTTAACTTTGATTGCGAAATAATTTTTGCGACAAAAAAAAAATCGCCCTTGGCTTGAAGTTTTCAAAGTCGACATTTTTGCAAAACACCATGAAAATTATCGTTCTTGCATATGGAAAATCAACATTTCTTCTGTCTATCTCTATGTACGAGGTATGATCAAATAACCGTTATTTTCAATTTTTTCAAAAAGTATTTATTTATTCATCAACAACTATCTTGTCCCCTTCAAAGTAATCCCCCTCAGATATAATACACTTATGCCAGCGTTTTTTTCCAATCCTCGAAACACTTCTGAAACGCGCTTTTTGGTATCGCCAACAGCTCCTGTTTCGATTTTTCTTTTATCTCCTCAATCGTAGCAAAACGCTTTCCTTTCATCGGTGTCTTCAGTTTTGGGAAGAGGAAAAAGTCAGCGGGGGCCAAGTCCGGTGAATACGGTGGTTGAGGCATGATAACGGTTTTGTTTTTGGCCAAAAACTTACGCACAAGCGACGTTGTTTTTGCTCAAAAATTAGCAATTTTGGAACAATCTTCGCTGCCGCACGTTTCATGCCTAAAACATCTGTAAAAATTGCTTGGCATGAGCCGAACGATATGCCAACATCATCAGCAACCTCTCTGATAGTGATTCGACGATTATCCAAAATCATTTTCTTCACTGCGTCAATGTTTTCATCGGTTGTTGACGTGCTCGGGCGACCAGGACGAGCATCGTCATTGACATCTTCTCGGCCTTCCTTAAACCGGTTATACCACAATTGAACTTGTGTTCTGCTCATACTAGACTCGCCCAAGGCCAAAGGCCACAGTCAACATTTCAAATGTCCTTGCGCATTTCATTTCATTTTTTACACAAAACTGAATACCGTTTCTTTGATCCATTTAAGCGAATAGTAAAAAATCGAAGAGCACACCAAAACACGACTAACCTTTTTATCTGTCAAAAACAAACTGACAATCCAAAATGGTTGGTATTGCCAACATGTATAACAGACATGTGTACCAACATAACAGAAAAAAAAAATGCGAAAATCGAACATACGTAACTCATGAAATTTGAAAATAATAATAAAATTTTTTGATCACACCTCGTATGTATTAAGTTTTGGAACTTCCGTTGCTGCTATTGATAAAAGCTAATATTAATTTTTAAGGTAGTGGTTTACAAGCTCCAGTTATTTTCTAGTACTTACGCTAGGCTTTGTGCCTTTTCACTTTTTTTTTTAATAATAACTAAAAATATTTGACCTAAATATGCATAATTTAAGGCACTTATGAAAATGACAAGAATTGCTTTAAAAAAGTTTATCATATGCTAAAAATATTAAAATCATGAAAAATTATTTATATTTTTTTACTACCTAACGAACACGTGTGCTTATGTTGCGGAAAAAGAATATCTTAACTAATTTATTGGCCGGCAAAAAGCTTTAGAATAATCTTATCATTTACAGCAAGAGCCTATAAATATGCAATGGTATTTAACTACAAACTAAATATTGTACTTACTCAGTAAATAATACTTATGTTTATTTCTATGTATAATTATCTATCTATAACTCATAAACTATTCATTTCTGTCAGCAATAGAATAGATTTATTTCAGAATCACAAAAATGTAATTAAAAAGACTTATCACTTGTGCTATACATACTCGTGCGAGCTATGTAGAGGTCTAAATACTCGTATATAGTAAAATATCAACGTTTCAATAAAATAGCTACAGCTATGTAATCTTTGAATTAAATACGTCAAAATAATAAATTTACATACATGTTGATAAATTTAAATACTCTTTGTAAAATACTAAAGACCCCTTTACGTTGTTGTATGTTTGTACTATGGAAATCTATTGAAATCATCAGTTCAGAGTTTAATGTACAATTAAAGAGATAATTATAATCTTATAAATACTTATGCCTACCATATGAGTGAGTATACAAATAGTACATAGTACTTATATACATATATGTTAGTACATACTTGTATATTAAAATTTCTTTATATGTGTTAAAGCTAAATAATTTGTATAATCGAATATTTTATGTTATTCGTTATTATTATTACAGATCGACCAGTAGCGTTAGTACACTTGCTGCAACATCAATCGATACAACTTCCATGGCACCATTGCAAAGTCACACTGAAGCGCATAGTGTCACATGTTTAAATACACTTGACAAGGGTTCAAATTCAATTGAACACCAACAACCACAACGACAACCGCAGGTGGACGAGAATAATAAACAAAAATACCATCGGCATTTATCAATACAAAGTGATAACTATTCAACAGCAAATTCAAATTCAACTGATGCGAGCTATCAAAATTTAACAACATTACGGAATAGCGCACCGGAAGAAAGGTAAGTTTTAGATGAAAAGTTAAAGCTACAAAAAATTTATTAATTTAATTGTGAGAAAATAAAAAATGCTTAGTTTTGGAAAAAATTCAGAGAAAATCTGATATGTATTTCTTAAAACGTTTAGATTGTTGTCAGGTTAATACTTAAGAGATTATCTCCATCCAAAAAGCAGAACTGCTAGAACTAATTTTTATTTTGTTTTTCCCCCCCCACTATCACAAGCATGAAACCTTTATATAAAACCTTTATGAGACCTCTTCAATGAGAATTCATGCCAATCACGATCCTTTGAACTCATTGTCGAGTGGATATTTTTAAGTCGTTTTCGAACTTATTCGCCAACACATAACTTAAGGATTCCACTCTAACAATTTTCAACACAGCCCGAACTGTGGCTTTCTTAGAGGTCGTATGATCTATTTTACACTTTTATCTCATTTGCAATTAGAATCTGTTGATACTTTTTCTGGAAACCTTAATTTGTTATGGTATTCAACCAACAGATAGTTAATACTTGACAAAAACACTGTAGCACCACAGATTGAATGTTCGAGTTGAATAGTACAACTTTGCAGATATTACGAATCATAGATTCTATTCTATTTTCTTGATGGTCGCTGTGGCGTAGTGGTAATGCGTTGGACTGCTACGCAGAGTGTCCGGGGTTCGAATCTCGGCACAGGAAAAATCATAAAGTAGAAAAAATTATTTTTCTACACGGCACCACCTCTTGGCAGGCAATGGCAAACCTACAAGAGTAAAAATTGCTATGAAAAGCTTTTCACTTCGCCGTTCGGATTCGGCATTAAACTGTAGGTCCCTTCCATTCATGCACAAATATAACACGCACAATATGAGTGGATGCGAAAAGTTCGGCCTAGGCCCTCCATGGGCTGTTGTGCCATTAAAAGTAAAAGTAAGATTCTATTGAGCTGTGCGAAGGCGACATTCGCTTTGACAATTATTTTTAGAATGTTGTCCGTCCGTGGTGTTGGTAATACCCTAGGTGAATTAAGCTTTAAAATGGTTTTGAATCAATTTCCAAATCATGTATACCTTCTAGTTTAATGATTTTATCTTAAGCAGGTTACATTTCAAACCTATTTTTTTTGGACTCTTTAATGAGGCCATTCGATTTGTGCTGTCTCCTGAGCACAATCGAATGACCTCGACATCTAACAATAGAACATCCGTTTATACTAAAATTATCCAACGATAAAATTTGAATTCAGCGACGACACTCTTAGGATACCGTTGAGTGCTATCGTCAATGCACGATCTGCTAAGTATTTCTAGTGAAACAACTGAAGTCATTCTTCCTACTTCAATTCATCTCCCACATTTGGGCCAAAAGTGGTTGTAAAACTATTTCTGTTGGAATGACTTGAGCATTTCAGCAGTGATTTCATCCATGGAGTTTGTGCTCTGTTTCAAAACCCCCACTTAATTTTCTATTATCATGGGCTATATTAATTTTGTGAATTGTACAGTGTACATAATGGCCTAATTTGCAGAAGCTAAAAAAAACATTTTGAAACTTGAATTCTCATATTGTTTTCAAAATATTATAATTTAAAGTTAAAAAAAAGTCATAATTTTTTGGAGTGGCGAGTATGGCTCCCATAATATTAAGCAGAGATGGAGATGGATCAGAAGATCGATTTTTAAGATTATGCTGTTAGGCATTTTGCAAATTAAGGCAGCGATATGTAGAATAAAACTTAAAAGAATATCATTGAATCAAAAACTGTTATTAAATTTTTTTTTTCTTTTTTTTTTGAATTAAACTATTAAATCTTCAATTAACACTCGTTTTTATATTAGTATCGATGAAGTTGCCAACTTCTGTAATATCGAATACTTGAAAATGGTGGGGTATAATGGATTCTTTGTTAGTTTTTCTTTTTAATATTTTCCATTGGATTTTTAACAGCCAGACTTTCTCTAATAAAAAAAGATTTTGTGAAGCTATCATTCAAAGCTTAAAAAAATATTACAGCAATCTCATTTAATATTCATCATTCAACTAAGTATCGTATCAAAATTAGTGTCTATCTATTTATGGAGAATGTGTCATAAAAATTGCATTAATAAAGAAAGTGACGTTAGAGTTAAAGAACGCATAAGTATCAATGAAAGTAATCAAAATAATGTATTGTATTGAATTAATGTTTACGTAGAGAAAAAGTAATATGCCTGCATATTAGTTAAAAAATAAGTGATGGGAAGAAGTATTGAACACTTTTGAGTATCTGAGTACTTCGGCATCGTTACTTTTAAGAATCCGATATTTTTCGAAAGAATCGGGTTTATCGTTTTTACATGAATTTATTTTAAGCCATTTTTTACTATACTATTTCATATTTCACTTCAGTGGCCAAACTAAATTTCAATTTAACAGCACTTTTTCACTTTTACCAAACAGCTGTTTTCTTTTTGCACGCATTTCTGGGAAATACATCGCTACTTCTGCTCCAATGTCAAACTTCTGGGAGCATAGTGTAAAAATCTTAATTTTCAGACCTGCGTTTTAAAGCTACTGGGTTTGACAACGTTTCTCAGTCAAACACCATACAAAAGACTTTGTCTGCTGAATAATCATCAGTATCGACGAGAAGAGACATAATTGACGATATGGTCAAGTTTAGCGCGCAGATTTCTATGTGATTCACAAGCATTAAGAACACAAGAACTTCTAGTGAGCTTTTAGTGCAGCAATATTGGGGTATACCCTACTAGTGACAAAATATTGGAAAATCAGCTGGAATTTAGGCATATACACAAAAAGCATACGAGTATGTAAAAAAAAACTTTTATACTAACTTACTGCAAAAAATAAGTATTTGCGTTCCTTCAACTTTGGTGCGGTCCGAAGGAATTTTCTCAAAAACAGGTCAGTTAGCTAAATAGCCAAAGAGGAAACCGTCTATCGACTAAACACTTAAATACGATGATATTCTTGAATAGCTGCAAATCTTTGTAGACTTTGTTGTTTTTTATGTATACTTACTTACTTACTTAGCTGGCGCTACAACCGATGATCGGTCTTGGCCGCCTCCACAAAGCTCCGCCAGTCACTTCTGCTATGCGCGCGCTGGCGCCAGTTGATAAGGCCAAGTGCAGTCAGGTTGCCCTGCACCTGGTCTTTCCAACGGAGATTAGGACGTCCCCTTCTGCGTGTTCCTCCACCGTGGTTCGAATAAAACACCCTTCTAGCCGGAGCGCTTTCTTCCATTCGCTCAACATGACCCAGCCAGCGAAGCCGCTGGAGTTTTATACGCTTGACTATGTCAGTGTCGGCGTACAGCTCATACAGCTCATCGTTCCATCTTACTCGATACACGTCGTCCACGCATACTGGACCGTAGATCTTACGGAGCATCTTCCTCTCGAACGCTCCTAACATTGTATTTATGTATAGTATGTATGTAAATTAGGCATAAATTAGCTGAAATGTTGCGAAACTTTGTTTTGGTTTTATTCTTACATGTTTTGTTTTAATACGCTTCAATGCAGTAACTTTACTTTAAATAAAATATTGTATACATTCACGTACAACGCATTAAACTGACTGTTTATAGCTTGAAAATAAATTAGTAAGAGTATCGTTTCCGATACTGATTACTTTTGAGTACTGACTACTTTTGAGTATTCAAAAATCGATATTTTCTTGATTCTAGTACTACTGATTCTTTTGAGAATCGGGTACTTACTTACTACTTTAAGTATCGATTCTGCTCAATACTACTTATGTATAAAAAATACATACTTGAGATCATATTAAATATGTGGTTATAGGTTTAAGAAATGCCTCAATAGAAAAATAGCATAATAATAAAAAGAGGCCAACAACATAATAAACCAAAATGTTTAGATCAAACAGATTTATTGCACTAGCAAATAATCTCATACGATGTACATCATCCTTTCTATCCAGCTGTACAGGGTGGACCATTTATCATATGGAATTTGATTTTGGAGTAAATAAGAAACGAATAATTTCCGGTTAATTATGGAGCACTATTTCATTCAAATAACTTCCTCGGCTGGCCTTGCAGTAGCCCATACGATCAATCCAAATTTTCCAAACGTTTTCTGTATGGATCTCTACTTGACCGATGGCTGCATCAATTTCATCCTTAAGAGCCTTAATCGTTGGTGGATGGTTAGTGTAACACTTATCTTTAACAGCTCCCAAATAGTCCAATGGAGTCGAATCGATAAAAGCTTTTCACTTCGCCGTTCGAATTCGGCATTAAACTGTAGGTCCCTTCCATTCATGTACAAATATAACACGCACAACATGAGTGGATGCGAAAAGCTCGGCCTAGGCCCTCCATGGGCTGTTGTGCCATCAAAAGTAAGTTAAGTAAAGGAGTCGAATCGCAACTGCGTAGTGACCAATGCACATCACCAAAACGGCTAATATTTCGATTTTCAAACTTCCCACGCAAAAGATCGATTGTTACACGGCTTGTGCCACACAATTGGAACAAAAATGTTGTCTAAGTCCGTATCTTATAAAATATGCCATAAATAATCAGTTATCATTGTGGGGTAACGCACACCATTCACTGTAATGCATCTTTCTTCCTCATTTTCAAAGTAAAATAGACCCATGATACCGCCGGTCCAAAACCACACCAAACACTTACTCATTGAGAGTGCATTGGCTTCTCAACTATAGCGCATGGATTTTCTGAGTTCCAGATGAGATAATTTTGCTTATTAACGATACCATTTGGGTAAAACTTGACTTCTCAACTATAGCGCATGGATTTTCTGAGTTCCAGATGAGATAATTTTGCTTATTAACGTCACCATTTCGGTAAAACAGCTCATATTCTTCCGAGCGTTCCAGAGCCCAATTACTTTACTTTACTTTTAATGGCACAACAGCCCATGGAGGACCTAGGCCGAGCTTTTCGCATCCACTCATGTTGTGCGTGTTATATTTGTACATGAATGGAAGGGACATACAGTTTAATGCCGAATCCGAACGGCGAAGTGAAAAGATTTTCATAGGCAATTTTTACTCTTGTAGGTTTGCCATTGCCTGCCAAGAAGTGGTACCGCGTAGAAAAAATTATTTATTCTACTTTTTGATTTTGCTTGTGCCGAGATTCGAACCCCGGACACTCTGCGTAGCAGTCCAACGCACTACCACTACGCCACAGCGACCACTCCAGAGCCCAATTAGCGAACCAAAAACGTTGCGGTCATGTGGCTTCAGCTGTACGGCTTCATATTCAGGTCAATATGCAAAATTCGCAACAAGGAAGCTCGTGAAATCTTCAATTCCAGAGAACGATGGCGAGTTGATGTGGCTGGTTCTTCTTGCACATTCTGGGCAATAGCAGCAGTGGTTGGGCGTACTGTAAGAGTACGAGAATGTGTTGTTTTATACATTAAAGATTCAGTTTCACGGACACGTTTCACAATTTATTCAACAAATTGCGTGGAAGGCGTGGAAGGCTTGTCTTCTACCGAATTTTGAACGTAATTTTCTTATACTTCCGGTAATAATACAAGTAAATTTTTAGTATTTTTCCAAAGTTGTTCAAGCGTATCGATGATTATCGTTAACAGCAAATATTATACATATAAATCAAATTTTCCGTCATCTTACGAATGACATTAGAGTTGCCAGACTCAAAATAATCAGTAGTTCTAATTCCAAATGCTAGTTGGACAACCCTGTATATACTAACTACCAAAAGATAATAATTCTAATCAATTGTGCTAACTGTTGGGACCCGTTATGGCTTAGCTAGAAAAAAAACACCACCTGTTTGTATCGAATTAGCAACAAACGAAAAATAAAACAACAACAAAATCAAAAACAAAGAATAACGTTTTTAGATAAGAATTATAAAGATTTATAATTGTTATGATTTTTGTTGTTTTTTTTTTTCATTCATCACATGAACAGCAAGAATATAATAATTATATTTAAACATTTTTTATGAATGTACTTCAAGAATATGTTTTAAAAATACTTTAAATACTGGAGGCACGTTTTCAAGGGGGTTTAATAGATTTTAATTCACCTCTTAATCTAAATCGTTTCGTTTTTATCTTAATTAATATAATATTAAAGTAAAATTTGTTTCATTAATTATACTTATTCATCACGAGAGCGTAAATAAGCACATGATGCTAAATATCTCGTTCTCATTAGATAGCATTTTAGTGGATAATTTGGCGTGAATAGTACGACATCACGTATACATACTCGTATATTCTGAAAATTACGCATTATGAAATTTAAGTACAACAGTGGCTATGAAATTAAGATAATAGATGCAGATTGTGGTCGCTGTGGCGTAGTGGTAGTGCGTTGGACTGCTATGCAGAGTGTCCGGGGTTCGAATTTCGGCACAGGCAAAATCAAAAAGTACAAAAATTAATTTTTCTCCTCGGCACTACCTCTTGGCAGGCAATGGCAAACCTACAAGAGTAAAAATTGCCTATGGAAAGCTTTTCACTTCGCCGTTCAGATTCGGCATTAAACTGTAGTAGGTCCCTTCCATTCATGTACAAATATAACACGCACAACATGAGTGGATGCGAAAAGCTCGGCCTAGGCCCTCCATGGGCTGTTGTGCCATTAAAAGTAAAGTAAGATGCAGATTGTAATACGAGCATATGGAAAAGATACAGTAATTGTACTGAGTGCTCAAAGATATTAATTAAAAACTTAGTATTTTCATAATATAAAAATATTATTTATATTATTTATGCATACGAGGACTTGTAAAAAAGTAAATAATTATTTTACCCACATTTTTTTAAAACCTTTATAATAAAAATTTGCTTTTCCGTTCGTAATGATTAACAATTTTTATTTTGTTTTGATATCGGCAAAATATAAACTAGCAAATGATTGCGATCGGAGTCGCTGAAAGTAAAACAAGTAGTTTGAATTTTCTTCATTTGAGTGCTTCAAGTGAAATTCTAGGCATTGCAAGTTATAGTAAGTAGTCTTTTCAATACAGAAATTATATACGTATCATATGTATTGACATAGTATATTAGCATATAAGCAATTGAATCAAACATGAATGGGACGATATTTGAACTTTCACGGATATGAGATATGGTGCAGGTGCTTAAAGTCACTAGCGAATAGTGAATCCTTTTGGATTTCTAATTTGAATGAATTCCGCAAATCGCTAGCTAGATCAACAACTATCTCCCTTGCTATAAAAATAAATCGACTATACTACATGAACAATGTTTAAAGACAAAATATCCACCAAGCTCATAAACAGGCAGACCATTCGATCGTTTCGGAACGATCGATGATCAGAGATCTTTTAGATAAATCCCTTATTTCAATAACAAATATAAGTGAAAAATATTGTATAGTACTACTGTGGGCAAAAGTTAGTAAGACTTTGTTCATAATTTCAAATTTTTTTATTCATTCTTCCAAATCTATTTCGTCCCCTTCAAAGTAATCCTCCCCGGCCCCAATACACTTGTGCCAACGTTTTTTCCAATTCTCGAAACAGTTGTTAAAGTCAATTTCCGGAATAGCCTGTAGCTTTCAATGCGCTTAGCGATTCATGTTTAATGTCTTCAATTGACTCAAAACGGTGTCCACGAAGCGGTTTTTTGAGTTTAGAAAATAGCCAAAAGTCACACGGTGCTATGTCAGGCGAATAGGGTGGTAGGGTGGTTGCGGAACGATATCAGTCGAATTTTTGGCAAAATGGTCTCGTAAAATCAATGCAGTGATTTTGGAACCAATCGTGCATTCACTCTTCTTAGGCCCAAATGATGTTTTAAAATGGTTTTCACTGATCCTTCCGATATTCCAACGATGCCAGTAAGGTCTCTGACTGTTAATCGTCGATTCTCGATTCTCGAGCACCAATTCCTTGATTTTATTGACGAGTTGATCATCAGTTGATGTTGATGGCCGTCCTGGACGTGGTTCGTCGTCAACGCGTTCTCGACCACCTTTGAACAATTTGTACCAATCAAAAACACTTGCTCGCGAAATACAATTATCACCGAAGGCCTTTTGCAACATTCTGAACGTTTCGGCACCAGAAATTTGATTCCGCACACAAAATTTAATGGAACTTCTTTGTTGAATAATTTCACTCATTGTGAAAATCGCCGAATGCACTTTTTGTACTTCAGAAAGACAAGCGTATACTAAACACTAATGATTATTTTGATGTGACATTTGGCACAGATGTCACCGACAGTCATACCAACCTTAAAAAAATAATATTTTGATGAATGGGAAATTTAAATTAAAAAGTCTTACTAACTTTTGCCCACAGTAGTATAAGAATTACAAAACAATATTTTCACTGAATAATAGTGTATTATTGAAATAAGCTATCACAACTGTTCCATTGCTTATTGTTAAAAGCTGTTTAAAGCTCCAGGGCATTAGAAAAAAATAGGAAATCTACGAATCCACGTATCAATTCCGACCTTGTACAGAAACATAAAATCACCAACATCTCTCCACCTCTAGATACAGAAAAGCTGTTCAAAAAATATTTAATGTTGAAGTAAACCACGGTGGTCCAGTATCATTCTGTTACACTCTTATCTCCGATGTCCCGAATCCTTCTTACCCATCTTCATTTCACAATCAAATCAAGCTTATAGGGTTATACTAAGTTAGTTGGCTTTAACAATAATGGGCCGCCTATTGGGCTAAAATATGAACCAAAAATCTTCAAGCTCTCGGCATAAATTCATCTGTCTACTTGTTTAAGCTCTGGTGGCTTGGTGGAAGGAGAATGGGAATTTGAGTGGAAAAAATTGAAATAATTGAACACACCGTAAAATCGGTTTTAAAACTTAGAAATTAGTTAATTGGAATATGAAGGGGAAAATTAAATTTACAATATATATGGAGTTAGGATAGACCGTAAAATTATAGGTATTCGTAAGGAATGTTATATATAAAGAAGTAGAAAAGGTAGGAATAGGAAAGAAAGAATAGAAACAGAAATGAAAAGAATAGAAAATAATCAAAAAGAAGAGAAGCCATTAGGATTAAACACTACTATTTAGATAGAGGCATTTATCATACAAAATGACCGAAAGTCTGCAGATGGTCCACAATAATTTCAGTAAATCTATGAAACATCTCTCCGATCGCTGAAAGAGCAAAGTTTTTCTATCATCTAAATAATGATCAACAATCGTACTCTTTTGCAGGGGATATATCCATTTCCACTTCTACTTTTTAAGCTTCTTCCTTTTATAATTTAGGTGACAAAGTGGATTCGTTTACACAACACAACAAATTAGGGCTTGTTATTGATTTCGGTTAAGGTGAATTGAGGATTTTTTTTAAAGACGACACTACCCAGACCAGTGCCATCGAAGACACATGTAGACTGCTGCGTCACAATTTTGGTTTAAAGCTTGTTCAAGAATAAGATAGGGGTCTGATAGGAATCGATAGGTACATTTATTTGAAGTCGTACAGCTTAATTAGTGAGCACTACAACCTCTGAATGGTCTTGGCCGCCTTGGCCCGTGGGGGGCCTGGTAAGGTTCGTGTTAGCCTAACAAACAGCTGAGCACATGTTTGATCATTGTTGCGCTTCTCCGTCTCAAGTCGACACACACCTTCCTTTCGGCACCCTCTGCATAGCGATCTGATATCCGTCAATAGGCGGATGTGTGCGGCGGGTTTCTCCATGGCTTTGAATGAACGATTGTACGTCAGGCTTGGAACCCTTCATCTTCTTCTAATGGCACAACATGTTATATTTGTACATGAATGGAAAGGACCTTCAGTTATATGCCGATTCCGGACGGCTAAGTAAAGCTTTTCATAGGTAATTTTTTCTCTTGTAGGGTTACCATTGCCTGCCAATAGGTGGTGTGCCTTGTAGAAAAATTGATTTTTCTACTTTTTGATTTTGCATGTGCCGAGATTTAAACCTCGGACACTCTGCGTAGCAGGCCAAGACACTATCAATTGGGCTTAGAACCTACCAAATATCTCCAATGAATCCTCAGAAGTCCTACAGCTCTGACGTCCAAACGCAAATTTCTTCATTATGGAAAGCTTAACGGTTTTTAATTTTACTTCAACCCTCTAATTATTCCCTGGATCCTCTATTTTTGGGAAATTTTGATAAGCATTTTCCTTGGAATAATGGCATTTTGTCTTCGGCAAATTTCTCATACATCAAACCTGTTCAAAATAAAAGTCGTTCTCACCAACTCCCATCAACACTCAACCTTAAACCTTAAACTACTCGTAAAAAAAAAATTGTCTCGCAAATAGAGTATTGTATTGTTTTATTAATTATGGTATAAATTTTGGAGGTTCTTGGCTTAGGAACGCTATTTTATAAAATGTTATCAGAATAAATTTGTAAACTAAAAAAAAATGGCGTACAATAAAAATTACACAGTCCTACGTTTTACAGACCCTAGAATCATACTAGATATATTTCTATTGTAAATATATTAATTAAAAAAGATGGGGTTGCGAAACCCATTTCTAAAGAAGAATGATTTTACTTTTGGGCGAAGCTAGCAAGAGTTCGGAAACAAATTGATTGTGGTTGGCTTCTACGATTACTTAAGGTTTTTATTTTGCCGATTCGTGTTAATATTATTTCCTGGTATATTTTTTTTGCTAGTCTAATAAAATTAAAGGATTATGGTCGCTGTGGTGTAGTGGTAGTGCGTTGGACTGCTACGCAGAGTGTCCGGGGTTCGAATCTCGGCACAGGCAAAATCAAAAAATAGAAAAAATTATTTTTCTACACGGCACCACCTCTTGGCAGGCAATGGCAAACCTACAAGAGTAAAAATTGCTATGAAAAGCTTTTCAGTTCGGATTCGGCATTAAACTGTAGGTCTATTCCATTCATGTACAAATATAACACGCACAACATGAGTGGATGCGAAAAGCTCGGCCTAGGCCCTTCATGGGTTGTTGTGCCATTAAAAGTAAAAGTAAAGTAAGAAAAATATTATATCATCTTAAATTTAGAATCACTTCTTCACTTGTATATACTCTAACTAACGTATATACTCTAAATATTTCAATCTTATGTATGTATAAGATTCCTTTACATAAAACTAATTGTCATGACTTATAATTAATTCAACACTTGATAACCCAGCAAATATCTTTTTTCTCAAGATTCTCGATTGTCACTGTGAATCTTCTAGACGAATCAAAGCTTTCTAGTTCTTAACATAACCCAACAGAACCCAATTATGGTCATATAATTACAATATTTATAAGCATATATAATAATTTCAACACCTTTATTACAGTAAATAGAGTAAATACAAATACTTATAATTTTAAATTATTTATTTATTTATTTATTATGTACTCCGAAAAAGCTCGGCCTAGGCCCTCCATGGGCTGTTGTGCCATTAAAAGTAAAAAGTACTCTGAAAACCCACACACAAATTGAACTTCATTATTTGCAAGTAGTATGTAATATTATATTTCCTGTTACCAATCTGCCTAAATTTCATGAGATACTTTGCAATTTAACAATTGTAATAAAATCGTAAATAAATAAAAATGAAAACAAGTTTTACAATAACAAGTTACCTGCTATCTTTGAACAATCATGCGGTAATCGTTCGTGTGAGTTCAATGTAATATAGAAAAAGACTTTTTTGTTTTCATTTGACATTGCATTCTTTGAAGAATAAGGTGAAACACCTCCTCCTATTAAATATTAATGACGCAGTGATTATAGGACAGTGATTACTTATAGTAATTGGCAACATCTTTCATATTTGTTATCATTTAAGAGATCTAATTCTTTTCTTAACTGATAGCATTTTGTCAACCTTACGTAATTACCTATGTATGAACATGTATTACCTGTATGTACGAACATTTTTATACCCAGTTGCACAATTATGGATTGCTCCTCAAACGATTGCTCCTTTAATAATCCTAAAGCGAGCAGTAAAACGAGTTTATTCTAGGAAATGAGAAAAAAAAAATAAAAATAATAGTTAAGTTAACACATGCAATAGCAAAACAACGCCTATGAAAACTTTTCGCTCCGCCGTTCGAATTCGACATAAAACTGTAAGTTCCTGCCATTCAACAACATGAGTGGATGCGAAAAGCTCGGTCTTTACGCTACATATCGGGTTCGGCTGTACGTCCCTTCCATTCTTGTACAAATATAACACGCACAACATGAGTGGATGCGAAACGCTTGGCCTTTGGCGCTACATGTGGTCATAGTCGACACTGATAAACTGAAGTTCATTGTGGTAAAGGTATAACACTTGCCACAATGGCTGCCTATCCCTTTATCGGTGTCCTGTGTGATTGCATTCCCTCTCTGATTCTCCCTCCTTCTTTCTCCCACCTATCAATCTTCCTTCCATTCAAAACAATGCTCTGCATTCATAGGGGAACACCCTGAGTGTTAAATTTATAAATACAAAAAAAAAAAAAAAAAACGTGCCGTCATAGTCGACATTCCCTTTCTCATTCTTCCACCTTTCTCCACCCACCTATGAATCCAATCAACACAATGCTCTACATTCATAGGGGTACACCCTGTATATTGAAAGTATCAACAACAACAAAAAATCAAACTAAAAGTTGATTTGGTGTACTTCTTTATTACTCCTTTTTGGAGGTCAAGACGAGATTACTCTCTTCCCTAGGACAAAGTTACATATGTTAAAAAGGAGTACAAAATGCAAGAGCTCTGGATTAATAGGGACCATACTATTGTGGGCAAAAAGTAGTAAGACTTTTTAATTTAAATTTCCCATTCATCAAAATATTATTTTTTTAAGGTTGGTATGACTGTCAGTGACATCTGTGCCAAATGTCACATCAAAATAATCATTAGTGTTTAGCATACGCTTGTCTTTCTGAAGTACAAAAAGTGCATTCGGCGATTTTCACAATGAGTGAAATTATTCAACAAAGAAGTTCCATTAAATATTGTGTGCGGAATCAAATCAAATTTCTGGTGCCGAAACGTTCAGAATGTTGCAAAAGGCCTTCGGTGATAATTGTATGTCGCGAGCATGTGTTTTTGATTGGTACAAATTGTTCAAAGATGGTCGAGAACGCGTTGACGACGAACCACGTCCAGGACGGCCATCAACATCAACTGATGATCAACACGTCAATAAAATCAAGGAATTGGTGCTCGAGAACCGACGATTAACAGTCAGAGACCTTACTGGCATCGTTGGAATATCGGAAGGATCAGTGAAAACCATTTTAAAACATCATTTGGGCCTAAGAAGAGTGAATGCACGATTGGTTCCAAAATTACTGCATTGGTTTTACGAGACCATTTTGCCAAAAATTCAACTGAATTCCGCAACCACCCTATTCGCCTGACTTAGCACCAGCACCGTGTGACTTTTGGCTATTTTCTAAACTCAAAAAATCGCTTCGTGGACACCGTTTTGAGTCAATTGAAGACATTAAACATGAATCGCTAAGCGCATTGAAGGCTACAGGCTATTCCGGAAATTGACTTTAACAACTGTTTCAAGAATTGGAAAAAACGTTGGCACAAGTGTATTGGGGCCGGGGGGGATTACTTTGAAGAGGACGAAATAGATTTGGAAGAATGAAAAAAAAATTTGAAATTATGAACAAAGTCTTACTAACTTTTGCCCACAGTAGTATATAGTTTATACGCATACTGCACCACCAAGTAAAAAACAAAAACAAATATTTGCACACCTGCTGCACAAATTCTATTGAAAAAATAATAAAGGCGTTTTGCTATCAATTTTATTTTTCGCTTCAAAACTTGATATTAATTGATAAAAGAAATGTTTGTGCGCAATGAAAACGAACATACAAAAATATATTTACCTTCTAATAATAATATGCTTAGCATTTTCTTTTCGCACAGGTGTTAAAATTTTGATAAAGAACCTTTATTTATTGATATGTTGCTAAAGTACAGAAAGAGTCGAAAAAATTTCATTTATGTTATGTGTTTGATCAGTTTTTCTAGATACCATAAATAGTTTATTTCACAGCGTGTGTGGATCGTATCAAGGAATGAAACCGAATCAATATAACATTCTGGTTTCGTACTCGGATTTGTGTGTTCGATTTCGGTTTCGTTCTTCAACATTCATTCGGGTTTCGATTTCGTCTCGGTTACCGTTTTGAACGGCAAAATAAGACAATTACACATGAGATTAATTACCAAATAACTAGTAACCTTCTATGTTTGGAAAACGTACTTTTACCTCCGGGCGGCATTGCTCCTCACTGTCTTTTTTAATTGTACATATACTTTTTTTTTGTTCGAGCACAATAATATATTCCGATATGGATTATCTCTTAATCTCGGCATCTGCGATACAAACAAAGGAAGAACAGTCAATAGACCTGAAATTTGACGTTTATCACGATAAAAATTAAAAAGTAAAGGAAGACAATGTATTTTTTAGTTTCCAATCAGTGCTGCCAGACGTTCTGAATAGAAAATGGGAACTGGAATCAGCTATAATCGCCTCCATACGCGCTACCGTCAAGTTCAAATGGAATAAATTTTTGAAATATAGGAAAAACAAATACATACATACATAACAATGAACCAGAAAATTTTTCTGAATACCGATTTGAACCGATTCCAGTCTTTGACTCGGTTTCGGTTTCATTCTTTTTCAGATAAAAATAACAGTTTCGGTTTTGGTTTCGAAAAATTAAACGATTTTAGGCAGCTACAGTTTCAGTTTCCTTCCTTGGATCGTATTATATATCGTCTTAGTGTAAATGATGTAAGATAAAAAGGAATCTAAAAATATGTAGCCGATTTTGGGCAACTGAGAAAATTTCGTTATTTTCTGTATTTAAGCACCTAATCGCTGTTTGTATATCTTTTTGGTTTCTTTTTTCTATCGTTCTGAATTTATAATATTTTCGGCTGTAACAGTTTGGTGTATACTCACTTCAAAAGAGTTCATCAGCTTAGATCCATAGGCCCATAGATTGATTGTATGAAGAACTTAAAAGTCAAAGTTTCTGTATCCGTCATTCATTTAATTTGAGAACGTCTTAGTCCACAGTTGCAAAGATTTAATGCTAATAAACAAACAAACAAACAAACGCATAGAGGATTCCCCCATTTTTTCCGAATCCCGCCCAATCTCACAGAGTTGCTATTGCTTTTTTAGTTAGCTGTGGCTGTAATGTCCAACTCACTGAACCACTGAGCCACCGCGACCACAAACCCACAACCCACAGGAGATAACTTTATATTTGCAAAGCATTGTATGGATTTGAAAAGACAATGCTTATTAATAACACAGATATAAAGACAAGTCCTTGCCGAGAACCAAACCCAGAAACAGATGTGATGAATTCTATCTTAGAAAATCAAGAAAATCAGCCATAAAATCAATTGATTTATGTCTTCTACCTCCATGCATCTCTTAATGAGATATCCGATACTTAACATCGATGAGCTAGCACCGCTAGACACACCATCCCCTACCTCTCACAGAGTGGAGCACAAATTAACTTATTTCTTGTTTTAGTGGCAAAACAGCCCATGAGGGCCTAAGCCGAGCATTTCACATCCACTCATGTATTGCGTATTTTAGTTATATTTTGAACATGAATAAAAAGGACATAAAATTTTATGCCGAATCCGAACGGCAATGTGAAAAAGCTTTTTCTTAGGAAATTTGTACTCTTATGTAGGTTTGCCATTGCGCCGTGTAGAAAAATTGTTTTATTTATAATTTTTTTTATTATTCTTCTGCTGAGATTTAAACCCCGGACACTCTTCGTAGCAGCCAAAGCACTACCAACTACGTCACGGCGACCACAAATTAACTAATCATCCGAAATCACTTATTATACATAGTTGACTAAGGTAACATGGCCGCCCTACCTCAAAATCAAATTTTTAATTCTAAACAAAATATTTTATATAAACTCGAATTTCATAGCTCGGGTGATGATCAGCTCTAGCATTGATAGAGTGTTCTTTTCGTCTGTCGAGAGAGGGCTCTGCTTCTCAATTGCATAGCTCGGGTGATGATCAGCTCTAGCATTGATAGAGTGTTCTTTTCGTCTGTCGAGAGAGGGCTCTGCTTTTCAATTGCATAGCTCGGGTGATGATCAGCCCTAGCATTGATGGAGTGTTCTTTTCGTCTGTCGAGAGAGGGCTCCGCTTCTCAATTGCCTACTGAGTAGTAAGCACCTGTTGGTAAGAGTTAATCTCCGCTTGATCTCTCAAGGCTGACATTATTGTTGGCTTTTTCTGAAGATTCATTGCGAGATATTTTAACATGGTGAGTTCGAAGCCCGACGAACAACCATTGATTCAAGGATACGGAGAAATAAGCCACACAAATTAGTTAGTCTACTGACGGGTGGCTGATTGCTATTCAGGCGACACCACGAGGAGACTTGAAACATAGAAGCGCAAGGGTCGAACATGAACTCACACTACTTGTGCGACTATCATGAACTTTACCTTGTGTTCTACGCCCCCAGGTCCCTCTGATACTTCTGTTAATTTTAATAAAAGTGTACATACATACATATATCTGTCTAACATTTTCTAATTTTCATTAGTTATTCAAATTGCTTGTATCACACAATAATTTTATTATTTTTGCAAAGTATTCTTGCAACTATTTCTATTTGTTCAAGATAATTACTGTATTGCAATATTTGCATTTGATAACTACATACTTGCATATGTATGTATGTGTTATTATTGGATTCACCCTAAATACCTTTGCTATTGTACTACTATATATTTACCAAAATACGACCTGTTTCAAAACATTCGAAGAGGTGTGCCTTATAAACTGACTCATTCTATCAACGTATGTATGATTCATAGAATTTTTTACCTCCCCCAATGTTTGTGCCTAGTTTATAGTATCTCAAAATCATAGAAAACTTGCTGAATGCACTTTAATGCCTCAAATCAAGAACTGATAACATATTTTTGAGCTACTAATTCTTTGGCATCTATGACTCATTTTTGCAATACCTAATCATAAACATAGATGATATTTTTATTATCGAATATTAATCTAATATTGAAAACAATATCAATTACAGTATTACTCATAATTATGTATACCTACAATAAGGATTAAACATAGTTTATAGTTGACATTAATTTTGTAATACTTATCATGTGTCACAGCCCAATACATAGCATCTTGTTGTAAATATCACTACTTCGAAAGTAACAATATTTTTTTTTTTTTTTTTTTTATGTATTTGAAAACATAATATTTCCCTAATACAGCAACTTGTCAATTTGACCAATTATTTATTTATATAACAATAACTTCAAAGGAATATTATTGCGTTCCACCTACCAGTTCAAAAGGTTTACCGCGTTGAAGTCCTCTTCTTAGATCACTTATGTTAAGCAGTCGGGAGGCTTCCTCATTTACATGTTGGTGTAGTCTAGCTTGGTATGATTCCGTCAGTTTAGAGATTTCCACGTTTGCAGTTGGTACATTCAAATCACGATGAAGATCGCTATTTCGGATATACCACGGAGCATTTACAATGTTTCGAAGCACCTTATTCTGAAAGCGCTGAATAACTGCTACATTTGATTTCTTGGCGCATCCCCAGAGCTGTGCACCATATGACCATAAAGGTTTCAGAACTTGATTATACAAGATGAGCTTGCAGTGAGTAGAAAGGAATGAGTTCCGCCCAATAAGTCAATAAAGATTTCGATATTTAATCTCGAGTTCATCTCTTTTCATTTTAGCATGTTCACTCCATTTGAGCTTGGCATCTAACGTCATACCTAAGTGTATTTAGCTGTATTAGAGTACGGTATCTGATTCCCAAGAATTTGAATCGGAATATACAATATCTTTCTATTTGTAAAGTTGATATGTAAAGACTTTGTAGTGTTCATAGCTATTTTCCATTTTGTTGTCCACAACCCGATTTCATTTACAGCATTTTGCAGACGCTGTGACGATTCCACCTCAGAATCAGCAACGGTGAGAATCGCTGTATCGTCGGAAAAAGTAGCTACAACGCAATTTGTAGGAGTTGGGATATCACAGGTGTAGAGTACATCCAAGGTGGGCCCCAATATAAGTACTAACTTGTGGTACTTCTGCACTAATAAGCTGGAGGATCGAATAGATATTTTCTTGTTTGACACGGAAGTAGCGCTCAGTCAGGTACGACTCTAGAATGTCACAGACGTTCGGTGGTAAACTGCATCTTAGCTTCCTGATGATACCTTCATGATAAACCTTGTCAGAAGCTTGGGCAACATCAAGGAACACAGCGGAGCAAACTTTTTTATCTTCGAGACACTTTTCTACTATATCGGTGATTCGGTGGACTTGATCTATAGTTGAATGTTTTTCACGGAAGCCAAATTGATGAGTTGGTATGAGATTCAATCTTTCTATAATTGGGTTTAGACGATGCAGCAAAAGTCTTTCAAAAACTTTAGATATTGTGGGCAGTAGTGATATTGGTCTATAATATGTAGTTTCGTGTTGAGGCTTGCCCGGCTTTGGTATCATAACAACTTCTGCAACTTTCCAACAGATTGGCACATATTTGAGCTCAAAAGCAGCGTTAATTAAGCATGTTAGTCTTTCAATGGCCCGAGAAGATAACCTTTTCAATACTTCTCCTGTGATAAGGTCAAAACCAGGTGTTTCTTTTTTTTGTATTTTAGACGAGAATTGATAATATTGTTTACTTCAGTAGATGTAAATGGAATCAGGCTTTCATTTTCAATTACTAGTGGGTTAGTAACTATAATTGTATCAGTACTCGAAATCATGTCGTTTTGAGTAAATGTTTTCTTAAGTACGTCAGCAAAAACCATAGCCTTTTCCTGCGCATTTCTTGCCCATTCACCATTTTCTTCAATATTGAGGGAGAAAACCTTTAAATTTGAATAAATGGATCAGTTTATATTGAATATTTTCCGCCGCCTTTAAATTCAAGTGACAATTTGTAAGGTGCTGTGATGTTTTTGTTTCATGTCTTAGATAGGTAGTTATAATGATTTTGTCTATATTTTTTTTCTTCAATATAATTGAATAGAAACATTCGTCAACTCAAAATGCCATATTCCACCAACCGCCGGCATTTATCGATGTGTCATTAGCAATCGATTAGAAAAATATCATGCACCGTTGTTGTTGAATTATTTTTTTGTTTGTGTTTGGATTGAAATTTATGGGTTATCAACCCATACAAATAATCTGTAAGAATCAAGCGAATAAAAGAATCGCCAGTTTCGTAGATTTTCCCCATTAAACAAGGTAAACTTCATTCAGAAAGATAGCAAGGTGTCGTAAATGCAAGAATTTACAAAAATTTAAAGTGCGTCAAAAGAACGCGTCCACACGAAATAAAATTCACCATCAAAATATCAATAACAAAAAATCACGAAAGCAAAATTTTTACTATATTTTTAAGAGACAATGAAGTTGGATATCCAACTGGTGCTTGGTGTTAAATACGTTCGTTTGCATTGTTAAAGTTCCTCCTCTTAGAAGTGAATTAGACTTAATTTTGGTACGGAAACAGGTGTGTTAGATCATGTCAATAGCAGTGAAGTGTTTCTGACATGATTTCAGAGATCCAAAGCATATCTTTTCGCACATCAAGAGCCGCTTATTCCGAAAATATCCATCACTTTCATAGTTAAGGTGTTATTTGGAGATTGCGGAGCTTGTTTACGGGATAACAAGCAACACTGAACCTTTTGCGACTTAAACTCAACTCTATTTGCGAGACCACACTCGGAAATTGATTCGAGGTGATTTATAAAATTATTTTTCCTCTCAACAGCTAAATCGTTTTGAGCAGGTGTTTGAATCGCAAATGGTGAGAGCAAAATAGAGCCAATCCCAATTTTTGCAAGAGTTGAAATTGAAAAGCATCTGTTAACTTTGGGGCGTCTGGTCCATTGAATCTTACTTTACTTTTACTTACAATGGCGCAACAGCCCATGGAGGGCTTAGGCCGAGCTTTTCGTATCCACTCATGTTGTGCGTGTTATATTTGTACATGAATGGAAAGGGAACTACAGTTTAATGCCGAATCCGAACGGCGAAGTGATAAGCTTTTCATCGGTAATTTTTACTCTTGTAGGTTTGCCATTGCCTGCCAAGAGGTGGTGCCGTGTAAAAAAATTTTTTTTTCTTCTTTTTGATTTTGTCTGTACCGAAACCCGGATTTGAACCCCGGACACTCTGCGTAGCAGTCCAACGCACTACCCAATTAGCAAAGGACCCTCTTCCTTTCTTTGATCTGTAACTCAAATATTAAAAAAATGTATCTCGTTCATGGTAGACATGAAGTAAAGCACTCGATATCGGCGTGTTCTTTTGAAATATCTTGTGGATAATCGCATTCTATCATCAATCGAAGAAATCTAGACTTTTTCATAAGATGTAATATTCTTACTATTAAAACTCTCTGCCAAATATCTACCAAGTATTGTACACTCTTTCTCTCTCTCTCTCTCTACCTTCGGTTTCTCTCTTTTCATCTAACTCTTATTCGGCGTGTGGCCATCTCTCGGTCTTTCTAGTTAATATTATCGTTTGTGCTGCTTATCAACACACCATCAACCTTTGCGTGCGCTATTTTATTTAGTTTTATTTTTTTTTAACGTTCTTAATAATTCCGTATAATTTTTGTTGTTGTCTTTGGAAAAAATGATAACAAACCATAAAATTAAAACAAGTACTTACAGCAAAAATACATACTACAAATAGACGAGAGTCTGCCGCAAATCAACGAGTACCATATTAAATGTGTGAGTGTCGAGTGAGTACGTGGTGAGCGAATGAACGAACGAACGAAAATCAGTCATTGTGCGACGTTATTGTTGATAACCACGTATGGGAAAACTCTTTATAACGGATCAAATGGCGGTTTATTTAAATTGTCGGAAAGAATAAATAAGTTTCGATTAGGTAAAGAGTTTAAAAAGTTTCGATTAAGCAAAAAAATACAATCCGACCATTGTTACCATTTGTACGAGTAACCAAAAGAACAAAGCTTACCGGAAGACCATGTACGTGTCTGTGAAAATGAGGAAAAGTTATGATACCTTGACGAATTTAATTGATAATGCCAGAAGTGTTTTTCATCCAAATAATGAAAATGACGTGAACTCATTTGAGAAATATATCTTCGATAACTATATAACGGACATGGATGATGCCGGAGACGGGAAAGCAGCAACAGAGGAGAGTTGTGCCTCGACAATGGATAAACGAATGCATAGAATTTCCATGATAGAATCTACTTCAAGTAGAGATCCTTATGCAGTTGAGTTTCGACGCTATAACTCAGTTCAGTAAGTGAAGCTACGCTTAAGTATTACATATCAGATATATGGTAAAAGAGTTTCAGAGATCTCTGCGACAGATCTCATATATATACATATGAACAACAGAGGAGTGCGCTTTTGCAATCAATGGCATCTGCAAGATGGCGAAGAAATAATTCGTTTCAAACAAAGTTGATACATTTTTTGTATATAAAACAAGCACATGTTTATATTTTATCAACTCTTGTGAAAGCAACTAAACAGATATAATCGATACTCATCTTTCTTTCGATTTAATGTTTCACTTTTGGAAGTACATAGGGATTCATCTTTGATCGTCTTAAATTGGTTTGATTTGTTTCAAACATGTGGAAATCAACCAAACTTTGTCGTCTCTCATTCGATGTTTAAAAGATACCAACTTTTTGGTTTGCCAATGTTTGAATTTATGTAGTTGTGTGTGTGTTTTAATTTTCATTCATTTCAACAAACGACACGAACAAAATTTAATACTTACATATAGCTACAAAGTTGTTTTCTTACCGCATACCACAACATGGTTACAGCAGCCTACCTCTCTGTTACAAATTGAATTGCCATACACAGGGTGGAGCATTTATAATTTGGAATTTGATTTTGATGAAAATAAGAAACGATTAAATTATTTCCAAAGCACAATCTTTCCTGTTAATTGTGGAACACTATTTCATTCAAATAGCTAGCTTCCTTGTCTTGCCTTGCAGTAGCCCATACCATCAACCCTACTTTTTCTACTTTGTGGAGCTTGTACTTAGCGTAACACTTATCTTTTAACGACTCCCCACAATTAATAGTCCAACGGAATCAAATCACATCTGCTAATAACACGATTTTCAAACTTCCCACGCAAAAGGTCTATTGTTGCATGGGAACATGCTTGGAACCAAATGTTGTCTAAGTGCATATCTTCTAAAATAGGCTACAGATAATCGCAGCTTTCTTCCTCATTTTCAAAGAAAAACGGCCCAATGATACCTCCGGTCGTCCAAAAACGACACCAAAAAGTTACTCATTGAGGGTGCATTGGCTTCTCAACAATGACGCCTGGATTTTCTCGTTTTATTCGTTAAAAATGGTCATTTCCTTCCAAGCGTCCCTGAATCCAATTAGCGAACCGAAAACGTTTCGGATGATCATGTTTCTTCGGCTTCATACCGAGGTCTTTATGCAACATTCCATATTATGAGCAACAGTTGCAATTTATGCGCACTGTAGGAGTACGAGAACGTGTTATCCAATGTGATTTATCCTGTTTTACGCACACGTTTCACAAATTGATCCACCAATTGCGTGGAAGGCGCTTCTCTTCTACCGAATTTTGAAGCTAATTTTCTTACACTTTCGGTAGAAGTTGCACCAAATTCCTACTACATTTTTAGTATTTCCCAACGTTGTTCCAGTGTTAATCGCAAATATACAACCAATTTTCCGTCATATATTACGAATGACATTAGAGTTGCCACACTGAAAATAACCAGTAATTCTAATTGCAAATGCTAGATGGACCACCCTTTAAAAATTCATTATTTCTTTTACAAATGAAATAGTTATCTTATCGAATTTAATGATATATTGTAAATATACAAGCTTATTGTTATATTTCGTTTCTATTTTTAATTACTTATTATTGAACTTCAAATAGAAAAATCGTATTCCAAATACATAATCTGTTTTGTAATACACCTCAAGGATCACGTAAGAAAATATTATTTTTAAATATGTTAATTTGAAAGTATCTAAGTAAATAGAGTCTTGACATTCGCCCAAAAATACTCGTATTCAATGTTGTATTGACTTGAAACAAATATAAAAAATGACATAATAATTAAATAACTATTTATTTCATATTTATCATATTAAAAATTAATGATAGACATCAATTTATACTAATTAAAATATTCCATAAAACTTCCATTGTCGTAGATAATTCTCGAAACTATGAAGTCCGATCGGTGCAGATCGAATTCGATCAAACGAGGTTTTACAAAACAATACAAAACTGATTTATATGTATGCACATTTAAAATATTTCCTGAGATTTCGCTAAATGTTAGACACAGCATTCGAATACGAAAATGAACAATAATATAGATTTATTTTTTGTATAAACCTCGGTTTCTATACCTCGATTTTCCATTGTCTGTGCTCTAATTGGGCTTGGAATTGGATAAATTTGTTTGCTTCCACATATTTTTTTTTTTATTGTTTATACATAGGTACCATACATTTTTTCACTTCCTTGATTTCGTTTCCAAGTGAAATTCTATATATACATAGTTTAAGTTTTCCTAAGATCCACTCTTCCATTTTTCAGTTTCACTTCCTCAGTTATGCGACTCCAAATACTTATATTCTAATGACTAATGACTAATCCAGTGCGTTCAAATTCCAATTGACTTCATGTGGCTGCAAGTGTATGCAAATGACTCCTCCAAGTGGCTTCAAGTAGCTTGAAATTTCAATCGAATTCATTTGAATTCATGTGACTTCAAGTGATGACTCAAAATGTATCTAAATGACTCCATGATTCCAAAACAGTTGGCATTATCCTAGTCGGAAGCGAAAATTCAATCGGCTACTTTTTCTTCTTCTGACTTTATTTTCTTTTCTAAAGTCAAATATGCTATTCAATAACTGCAGTCGTAAACTGTGATTCATTTGTAACTTATACTATACCCTAAATTGATTGTATTTTTCTACAGCTCTGATCTACCGGTGCATTCAGTGTAGCCACCATATACAACCTTCTTTACCAACTAGTTTTTGATAATTAATGCAAGCAATATATACTTAGGCAAAATCCAATATCGAAATGGTCCACGGATAGATCATAACTCTTTATAAGTCAAGGAGAAAGAACAAGAGAATGTAGCTCATTAATTCCCATATCTAATTTATGTACGATAGGTGGAAGCAGTTATGGTAGATAGATATGTCGCCGAAAATCTTAAAATTTCACTGGTACTGGTATTCCTGCTTAGTTTTCTCCTAAAAATCTCTTAATGATTTAAATTACCCGAAGTAAGAGGATAGGAATTTAGCATATTCTCAAATGTATGGTTAAGTTAACTAAATAAATGAATAATAAAACAAAGTCGGTTTTCTAGACACATTTTAACCTAATTTAACTATATCTTCATTCAATTATGAATCATGTGGCAACTCGAGTTTAGTTTCTGTTTTTTATTTTCTTTGAATTTATGCATAGAATTGGGTATGTACGAGTCAGAAACTAATCCTAAGGCTGTGGTTATATTCAAAGTTTACTCGGTAAACACCATGCAATTGTTGTTGCCCGAACACGAAAACAAGAGCTTTTACTCACTCTCACACCGAAAACGATATGCTGGGTGAAATGTACACCGCGCACGCCGAGTATTCAGGTTTAGCAATGAGTTATTCTACAAAAAAGGAACAAAAATGTGTGTAAAAAACATGCAAACCTGTACATCACTATTTTCATATGCAGAAAAGCGATGTTGCGAATTTTTTTAGTTTTTAAAAGTGAATATTAAATATATTATACATAATTATAATAATCATTTCATTTCATATTTATTCAACAAAGTTTTAAAAAGTTTCAAGTTTTTTGGTGACCAATATAGTATTACAAAAAAAAACTGAATTTAGACAGAGAGCAACTCTGTAACGAACATCAATGTAACCACTACACCCAGCACAAGAGTAAAATATGATGTGTTCGTCGAACAGCGAACACCAGTAGAACCAGCAGCTAAGTAATTTCAAAACCTACACATCATGTGTAGGTACTTTCCAAAAAACTTGACAACATTTTTCATAAGAAATAAGTATGGTAGTTCAAAATGAAGAAGCATAATCGATCAATCTACCTACAACTGCAAATATTGTAATATGTCACAATACGTCATAATATGTATGTATATTGTATAGGTCACGTACTTAATAGTGCTCATTCTTTACTAAACATGATTATCAGTATTTTTTTATATTTCACATTATATAAGCCAATTTATCTATGTATATTTAAAAGGAAACTATGTTTGTCTCTTTGACGGCTTCAAAAATAATTGCTTTAAAAGTTTAACACTTTCAAAAAAAAACATTTACACAAATCTATTACATCAATCTCTGATCTCTCTTTCGTTTCGGTTAATCTCCTTCTTATAATAACTTTGTTGGTATTATTTAAGCTTTGCTCACAATTTAGAAATTAATTTTTACCCACCACGCTTTTTCCACCACACAGAGCTGATATCGGACGCCACCTCAAACGTAGAGACTAGAAAAAACGTAGACTAAAAAAATTCCAATTTTATGTTAAAATCCGTTCGACCCATTTTATAAAATTCTTTACGTCTTTCAACATGTCTCATTTGCAAGGCACATTCATAAACAAAAGAAAATACACAATGAATGTGATGAAGTCAAAGTCAACGTACAGCGGGCAGAGCCACAGGCGGTGATATCCAGTTATGTGTATATAATTCTTAATTTTTAATTAGGCAAAAAAAAAAACCCATATAATAAAGATTTACGAAAACATAAAAAATAAATAAAAACTAATTTTACGCAGTTCAATCGAAAAAAGAAATTCATTTTCTAGTTTTCACAAATTATAACGTTTAACTTTGCCATGGACATAGAAATATTTCATTCAACTAACAAATTCCATATGCTAGAAATCATAAAAATAATTGGCATACATAAACATTTTACTATTTATAATGACGTCACAATCATATGATGTCACGTGTTGACTTTTCTTTTTCTCTCGAGCAGCTGAGCTGATATTTTGGCAATAGATTGTCGCATTATTTATCAACCGAGAAACATATATTTATTTTTTTTTTATATATTTTTTTTTTTTTTTGGTAAAAGTAGCGTTTTTAGAAATTAAACACACATAAGCGCTTCCATATTTGTTTAAAAACGCTTGTAAAAATAATAACAAAAACAAACATTTATTTAAAACAAAAAAATTCGATAAATTTTAAGGTAAACATTCTATTTGCTTTAATGTTTGACTGCTTGTTTCCGTTCTTTGAATAAAAAGAGAAAAATAAATCATTCACGAGAAAATATAAAATATCATTAAAAATCGATCTTAATCTTGCTTTTTCGTACGATTTCTTAAAGTTGTAAAAATGGGTGGAAATACCGATCGGTGATAATTAATCATTCCGGGAATGGGCTAAACAATACTTTTTTATGTAGATTTTATTTTTATGGCAATGTACAAATTTTTGCTTTTATTTTTATTTTATTGCCAAGTAGTAACAATGTGACTACTTTTTATGTGAAAAATTGTAGACATTCTACAAATTTTTAACAACTCGGGCCTTTTACGACTGTCAGTAAAGTAGCCTATCTTAATTGTGCGATATGTGGAGGAAAGTAGTAAGTAATTACAATCATGGAGCAGATTATCGATAATTGAATTGAAATTTGAGATTTTATTTAATTTTTCCCCCACCATATTAACATAATTAATTTTGTCATTTAACGATATTTTATTATATTTTACAGAAAAAAAATACATACTTCACTTTCATTCGAAAAACTTGGAAGCCACAATCAATGGCATTTGAAATGGGAAATTCTTTCTTTTACCTTTCGTTTCTTTTTGCTTGGTATTATAATAAATACTATTAACCCTCTCGTTCTCAAGCAGGCCTCTAGACAGTCATCACCAAAACGGGTATAATAACCACCAGAACAGTAGTCTGGAGGTATACTATACTTTATCATATCGTTTAGTGAATTCCCCAAACAATACTTCAGCTATGAGCTGAGCTGAAAGCAATCAAAGTAAAAATATTTTCGAAAAACTGAAAAATTAATTATTTAGATTGAGTTTGAGAATTTTGATTAAAAATAAAAACAAATAAAACCCATCATACCAGCGGTATATAAAACATTTTATGATTAGCTATGAATAGCAACAGTTATTATAAAACGTTTAATCATTCAAAAAAAAAATTCCTATTAGGCTCAAACAACCACAATTGCTTTGAGGGATCTCGGCTTCCCGACTTCACAAATTTATTTGGATACTAGAAGGTTAATGATATTCTCATAAATTTTAATAAATCAACATTAAACAGTGCACGCTCCAAAACGTGAACAAATTTTTTTGTGCATTAACTTCGCCAAAACGTGAACAAGGCGACAAAGCTCTTTAACATGAACAATAAAAGTTTCAATGTTTGCTTGTATGTAATTTGCATTGAACTCAAATAATTCTGATCTTGGGGATTCCCCTAATAGTGAGTTATGTCTTTTATTTGGCAATTTTGGCCTAGCATAGAGCGTTTTGTCTTAGTATAGAATGAGTTGTAAGAAACCTGTATGCTTGACGTTGAAAGAAAAAGCTGAAATTCTCGGTTTTTTACAAAAAGGCTCGAGTGTGACGTACTTAGCGAAAAAATACAATGTTGCTAAATCAACAATTTTCGGCATTGTGGCAATTTGTTCTTATTAACAATTTCAGAGTGAATGTACGTTATCAACCGTTCAGGAATGGAACAATGATATTGACGTAAAGATTGCGGATAATGACATTGAACAGGAGGACGAATCTAACGACGAATCCAACGAGGATCACTGCATTTCAGAGGCATCGGCGAAAAGTAAACCAAGTGAAGCAATTCAGATTTTCAACAAAGCGGTACAGTGGGCTAGCCATGAAGGCCCCGTTGATTAAAGTGATATGAATGTACTGAAACGACTAAGGGAGAAAGCTGTGTTTCAATTAATAGAAAAACAGAAGAAACAGAAAAAGATGACTGATTTTTTAAATAGAATTCACTTGATACTTGTTTGGCATTCGAGAACGTGAATACTTTTGTTAACGTGAACTCCTTGGCTGTGGCGTAGTGGTAGTTCGTTGGCACAACAACGTTTAATGGCACAACAGCCCATGGAGGACCTAGGCGGAGCTTTTCGCATCCACTCATGTTGTGCATCTTATATTTGTACATTAATGGAAGGGACCTACAGTTTAATGCCGAATCTGAACGGCGAAGTGAAAAGCTTTTCATAGCAATTTTTACTCTTGTAGGTTTGCCATTGCCTGCCAAGAGGTGGTCCAACGCATTACCACTACGCCACAGCGACCACCTAACATAAATTATTACTCTTAGTTTTTAGACTTTTTGCTTAAACTTTCTACGATTACGCTAGTCTGCCTGATTGGATTGGAACATAACTGTCGAACAGAAACTAGCAAAATTGGTAGCCATATCTCTGACTCATGTGTTGTCTGGTGTCCTCCCGAGAGAGACATCTTGGTCCCCACATGTTTTTACTATCTATGAATGCTGTTCAACTTATTTTATGTAAAGCATACGAGTTTTTCGCTTTTTCGTTTTTTTCTAAAGAAGTTTAGGTTAATAAATTCTGAATCGATTTTGTAGGCGTGTGGTGTTCTGGCGACATTGTTCTTCATGTCTCCAAAAGTATTTTTTGTACACAGGTTGTACACCTATGAATGCAGAGCATTCTGTTGATTGGAAGGAAGATTCATAGGTGGGAGGAGAAATGAATGCAATCACAGGACACCGATAAAAAGGTGGGCAGCCATTATGGCCAGTGTTAAACCTTTACTACAATGAATTTCAGTTTATCAATGTCGACTATGAACGCATGTAACGCCAAAGGCCGAGCTTTTCGCATCCACTCATGTTGTGCGTGTTATATTTGTACATGAATGGAAGGGACCTACAGTCTTATGCCGAATTCGAACGGCGAAGTGAAAAGCTTTTCATAGGCAATTTTTACTTCTGTAGGTTTGACGTGAATATTTGCTTGATAATCTGGAACTTATCATATGATATTCACTCTTATAGAATCAAAAGGATACCATGAACTTTCACCAGATTTTTGTCATATTTTTTTTTTTTTGTTTTGTGCTAGTTGTACATTTATTCTAGACGTCAAGATTAAACTTGGTTTATATACTTGATCAGCTAATCTTAATGATGACGAGCATAGCACTTATGTATCTTATATCTGTTGCTTTCTCAGAGAGATAATTTTCCAGGATGCCATAAATGCCATGGATTTTGAAAACTGTCATCAACAATTCTCTAATATTGTGCACCCACTTTATATTATACAAATTGCGATCCAATTTGTCCCAATTTGTTTGTTATTAATTAAAGAGTTCGTTATTTCAAATCTTTTGTCAAAATAATTCATTTTTTATATACATAAGTAGTACATACAATTGTAATTTCGATTTCTTGCTTGTATGTTTTTAGAACTCTGAAACACAATTCGAGGTTGCCAAATCCACAAGTATCGGTCGCCTCATCCACAGTCAGCATACGCAGCATTAGTCCGTCACGTAAAAGTGCCAGCAGCAATAGCAGCAGCAACACCACGGCGAAGCATGAGCAATCGGCAACAGCGGCGGCAGCAGCTGCCGCTACAACGCCACCGGAAAAAGAAAAGAAACGCAAAGAAGTGTCCAGTTCCAGGGTGAAAAAATTCCATCGTCATTTCGCGCAGGTGTCCAAGGATGAGAAACTTATTAATTGTAAGTTTGATTTGTCAAGTTTGGGTTATCAATATACAATTTTCACATTTCTTTGAATTCTAGATTTTTCTTGTGCACTCGTAAGTGATATATTGCTGCAAGGACATCTTTATATAACAGATCAGCATTTTGCTTTTTACTCAAATGTATTTGGTTATATTACCAAGGTGAGTTTTGAATTTGGAATGTCTAAAAACTTAAACTTCTTCAAGCTTATGAACATTCCAGCTGTTCTAGATTAGCAAAGCTTTGAAGCAGTGATACCGATTATAACTTTAAAATTAAAAGCTTAAAGGCAGCAAAATGCTATCGAGACTGCTTTAAGTATAAGCTTTAAAACTTTGTAACAATCGCTCAGATTTCTTTATACCAGTGACAGCCACTTTAGTACAAAACGAACTTCAAAATTTTTAATGCATAAACAATTGAAGTACTTGCAAGAAACTAATCAATTGGATATTATTTTTCACACAAATTTCAGTTCAAATGTATAGAATGGCCGTCACTGCTTTAAATAAATAATGCAGATTCTCAATAGTGAGCATGCTATTCGTACGCGATCGTTAGCATCATGGTTATCAAGTTTTATTTAGAGTTTTCGAACTAGACATTCACTTTCTTTGTCCCGTGAACTTATTTCCTAAAACTAAGTAATTTATCTAATATTTTCCTTCATCCGCAGGTTGTCATTCCAACGTCATCCGTTACGAAAATCTCGAAAGAGAAAACTGCTAAAATAATACCGAACGCTGTTGGTGTTGCAACCGCCGATGAGCGTCATGTCTTCGGCAGCTTCATCAGTCGTGAAGCCGCCTTTCGCCTCATGTGCAGTGTATGTCCGCCGCTAGCGCCAGCGGAAATTATAGCCAAAATTCCAGTGGATATTGAAATCTCCGAAGAATACTCAATTGAAGATGATAGTAGTTGTTCGATAAGCGGAAATGAAAGTCCACCGCAAGCATTGAAGGCATTGGCGGCAGCTAATGGCATTGAAGAGGAACAAATGCTCTTAAGACGAAATGTTGCTGGTTCGAGTTTCAACATAACCGATGGTAAATCAGCAACTAATGAGCAACTACGAATTTCAGGTAGTTTAACTATTTCTAAAATTATGAAACAATTGCATAATAAAATGTAAAATGTTGTGGGTTTTTAGACATTCCAGTAAATGCCAAAAACAACTTAAATTTCGCACATCATCCGAATGCTGGTGTACGTGCCTCAGCTCCCCCAGCTGCTCGTTTCAACAACACTCACAAGAGCTCCAACCCCAATTCCTCAATGACGGTTCTACCACCAAACATTATAACAGCGGCGTCTCTTTTGGCCACACCAACCACCGGTGCTGCTGCTTCGGCAGCAACAAATCTCACCATGATTATAGCAGGAACTGCTTCTTCCACAACCACATCAACAACATCAGCCGCCTCCACACCAACACCGTCAACGTCATCGTCACCAACCACAGTGATGGCAACACCGAAGACGGCAGCGCAAGCAGCTGCCGACAGTTTCAGAATGTTTTCCAAAAATGCACTCTTACGTTTAAGATTCCCCGCAGAGTTGCATGTCGTCTACTTGGGTGTAATGTTGACAATGGTGTTGGCTCTATTCTCCGTATTCCTACTATACAGAATTTTAGACATTGAGGCCAAAACAACATCATATCGTTCACCGGTGGAGTTCAATTGGGTGAGTTGGCCCTAGAGTAGAAACTTGAAGGAAACTTATGCTAAAGTATGTAACTTTCATATCTTTCATATTCCCATCACTCTAGCGCTCTGGCAATGATGAGGATATTTTCAATGAAGCCTTACGCTGGCAAAAAGAACTTCAAACTAAAAGCACTGAAGAAGCTCAGAATATACTTACCACAAACTTAGAACAAATTGCTAAGGTGAGTTGAATGCTATCAACAAAATATAATATTTTAACTATAACTATTGCATTAACAAAATCATAATCTTATCCTATTGCAAATATGTATTAAATTGTATTATTTATATTTTCACTTACTTCGATTGATAAAAGAAATAAATAAAACAAATGAACCAACGTTGAATATGAGAATACATAAATATTATTATATTTCTATTGTATTTCAATTAATTTTAAGAGGAAGGAAGCATTTTACACCGATTTCCTTGAATAAGTCTAATCAGCTTTCACACTGTTTACAAGCTTTCTAGTTTTAAATATTGCTATATCTGATTATTGATGTACAAATGTTGGGAGTGTACTTGATCTTGATCCACCGAAATAGGAATATTTTTCTTTCAAAACAGCAATATTTTTTCCAAAATAAATTTGTTTCGTTTTCTCTGAAATTCGCGTTTAGAACTAATACAATACAGTACTAATACAAAAATATACTGAAAAAATTTCAAACTTTACCAGTAACCCCTTGGCTTTCTTGGCTGATTCGTTTAATTTTTTTATAAACTCTGTTTCGTTTTAGGTCATTTTGAGGTTACACTTTACCATAGACCAATAAGTTAGGACATAACTCTCGGTAATTTGGTGGGTCTGCATTCCTTTGACACAACTGTTATTCTTTTATCATCGTACCATTTCATAACATTCTTGGCATAATGTGACCTGGCCACATCAGATCAAAAGAGTACTGGAACATTATGGTGAAGGACACTTTTTCAAGCACTCGTCTATGTGCACTTCTTGATTTATGGGCGCAGTGGTAACAAAAGTTTAACTTCACTTCAAGTGCATATTGCCTGTCAAATCAAAAATTTGTTGGGATATTTGTGTCTTTTGAACTTTTTACGGACTTGGCCTCTAGCTTGGGCTGTGTAAAATTACTGCCCAGACAATTGCTGAAAGTCACCTTTCACGTTGGTTTCATCATCCATGATGCAGCATTTAAATTTTGTAAGGAAATTTTCCAGCAGCCTTCTGGCTCGAGTTCGGGCTTAAATTTATTTTTCTTTGATTCGATCCGGAACCTTTTGCACCTTATATGATTTAAATATTAATTTTATTTTTATTTCTTGGACATTACTTTTTGAAGTTTTAAGCTTGGCAGCATTATCGCAGACAGAGGCATTTTGACTCTTATCTTGAAGGTGGGCTTTAACTAAACCAGAAAGTTGTTTGCCCATTGGACCACATTTTCTACCAGAACCTTTTACTCTCTCAACAGAAATATTCTCTTTGTACTTTTTAATGGTTCGTTTTACCGTTTCAATGCTGGCACCCACCCACCTTATTTTGGATCCATGAAAGATTTTACATATATATTTTTTCGACGCTTAAAAGCTCCGTGTCGGCCATTACGCTTAAAGAATTTACTCATATTAAAAAAGTAATCACAACAATTTGTGAATATCTAGTCTTCAGAAAAAATCCAAGTGTTTTCTAATCGCACGTGTTTCAAATTTTTTATGTTTTTTATTAAAGTATCAATTTTTTCGTGTACGTTCCTTATGCGGTATTTAAAGGCAAGTACACAATTGTTGTTATTCTATGAAGTTTATTAAACTTTATTGTTTTTTGTGTTCACAAGTAATTCAGATGTGGATGGAAGTGAATGTTTGCACCTATAGATATATTCTGCATATGGTATACGAGGATTTTTTCAAAAAGTATTTATGTATTCATCAACAATTATGTTGTCCCCTTCAAAGTAATCCCCCTCAGATATAATACACTTATGCCAGCGTTTTTTTCCAATCCTCGAAACACTTCTGAAACGCGCTTTTTGGTATCGCCAACAGCTCCTGTTTCGATTTTTCTTTTATCACCTCAATCGTAGCAAAACGCTTTCCTTTCATCGGTGTCTTCAGTTTTGGGAAGAGGAAAAAGTCAGCGGGGGCCAAGTCCGGTGAATACGGTGGTTGAGGCATGATAACGGTTTTGTTTTTGGCCAAAAACTTACGCACAAGCGACGTTGTTTTTGCTCAAAATTTAGCAATTTTGGAACAATCTTCGCTGCCGCACGTTTCATGCCTAAAACATCCGTAAAAATTGCTTGGCATGAGCCGAACGATATGCCAACATCATCAGTAACCTCTCTCTGATAGTGATTCGACGATTATCCGAAATCATTTTCTTCACTGCGTCAATGTTTTCACCGGTTGTTGACGTGCTCGGGCGACCAGGACGAGCATCGTCATTGACATCTTCTCGGCCTTCCTCAAACCGGTTATACCACAATTGAACTTGTGTTCTGCTCATAGTAGACTCGCCAAAGGCCAAAGGCCACAGTCAACATTTCAAATGTCCTTGCGCATTTAATTTCATTTTTTACACAAAACTGAATACTGAATACAGTTTCTTTCATCCATTTTTTCGAATAGTAAAAAATCGAAGAGCACACCAAAACACGACTAACCTTTTTATCTGTCAAAAACAAACTGACACTCCAAAATGGTTGGTATTGCCAACATATATAACAGACATGTGTACCAACATAACAGAAAGAAAAATGCGAAAATCGAACATACGTAACTCACGAAATTTGAAAATAACGGTTATTTTTTTATCACACTTCGTATATCATTCATATCTGACTTTGGCTATTCTTGTTTAGTTATTTCGAATGATTCGAGTATTCTTCTTCGAATGATTCGAGTATTCTTCTCAATCAATGTTACTAATTTCTGATGATACACATTAATACTTTTCGTTCATCATAGAAATTGGAATTTATTATTAATATTATGCCATTTCTTTCATTATATTTCTTATATTTCTTTAAAATTTTCTATCTAGTGTATATCCATCCGCATTTATAGTCTTTCATCTGAGAAACTCAATCTTTATTTTGAACAAGTTTGCTTTTAATCGGTTTTGTGTGACTCTTAAATGTACATCGATATTTTCCTTTCGCAAATGTAGAGTTCCTTTAAAGATCTTTTGCAATTCCAGATTCTAGAAGAAGGTAATTTCCTCATGTTATGCCAAATATGTACCGAAATACTCTATAAACTATTTCAATCTGAAATATTCCACGAGGAATTTTATAAAGTTGTTGCTTTGTCAATTATCAAATATTATTTCTAGTTATCTTGTTAATATTAAGAGCCAATGCTCACCTTATCTTAATTGTACTTTGGTCTTAACTGTACATGTATCGTAGGCGTATTTAGAAATGTTTATTTATAAGAATCCCTAACAATACCAAACCTATTAATAATGGAAAAACATTTATAATTTTCAAGCACACTTCATGGGAAAATCTATTCTCGTACAATCTTGTGAAATTCACAAGGAATTGACTTCAAACAGTTATTTTCAAGATATCACAAGCTTAAAGACCTAAGTGCAAATTAAAAAAAAACTATATATACATATTAAAAATGTTATTAGATAGAATAATATTATATTATCAGTGGTATATAGAAATATGTTTACGCGTGAATTTTATCAGGAGATTCCCAAATAAAAATTGAGTCATATGCAGACAGTACCTACCTACATACTTATATACCATAATTAAATGAGAAAGATAAATAGTCGTATATATATAAAATAAAAATATATAATATATACCCCGGACATTTATTTATTGAGGCATATTGACAACCAAAACAGAAATGAATCACTTTTATCAGTGGCCAAAATATATTATTGTATAATGCGATAATGGTAATAAAGCTTAGTAAATCTTCATACATACTTTTGATAATAGCTGATAATCAAAAGAGTTATACAATTTTATGTAGTATGTACATATGTATACCACATACTTGGAAGGGACATAAATACTGTGACACACATTGGATGTTATAAAATTAAAAATAATTAATTTTTTTGGACCAATTTTTTAAAATATATTTATTGATACCAGATATATTTTGTATACAAAAAGCAATTACATGTTCGAAATGCCCGCCTTTGGCCTTCACGCACGCCTTAAGTCTCACTGATCCATCATCAATAGCTGCACGCACCTCGTGCATTGGAAAAGTGCTGACAGCACGTATCAAAGCAGTCTTCAGAGAATCAATGTAGGGGTATCTTTTGTGGCAAACCATGTCCTCTAAAACTGTCCATAATTTGTAATACAGTGGGTTCAGATCAGGGCTGCCAGACGGCCATTGTTCAGAGCAAATGATGAAATGCCCGCCTTTGGCCTTCACGCACGCCTTAAGTCTCACTGGCCCATCATCAAAAGCTGCACGCACCTCGCGCATTGGAAAAGTGCTGACAGCACGTATCAAAGCAGTCTTCAGAGATCAATTTTGTGGTATCTTTTGTGGCAAACCAAGTCCTCTAAAACTGTCCGTAATTTGTAATCCAGTGGGTTCAGATCAGGGCTGCCAGACGGCCATTCTTCAAAGCAAATGATAACTGGAAAATTGTTTTGAAGCCAGATCTGGGTCGTCTTAGCCTAATGGACTGTCGCAGTATCCTGCTGGGAAGTCCACGGCTGGTTATGGAACAGAGAATGGTTAAGTGGCTTCACAACAGCTTTCAGAATGGTTTCTTGGTAAAATTTAGCCGAAGTTTTAACCCCTTGTTCGCAGAAATGTAAGTCAGTGACCCCATCGTAAGAGACACCCCACCAAACCATGATTGAAGCTGGGTGATGACCCGTTTCGACCCGTGGGATCAGTTCAGATGCTTCCTTAGATGACCGTGCATACACTCTCTCATTTTCCTTGTTAAATTGTTCCTGCACGGTCAAAATTTTTTCGTCCATAAACAAGATTTTTCTGTGCAAGTAATTAGCGTGCTTCACCAAAAGTCATTAGCGTGCTTCAGCAAAAGACTATTGGATTTTTCTACATTATTTTTTTCCAAATCTACAGTCAACAAATGTCTGTTGCGGCGTTTGAAGGCACCAAGTCCCAAGTCTTTTTTAATAATTCGACTCATGGACCTTTGCGTGATATTCATCTCACGAGTCATGATTTTCTGTGTTCGTAACGGATTTCGTTGAATTCTTTATTTGACGGCTTTGATGACTTGCAGCGTGCGAACTGTACGTGGACGGCCCGACCGGCGGCGGTCTTTGATATCTCCAGGCTCCTCAAACAGTTTTATGCACCGGTAGATGACCATGCGACTAATCCCGAGTGGGCGGAGCGTTTTGAAAATATCGCCTTTTTTCATTTCACACAGCGATACGGTTCTGACACAATTTCGAATTCCCATTACAGACTAACGCTATGGAGGTTAGCTTTCATAAACCATGTGGCAATAACAGGGTATATTCAATTCTACTATTGGATTGGGTGTGTTCAATGTTGTAACAGTATTTATGTCCCTACTAAGTATATCAAATCTGACTGGTTTTGATCAAGTAGAGTACTTCTTTTAGGGCGGTGTTTAAGTACACCAAAATGTACAGCTTGAGTTACACTATCATACTTACCTAAGCTGACCAACTGTACTGTTTGTTTTTTTTTTGACAGTACAGTTTCACATACTGACTTAGCTGGCACTACAACCGTTGATCGGCCTTGGCCGTCTGGAGAAAGCTTCGCCAGATGCCTCTGCTATGCGAGCGTAAGGTCCCTCTTTTCCCCCCGGTCTTTCCAACAGTGGTTAGGACGTCCTCTTCTGCGTGTTCCTCCACCACCGCTCGAATAAAACATGCATCTAGGCGGAGCGCCTTCTTCCATTCGCCCAACATGACCCAGACAGCAAATGGACGCTAGACAATGTCAGTGTCGGCGTAAAGCTCACGCAGCTCATGGTTCCATTTTATTCTATACACATCGTCCATGCCTATTAGACCATAGATCTTACGGAGTAACTTCCTCTCGAACGCTTCTAACATCCTTTCATCTTTGGTGGTCAATGTTCAGGTCTCAGCGTCATGCCTAGCTGAGACCGTTAAATTGTCAGAGTCAACGTTCATAGCCGATGATTCTTCTTTACCTGCATTACCACAATTGCCACAAGTACCCAACAAAGTAAAAATCTCTTATGGGTAGGCAAGAGGTGGGGAAAAATTACATAAATTTAAAGAATTCAGTATGAAAATACAATGAAGATCATTCTGTTGTTGTTGTTTTGGTGACTCTCCCTGTGGACACATTTAGGCTACAACGGCTCATTGTGATATCAAATAGTTGAAACTACAGTGATATATTTGCCATTGCCTACTTACTTCGACACTTTATTATAAGTAATTCTCATTCATATTGGTCATAATTTGTAAACTTTAGCCTTCTTACTTCATCAGTTAACCATATTCGATTTGTAAACCTGTTCCTATTACAGTTCTCAAAATCGGTTTAGAAAATGTCGAAACGAGTGTGCAGAAGGGGTCAGATTCAAAGTCCATAGCCAATAAAGTCATTCCATTTAGGTTATTTGCATTGGTCACAGCCAGGTACTACAAACAGGCAAGTGCTAAAAACATTTGCTCTCCAATTTTGAGGGGAAAACAATAATACTAGAGTGCGTTCAGATCCGTCTGGATTTTAAAGAAAGTATTGAAAACTGCGAATTTCATCACTTTTGTAAATTTGACTTGGCACAGGTTCAAAGACGGCAGTACCTCAAGCACATTACATATTTACCCCCCATTATATACCAATTTAGAGCAAAGGAATCGCAGTAAGGCCATTAGTCTCTACAATGGGACTTGTAGGGAAGAATAATATTGAATTTCCCCCAGCAAAGGATAAATTTCTAGTTATCGCCACGGTTCAGATAAAAGTATCCAAAATCTCACTGACAATGCAATGCGTAATTTCTCAGCAAATTTGTCGGAATCTGCACCCAGACAAAAAAGGAAAAGAAATTGATTTCCGATGGAGAATTCAAGAAAAACAGTCTTCCAAGGTCTAATTTCTGAATTACGACCTTGAATTTGAGTTTAGCGGCTAGCCTAACCGTTGAAAACGTGTGTTTTTTTAAGCCTGTTTAATTGCAAATATTTTATTTATTAATTTGTGCGGAAGTCTTCCATTTGTTAAAAACATAGAGTCAATATTTTTCGATTCATGTTTATTCTAGTGCGCAATTCTCAAAGGAAACTTTATGAACTATTCGACTTTAAAATTTAAAAACATTCAACCTTTACATTATTACACTATACTACTGTGGGCAAAAAGTAGTAAGACTTTTTAATTTAAATTTCGCGCGGAAACCCATTCATTAAAATATTATTTTTTTAAGGTTGGTATGACTGTCGGTGACATCTGTGCCAAATGTCACATCAAAATAATCATTAGTGTTTAGTATACGCTTGTCTTTCTGAAGTACAAAAAGTGCATTCGGGCATTCGGCGATTTTCACAATGAGTGAAATTATTCAACAAAGAAGTTCCATTAAATTTTGTGTGCGGAATCAAATTTCTGGTTCAGAATGTTGCAAAAGGCCTTCGGTGATAATTGTATGTCGCGAGCAAGTGTTTTTGATTGGTACAAATTGTTCCAAGATGGTCGAGAACGCGTTGACGACGAACCACGTCCAGGACGGCCATCAACATCAACTGATGATCAACACGTCAATAAAATCAAGGAATTGGTGCTCGAGAATCGAGAATCGACGATTAACAGTCCTTAACAGAGACCTTACTGGCATCGTTGGAATATCGGAAGGATCAGTGAAAACCATTTTAAAACATCATTTGGGCCTAAGAAGAGTGAATGCACGATTGGTTCCAAAATCACTGCATTGGTTTTACGAGACCATTTTGCCAAAAATTCGACTGATATCGTTCCGCAACCACCCTATTCGCCCTATTCGCCTGACTTAGCACCGTGTGACTTTTGGCTATTTTCTAAACTCAAAAAACCGCTTCGTGGACCGTTTGACCGTTTTGAGTCAATTGAAGACATTAAACATGAATCGCTAAGCGCATTGAAGGCTACAGGCTATTCCGGAAATTGACTTTAACAACTGTTTCGAGAATTGGAAAAAACGTTGGCACAAATGTATTGGGGCCGGGGGGATTACTTTGAAGGGGACGAAATAGATTTGGAAGAATGAATAAAAAAATTTTAGATTATGAACAAAGTCTTACTACTTTTTGCCCACAGTAGTAATTATTATTTTTATTATTTTTCTTTTTTATTTACTAATTTTTTTTAGATATTCTAATACAACCATATTTCTTTTATTTTTTTACAGGTGCGTCGCAGCTTAGAAACCTTATCAATGTTAATCCATGACAGAAGCTCAGCTTACGCAAATCGCGATGATAGTGACTGAATTTATTATATTTTTAACTTACAAAATAATTACACAAAAACGAAAGGAAAAAACACTAACAAAAAAAAAAACAACAAAACACAAACACATAAATTTAAATAAAATATTTCTTAAGTAGTAGATTCCCACATATTAACCCTACAACAGCCAGCAGTAAAAGAAATTGCTTTCACAATACATACGATTACATTTTACCTATACATAGACATGTTTCTAAACGAAATAAAATTAAGTGTAGTATTCTAATATTGTAAAAGTTTTAAAGAAAATTTAGCATAAAAAAAAATTGTCTATTTCTTAAAATCAGTCTAGCATACAAAATTGTTTTGAGGAACCAATACAATTTGTTTTGAGGTACTTCGAAATTTCTCTACGAAGCAAATTTAATTAACTTCATTTATGTAAAATCATGTGTTTTAACCCTTTATGAGCGTGTTATGGAGAAAATATGATTTGGAAATTTTCTCTTCATTTTTGTCATACTATCTGGACTGCTAATTCGGAAGCTTATACTCATTAGTGTCCTAATATTCTAAGGTACTATAAAATAAAGCTTCTGCTTCACTTCATAATAGCACTGCACTACCACAACAATCTACTTAATCTTCGCTTATGAAATATGCTTTATAAAGGGTTAATGTAGTGATACTTATTTAAAATGAAAAACTGTACTTGGACTTGCCTTCTTGTGCCAAAATGTTTACAAATAGTTAACGCTCGCTTTCAATTAAATTAAATACCCTACAGAATTTCGTCTCTGTGGCGCTTTTAGAATATTTTTTTTTGAACACCATCAAGTTCTGAATCAAGATATTCAGAATAAGTAGTTGTGACCGGGCTCAAGTTGCATACATTTTTAAATATACATACCATAGACAATGAAATGTGAACTCTCTAGTCACTTTCTTGATTAATATATATCTCTACTTTTTCTAGGGGATAGTCTTTAGTTAAACATTTCAACTATTACTATGATAAAAACTAATAATTTCATTGTTTTTAAAGTGAACTTGATTGTAAAGGGTTTTTTTTTAGAAGTGTGGTTTTCAATACTTTTTTCGGAGTTGGTCTGTCTGGCAGCTGTCACTTGATGACAGCTCAGTTATGCTCAGTTTGGTTTGCCATTTCATAATGAATAGACTTACTCCTGAACAACGTTTGCAAATCGTGCAAATTTATTACCAAAACGAGATGGCCACCGATCCCACCGAGTGGTCGCAGTGGTAGTGCGTTGGACTGCTACGCAGAGTGTCCGGGATTCGAATCTCGGCACAGGCAAAATCAAAACGTAGAAAAAAAAAGTTTTCTACACGGCACCACCTCTTGGCACGCAATGGCAAACCTACAAGAGTAAAAATTGCCTATGAAAAGCTTTTCACTTCGCCGTTCGGATTCGGCATTAAACTGTAGGTCCCTTCCATTCATGTACAAATATAACACGCACAACATGAGTGGATGCGAAAAGCTCAGCCTAGGCCCTCCATGGGCTGTTGAGCCATTAAAAGTAAAGTAATTAAGATCTCGATTTTCACAAGAAAATTTTGTCCAGCGATGAAGCTCAGCTCACTTTTGGTTGAATTGGTACGTTAATAAGCAAAATTGTCGCATTTGGAGTGATCATTATACACAAGCCATTGTTGAGAAGCCGTGACATCCTCAAAAAGTCACTGTTTGGTGTGCTCTATGGGCAGAGGGAATCATTGGTCCATATTCCTTCAAAGATGAAGCCGGTCATAATGTTACAATGTTACAGTCAATGGGGAACGCTATAGAGCCATGATTAATGATTTTTTCGTGCCTCAATTGGAGGATATGGACGACCTTTGGTTCTAACAAGACAGCGCTACATGCCATACAGCCAACGAAGCAATCAATTTATTGAAGGAAACTTTTGATGTACGCATTATCTCGCGTCGTCGGCTCGTGGGCCTGTGGCGTGGCCTCCAACATCGTGCGATTTAACACCGCTGACCGCTGGACTATTTATTGTGGGGTTATGTGAAGTCGCTTGTCTACGCAGATAAGCCCGAGACCATTGACGCATTGGAAGAGAATATTCGCCGCGTTATTACTGGCATACGGCCCGGCCCCAATAGCTGCAAAAAGTGGTCGAAAATTGGGCCTCTCGGCTGGAATTTATTCGAACCAGCCACGGCGGCCGCCACTTGCCCCAAATCGGTTTTAAAACATAATGGCAAATCCTTATCTTTATAATAAAACTAAATTCTTGGCCATAACATTAAATTATAAGCGTTTTATATCTTCTTGAAAACCACACTTCTAAAAAAAAACACCCTGTATTTTGCTGATTTACTATTAACTAGGAAAAAATGTTAAACTGGACCACTTAAAGATTGGAAACCAGAACAGGAAAAACAGCAATTTCTAATGAGAAATACAAACTATTGTTATGTGGAAGAGAAAATACATACTTATACTTATTACAAAACGTAAGAATATTCCATTTTATTTAAATAGAAAATAAAATAAATAAACAACAAACAAGAATATTTATGCTCTATTAACATTTAACTTAATCTAAAACAAATTAAACTAGCACTAAGAATTTAAACAACAAAAAAAAAACGTTAGCTGGAAATTAAGAAAAGCATTAAAAGAAGTAAAACAGGTTTTGAAAAATATTAGTTTGAAAAACTCGTGTTAGAAAAAAAGAAAACTAAATAATTAAAATTATAGAAATAAAAAAAAAGAAACAAAAAGTTTAAAGAAAAAAAATTGAAGCTGGGACATGGTGCAATGTTGAAAATACGCGCAATTTAAAAGCTTCTTTGAGGCAGCGTCTGGATTATATCGATAAAGAAATTATAGTTTACATATTTATATCCACAAACATAAAAGCGAAAAATTCTGCTTAAAATCAAAGAATTTCTATTATTATGTAATTGAGAATTTATTTTCAAGATTATAATATTTTGTTAAATTTTTTTTCTTTTTTTTTTGAAACCAAAAATAAAATTTTTGCTTAACAACCAAGAAAAAACATTCATTAAAGTTTCTAATTTTTTGTAAACATTTTTGTACAGCAAAAATGTTTTTTGTTGTTATATAAAATGGAAAAACAAATTCTTAAAAAAATTCTGAAAATTTCTAAATTTTTGTATTTATTTTTGTACAACAAAAACTTTTATTTTCGAGAAATTTTTGTTTGATGTTTTTATTTTTTTGATTTAAAATAAAAAAACTAATATTTAATAAAAATTCTTTTATCGTATATAATTTTTTAAATTTAAAAAAAAATTTTTTGTTTATATAAAATGAACCCTGTGATATGATATTATATATATATATATTTTTTTTTTTTTTAGATTATTATGATAGAAATTAATTATTAAGTCTTAGTTTTAGTTTTAATTTCAATAATTAATACTATTGCTTTAAACGAATTTTATTTAATATTGTTATTATCTACATTTAATTAAATTTTTAATTGTAAAGAATTTATTATTTTGGAGATTGGAAAATAAAAAACTCAATATCAATTTATGTATAAATTACATCTAACAATTTTCGTTTAATAGTTAATTTAATCATCAAATATTCGCCTGCTTTTATTATTCATGAATTGAAGATTTGGTGTTGAATTGATTGGGAGTAATATTTTTCTACATATGTACTTAGTTTAGTTGTTGTAAAGAAGAAAAAAACAACACAAAAAGCAATTACCTTGTTCTTAAATCTGCATGAAATTGACTGGAGAAATGTTGAATTTTCTTTTTAGAAATCAAATTATTTACTTTAAAATAGTGTAAACAATGCAGTAGTCACGGTACCAATATTCTTCACTTGCAGTTGCAACCATTTGTGGAAGAAGTGGTCGCTGTGGCGTAGTGGTAGTGCGTTGAACTGCTGCGTAGAGTGTCCGGGGTTCGAATCTCAACACAGGCAAAATAAAAAAAGTAGAAAAACTAATTTTTCTACTCGGCACCACCTCTTGGCAGGCAATGGGCAAACCTAGAAGAGTAAAAATTGCTATGAAAAGCTTTTCACTTCGCCGTTCGGATTCGGCGAATTCGGGACTGTAGGTCCCTTCCATTCATGTACAAATATAAGTGGATGCGAAAAGCTCGGCCTAGGCCCTCCTCCATGGGCTGTTGTGCCATTAAAAGTAAAGTAAGTAAGAGCTGCCAAAAAGTTCTATAGGTTCTACATATTACGAATAGCTCTTATTTTTACACAGCAACATTAATAACATTAATAAAATTCATATTGATGACATCTCAAGAATCATCTCAACTTGTGTCTATTTGCAGTGCAACTGTTATTATACCATCCCATTATACTTATTTGTAATTAAAAGGATTAGTTAGAAGCTTCTCTAACTTTAGAGAGTTTGATAAAGAGTTTCGGTCAGATTCCTTTTTTGTTTATAGGCTTGATTTTAGGTTCTTTTCAGACTGAATGCCAGACTATTTCTGACAAGAAATGTTTGTCTAATTTTTGACCTATTCAGACCTGAAGTGTCTTATTTTTAATTTAGTTAACCGATCTACTCTGGACAGTTTTATCTCCAGATCATTGCGAAAACATTTCACGAATAACTTCTCAGATCTTAATAATTGTTGGACCATGTATCTTTCTACAGTTCAACTTCAGAGCACTCGGTATAACTTGAAACTTTTTCCCCTCCATTGACTTCTAAAGCATAAAAAAGTTAAAAACCTCTAAAAGTTGAAAAAATTTGTTTTTTTTTTTTTGTTCATGTTAACACGATTGCACTGTATAATAAATAATAAATAAATACTTGGACTAAGGAGTGAGATCGAAAAAATTGGATAACTTTAAATTGTCCTAGCATCGAAATCCCTTATGCAAACAGTTTTCAAAAGAAAATTTAATTTCTGATAAAATGTGATCAATAGAACTAATTTGTTTGTTTTTTTTACAGAATTCGGGCTTTTGCCGGTATGCCTGCGATTAGTGCCTTTACTGTCATTTCTGAGACTCCTTTGGCGGCAGCATTCCACTTATTCCTAAAATCTTCCATGGATTTAGCTTCTTTGTTTGTTGGTTTGTTGCCTTTAATGTTCTTTTCACTAGAGCACAATATCTCTCGATAGGCCGAAGTTCTGGGCAATTTGGTGGATTGGCGATTTTTGGTACCAATTTGATGTGTTGGTCTTCGAATCATTTACTTACTTACTTTACTTTTATTGGCTTGTGCCGAGATTCGAACCCCGGACACTCTGCGTAGCAGTCCAACGCACTACCACTACACCACAGGGACCACTTCGAACCATTTAAGGGTTACTTTATTGTGGCAGGAGGCTAGAAAGTAAGTAGATACATTGTGCTTTCTAATGAAGGGCAGCAATCTCTTCTGGAGGCCCTCGCATAAATTATGGCGTTAACAGTGCCACTTGTTACGAAACTTTTACTCCTTAGCCCACAACTACAAATCGCTTGCCATACCAGAAACTTCTTCGGGAACTTGGACTTTTGGTTTTGTCCTAAATCTTTCCTCAACTCCTCCTCGTTCCTTTGCGATGTAAAACTCTTGACCAGGCAATTGAGAAAATTTAGACAACACGTATGTTTCATCGTCCATAACACAGCCATCGAATTTTTGGAAAAAATCTGTCTTCAACTTTTTAGCTCGGCTCTGGGCAACCAAGTTCTTAGTAGCGTTCCTGTCGGGTACTGACTGCACTTTGTATGTTTTAAGGCCCGCATCTTTTTTAATTTTACGAACTAAAAACTCAATGCAACTCGCTTTTTCCGCCAATTTTCGATTAGACAACGCTGGATTCTTCTCTAAGAAAGCAACGACTTTCTTCGCCTTTTGTGGAGACACGAAACCGCATTTCCTTCGAGAACCATATTTTCTAGCAACTGTTAAGTCTATATTAAATTTTTTAAGAATCATCGAGACAATGTTTTGTGCAACTTTCGCCAGATTTTCTGGGTCCACTGCGGATTTTCTCGAAATAATTCAACAACTAAATCGATGCCATGACTCAACTGAAAGTTCACAAGTCAAAAAACATGTGACCAGAATTATCAGAATTTCTCCAACGCAAAGCTTACTGTTTGAATTTTTTCATTCAGATGAAGAGTTTCAAAGCACTGGTCTTTCAAAGTTATCCGATTTTTTCGATCACACTGCTTATGTACATTGAATTTGTTATGTGAGAGTCATTTTACAGATGTCCTGGCTTTAGAGAGCCTGATACTGGCTTTTGGTTTTGATTCAGATTATTGAAACTTTTTGGCATTGGTTTCAAAAGAAATAAATAAATTTTATTTACTAATTTTTAGTCTGGTTTTGGTTACCGTTCGAAGCTTTTCGATCTAGATCATTTAAAGTAGAGCTTTGCGATTAATCGATTAATCAATAATCGAATATTTGCTAAAAATTAATCGATTAATCGAGTTTTTGATTAATCAAAACGGAAATTATTCAAATAGTCAGGATTTAAAGCAGAATTACCGCAAAGAGAAGCTTTTCAGTTCTAAACGATTTATCCTAAAATCAATTGAGATCAACAATGAAAAAAGTCGCTTCTTACACAACGAATATCTAAAAAGAAAAATGAATTATTTTTTAAATTTATGTATTTTATATCCAATCTCCAGACTTTCAATTATTTTAACCAAATCTGGTTCAATTGATAAAGAGTTGAGAGTTAAGTAAACGACTAAGTAATTCATTAATATTCCATATAGTGAAATATTGAAGCTCGATATTTGTGCATTAAAACGAATTTCCTATTTTCCAATCTCCATCGATGTTACATGTTTCATGTTTCATGTTTAATAGAATTTTCAATATGAAATAAATTATAATGGTATATTTTAATTACAATAATTTCCCAATCGAATGAAATGAAATACAAAATTAGTAAATTTCTAAATATTTCTAATAGAGTTATGATTTTTGTTTTTAGCCTAATCGTGTACGTTTTGCAAAACGATCACAGCGTTACTTTATTTAGCTTACAAAATACTTATTTACATATTAAACGTAAAAGGTCTAAATATTTGTGGTGTTCACAGGGTGACTTATTCAGTATCTTATCCTCTCAATTGTCGAAATTCCTCTCATTTCTCATACAAAATACAACAATACGACTTTACAACAATACGACAAAATAAGACACCTTGTGAATACCCCCAATTTAAATATTGCGCGCAGCATCTTAAATTTATAAGCTACACTTATGGTATGTAAGAGTATGTAAGTACTATGTCATTTTTCTCGTTATGGAAGAAAAACCAAGTAAATAAATAAATTAAATTATGAGACAATTTAATATAAGTAAAATATCTGTTTTATTTTTCCGAAATGTATTGCTGGTGTTAAGAAATATTATACCTATACAAATTAGAGGAGTGGCTTTAACTAAACACATTGGGGTTTCTTTATTCCGAGAATACCAAAATAGAAACTTGAAGAAAAGCGCTACGGAAACAAATTGTGTGCGTCAGAAGTTTACTTCTGCAGCAAGTTGGCGTTTTGGGTTTTCAGGTTAGGTTTAGTAATCTTGTAAAAACCAGAGTCTATCGCAGACATTACAGTCTTGGCCGAAGGAGTTTTTAACGGACATGTTTTGAAATTGTTTATGTGCTGATTTATGAAAACATTCTACATTTACTACTGTGGGCAAAAGTTAGTAAGACTTTGTTCATAATTTCAATTTTTTTTATTCATTCTTCCAAATCTATTTCGTCCCCTTCAAAGTAATCCCCCCGGCCCCATACATTTGTGCCAACGTTTTTTCCAATTCTCGAAACAGTTGTTAAAGTCAATTTCCAGAATAGCCTGTAGCCTTCAATGCGCTTAGCGATTCATGTTTAATGTCTTCAATTGACTCAAAACGGTGTCCACGAAGCTGTTTTTTGAGTTTAGAAAATAGCCAAAAGTCACACGGTGCTAAGTCAGGGTGGTTGCGGAACGATATCAGTCGAATTTTTGGCAAAATGGTCTCGTAAAACCAATGCAGTGATTTTGGAACCAATCGTGCATTCACTCTTCTTATGCCCAAATAATGTTTTAAAATGGTTTTCACTGATCCTTCCGATATTCCAACGATGCCGATGTAAGGTCTCTGACTGTTAATCGTCGATTCTCGAGCACCAAGTCCTTGATTTTATTGAAGTGTTGATCATCAGTTGATGTTGATGGCCGTCTTGGACGTGGTTCGTCGTCAACGCGTTCTCGACCATCTTTGAACAATTTGTACCAATCAAAAACACTTGCTCGCGACATACAATTATCACCGAAGGCCTTTTGCAACATTCTGAACGTTTCGGCACCAGAAATTGGATTCCGCACACAAAATTTAATGGAACTTCTTTGTTGAATAATTTCACTCATTGTGAAAATCGCCGAATGCACTTTTTGTACTTCAGAAAGACAAGCGTATACTAAACGCTAATGATTATTTTGATGTGACATTTGGCACAGATGTCACCGACAGTCATACCAACCTTAAAAAAATAATATTTTGATGAATGGGTTTCCGCGCGAAATTTAAATTAAAAAGTCTTACTACTTTTTGCCCACAGTAGTAGTTCAGTTTGATGATTCTCTGATCCCAGGTGTGCTACATCTGGGTTAACTTCATTCTGATCGTTTCATTGTTTCCAATCTAATGCATGCAACGCCCATGCATCACCTCCATGCATCACCAACATCATCTCCATCAAAATATTTATACTCAAAGCAGGCAAATTTATTTGCTACATCATTATAATTATAATCTTGCCATCATCATCATTATTATCATTATTATCATCATTACCATATAATAATCATCATCATCAGAATATTCACGTTGTATGAACTAAACAGGTGAAAAGACCTGCTATTTGCCGGTCTGAGAACTCGAGAGTATTATGAAGTTGACTAGAAACTTGGCGTCTGTTTTTGTTTTCTTTCCAAGGAGGAAAGATTTTCAGGCAAATTTACAAGTAACTATTCTGCCCTTGTCTTTCGTTGAGAAGCTGGGAATTCGGTCACCTCAATGACTGTCTGGTGCTGTATAATCTGAAGACCTTCGTCGGTAGGAAGTCGAGATCAGTATTGATGCATTTATTGGCTCTAATGAACTCATTCGCCACACTCAAGTTATCTCTCCGGATTAGTCTTTGCGAGTTGTTTTTCAATGAAATTCGGATTCTGTTGTGCTTCAAGTTGCTTGCGAAATCTACACTCTCGCAATCTCTCGGTGCTGATTCTTGGGGTTTTTTTCACGATAACAGAATCTGAATTTTATTGGGCTTCCATTTGTTGACGAAGTCTACATTGTCGCTGTCTCTCATTCGTAGATTTTGCTGGAAGTATTATCGTGTTTGTTTTTTTTCAGTCTATATCCGTGGCGTAGTGGTAGTGCATTGGACTGCTACACAGAGTATCCGGGGCTCGAATCTCGACACAGGTAAAATCAAAACGTAGAAAAAATAATTTTTTTACACGGCACCACCTCTTGGCAGGCAATGGCAAACCTACAAGAGTAAAAATTGCCTATGAAAAGCTTTTCACTTCGCCATTCGGATTCGGCATTAAACTGTAGGTCCGTCCCTTCCATTCATGTACAAATATAACACGCACAACAAGAGTGGATGCGAAAAAGTCGGCCTAGATCCTCCATGGGCTGTTGTGCCATTAAAAGTAAAGTAAGTAAAGTCTATATCCGCTCATTTTTTCAGCTCTAGAAATTTCTGCGATTTTTGTTTGAAATATCAAATTTTTTCTAGAAACCGATAGGCAGCGCCCTCTATCAATCGAATATAAATTATACGCGAATCAGCGCCCTCTATCAATCGATCTCCTCTGCTCCTCTATCGAGGAAGGCGCATAGTGGATGCATGTGTGCCTTCCATCTTTAATGTGTATATACATATTCATACTAATTTATTCATGCTTGATTGATAGAGGACGGTGCCCTTCATTTCCATGACAATTTTCGTTTTGCCACAATCATATTTTACCCCCTCGTAAATATAATTAAAACGATTCTAAAGAAGTAAACTTCAAAATTACATCTCCAAAAGTTAAAGTTTTCACTTTCTTTCTCTTACTTATTTATAAACTATAAAATAAATGCAGCCGACTGATCGTGGAATCTGCGGTGGATCGTAGAAATGGTTATTGGTAGGTATGGTTCTGGTATGGCAGGTAACCGCCTCTCTCAAGAGCGAAGGAGGGTTTGAAAATTTAAAAACTTACAATTATTTGATATGCGGAAGATCAAGTGATGACTACATGTGGTGACTAATTGCCTGGTAACATGTGCCTCATAAGTTTTGAGACGACATTCAGGCGTTAAAATTACAAAGGAAATTCTTCAAGTTTTCAAAGACAAACCAATCTCACTTGCAACTATTTATCGTGTTCTCAAAGATTGCCGTGACGGTAAAGAGCCGGAAAAAAAACTGATTATTTAACAAAAATTAGAACAACAAAAAGTCTGTTGGCAAGTGCTAAAAACAAAGTTGTTCAATCAACACGGCGATTGGTGCGAAAATTTGGTGTTTCAAAAGCCACAATCAGTTGCATTTTGAGCCAAAACGACGTGATCTATCCCTTTCGTTGGCGCTACATGCGGTCATAGTCGACATTGATAAAGTGAAATTCATTGTAGTAAAGGTTTAACACTTGCCACAATGGCTGTCCACCTCTTTATCGGTGTCCCGTGATTGCATTCGTTCTCTCATTCTCCTTCCTTCATCCTCTCACCTATAAATCTTCCTTCCAATCAACACAATGCTCTGCATTCATATGGAAACACCCTGTGTGTTGACAGTAATATACAAAACAGTTGATGGGCCGGATCGAGCGACACTTGAAAGAAGTTGATATACTTATCTGTCTCCCAGAGCATGATTTTGAAAGTTTGAAACATACTACGAAAATTCGAAGACAACGGTCCGTTAAGTATATTGTAAATATCCTATTCGATACTTATTGAATAAAGGTTTATAGCAATTAGAACGAATTTGATATTGTGTGTTTGTTTCTCAAATGGCATAGGTTTGAATTTTTGTCTCTACACTTGTGAGGCACATACTTTACTTACTTTTAATGGCACAACAGCCCATGGAGGGCCTAGGCCGAACTTTTTGCATCCACTCATGTTGTGCGTGTTAAATTTGTACATGAATGGAAGGGACCTACTACAGTTTAATGCCGAATCCGAACGGCGAAGTGAAAAGCTTTTCATCGGTAATTTTTACTCTTGTAGGTTTGCCATTGCCTGCCAAGAGGTGGTGCCGTGTAGAAAAATTATTTTGCCTACTTTTTGATTTTGCCTGTGCCGAGATTCGAACCTCGGACACTCTGCGTAGCAGTCCAATGCACTATCACTACGCCACAGCGACCACTAGCCAGCTCCTTGTGAGACACATGTTATTCTTTAAACTGATACTTCTTCCAACTTTTCGACCTTTAAATCTGATTTTTAGTCTACTTATGTTTAGAATTTTAGACTTTTAACTTTGCATTGCATAAAATGCTTCTGATCTGGACGTTATTTCAGATACTAGTCCAAAAGGCCAGCTCCTGTAGAGTAAGATTTCCGCTGGAGAATTTTGGAAACATTTGTAATACAGGATCAATGAGCTGGATTCTATGCATAATGTTAAGAATTCTTATATCCGAAAATACTTACATTTTATGTTTAATGCTTTCCTTTAATTTAAAAAAGTCAGCTCTTCTCAAACGCCCTCCATGGCCGGTTGTGCCATTAAAAGAAGAAGAAACTAAAGAAGATCAAACCTAAATGTTGTGTAACTCCAGCACAGGCTTTGTGGTTTCATTGCCGTGATACTTACCCGCCATACTTGCAAAATTTCTACATGAACTTATTAATTAATAATTTCTTTTTATTTATAATTAATTAATGTATCAATACAGTTTTAAAAAATGTTATACAACTACAATTTTTTTTATATGGTATTTGTTTTTTAAATTTTAGCAAATTTCTAAGATTCTGTTATTGTTTCTGATTTCTGTGTGTTTTTATTTTATTTATGTGTATAAAAAGATTACAGATTCATTATTTATCTATTTCTTTGTTTTGTAGCGTTTATTTTATATATATTATTATTATTATTTATCATTAGACTACATTTATGATAAGCGTAAATTATAGATTTAAATTTCTAACAAACGTTTTTCAACTGTAAGAAATATTATTACCAAAAACTAAGTACTGGGGAAACACATACTCATAAAAATTAAAAGTATTTATTGAAAAAGGAAAAATTCATGAGGATAAAGTAAACTAACTGATTAAAGTTAGAGACACACTGATGAAGAAATGGGAGATCTGACTTGAAACAGTCTGTTTCAATTCCGATCTCTTTGTAATTAGTTATTGTGTCTTTGTGTCTCTGATCAAATCTGAGGCACGATGAGAAGTAAATTGCCTAAGGAGCCCAGGATTAGATGACCTTTACGTGCAATAATATTCGTTTACTTTTTTATGGATCTAAATTCGAATTAAATCTCAGCAACACCGATTTAGAATATGTTCCAATATATATTCTTTTTGTATTATTCATGTTGCATTATGCAATCCAAAATTTTAAAACATGGCAAATTGTTTACAGCATCAATCAATATTTTATAGGAAAAACAGAAAAAATATTTGTGCGCAAAGTTCGATTAAATAAAATACAAATTTAATCATTTTTTTCTGACTAGGATGTAATGTGTTTATTTGACTTGATCATCTATTAAATTACGTTACTTTTATATAATTACAAAATGATAATTATAGGTATTTATATTATTTTATTTATAAACGAGTGTATTTATATGAATTTATATGAGAATGAGCTTAAAAGTTCTTTATTATTTATTTATACTATGTAGAAAATGTTGACAAAAATAGAGAGCAAAAGTGCAATAATTATAATTTAAAAAAAACTCAAAAATATTACATTCATACATACATATATTAAATAAGAAGTTTAAAAGATTATTACATAGTGTTAATGATAAAAATTATATCTGTGCATAATACATAAATGTCAATAAACAAAACCAATACATATATGAATGCTTATGAATAACAATTTATAATTCATGAACAGTGCACAGTGTAATGGTCACTTTAAAATTGATTTTCATACAATATTCTTCAAGTTTTTTATGACAATCGAAACTAATTCGCAATAAAAAGAAATCCTCAGTGCCCGTAGTAGGAGTAAAAATGTTGTACATGGGTAAAATAACGTTTAAATAATCTTTTCCCATTCTTTTAGAATGAAGTACAAAGAAAATCATATAATATTTTTAGAATATTTTCAGAGAGATAATCGAATCCAAGAAACACTAAAAATTTTCTTTTATAAGTAGTTATAACTAAATACAAATTACATGCTACAGCTAGTTTGTAAAGAAAGAGAAAAGGATATCGTAGGTATAGGATATATAGGCGGTAAGAATATAGTTACGAATACATACAAAACAGTAGGTATATAATAAATTCAAGGATATGCGCAGTATGTATGTATATGCATATATGTATAATAAGAATATAGGTTGCATAATACATAAAATAGTTGATATTTTATTTAGTCTAGCAGCAAAATAAATTGTTCGTTTTTGGAATATTTTGCATTTAAATAAATAAAATATTTTTTTTTATATATAATTGGAGTATTCACAAAGTGTCTTATAAAATATCATATCCCCTCAATTGTCATAAATTTTATCATTTCTCATATGTACTACATTTGTAGGGTGAAAATGAAACAGCTTAAGTCGACTTAAGATGTAAAATAGCTGATCACATATTGTTGACTATACTAAATAACAAACTGGATCGAACTTTTAAACAAGTTTTTAAAACATAATATTATTTTAAGGATGGATGGGTATAGGATATTCTGAAATATTGCTATAGTTTCTATAATATTTCCATTGAAAGCTATCACACTCACCCAATGAAGTAATACACTTAAGCTGTTCATATTCACCACAGATTTTAAGACGATATATCAATACGACAGAATAAGACAGCATGTGTCTCAAAGAATCTAAACAAAGAAGTTAAGGTATGAGAGTATAGAGCAGACGAGATCAAACTGAGAGAGCCGAAGTCGACGTCTCTGCTTGTATTTTATGTAGCCGATTGCTGTGAGGCTGTGGTTATATTCAAAGTTTACTTGACGAACACCATGCAATTGTTGTTGCCCGAACACAAAAAAAAAGAGCCTTTACTCACTCTCACCCCGAACACGATATGCTGGGTGAAATGTACACCGAGCACGCCGAGTATTCAGGGTTAGCAATGAGTTATTCTACAAAAAAGGAACAAAAACGTATGTAAAATAGTTTAAAAAAATGCAAACCTGTACATCATTATTTTCATATGCTGAAAAGAGAAGTTGCGAATGTTTTTGGTTTTTAAAAGTGAATATTAAATATATTTTTGCATAAAACTATTGAAGAAAAATCATATTATTTTCATAATTTTTCAATTATATTATTAATTTCGAGCTCCTTATTAATATAATCGTTTGAAGTTTTTTGGTATACCATTCAGTGTTGCCGTTGCGAACAATATAGTATAAAAACAAACTACACTCAGCACGAGAGTAAAATTTATAGTGTTCGTCGAACAGCGAACACCAGTATAACCAGCAACTAAATATGAAAAAATATCTAACTTGCCCTATGGACTAAAGTTACAACTGGGAGAGGCGAAGTCGACGTCTCTGCTTGTATTTTATGTAGCCGATTACAGTATGAAAAAAAAGTTCTACGCCGACGTTTGCTCTCTCAGTTCTATCTAACTTGCCCTATGGATTAAAGATACAACTGGGAGAGGCGAAGTCTACGTCTCTGCTTGTATTTTACGTAGCCGATTACCGTAAGTATGAAAAAAAAGTTCTATGCCGACATTTGCTCTCCCAGTTCTATCTAATTTGCTCTATGGATTAAAGTTACAACTGGGAGAGGTGAAGTCGACGTCGCTAGTATTTTATGTAGCCGATTACCATACCTTCGTAAGTATAAAAAAACAAATCCTACGCCGACATCTGTAAAGTTACAACTGCAGTATTTGCGATTTGTTTTTTTTGGTCTGCTACTTACTGCTCCCTCTATTCGTAAAAAACAGTGTGCGTTTGCTAACGCTACCGCTGAATGTTGAGCGGTGTTAGTAAATTAGAACGTAGCGATGATGTCAAATAATCTACTATAATTTGTTTTCTCGTTTAACTTCACATCATTTTATTTTGCTCTCTTCGCTCTGTTAAACCAAACTTCAATTGTAAACGGTCTGTCAAAAATGAAAATCGAACTAGTCGAACTAGTTAGGTATGACCGTAATTACGTAAAAGCATTATGGGGTATAATGGAAAATTTGGATGGGATAACTCCCTTCGTATAAATAAGATCTTTCAATCAATATTTTTCCGATTAAGAGATTTGTGGATCAAGAGGCTAAAAATTAATCAAAAATACACTTCTTGATCCCTATCTGGGTTAGAAAGATTAAATAATGTTGGATAGGGTAATTGCCCAGCAATCTTTTATGAACAAGCAGAAGGCATCGCCATCTTTTCGAAGCACTTGAGGATGGCCATCATTGTTCAAAATGTTTGTATAGTTTCATCATATATCATATCATAGAAATCATTTGACTTTGCACTTTTGATCGATCTGCAAAAGTAGCTCGAAAACAACGCCAATGTAATGCTTTGATGTATAACCTAAATAAAATAGTAAAGATTAAAAAATTGGAAAGAACTGAAACACTATGCGACCCATAACAGTTCAGATAAGCGATTTATTACACAAGAAAAATACTCAATAATCAAGAAAATTTTAATTTTAATATGAAGTATGTTAATTTTACTGCTTTCTTTAGTAGCTACAACATACTCAAGCTCATCAATCATAAAAGATATAAACAAATACAAACAAAATTTAAATCAAATTATCATTATTCACTACATTCCAGTTTTAAAATCATATCTACGTTCTATGGGTACCTGTTCTCGTATATACTGGATAAATCGAACGAAACAACGCTAGCTGGAAATCTATGGGCAATCTCAACTTGTTGTTAACTTTTGTGTATAATAATATTTGTGTATTATTAGCCAAGTCGTTTAGAATTTGCAAAAAAAAACAACAAAGTTTTAAATCTATTATTTTTACATTGTCAATGGATAATGGTAAATCTATTCTTCATTCACAATGAAACTGTTCAATAGCACTGGCAGCTGGAGATGGTCTTCCAGCATATTTATCGTTCTTGTGCGTCAAAAACAATTTTTAATTTCATTTGTAACACACTTCTTTTCTCCAGCGGTCATTTGGACCATTTCATTTAATTTAATTTTTTCTTCTTCTTCTTTCGTAACCTGACTCAGATCACAGTAGGCTTATAGAAACTATGGATGTTAAACAACATTTAATTGATTGCTCCCATGTCTGATGTCTATTTGTTTTTATGATATAGTTAACACACAAGGTGTACACAGCATTGTGAAAAAGAAGGAGGGGAGAAGTAGTTATAAGCGTTTGTTTTAAATTTGCAAGGGTCATCTATGCATAACAGTTATATATAACGCGATATTTCAGCGTCTTTGTTGTTGTGGCTTTTCCATCGTAGCTAGTTATAGGTATGAACATAACTAGAAGCAAATGCCGAATAAAACGCAGCGAATGTTAAATCAAGTCGGCACCATAAGTAATATCGACCTTAATCTACAATAATAAGTTAGATTGCGCTTGAATTTGATAGTAATACATAAGGAGTGAGATCGAAAATATCTTTACATATATAAAACTCAATAATTTTTAAACGGTTGATCTTAGTTTTGAATTTTTTTTTTTTATTTGATAATATTTTACAACTTACAGAAAAATATTACTTTTATAGTTCTAACCACTATTTATGAACTCGTGGACCTTTTTTGGTAAGCCTTCCATTAGAGATTTGTTAGTTGTTTCAGAAATTTTTTTGCGTGAAATTCGCTTTTAATTTCCAAGCCCTACTTTTGGCGTCTAAATTTCTTGCAGCATTCCTGTCTGGAACTTTTTGGACTTTGTATGATTTCAAACCTGCATTGGCTTTAACTTTTCGCACCAAATAGTCAGAGCACTGGGCTAACAGGGCAGCTTTTCCAGCAGATGTGTTTGGAGATCTCTTCAATATGCTTTCTATTTTCTTGGCTTTCCCAATATCATGTGGTCCTTGTTTTCTTCCCGAACCAGGTTTCCTATCTATGGTTAAATTCTCCTGAAACTGTTTAATAACATTGGAAACAGTTTGACGGCAGACCTTCAATTCTTTGGCCAATTTTTTGTAGGATAATTTTAATAATTTTAAGATGTTTCTTCATTCATTTTGATCAAACTCACAATAAATCAACATGTTTGTCATTAAAAATAATAACTGACATATTTTTCAAAGAAATTTTTAAATTTTACACCCAAAAAAATTATTAGGTAAAACGTGTGTTAAGATTTTTTCAATCTCACTCCTTATGCTTTGTAGGTATGGCAAAGCAAACAAAACAAAAAACTTTATTGCTAAAGAAAGAAGTTAAAGTTCTGCACATTTTAATGGTTACGCTTTAACTTCTCGAGAGAGCTTAGAGTTGAAACTGTGCATATTGCCCAGGCTAGTTTTAGCAGTTGCTGGTACAAAATTGTCTCACACAGATCACATTGATTTCATAGTGATGATCCACATTAAAAATATTATATTATCAAAAACAAAATGATTACAAAAAAAAAGAAAAACTTATTTATAAATAAAGAAAATAGCATTTATACTTAAATTCTAATACAAATTGAAAATGCGAAAATTAAAAAATAGATACATTAGTTTTTAGTTTTTCGTGTTCTTCACGTAATACACATCACGACTGACTAACTCACTTCACTTCACTTCACTTCTAATATCTAGTATATACTCGTATATTTAAATGTTTGTATACAAAAATTGTCATTATTAATCAACTTGTAGTATGAATGTATTTATGTATATTGTATATATGTATAGAATAAATATTCGACTCATTTCTCATATGAAATTAATATCGTTGTTGTTTTGTTTTGTTTTGTTAGTTGTTCATTTGGTTGGTGTTATTCTTATTATTATTGTTATTAATTATTTGAGTTTAGATTTTTAGATTTAGATTTTGTTTACGTTTAAGAGTTATTGTGTTACTGTTACTGTTATGTACGTACTATGTGTATATTGTTGTCCTCTTAACTAATCATTTCACGATATTTCAATTTATGCTTCGTTAACATATCCGTAACAGTTACAAGTTTTTTAATTGAGAGTATATTTGATAATTCCTGCAATTCCGGCTGATGAGAAACGCAAATGTGATGCAGTGTAGCAAGTTCACGACCTATAAGAAATATATAACAATAAATACTATTAAAAATAAGTATACACAGATTAAAAATTTTCAATTATTACAATGTAAACACATCATTGCTAAATTCAGTGTTAGTTATAATTTATAAATAATATTACACATTTTTTCTTTATGAATTACGTTAAGGAAATGAGAAAGCAATAAATCTGATTACACATTTTTAAAATTCATTTCAATTGCATTCTTAATTTTATTGAATGTTTCCAAGAATAATTTCATGTAGGTGCCGACATTAAATTACAGTCTCTTATCGTTTGTGTGGTGTGTCGTTGACATATTTATCGAGACAACGATTAAAAGCGCTCTCGCCACGAAGGAAGCAGGCCAAGAAGGGGATCGACAACTTTTTTGGAGAAGTAGTGACATTAACTATTAATTTTAGCTTATTAAATAGTCGGACACTATCTTTCTAGTTACAAAATCATATAAAAAATTAACGTTGTGGGAATTGTGATATTAATGGACGTTAAAGAATATGAATTATCGTCGAAATATACACTGAATTTTTTAAATTTTCCTCTGCTGAACAATAAATCGTTTCCTCTTTTATAGTTTTATAAAACCATATCAATTTATTTGCCTTCGATCTCCGATCAAATTTCAAAATTTCATGCATGTGCAGAACGAAAAAAAAATCAATAGAAATATTCCTCTTTAATACTCTAACATACTCGTACATACATACATATATGTAATATTGCGCACCTGTATCTTGAATAGTGTGATTTGAGTTTTGCTCGACAAACATTCCGGGCGGAGGATTTGGATCGGTAACAAGCGATAATTGATCGAGGAAAACAATCATACGCTCTTTATTTTTGAGTATAAAAGGATTAACCACTTCCATGTATTGCTCCTGTAATAAAGCAATAAATTAGAACTGATAAATTTTGAATGTAAATTGAATGCATGCCTTTTTTACCTTCCCCCCGAACTCAATAAGATTTGCTAAATTCTGCAAACACTTAGCAACCATAACTAAGGAACGTGTTGCCGCTGTTGGCGGTGTCTCGCTAACCAAACCAAATTGACGCGGATTCAGTAGCGCAGGACAGAGTAGACGCAAAAAAATGAAACCGGAAACGACGCGTGTACGCACCAAACGTTCCGTCGGCCATTTGGCGACGACCGCCTTCTGCAAGCAGTTGCAGATGAAGCGCACACTGCGTGGGCATGCCTCCGGCGATGTAAATATCGAGTGCGTAACGAGATCGAGTATTTGCAAAAGGAATTCTGCATTTGAGCAGGCATCATCGTTCACATCCATTTTCGTTGGATTCAGCTCGGCCGATTGCTTGCTTTCGAGTATGCGCTGCACAGTCTCGGAGACGGCAGACTGTAGAAAACCGCCACACTCAAGACGCATGTATAAATCCATGAGCGTGGTGGCTAGCGAGGCGCCGCGGAACAGTGTCGTCGTTTCATTTTCGCGTGCTATTTCCGCTTGGCACAGTATTCGTATGAGTTCGGTTTCGCGTTTTTCATGTCGAAAGACACGCAGCAATGCGGTGGCAAGTGGCACGCGATCATTATGACAGAGTTCGGCGAGCGCTTTCACTGAATAGAGTTCGGGTTCGAGCAGCAACTGCTGCAGGGGACTATACTCTTCGCAAGGCATTATTAAATCGTCCAAGTAGCGCATACGCAAACGCAATGAGCCCCACTCACCCATCGGTGTCATGCCTGTTAGCTGATACCATTCTTCGGTCTCTTGTCCATTTTTCAGGCTTGCCAAATCAATGGTCAGTTCGGCAACTTCGGAATCTTTGCCACGTTTGCCGCGTGAGATGAGTGTAATGGTGAGTGAGACTACATCTGGTGGTACATCACTGGAAAGGAAAAAAGATCAGGATGAAAATTGAATGCAAAGCAAGAATGACTTATCTGAACTTACTCCAATACGAATTCCTCCTCCCACACTGGATCGGGTGCAATCTTTACGCGCGTCTTACCCACTTTAACCTGATTCAATGAAATACTACAGTAGGGATGTGGCACCAGTTTAAATGGCAATCGATGGGCCTCCAGGACATGCAAATTCAAACAGCGTAACTCACGCAAACGTGGAACTTTCTTCTGGGCACGACTCAACTGTGAGGCACATTGCGCCTTCAGCGCATTTATCCACTCAACGTAACTTTCCTGACTAGGTGCACACAAGTATGTGACGGTGGCCAAGCACGGCAAAGCGCGCTCAACTATTTGGAAACAATATGGCCGCTCCCACAGCGAATCATGGCACTGATACAGATACGCGCACGATAGGTCAATAAGACCCTTTGGTTTAGTCTTTTTAGGATTATCATAGAAGCACAAATGCGTTTCGGAACCTTCGCTAATCAAAGCAAAATACAATTGCTTCCATTTGGCGGTCTTATCTGATTTTTTATTCAGCTGGCCATGATGTTTGATTCCTTTGATTTTCTTCAAGCCAATTTGATCGCGACACTCACGAAGTGTAGCATAGATCTTTTCGGCCGCTTTCTCCACAACAAATTGCTGATTGAATTCGGGTTGTGAGCCATTCACAACCTAAAAAAGGAACCGGAAATCAAAATTAAAAACCATATTAAGAAATACAACTTCTGGATTTTCTTACCGGATGACTCAAGGAGTGCCCCTCAACAATTTGCTCCTTGCGATAACGATTAATAACCGCATCGAGACACTCAAATGTGCGTCCTCCCATCAAATAACGCACCCCCTTCTTTTCAATGCGAAAACGTTGAATTTGATTGTTAATATGGAAGAAGAGCGAATAATCGCCGGGTGAATTATCACTAGGACGCACTAGAAAACTACCAGGCCCAGCTACAAAACGTGACAACAATCAACCAATTACTTTTCAAATCCAGTTTCTCAACTCAAATTCAGTTTTTTACCTTTCACCAGCATATCGACCGCTTCATTTTTCGTACAATTAGGATGGAACCAAGGAAACACTGTATTCGGATCAATCGATACATCTAAGTCATCGACAAGCTCACGAAATATCATGCCCTGTTCGCCGGTACGATGCGCAGTCACCCACAGCCAACCGTCGCCCATATCGTTGTGCACAAAAAAAATGTCTCCCTTCTGAAAGCTCAACTCATCAGTATCGGGCATTTTGGTATACGGCAGTATGGCAACAACGCGTTTCTTATCGTTGACCGGTTCAGGTGGTGCCACTGGCGTGACAAGACGTTCTCGCTTCAACAAATCGCTGCATGATGTGTAATAGCCAACAAGATCGCTCAAGGAAATGAACTGACGGCCTCCAATGTAAAAGTCACCACAAACAGCAGTGATCCTGAATAAAATCAATTAAAAATAAATATAATTATGAAATGACCACGTTCATGTCTAAAGGTTCCTTTAAGCAAAATTCTCTTTACTCACCGAAAATGATTGATGCCAGTACGTCCTAAATAGCTGAGGACATACGAACCAGGTTTGCGATCACTCTCACGTACTGAAATGTTAAAAAAGTGAGCACAAATAAGCAAAAATCAATAAAAAAGTTTATGATTTTAAGATTCCGAAATTGAAGACGGAATATGGAATATTTGTCGAGAAAAGTCAAAAGTGAAAAGGAAAACCGGTAGCAAGGCTCAGAGAGGAAGATTCTAGTTCAAGAAAACTACATATATATATAAAGATTCAGTGAACAGGTGATATGTAACCCCATTTCACCCCCAAGACCTGAGCATACATATGTATATAAAAGTTCGAAAAGGGCTGAAAAGCACTTCAGTTTTAAAGCACAGAGGAATCATAAGCCACAAGAAAATTTATAAATAACTTAAAATCGATAAAATAAAATAAATCAAACACCCCTGGTGTTCTTGAAATTTTTATATACAGCCTTTACTTAAGCAATAGTAGTTATGTACTACTTATTAAAAGGTACTACAATAAATCCTGTTTAGTTGGGCATCCTTAAATGTTAAGACGTGGCAGATGATCTTGCGAACAGTGCCACTGAATAGACCTCAGAGCACTTATCGATCAACCATAATAAAGCTATGCTTTTTTTTCCTTCCTTTCCTTCACCAGAAAGTATTATTAGACCCCTTCATATTCGAAAAACAATTATTGGTTACTTTGAAGAACTTAAGTTAGACGTGACGTAACCAAAATTTTAATTCGAATACTCATGTACAAAAAATTGTCCTCAAGAAACCCACTAGAACTTTGATTTCCTAGCTTCACATTGTACTTAATGTTAATGTAAAGTCTTAAGATTCTGGAAATATCAGCTATCACCTGGCAAAACAAGTTACTATGGCTATGCCGGACCTGCCATCCCTTGCCATTGCAACGTTTATTGAACGAAAATAATTACTACTCATATTTTTCGCTTGTAATTGGTATTTAAAAATGGGTTATGGTTCAAATGCTGATGACTTTAGACCCAACAATAGGATTTTAATCCCTCTGCCCAATATTTTCAAGTTTTCACGGCGTTAAGATTTTCCTCGTAATTTTACTAGTAAACTAGTATTAAAATAGAAGTAATGATTGTTGTCATACCAAAATTTTTATAGCACTTCTGCTTATAGAACTAAATAATTTAATTAGTTTTATATTCAATTCATAGTTAGTTAAATGAAAGTTTGCTTTGACCAGGTTCAGTTTCGGTAGAGTTATATGTATACTAGACTGGGACTTTTAGCGGGTTTCGATATACTTATCAATAACAATAAAAACCAATAATATATAATAAATAATTCATTATTTTGCGACACTTACCCAAATAGCTTCCCAACTTCCCGCTTCCACGTAGGCGCGATTCAGCTGAATAACGATCGAGACGTCCATGATACCATTCGCTTTCGGGTGGTGCTATGATGGCGGGTCGTTCGCCTACAAAAGATTTTCCAAGAAAGAAATACATTGAATAAAAGCTGGTAGACAAAGTATCCGATAATGGCGCCAACGACGACGTCAACGACAACGACGATGATGATGAGCTTATGAAAGGATTGCTGTTGTAGTGCAATTCATACAAGACCAGCAGCAACAACAGAAATAATAACAGTATAACAATAGCGGCGATGCCAAGCATTGAGTAGGCATCCACGACAAAATAGAAATTGGTTGCCGGAACAAATGTCATAATTATGTAGTGTACTCGTAGTTAGTGTCGAAGTGTCGAAATAAATAACTTTTTATGCACTTATTTCTTTTATTTCTACTATTTATGTATGTATGTATGTATGCAATATGTATATCTGAACATTTTTGTGCACTCAAAACACAAACACACACAAAAATCACACCAACAGAAAATGGGGGGCCAATATAAAAATATGCAAATATTAAAAAGAAACAAACTTAATTCGTTTTCAATTTTTGTGTAGCGGTAGTAACAACAAGAAAAACACAATAACAACGCCACCAACTCGCATTCGTTTCACCAAAATCAAATTAAATAAACAAAAATTCAACAGAAAATTATTGTTACATCATATTCAACTCAAATTTGCAGAACTACTAAAAAAATCAGGCAAAAACAGACGATAAAGAGACAAACAAAAAAATAACAGCAACAGCAAACAAAAATTGACACATGCACACACTCACACAACTGAAGAGCGGAAAGAAATTCTATTGTGTGTTGTTGTTAGGTTTTATTCCTTTTTCTTTTTGCCAATATACAGTGTCGGACAATCAAATAAGAACACCTTGCATTATAAAACTTCAATTGATTTTTTTTTTATATCGGACTGCTTATGGCAAACAATTTTTATAGAGAAGAAAATGGTATGGTATATACTTTATAAATTTCTAGGTGGCAACACTACACTTAAATATTTTTTGGGGATTCCCAAACAAAAAAGTTGAAGCGAAGCATTCGAAAAGCGAATAGAACAATCTAATAAGAATAGCACACGAAAAAATTTATATTTTAAAAAGAATTTAAGAAAACTTAAATTTGTTTATAATTTGTAATGGTAAGCATTTAAATGGTAGCATTGAGGGTAATTCAACAAATTAAATGTAAACTATTCCGTAATGTCACAGCAAAATGAGTCGAGCAAAGCACCGTAGCAAGTAGGAGCGTGATTTGGTGAAAACACTGCGAAATGAGGGACAAAGCATCCGCCAAATAGCTAAAACTATTAGTAGATCCTCGACATTTGTCTACCAATCTTTATTACCTCAAAAATTTCATTGCAAGAGAAGTAGGCTCCTCAAAACTACAAGTGCAGATGACAATTGCATACAAATTTTGGCAGCACGCGATCCATTTAAGACAGCTGCCGCAATTAGAGAGGAGACAGTGGTTAAAATTTGTGCTTTATCAGTAAGGAGACATTTGGTGGGGGAAAAAATGTATGGGAGAACAGCACGAAAAGTACCAATGTTGACACAAAGACATCGAAAGTGTCGCATAGAGAAGTCGCATATTGGAAGTGGTGGCAAACGTTGGGTTAGACGCCCGAAAAATGCAGAATTGAGCACAAAATATACTAGGAAGACGTCTAAGCACGGAGGTGTGGATGCATCATGGTATGGGGATGCTTCTCTTGGTATGGTGTGGGCCCTCTGTATCGAATAAAAGAAACAATGTACAGATTTCTTAACATAAACATCCTTCAGGAGGTGATGCTTCTTTATGCTGAATGGGAAATACCCCTGAAATGGTAAATGCAAGAGGATAACGACCCAAAGCACACCTCAATCCTTGCGCGAGATTGGTTTTCCCATAATGGATTTCCCGTTATGACAACGGGTCTTCACAATCTTCTGACCTTAATTCAATCGAGAACTTTTGGAATATTGTCAAAGAGAAGATTGGCAGTACCAGAGCTAAAAACAAGACGAATTGTGGCAAAGCATTCAAAGAGCGTGGTATGTGGTATTCCATACCCCAGGCTACTTGCGCGTCTCTGGTGGAATCAATGCCTAGAAAGTGTAAGGCGGTTTTAATTAACAAAGGCTATTCCACAAAATTCCATTCATGTACAAATGTAACACGCACAACATGAGTGGATGCAAAAAGCTCGGCCTAGGCCTTCCATGGGCTGTTGTGCCATTAAAAGTAAGTAAAGTAATTCCACAAAATATTAGCATTAGTAAACAATTTGAGTTAATATTTCATAATTTTTTTTTTTTAATTGAAGTGTTGTTATTTATTTCTTCTTTTGAAATGTGATTTTGTGTATAACTTTTAAATTTCTTTTTTTACACTAAATTGATTTTGTTTTTGTTTTAAGAAAAAATTTAACTTATGGAATAAATGAATAAAAGTAAATACCTTTTAAATTTATCATAAACCTAGAGAAATATTTTTTTAAGGTTTTTGGTTTCAGAATAAGGTGTTCTTATTGAATTGTCCGACACTGTACATCACTGCCTTAATTTGCAAAAGCCCTAACATTACATTGTTCAATATCGAGTTTTTGATGGATTAAAATTAAGCGTATTCCTCTGCATTTCTGTCTAAATTTTTGGAGCCATACACAAAAAACGTATGTATTTTTAATTTGAAAACACCACATATTAATATTTCAAAATGTTTTCTGTTTTTCATGAAAAACTTGAAAAATACGTGTTAGGGCTTTTGCAAATTAAGGCAGCGATATGTCGGTATGTGTACTTATTGTACATTTGTATGAATCAGAAAGAACAAGAAAGAAAATACTGGTGAGTTGTTATCAAGACGGTGGTAAATATTAAAAACAAACAACAAATACAGGTCAAATTTTTGAACGCGCAGAGAAGTATGCAAAATATTTGGGGACTTAAAGTACGTAATTGTTGTCGGCGCGGTTGACGCCCACGTTGCCCGCGCGCTTACTCTCTGAGAGCGTTGGGTGTTCAACTTCGTGACAGTGTAACAACTTCAAACACGAAATTACCATGAAAATTGCAGTGATTTTGAAATATTTATTAATAAATTTTAATGTTTTATCGAAAAAAATGAGATATTTTTGTTCATGTTCTTAAGTTTTTTCTGTTACATAATTTGAATCGTTTTGAAATATTAAAATAACAAATGAACGTTTTGAAAAAATCTTAAATATTAGAAAATAATCTACCCAAAGAATAAAATTTTTAATGGATTCAAGGAAAATATTTTAAAACTCAGAGGCAATGAGTCAATTTTCAATAAAAAAAAAAAGAACCTGAAAAATTTATGCTTAGACATTTGCCAAAATAAAAACTATAAAGAAAAAAATATATAAAAAAAAAAATTATTTTTGATTACACGAAATCGAAAACACATTTTTGTGTTAAATATTAAGAAAATAAAAAATTTACAACTAGGATCTGAAACACATTCACCTACACAGACTTTAACTCTATCCAAACCGGATGTGGAAAACAGTGTGGTTCATCGTATATCGTGAGCAATGCCAAAATTAATGACAACCCTATTAACTCACGAACGTTTCCGGTAGAAAAATCAACCACCTACCTAGATGGTAAAAAAAAACACAGATTAACGAAACTAATATTAGTCACAGAATGCCTCATAGAAGCCCTAAGTTCCATAGAGGAGTAGAAGAAAAAATAAAAAGGTCTGGAATAAGTTCATCAGATATAATCGCACATTACGATGAAAAACTTGCTCTAGATAGATGTAAATCGTATTCCATAAATTGTAATGCGCTGGATAATTTAAAATTCGTCGGAATTTTCAAGAACCTACGATAATAGCAAATACGTCGATCCTAAAATAAGCTATCCGTCCATAAATCTTCTTAAAAATTGCAGTTAAAGAAACTGATTTTAATCTAAAGCACACCATAGATTATCGAAACTAAGTCACACTATCATTTTTTTATTCAAAATGGTTACTGATTATCCAACCACATATTGAGTATTGAAATAAAGCAAATGTCAAAAAATTGCCAAAGCATGCTCCCCCCAGACACCACAAAAATGGAAGTATGTAGTTGTTGTTGGAATGGTTGAAAAAGTTTTGTAGACTGCGTGTTTTCTTCATTTTGAATCAATTCAATGATATGGAGTGAGATCGAAAAAATTGGATAACTTTAAATTGTCCTAGTATTGAAATCCCTTATGCAAATAAAAAAATGTAAACAGTTTTGAAAAGAAAATTTAATTTCTGATAAAAAAAATTAATGATCAATAAAACTAAACAATTTGTTTGTTGTTTTTTACATAATACGGACAGCTTTTCCGGTATGCCTGCCATTAGCGCCTTTACTGTCATTTCTGAGACTCACTTGGCGGCCGCATTCCACTTATTTCTAAAATATTCCATGGATTTAGCTTCTTTGTTTGTTGGTTTGTTGCCTTTAATGTTATTTTCACTAGAGCCCAATATATCTCGATAGGCCTAAGTTCTGGGCAATTTGGTGGGTTGGCGATTTTTGGTACCAATTTGATGTTTTGGTCTTCGAACCATTTAAGGGTTACTCTACTGTAGTGGCAGGAGGCTAGATCAGTCCAAAAGAAAGTAGATACATTGTGCTTTCTAATGAAGGGCAGCAATCTCTTCTGGAGGCACTCCTTCACATAAATTTCGGCGTTAACAGTGCCACTTGTTACGAAACTTTAACTCCTTAGCCTACAACTACAAATCGCTTGCCATACCAGAAACTTCTTCGGGAACTTGGACTTTTGTTTTATCCTAAATCTTTCCTCAACTCCTCCTCGTTCCTTTGCGATGTTAAACTCTTGACCAGGCAATTGAGAAAATTTAGACAACACGTATTATGTTTCATCGTCCTTAACACAGCAATCGAATTTTTGGAAAACATCTGTCTTCAACTTTTTAGCTCGGCTCTGGGCTACCAAGTTCTTAGTCGCGTTCTTGTCGGGTACTGACTGCACTTTGTATGTTATAAGGCTCGTATCTTTTTTAATTTTACGAACTAAAAACTTACTGCACTGCAACTCGCTTTTTCCGCCAATTTTCGATTAGACAACGCTGGACTCTTTTCTAAGAGAGCAACGACTTTCTTCGCCTTTTGTGGAGACACGAAACCGCATTTCCTTCCACAACCATATTTTCTAGCAACTGTTAAGTCTGTATTAAATTTTTTAAGAATCATCGAGACAGTGTTTTGTGCAACTTTCGCCTAATTTGCAATGGTTTTCTGGCTCCACTGCGGATTTTCTCGAAATAATTCAACAACTAAATCGCGTCTTTCCACTTCCGATGACATGACTCAACTGAAAGTTCACAAGTCTAAAAACATGTGATTGTATTTCATCAGAATTTCTCCAACGCAAAGCCTACTGTTTGAATTTTTTCAATCAGATGAAGAGTTTCAAAGCAGTGGTCTTTCAAAGTAATCCGTTTTTTTCGATCTCACTGCTTATTCACCGTAAACTTCCAACAACAATCGACGACTCCCCGCAAATGCTGACTTATTTGTAGCGCAAAAAGGAAATGTTGTTTACACTTTGGCAAATTGATACATAATCAAAACGAAAGTTACAGAACGTAGCTAAACATGAGAGTAGTTATAGTATTGTCAGATGTAATTTAGTACAAGTTACGCCATCAATTGTGATTCCCTCATTTTCAAGTTATACTCCCAATAATTGGATGTTTTGTTTTTAATTTCATTGTAAATTCACAATAATTCTGTGTACCTTTCAAATTGAATGTTGGAATTAACTTTTAAACACATTTTCGTTTTGTATACGTTTTAATTAACTTTGATTATTTAAACAGAAAATCTACCTATGTAATAGATTCACTTCCCCCTTACATCCATATCGAATGTGTTTACGTTTACTTTTACACAAAGACTATATGGTAAATTATACACACCTGAGAAATGAATGTAAACGGTGATTTTTATAAGAGTTTAGTTTATGAAAATGAAAAAAAAAAAAACAAATTTTACAAAAGTGAATGAAATTTATATTTGGATCGATAAATCAATTCCTGCCATTTACTTTTTAAAGATAATTTCACTTAAATGTTGCCCGCGGCTACGCTCCAAGTGGTCCATACTGAAGATCGAATTTTGGCACATTTTTCAAACATTTCGGCCGGAATCTCACAAATGACGCGTTCAATGTTGGCTTCCAAAGCAGCAATCGTGTTTGGCTTGTCCCTATAGACAAGAGACTTAACATACCCCCACAAAAAATGTTGGTTGCCAATTGACTGCACTAAAACTTGAGATTAACTACTCACCAAATTCGCCTCTCAATTGATGCATGGTTTCGCGTGCAGTGTGGCATGTGTCATTGTCCTGTTGAAAAAAAGTGTTATAATCGAACGGTACCTTTGTCCATTGACCATAACGTTGCGGCCTTCATCGTCTTTGAAGAAGTAAGAACTACGGCCGCCTGCCCATAAACCGCATCAAAAAGCTCATTTTTCGGGATGCATTGCTAGCTACTGAATTGCCTCGGGCTGGTCTTCACTCCAAATACGGCAATTCTGCTATCCATTGAGCCAAACATGAACATCGTCGCTAAATGGACGTAGCTTGCGAAAAACTTATTTCACAACGGCACATGAATTATGATAATAAATTTCAATAATTTACAAACATTGTTCAGGCGTAAGTCTATTCATGATGAAATGGCAAACCGAACTGAACATAATCAAGTGACAGCTGCCAAAAAGACCAACTCCGAAAAAAGTATTGCCAGATTGAAAACCACACTTCTAGAAAAAACACCCTTTATTTAAAAGATGATTAAAAATAGGGGAAATCGGAATTTTCGCAAATTGAAGTTAAAATGACACAATCGCATTCAGTCCATAAACTAAGTAAGATACTTAATCAATTATTTTTCGTTCCCAATCTTTTAAACCACGTTTTAGGCATGTGATATTATCGATACATCCGCAATTGTATCTTAAATTTCTTCTGGATTTAATGGTTTTTTCTGATGGAATTTTTTATGTGCACTTAAATTTTATAATCTAATTTCAAAATTAATTTTTATTATTAATTAATTAAAATTAATGCAATTAATTTTTTATTACACAAATCACTAATGAGGTAATACTTTTTTCTTTTTTAAACATGTAAATGTTAAATATTATTTAAGACAATAACTCACTACAAAAATAATGCAATTTAGTGGCACAATTAATAATTGCATCGATATCATCATCGGTGTTTCGGCTGGTTGTGGAACCAGTAGTTTGATAGCTACGCTCAGACATGATTATGTTGAATTGAATTTATGATCAATTCATTACGTCCAAACAACATATCTACAAAATTTAACAAACAAACAAAAAAGACACTTTCGTTTTCAATTGAATTAAGTAGATTAGATTGAAGAAGAAACACATAGAGCGAGCCACACACGATAATTTGTTCATAGGCTTTAATTCAATTCAAAAATAAAACCTATTTTTTTTTTTATATTTAATTTTCTTTATTCGTAACAAATGTGAATCAAATAAAATAAAAACTTGTGCATTCACAATCACAACAAAATTATTAATAAAATAGAATTATTTATAATGCTATAGTACAAGCCACCACACCGTTGAGCTTAAACCGGAGCTTGTCGCGTGTGTATGTGTGTAAAAATATCTCTCTCAATCTCTCAAAAATCAAACAACCAAAATGCAATTGAAAAGAAACTGGCATAAGAGAAGACAAATGAGAACTACGACAACGACGTGGATTATATTGTCTCTATTGGAGACGGCGACTACGAAGCGTTGTTTGGTTTTCTTTTTTTGTGAGATGGTGACGTCGCTAACCTCAAAAATAAATACATAAATAAGTTAATAACCAAAAACTACGATAAATAGATGAGCGAGAGCGAGAGCGATTTTAAACTGCCGAATCCACAAAACAAATACCGAATTTCAATGGCAAAACAAAGAGAAAAGAAAAATATTTATTGTTTAAAGGAAGGAATTTCGAAACAAGTTCAACAAACAAGTAAACTTAGAACACATGTCTTCACACATATATAATTTGTATGTACATATGTACGTAGGTACTTCAGTGTAATGAAATTGAAGGAATAAAAAAATGCATATTGAAATGCATGAATGTTTGCAAAGAGGGAGTCGGAAAGGAGGAAAGTGAGTGAGAAAAAGATAAGAAAATGCGGTAGTTTTGTTTTGGAAAACACGTAATATTTTATGCACTTTTAATCAGCAAGTTATTCATTACACAGGCCTGTGTTTCCCCATATCCGAGAATGTACATAAGTTCATATTCCACTGAAATTTGATTGCACAAGATTTTTACTACCTACAAGCTTTAACATATTCTAACCTAAAAAAAAGCAAAGGTATACAATTTCAACTAAAAATTTAGAACGGCTGTGTTTTGTTTTTATATACATACATACGTACTAGGGGTTCTAGTCCCGAACAGATTACATGATCCCGAAATTACGGGTTTTTTAATATAGATCCCGGGATCCCGGGCTCTTGATTAGATCAGATTAGTATAATGTAAAAATTAATATAATGGCCCACTTTGTTTTATTTCTTTGCATTAATGTGTATTTAAAACTATTTTCAAAATTAGTGCTTAAAAAAGTTTTTTATGTACTATAATGTTAAAAAAAAGTACCAGGAAAAAAAAAATAAATACAAAAATTTTGATTATTTCTGATTGTGGAAAAAATATCTAAAAATGTAAGAGGAGCATCTAGTGTCTCATTCCCAAAACCTGAACGAATTTAAGCACATAAGTATCTCAATGAAGAGACTTAAAAGTTGATAAGCCTTTGAAAGGTAACGTCCATGATACCTTTTACATGTTTGCAAACATGTACAGTACTTTAAAGAAGAAAGCAATTGGCTTTTTCGCATGAAATAATTTTAATATCAAGTTGGCCTCGATTTTCGAAAAACTTGATTGCATTGTAAATTTCGCAATGTAATTGTAGAAACAGTCCATTATAGAACATACCATTATCGTCTCAAGAGCATAATTAAGAGATGAGTTCCGTATACGCGAAACGTTTTGAAGCAATCTTTCTTTGTTCCCATCCAAAAGGTCCCAAAATGTCCCACTTGAGTGCTTCGAAGTACTTAAAAAAGTCGAAGGCGTTTGTCCAGCAGTGGAACCAACACTTTTTGGTGCACAAAAATGTGGACGACTTGCTAAATCCCGACATTTGCAGAGCTACCTCGAAACAGGAGGACTTGGTTATAAAGAGGATTTTCGCTGCTAATCCAGCCATATCCTTGAAAGCAGCTAGACAAAAATTGGCTCGAAAGGGCATAAATGTCTCTCTGAACCGTTTGAAGGAGTTTTAGATCCAATTTCGACCAACGACGGCAAAACCCTTACTAACTGCAAAGCAAATAAAAAAACGCCAAGAGTGGGCAACTGAACATGTGGATGACGATTGGAGTCATCCACCAAGTGGGGTTCACAGACGAATCCTCCTTTTGGATGACAAACACTATTAAGCGTGCTTGGTCGGTAAGATGCTCCAGCGATCATTGAAACATCCAGGAAAGGTTCATGTTTGGGGATGCTTCACAAAACAAGGATTTGGCAAATTAATCATGTTCACGAGAAATTTGGATGCCAACTTCATGACCACGATATACCGTCGTGGACTTATGCCATCAACGGATATGTGGTTTGGGGCAGGAAGCCGAGATTGGGTTCTTCAAGAGGACAACGACCCAAAACATCGCAGTCGCTTGGGTAGCAGTTGCAAACTTATGAAGTTAAAACTACGTGGAAAAAAGATACGTTCAATAAATCATTTGAAACGGATTCTTAGGGTAATATGACGAAGTTTAACACGGTCATATCCTGAAAAATTAGTCGATAGCATGCATTTCCGTTGTAATGAAATTACAAAGAATGGTGGCGGCTGGACGCTATATTAATATATTTGCGCAATGAATAATTAATCATTTCAAGACGCTGTGGACTTTTTTGTTTAAGATACCTTAATTTTTTCAGTGACTTAAGCCGATTGCTTTCTTGTTGAAACTACTGTAAGTTTCTTGCAAAATACTGTATCAAAAAAAAACTGTTTCTGATTGGACCATCGAGAGAGAATTTACAGAATTTTTTTAAGAATCTACTTCCGAAGTTTTAATTATCAATAGAGAAAAGTATTTTATTGCCAGTAATTATAGGTGTGAGTGTGATTATAGGTGTGGCCAGAGTGATTAGGATGAGATATTTTTGGCGTCGATTTCATTATACTTATTGATTCTATATCTTGAAAACCCCTTGACCCTGCACCTCCACTTTCTTTAGCAAAAAGTAATCTAAAAACTTACAAATGAACATTTACGTTAATATAAAAACGAAAACAATCTCAACAAATCCCCAACAACGTAAGCCCACACCAACAAATAGCACAGACACATGAATATCACAGAAAAACTAACACCAAGACATCATCAAATACTACAACCTAAAATATACTTATAAATATCATTGTACACTTGGTTGAACTCATTAAAACCATTATTATTGAAGTACCCACTAAAACCCTCAAGCTTTCCATTTTCGACTTGCCACCCCGAAAATAGTCGACTTTACTTACCCCGATACTATTCAAGAGCACACAACACCCCTCGAACAAACCAGAAATCGATCAAGTGATGGAACAGAGCCTATCAGGAAGACCAATGATAAGCAGATACACCTTGTTTCAGAGGTCCACCTGAGATATAAGAGATTGTGACACCGCTACAAAGAAAATAAAAGTATAACATTCAATGCAAATTCTCAGCCCTAGTCTAATGAGAGAATTTGGAAACATAACTCAGCATTTTCTCTTAAATCGAAATTTATTGAATACGATTTTTATTTCGATTAGTTAGCGGGAAAACTTATTCGCAGTAGAAATTGAAAATAATATCTATTGAATTTTTATTAATTAATGAATTTAATTTACTTTTTCTACTTGATGACAATGAAATTAACTCAGAAATACAAATTTAAAGATGATTAAATGTGTTTTTTATAAGTATAACGTCAAAAGTAAAGCGTTAAAGCTACAAAGAAGCTAACAGTCACTGTTAAAAATATCAAGAACAACCACAACAAAACACTATGACAATTTCTAATGAATTTCATGCCATTGATTTGTTGTATACATAAACTTGAAAAATGTTTTATGCTTTCTGAATAAAAAAGAGACTTTTCAATCATTGTTGCAAATTCTAATGACTTTTGATCAGTGCAATGTGTTAAAAATGTGACTCAAGTTAAATGCTTATAAATAAATTATAAAATCATAAATATTTAATTATTCAGAAGCGGAAAAATTTTCCCCATACAACAAATAGAAACAAAAACAAATGTTTACATTTTTGACACAATATAAGATTTGTTAACATAGTTTGGCTTTTTATTAATATACAATTTATAAAAATTTATTCAAACATCAGACAATCAACGCTTCATTAAAATGAATTAATTATCCAGAGATCTGTAATCTGAATGATTTACAAATTCATTAAAATCAGCAAAGATGAGGTCAACGTCACCATATCGTCACCACTCCTTTGATTATTTATAGCCTAGCAAAAGAAAGCTGTCAATGAGATTTGAAATTAAAATAATTTCACACTATCTGTAAAAACATAACAATATAAACACTTCTCTCGCAGATAACTCATGGAGGTCATTAAAAGTTAAAGGAAAAATATAAAAAAAATATATACATAAGAAATATGAGATATTTCAAATATAAATTGCAAAAACAAAAGCTTTTTTAAGTTTAACGAATTGCTAAAGTTTCTGTCTTAATATCTCCAACTACTACTTATCGTATGGTAAGTTAGAAAAAACTGCTCAGCCTAACTGTTGGAATTTTCTGTTCTGATAGTCGTCTGCGGGGTGTTTCACTGCTTCACCACAATTCCCTGATCGCTACATTGTTGAAAATCTATATCATTGACAGCTGTAAGTACAATGCTTTTCACGATCCAGGGCAGCTCTGTCAATATTACAGTGCGTTCTTCGATTTTCTGTCTGTGCCGAGATTTGAAGCCAGGCACCCTGTGTAGCAGTCGAGCACTCTACCAACTACGCCACGGTGACCACCATAGATCTGGAATTTGTATGTTCGAGCAAATCGGATGCCCAATATTTTGGATTTATCAATCTGAATTTTTTACTTGAAATTTCTAAACCAAATGCCATTTGAATGGCATATCGGCGTATGAATGCATAAATAGGCATGTGTCATTTGCAAATTTTGTAGATTCTTATGCTGACTCCCATGTCAATCTTCTCACGAGTTTAACACTTAGAACACTAAATGCAATTTAAAAATCTTTTCTCAACTTTCCGAACAACTCAATAGGATATATAGGTAGCCAGTGGAAAATACCATATTTTAAAATAGTTTCAATTTGGTTTTAACAACTACGTTTTGAGCGAATTTACATATACCGTAGTTTCAACAAGAAAGCAATCGGCTTAAGTCACTGAAAAAATTAAGGTATCTTAAACAAAAAAGTCCACAGCGTCTTGAAATGATTAATTATTCATTGCGCAAATATATTAATATAGCGTCCAGTTGCCACCATTCTCTGTAATTCCATTACAACGGAAATGCTAATGCTATCGACTAATTTTTCAGGATATGACCGTGTTCAACTTCGCCATATTACCCTAAGAAGCCGTTTCAAATGATTTATTGAACATATCTTTTTTCCACGTAGTTTTAACTTCATAAGAGCCCAAACATTTTCAATCGGATTCGCATCTGGCGACTGTGAGGGACAATCCAATGGAGTTATGCCGTTTTCCTCTTTCCAACTGCTACACAAGCGACTGCGATGTTTTGGGTCGTTGTCCTCTTGAAGAACTTAATCTCGGCTTCCTGCCCCAAACCACATATCCATTGATGGCAGAAGTCCACGACGGTATATCGTGGTCATGAAGTTGGTGTCCAAATTCCTCGTGAACATGATTAATTTGTCAAATCCTTGCCTGGATGTTTCACTGATCGCTGGAACATCTTACCGACCAAGCACGCTTAATAGTGTTTGTCATCCAAAAGGAGGATTCGTCTGTGAACACCACTTGGTGGATGACTCCAATCGTCATCCACATGTTCAGTTGCCCACTCTTGGCGTTTTTTTAATAAACTTTGCAGTTGGTAAGGGTTTTACCGTCGTTGGTCGAAATTGGATCTGAAACTCCCTGGTTTCTTATTGTATTCAGAGAGACTTTATGCCCTTTCGAGCCAATTTGTGTTTAGCAGCTTTCAAGGATATGGCTGGATTAGATTCGGAAATCCTCTTTATAACCAAGTCCTCCTGTGTCGAGGTAGCTCTGCAAATGCCGCGATTTGGCAAGTCGTCCACATTTTTGTGCTACAAAAAGTGTTGGGCCCAATGCTGGACAAACGCCTTCGACTTTTTTAATTACTTCGAAGTACTCAAGTGGGACATCTTGGGACCTTTTGGATGGGAACAAAGAAAGACTGCTTCAAAACGTTTCCCGTATACGGAACTCATTTCTTAAATATGCTCTTGAGACGATAATGGTATGTTCTATAATGGACTGTTTCTACAATTACATTGCGAAATTTACAATGAAATCAAGTTTTTCGAAAATCAAGGCCAACTTGATATTCAAATTATTTCATGCGAAAAAGCCAATTGCTTTCTTCTTGAAAGTACTTATGACAAATTACACACCCAATCCGATTCAATAGTTTTAACCCACTCCTCCTCAACAGAGACTCAAAGCCTCAACAGAGATCCAAAAACTCAACAGCAAGCCAAACTAGCAGTTAGTTTATTGAATAATAGGTCGTGAAATCTCTCATACCAGCATAATACTTCAAATAACATATTGCACATTGATTACCAACCAAAGCGATACTTTACCGAAATCTCTCTTGAGTTATAAGCATTTAAAATGTTATATTCCCATACTTGCCAAGGCAAAGTACAAGGTGGGGTAAAAGTCATAATGTGAATTGGCTGTCAATTTATTAAAAAAAAAAAATTTTCCTGGAAAAAAAATTGTCACGGAAAGTGCGTGTAAAATTGATGGCATTGAGCTGGTGCACATTTGTGCTTGTTTTACGCCTTTTTTAATTGTTGTTAGCAAAATATCTGATTTCTTCTTCAGTGATGGCTTTCAAGACTTACAAGGTTTGTGGCTTGTTGTGGTAAATGCGATATTTAAAAAGGCAGCTCCGGCGACCTGGCCGGCCAGTTAAAATCACCAAAACGGGAGATTACACGGCCCGGAAATTTGTGTTTCACAAGATTTGCTTGTTGTCAACTAATTCTCTATCTGTCTACAACACAAATGTCAAAGTACAATGACATTTGACGCCATTTTTAGCAATTAATTAGCACATTGATATTATCACATTACTTTTGCCCCACCTTAGACATGCTCATTTTTTTTAGCTATAAAAAGCCATTTCAATGCTGCGGATAAGAATGCAATAGAGACATTTATAAAGACACATAGATTACAGAGAAAAACTCATAAATGATATTCATTGAGTGGGCGTGGCACTCCTCACAAAAGCAAGTACTATGTTCTACAGCCAAGTATGTGAAAAATATACGAAGAACAATAGCAAACATCGAGGAAAACTGGCAATATTCACTCGCATTTCTATCCGAATAATTTAAAATAACATAATAATTTAAAAAGCTTAAACTTGGTTTGAGTCTCTTTAAGTAAATAAGAAGACTTCCTTTTTAGAAAAGAATTTATATTCGACTATTATTTTCTATTTACATACAGACATACATACATACATATGAATGTACATATAACATTACAAATGTGGAAAAGGAATATGAAATAAATGAATGTAAATTAAAGGCAAATGACATTTTTATTATGCGTAATGATGATTGCAGTGACCGAACGAAGGCGAGTGAGCGAGCTCCTCAAGACCAATTATGCGATAGTATTTACATTGGACCGCAGAAGGGCATAAATGACATAAATACATACATACATACATACGACTATATACAGTGGCGAGCATAATTGGATACATAAGAGAATATCTTTGGGTTACGATAAATAGCCAAGAAAGTTGAGTGATCAAAAAAAAAAAAAAAAAAAAAAAAACGCATTAAAGTTTATACACATTCTATTTGGAAAAATGTCTGCACAAATTATAAACTTACGGGTTCAATAAACATTATTCGATCTGAAAACAGAGCCGGGTGATCGTTGTGGCGTGGTTGGTAGTGCGTTGGGCTGCTACTCAGAATGTCCAAGGTTTAAATCTCGGCACAGGCAAAGTCAAAAAGGAGAAAATATTTCATTTTTTTTCAAGGCACAAAATAGCCATAAAATTATAGGTCCCCTTCCATTCATGTACATACATACAAAGATAACATACACAACATGAGTGGATGCGAAAAAGATCAGCCTATTCCCTCCATGGGCTGTTGTGCCATTAAAAGAAAGAAGAAGAAGAAAAAACAGAGCTGATGGCTCTATGATAAAAATTTCGGAATTTCAAGACCCATGAACGGCCTTTAAATATTATCTGATTTAAATTTTTCTCGAATGGGTTTAAACTTTTCTGCGCTTTTTCTATTTTATTTCTCAACTTTCTAGGCTATTTTTATCGTAATCCAAAAACGTTCTCTCAAGTATCCATCATGCTCGCCACTGTTAATAAATTGTGTGGGCATTTGTTTATTGGAGTAAAAGTTCTTATCAGTGAAAAAGAGCAAGAGAGAAATGGATAGAGCAAGCTGTAAATACAGCTTGAACAAAATCGGCAGCTTACTCCAAAAGTAGATAAGGTAAAGCGTAAATTTACATAAGAAAAGAAAGAAAAAATAAAAACAATAAACAGAATTGGAATACAAAAAACAGAGGCAAACAAAGAAAAGAAGGAAGTAAAGACCAAAAACGAAACAAAATTAAAACGGGGCTCGTGCTTCGCCTTTTGTTTGTTTTAAGGGGGACAATGGAATCAAAGAAAATAAATTTTTAAAATCAACAATAACAACAACAACCATAGAAGAAGACGACGACGACGAAAAAAAAAACAATGTAATATTGTCATTCTCATATTGTGCACGCTCGCTCGGCTCACTGTCTGTTACAATAGCAACAACAATAGGAACACCACTTGCAAGCTGCTGCGTACATTTAGCTCATGAGTCACCAATGACAGTAGCAGCAGCAGCAGCAGTAGCAGCAGCAGTGGCACCATCATCGTTGACGTCGCCGTCATCGTCATCGCTGTCGTCAGCATCAGCTTAGTAAGCCCCACACACAAAAGCAGAGAGCAAAAGAGTAGCTATAAGTAGCAAAGCGATGCGTAAGAGTCTCTGTTGCGTCGTTGCTTTTCCTCTCTGCTCTCCTCGCACTCTCTCTTTCATATCAAGACTTTTTTACACGAGGAGATCATTTTGTATATTTTTTAATTGTTTTTTTTTGCATCTGTATCTTTTATTAGCTCACATACACACACAATACACACATATACTGAAATTTACATATTCGACAAAGAAGCTCAATAGAGTTAGTCATTTTTATATGCATATGTTTATGTACATATTTTAGCCAACATAAATCATACAAAAGTACATTATTGTTTGTGGTTTTTTGTTGTTGTTCCATCTTCTTGGTTTAAACTATTCACTAAATATTATCCAGGTATCTTTTTTGCACAGCTCTCTGACATTTTCGCTTTATGAATTCTTTCTCATGGCTTAGTTTCCTTTACTTGAAGCGTTGTAATTGCTGCGCTCTATTTTACATCTTATTTTGATATTTTGGTACTTTCTAATTACATATGTCAACGTACACCAGAAGCAGCTTATATCTTTAAAAGTAATTGTGAATTACGAAGGTATGTATACTTTATCTAATAACTAGACTAACTTGAGGAACAGCAAAAATTAATGAAGCCGTATTCTGCTTACTTTTCCAACATTCGATGGTCTTTGGAGACAGCTAGGCCATCAAATTGCCTTCCCGGCTTCCACCCCGAACTTGTTGGCACTAAAGGTAACAGAGGTTTGACAACATAAAGGTGCAGAAATAATGGCACTCTCTCATGAAGAAAGTGGATGAAAGACAAGACCTTAGAAAAATGGCAGCATAAATGAGAGAACACAAAAAATCGTCCAAGAGCAAATAGGCTAATTCCACACATGAAAAAATTCTGTAAACAGAAAATAAGGAACTTCTATCCTGGACCAAATCGATGAGGGCTTGCTTCGATTTGGTAATGACATTTGTTTGTAGATACGGTTTGCTGAGCCTCTACATATACTCTCGAAATACCGTGCCACGGAAGAAGTCATTAACCAAGGACTGACAACGTCGTAAACTACATGTTACAAAGCTTAGGAAGGAGGGATAGCAAGAGAATGGCAACAGTGATCAATGACGTACAGCTTGACGTTGATCCAACCCCCCTCGTTGAAATACCGAGAGGTAGTCCCATGAAATATATACTACAATGTTTCAACCTCCCAACACAAAACAAAAAACACTCCTATTTAGTAGGCTATAAAATATTAGGTGAAACCGTCGACGGCGACAGGGTTGAATAATTTTTTTATTCGAGAAAACGCTTAACAGTTGAAAAAACAGCACTTGTACTTTACTTTACTTTACTTTTCATGGCACAACAGCCCATGGAGGGCCTAGGCCGAGATTTTCGCATCCGCTCATGATGTTCGTGTTATATTTGTGCACGAATGGAAGGGACCTACAGTTTAATGCCGAATCCGAACGGCGAAGTGAAAATCTTTTCATAGCAATTTTTACTCTTGTAGGTTTGCCATTGCCTGCCAAGAGGTGGTGGTGTGTTTTTTTATTATATAATAGCATAGTTATTCAAAATAACTCCATCTCTCACAAAAAAAAAAGAAGCATTTTCAAAGGCTCTACAAAGAGAGAGTAGTTTTCAGAAAGAAACTTTATTACTTCGGTGAACTGTCATCAATGTTTTCTTTATACAATAGATTTTACAAATGATGAAATTTTACTTACTTACTTACTTTTAATGACACAACAGCCCATGGAGAGCCTAGGCCTAGCCTTTCGCATCCACTCATGTTGTGCGTGTTATATTTGTACAGGAATGGAAGGGACCTACAGTTTAATGCCGAATCCGAACGGCGAAGTGAAAAGCTTTTCATAGGCAATTTTTACTCTTGTAGGTTTGCCATTGCCTGCCAAGAGGTGGTGCCGTGTAGAAAAAAAATTTTATCTACTTTTTGATTTTGCCTGTGCCGAGATTCGAACCCCGGACAATCTACGTAGCAGTCCAATGCACTAATCGTTCATATCAAAACATTTAAATATATCATACGAGTACCTCAGCTCAGCACGCCTTCATATACTTGTTCACTTGTATTGGAAGTACATGAAATGTAATGTTTTTGTTAAAACTCGTTAATTGAAATGTGGGCGGACGACTTGGTCATTGCAAAATATCAATACAAATTCACACACTGAAAGTGCATTGAACTAACAGTTACACATTTGCTTCAAACTTAATTGAAATCAATGGACTGATATTTTTCAAGGCTAGTAATAGCAAACAAATCAATAAGTGTTAAATCTGCAATTGCAAAGTTAAATAAAAGCTATAGTTACACTTTTACAAGTTTTGTTGCTTGATTTTGAACTACATACGCGTGTGTTTAATATTTGCTTTTGGTGTGGCGTGTGATTAATTTATGGTACTCTTAAGCCAGAGATTACTTACTTATTTAACTGGCACTACAACCGATGATCGGTCTTGGCCGCCTCTAGAAAGATTCGCCAGTCGCCTCTGCATGGCACGCGCTGGCGCCAGTTGATAAGGCCAAGTGCAGTCAGAGGTTGCTGTTATATAATTACGTCAAAATCTTAAAAATTTTCTGGAATATTGAAATTAGGAGTTTTATTATTTTACTATTGATGATATCATTAATTTTGGGGTTTTTCTCATTCAAAGATTTAAGGGTGATTTCACCGCTTGTAAAAGCACATTACTTTACTTACTTTACTTTTAATGGCACAACAGCCCATGGAGGGCCTAGGCCGAGCTTTCCACTCATGTTGTGCGTCTTATATTTGTACATGAATGGAAGGGATCTACAGTTTAAAGCTGAATCCGAATGGCGAAGTGAAAAGCTTTTCATAGCAATTTTTACTCTTGTAGGTTTGCCATTGCCTGCCAAGAGGTGGTGCCGTGTAGAAAAACTATTTTTTCTACGTTTTGATTTTGCCTGTGCCGAGATTTGAACCCTGGACACTCTGCGTTGCAGTCCAACGCACTACCACTACGCCACAGCGACCACAGTAAAAGCACATACATATATTTAATTCTAAATCAAACAGGTGCTTTTGTGAAACGCGGTTGGCGAATGACGACCTAGCTTATAAGTTGTAAATTTAAGTCAATTCCGAAGGCTACAGTGGCAAAAAAACAAATTTCTATGGGCTAACTACCCATTCTACTAAACTTCTAAGAACTACCAGATTGATATGATTTGTAGATGCTTTATATTCCACAAGAGATTGCGATTTTTATATTTTCGTTATTTTATGAAAAGATTCCAAAATTTTTCGGAAAGTGGAAAAATGTTGAAAAATGTATGTGTACACAGAAGTTGCCTTATGCTCCATATTATTTGCATTATTTTTGTTCACAACATTTTAATATTGCCAGAAATCCCATTACAATGGAAACTATTACAATTGGGACTTATTCGCAAATCATAATAGAAAATTAATATAATCATTAAGATAAATGAAAAATTATTTACATTCTTAAATTGTAGAACACACAAGAAGTCATCAAGATCAAAGATAATTCAGGAATAACTTTTTTTCAATATTGCAACTAAATTTAACATTTTTCTATGCATTGGTTGATCTATTTTTTGCTATTCAAATGTAATATGCATGACTAAAATGAGTTTGAAAAGTATCAATAAAATTACTCACCATTCAATATATTCGGTCCATCGAATTCGTCTTGATCTAATTCCTGTGCCAAATCGGCCAAATCAATGCCACCGGCAGCCATCATTGCACCAAGACCTAAAGCAGCTAAATTACCATCATCCGAACCGCCAGTAGGTGAGCCAAGTTTATCCTTTTGTATGACGACATCCACATTACCCAAACGCATTAATTCTGCCATTATTGTGAATGCAGTTGTGATTGTTGTTGCAGCAGTCGTTGTTGTTTTATGGAATTTTTATGAATCAATAATCGATTCGGAAAAGAGAGAAAAATAAATTCTTTTTAAACGAAACACCCAAAACGACGGCACGCCGCACAAAACCGAAATGTTTGGCACGCGCTTTCGTTAGTAATTTATATTATTTTTATGCCTTCAGAAATGATGATGGCCAGACACCAAAAGCGACAACAGCAATAGCAGCAACAAAGATGACGATAATGATTATGATGATGATGATGATGTTAATTAATAATGTAGTTTATAGTGTTACCGATGATGACGTGAAAGTAGCGATGAACAGCGACGACACACACTCGATGACGTTATATTTCGATGATAGATCTACTTGTCTATTTTGCTGATGATGGTGTGAATGCTGGTGGTAATGAAAGAGTAGCAGCAGCAACAACAAACAAACAAGAGTAATAGTTGTTGAACTGCAAAAGAGAATGCATGATAAAAGCGTGTACTATCGAAATTAAATGTTAAAGGAACTGGCACAGAAGCAAACGAAAACATCATAAAGGAATAAACAAAATTGATTCAACTTTGATAAATGATGATGGCCAAAAAGTTGAATGAAACATAAACAAAGAATCAGAATATAGTTAAAAACAAAATGCAATGGAAAAGAACATAGAAAAATAGAATGACAACAAAGGAAGAAGAAAGTAAATAAAAGAAAATAAAAAGGTGAGGCTTTGCTGTCATATGTGAATGAATGTTAGGATGACGGCGATGAAGAGTTGGGTGTACACATGAATGTCAGCCAGGCATGCAGACAATCACTACACATTAATAAATATAAGCACCACATGCATGCCAGGCAGACAGACAAACAGGGGCGGTGGCGGAAACTGAATATGTGAATTATATTTTTCCTTCCAATAACATCTATTATAATAACATATGTAAATAATAAAAGCAACTAAAATACAGTCGGTAGCGGTACCCGTCGCGACTCAGTCTGCGCCAGCGTAGAAAACAAAAGAATAAGAATAAAAAAAAGGCCACAACCCCAACAAAGATATGATACGTACACACACACACACAATAAGAAAAAACGAAAGTGAAGAAAAAAAAAGTGTAGGTATTAACTTTTGGAAAATGTCTACGAATAGTTGCAACATCCATTAAACTCACCACACTTGTACACTTTTCCCGTACACTTTCGATAATATTTAATAACTTTTTGTTGCAATTTTTGCATATAAATTAACAAATAAAAACTACAGTTCTTTTTCAACGACAGCGGCAGCGTCGGCTGCAACTAACAAAAAAAAATAATAATCGTCGCGCTCCTCTCAGTCGACGTCTGTGTTTATTGAACTGAGCTATTGCTGCGCTGCTTTTGCAATTAATTGAACACTCAACTTGAACTTTCCTTTCCACTTTCAGCACTTAATTCACATTTCGATTCATATACTTTTACAACTTCACAAGTTTTTTAACAAACTCTTATTAATTTTTCAGTATAAAACCGCTGCTATACATCTTTTTCGACTGAAAATTTTAGTTGGAAAAACTTTTTCCTCCGTAGTATTCTCCAACTGCTTTCTGCTGCCAAACTTCGAATTAGAACGGAGCACACATAAAATGCAAATGAGAATAAAGAGAAAAAGAGATTAAGTAGGGATGCATTATTTTTTACTATATATGAACATAGTATTTTGAAAAGGAAATGTGAAAAATAACGATATCTTAAATATTTTTGCAATATTGTTATACTTTCTTGAAATGTTTTATTTTACTAAATAGAATATTCCCGGATCTTCAATAAGTAATGAAATTATAAAGCAAATATTGCTACGCATTAGTGCAACTGTACAACTAAAACCAAATTCAGAACAGTGTTGCTAACTTTGATGACTCCTTATTGGGGGAAAAATCTCCAATTATAGACTTCGTAAGTAAAAAATGCTTGATTTCTTAATTTTTTGCTTTTGAAATAGCAAATAGCCTAGAAATAGCATTTAAAAAAGTTTTTTTTTTATTAATTTTTTATTTGTCATCCAAAAACAACAAGATATAAAATCTTATAATTAAAGTGCCAGTTATCAATGAGTTGATTGGTTATTAAGACAATTTGACTTATGAATAAATAATTATATGAATAAAATTTGGAATACAAAATTAAAATTTAAAACAATGAAAATCAATCAAATTGTACAAAAACAAAAATAAAAAATTGTGTGCGCTAATGGGACGCCCTTCAGAAGCTAACCTCTTCCGCACGTTTGCGTTTTTTCAGGCGCTACTTTTGATAGAGGGCGCTGCCCATCATTTCTGTGAAAAAAATTATTTTTTCGAAATCGAAATTATAACAAACTTGGAAAACACAATGTGAATTGAATCATTTATACAATAGAGTTTTGGAGGGAAAAAAATACGACAGCAGCTTAAATGTATGTAAAATTGATTTGAAAAGAAAAAGAAAAATTTTTAAATAAATCTGGTCGAAATGCCTCAACGATACCGTGCCAAATAATTGCTACTTCATGTCGGCCCAAATTTGGAAGGACATCAGACGCAAGAGACTTTTTGAAACTTTAATATGTTCAGTATTGTTTTAAATTGTAATTTAAAGTTAAAAAAAGATATGTGATTAGTAAAGGGTGATTTTTATAAGAGTTTAGTTTTAGAAAATGAAAAATACACAGAAATTTTAGAAAAGTGAATGAAATTTTTATTTGGATCGATAAATCAATTCCTGCCATTTACTTTTTAAAGATAATTTCACTTAAATGTTTCCCGTGGCTACGCTTCTAGTGGTCCATTCTGAAGGTCCAATTTTGGCACATTTTTTCACACATTTCGGCCAGAATCTCACCAATGACGCGTTCAATGTTGGCTTCCAAAGCAGCAATTGTGTTTGGCTTGTCCCTTTAGACAAGAGACTTAACATAGCTCCACAAAAAATAGTTTAACGTGGTCAAATGACACGATCATGCTGGCCAATCCACTGCACCAAGACGTGAGATTAACTTACTTTACTTTTAATGGCACAACAACCCATGGAGGGCCTAGGCCGAGCTTTTCGCATCCACTCATGTTGTGCGTGTTATATTTGTACATGAATGGAAGGGACCTACAGTTTAATGCCGAATCCGAACGGTGAAGTGAAAAGCTTTTCATAGCAATTTTTACTCTTGTAGGTTTGCCATAGCCTGCCAAGAGGTGGTGCCGTGTGGAAAAATTATTTTTTCTACTTTTTTTGATTTTGCCAGTGCCGAGATTCGAACCCCGGACACTCTGCGTAGCAGTCCAACGCACTACCACTACACCACAGCGACCACTGCTCACCAAATTGGCCTCTCAATTGATGCATGGTTTCGCGTGCAGTGTGGCATGTGGCATCGTCCTGTTGGAACCACATGTCGGCCGAGTCCAATTCTAGCATTTTCGGCCAAAAAAAGTGTTATAATCGAACGGTGCCTTTCTCCATTGACCATAACGTTGCGGCCTTTATCGTCTTTGAAGAAGTACGGCCCAATGATGCCGCTTGCCCATAAACCGCATCAAAAAGCTCATTTTTGGGGATACATTGTTAGCTACTGAATTGCCTCTGGCTGGTCTTCACTCCAAATACGGCAATTTTGCTTATTCACGTATCCATTGAGCCAAAATGAGCCTCGTCGCTAAATGGACGTAGCTTGCGAAACACTTTTCACAACGGCGCATGAATTTTGATAATAAATTTCAATAATTTGCAAACATTGTTCAGGCGTAAGTCTATTCATGATGAAATGACAAACCGAACTGAGCATAAATCAAGTGACAGCTGTTAAAAAGACCAACTCCGAAAAAAGTATTGCCAGATTAAAACACACACTTCTAAAAAAAACACCCTTTATATGGCTCCAAAACTTTAGGCAGAGATGCAAATTGATACGCTTAGTTATGATTATAATCCAGTCGTTGATTAATGCAACTGGAATTAAGAAATTAGAAGAACAAATATTTTGTCCTTAATAAAATAAACAAACAGTCGAAAAGTCAAATACGTTACATTATTTTTAATCGGTTAAAATATGGCAACACTCCCAACGGTCTCTCTATACATCCAATACAAGTGTGGAACACAGACACACACAAGCACATGTGCGCGAGAGCATTTCAGACTTCGAATATACCATGCTTACTTCTCAATACGAGAAGTACGAGTTTTTTCATCCAGCATAGTTTAAGTAGTTTACGCTTAGTTACGATTATAATCCATTATAAACGCGATTTTGAATAATTTTATGTTAGGACTCTTCTGGAGCCTTTAATTAGTACAACAGTCGTATCTACTTTACTCTTTACAATGAGCGCACAAGTAAAACTTTGGCTTTAATCGTCACGAACAATACTTGGCGCATAAAACATTATCTCCGACACTAATAAAACTGAAGAGATCCATTAAAAATAAATAAATGTTTTAATTTTAAGTGAGTGAGAATGAGTGTTGAGAATAATTCATAATTTTAGTAATACATTGACTCCAATTTGTAAAATTTAAAAAATTAAATTTTAAGATAATTTAGCTTTATTGCCATTAAAAAAAACAAAAACGTATAGCCGCTACACAGTAAAGAAATGAAACGTCTTTATATCTGCATTTTCTCTCTACCTTCCTTGCTCCGTCTTACTACCGTATACTTACATGCATACAAACTCTCGATACGCACAGCCTTATGGAGAGAGGTAGGTATATGTCGTCCCCTCAATAAAACAATAGTGTATACGCACGCATAACTGATTGTAAATGTGGTCAAAATTTTATGAAATTCTACTGCCACAAAGTGTGGGTCAAAAGATCAATTGTCAAATTAGCGTAGAATTGGGAGACTCCGAGTGGCAAACAATTGACATAACGAAACGAAAGAGGAAGAAATCAACCACTTATAACTGTGATATCCGAAATTTGTGCCCTAAATTTAAGGAACACCGACCATATCATCCTTAAAGTACAATAATCTTAAGGGGCTGTGTACCAAAAATGTCATTCCCAAAGAATGTCATTCTTTTTATCTTAATCTTCAACCCGGGGGAAATAAAAATAGTTTGGATGAGCCTGATGTGGGGGAGGATATTTCCGTAGATAAATATTGATGAATATTGCCTTTTATTCATGTATTTTTTAATTAATTAAAACTGTGTAAAAATGTCTTTGAAATACCAAAAAATGACTGTGAAATATGAATAAAATGGATTGTTAAGCACGAATACTTTGTTTTAAGTACTGCATGAACAGTCGTCCGACAATTTAAAAGTATTTCGTGATAAATGGTGTATAAGATTCAAATAAAATAGTGTATACCATACAAAATAAAATAGTGCATAATGATTTTCATACATATTATAAAACAAATAAAATAACCTAAGTGACATCTTGGCACTTTGAATCCCATTTATTTGCTATTAAAGTTTTACTTGTCAGTTGTAAATTAATGAAATATCATCTACTAAGTAGTAGCCTGATTATTCCACAACACATTTAAATGACCACAACTTAAAAACATCGATTATTTTCTGAAATATTACTGTTTTCCCAGATGTCTTTACTTTACTTTACTTTTACTTACTTTTAATGGCGGGCCTAGGCCTAGCTTTTCCCAGATGTCTAATAACACAAAAACTTTCAACTCCATCATCTCGAAATGGCAAAAAAATCATACACTATTGTTTTATTAAGGGGACGATGTATTTTGTTTCTATTTTATTGAGTATAGAGGATTTCATGATGGAATTTTTGTTTCGTTCTCTCCTCGCTTTAAGAATTTCATTCGTATCGCGCGTAAAGAGAATTCGCTTCAAAAATCTTTGCCCAATTTCTACTGCATGGGAATATGACGAAGGCTCATAGTAGCTTTCAGTAGATATTACAGAAATCCTGGGATTATAGAATAAATTCTATTTTACGGCTAATAAAAGAAATGACTATACATGTACTTTGATTCTGCGTTATTGAAATAATTAATTAAATATTTTTATTACATTTTATTTCACTGTACACAATATTAATATTAAAATTACTACTATATTAGAATTGGTTTAAATTTTATTAAATGACTAGGATTTTCACACTATACAAATGTTAATACATTTATTATTTATTACACAATAAAAAAAAAAAAAAAGAAAAAGTAAATAAATATTTCTCGATATTTGGTTTGTTTTTTTTAGTAACTAATACAAAAGGTAAAAACAAAAATACAATTTAAGTACTTAGGGTAGCACAAAAAAAACAAACATAATAAGGAATAACTTAAAATTAACTTGTAGTTAATAAAACAAAAACTTTTTATTTCAAAAGTGAAAATAAAATTTCAAGTATTTAAGTGTTTAATGGGATGCTTAACTAATAAATAAAACTTATTTTCTAGTTGAACAACGACAACAAATTAAAATATGGCAAAATTATATTTGGTTTCGTATTTTGTTACCAACGACAAATACTCGCACGTAGATAAGTATAAAAATTTTTATTATTTTTGGTTGGCTTAGCAGCTGCATTTCTTTGTAAATATTTGAAAGTGAAAAGAAAATCGCTTATATGCTATATATTAATAAAAATAAAAATATGAAAGCAATATGCAAAGACATATTTATTTTGAATTTGTTTACGATAAAGACTAGATTAGGAACCACATTTGTACATTTTCTAATAATAAATACATACGATTTATAAAAAAGAAATAATAATTAAACCAAGATAAACAAAAACACTTCAATGTGAACACCAAACCAATAAATAAATTGAAAAGAAACAAAAAACAAAACTCAAAGTAACTTCATAAATTAAATTAAACACATTAGTTTACATTAGACAAGAGACAAAATACTAGAAAATAATTCTTTTGTTTTTGTGCACGTCGTAAGTACTACACGCGACATACTTATATATAAAATGCATAAATAATTTATGTAAGGAAGAAAAATAATGTATAATTCTTTTAACTATATCTACAAATAATAGTTAGACATAAGTACATATTAATTAAGTACTATCTTTCAAGTTGTTGCCAGGACGCAGCAGAAAAGTATCCATGTTTTCACTGCATTAGCATTATCAGTGAATAATGAATGCCTTGAAATCGGTCACTTCGTCATATTCGTCAGCCTCTTCCTTTTCGTTACAAAGAAACGCCTTGCCATCATCCTGCTCAGCTTCATCTCCGACAACAACTTCATTAAAATCGACATCGTCTTCTGCATCGGACTAGCTGCTACTTGTTGGTGTTTGCAAGCCATTCACTTTGCCTGGAAAATGGCACGGACACGCTGGCGTTGGATTGTATCCCCCATTCGAATCGAGGTTCTTTGTCATTTTCTTCCAATATTCAATTTGTGCTTTTATCAAATCAATTTTCAGCTTACGTTCCTCAATTGCCAGCGAGATGAGGTAATCATTATTTTGGTTGTTCATCAAATTATTATTGTTGTTGTTGTTGTTGTTAATATTATTGTTATGGTTACCATTGTGATTGTTGCCCATCATACCGAATTTCATTTTCGAATGTCCATAACTATTGGCCGCATTTAAATTCATCAACAATTGATTTGTACTATTGCTGAGATGGTGATGATGATGATTGGTGTGCGAATTGCTTGAATGGACACCACCACCACCACCACCACCACCACGGTGTAACGTGGGTAACGGTGGCTCTGGTGGATGCACTGCACTTAGACCCAAACCATTGAGTAGTAAATGTTGCGCTTGCTGTTCTGCGGTAATTTGACGATTATTGCTGCTGCTATTGCTGGTGTTGGCAATGTTGTTGTGGTTGTTGTTGCTGCTGCTGCTACCACTACTGTTGTTGTTGCTGGCGCTGTTGTTATTGCTACTGCTGCTATTACCATTGGCATGGGTAATGCTCAACGCTGAATTATTGCCGTTTTGTAATGCTTTGAGATTGGCCAAACTTCCGATACTTCCAACGCGTATGCCGCCTATGTTTTGTATTGTAATTTCGGGTTGCTGTTGTTGTTGTTGTTGTTGCGTTTGTTGGTGTTGTGCACTCAGCTGCAAATGTTGATTTTGACGTTGATTTTGTAATTGTTGCTGCTGCTGCTGTTGTTGTGTTAACGGCGGTTGGCGCAAATCAGTCGCAAATATTTCATCATCCTCTTCCTCCAGACACACCTCGGGAATATCTTTGGGACTGAGACAATCATCGTCATCATCATCGTCCATGCCATTTTGTGACTGCTCATTGTCGCTGATATCTTCAGATTTAATTACAATTACATCTGTGTCCATGCCATCAAAGCTGACCGAGGGCAGCTGCGCAAAAAGAGGAAAGAAAATGGTTAGATATTTGGTAGATAAATATATACGATACGAATAAAAGTTCGAGGCAGTTGGAAAATTCCTAGGTGTGTTCAAATAGCAACCGAGTTTAATTTCCAGCACGGATATGATCTCGGATCTATCTCCTTTTCACTTATCTTCCTTTCATCCTTTCCTAATCAATACAATTATTTGCATTTATAGGCTTAGATTCAGGACTGCGGAGAGGGGGGAACGGAACCATCACTCCCCCTTTATCATAACGTTTTATGTATGAGGCACTTTTGATTCATTGATTAAATAATTAGTAAAAGAATGTTTAATGTATTGCAACAAATACGGTCAACCTTCATCTAAGTTTGCCTTCCTAAGGAACCTTATTATACGATAAGTCTCTACGGGCATAAGTAGTATCTTCAGTGTCCAGCAAATAAAAGTGCCTCGCGCATTAGATTATACACTCCGATGTTCCAGTGTCTATCGTGGTCCATGATTAAGTTTTTAAGGTAAATCCAAAGTTGGTAACGGCAACAATGATATCAAACTTATTGGGTTAAAGTTTTTGATCAACAACTTCGAATGCTCAAGCTTAAAGTACTGAGCCCCTACTATCTCTGCTATCCCTTTTCATTCCATCTTAACTTATCTTTGTTAATGGCAGCTTCTATTTGTAGATAGGGCTTGGGCTCAACATTTTTTTGCTTGCTGCCTTCTTTGACAAATTGCCGGTTTACTCATTCCCATTCTAATTAAGTAGACCTACATTCGAGGTTGGACTATGTGCACATTATCTTATGGCAAGGACCTCGACTTGATATATGCTTGATGTTGTCGCATATGTTCAGTTTCTGGTACTAGCTCCTTGTGTCCTCGATACTTCTGTGTACTTTACCGTGAGTGCCTTAACAAAGAATTCCAAGTGCCTTGAAGTACAGTCTGTTTAACAAAAAACGTTTTTCTCCAACAAATTGTATGCTACATTTATTTGAAAAAGTGTTTTATTTTTGAGAAATACATATTATTATGATTTTCGACAGGAAGTTTAATATGCGGTCCAATCTCCTGCATTGTCTATAATTGCTTGGCATCTTTGGCGACAACTGGCAGCTTGAATTTCAGCATATTCCACGGAAAGAGACCTCCACGTACTTTTGAGCAATCGGATAAAATGTTTTGATGATTTTCTTTTCTTTTTGGATATCTTAGCTTTCATTAGAGCCCACACGTTCTCTATGGGATTTGCATCTCGTAACTGAGAGGGCCAATCCAAAGTTGTAATATTCTGATCCTCTTTCCACTTAGTGCATAGTTTACTTCTGTCGTTATCTTCTTGTAATATCCAATCGATGTTATTTCTCCCATATAATAATTCTTTTTTTTTTACTTTTTAATGGCACAACAGCCCATGGAGGGCCTAGGCCGAGCTTTTCGCATCCACTCATGTTGTGCGTCTTATATTTGTACATCAGTGGAAGGGATCTACAGTTTAATGCCGAATCCGAACGGCGAAGTGAGATAATAATTCAGCTAACTTTAATAAACAATCCTAATACAACTTCAGCATTCTAATGGCAATTAAATTTTCCGTGAAGTACTTAAGAAAGCCAAATCTTTGGGCAGAGAAGCATCCATAGATATGAACCTTCTGCGGATGTTTTTCACTTTGTTGAATAAATTTTTCGCCATTTTTCAATCAAACATGTTTAATTGGATTTAACAACACAAAAATGGATTAATCTGTAAATATTACTTTGGTCCAATCTCGATCGATAGTTGTGTAAGCCCACTGAAGACGTTTTTCAACATGCTTTCGTGAAAGCAATGGTTTTGACAAAGTACTGCTACGTTTTACGCCTGATTGCTGAAGTCTGTCGCGAATCGTGTTTAAGGATATATCCAACCCCTTGTCCGATAAAATTTTTTTTGCATCCCTTAAACTGAACATTGAATTTTTTTCAAGAAGCCCAACGATGACTTTATCCTGCCGTGTGGAGGTGGTAGGCTTTCGGCCTCTTCCTGGTTCGTCGTCAACGTTTCCTGTTTCTGAATAGCGTTCAGACCACCTCTTAACAAATGTGCAAGTAGTTTTAAGATATTTTGCAGTTTTTTAACTGATCATTTAGGGCCTTTAGCATGCTTTGCTAAAAAGCTTGCTTCGAAACGATTCTTGAACTGCACACTCATTTTGTTTACACGTGCTACAGTGGAAAGTACAAACAGAACTAAATTAAAATGTATGCGTCGACAACCGCAACAATATGTATTTATGTAAAATAGCACATTCCGATTTTTTTTTGGAAGTTAACTGAGTAAGGGAGTAACGTTTTTTGTTGAACAGACTGTAAATACTTTTTATTACTAAGTATAATTGAGTCAATAGACTCAACTTTTCATTGGCAAAATAAATGTTCACTCATTTCTCATGAATCACTCTGATTCACATTTCACTTATGAATCAGAATATTCAGTATTCTTTGTTTGCCTTATCTTTATTTTTTTTTAATTGGATTAATTTTTTTGGAATCAGATTCTGATCGGATCGGTTTGAATCCGACTGTATTCCGATTTCAAAATTATCGATATTAAATCGTATTGTTGGTGTGCCAAATTCTGATTTATCGATTTTCTATGTGAATTTAATCCATTAAGCTAACTGTCGGTGAAAAGTACAAATCATATTTGAATATATTTATTTGAATATTTATTTATATCTTTCGAAAACCCGCACAAAAAAGTTTAAAACCGTATTAGCTGTACCGGCAGCAGGTAGCGTAAACAGGGCCTAAATATATGACTGATAATATATATGGCATGACATAAAAATTTAAACTTTACTTTAAATTTAAACATTAAACATCTATTCATAAAAATTTTAATAACATGATATATTTCACTATTTTCTGTTACAGCGAAGAAAGGAATAAAGCTAGTTTATTTTTGAAGTGCACAGCGTTATTACAAGATCTTAAACTATTAGGAAGTGCGTTCCAAAGACGAACAGAGTGTTCAAAAAACTGCCTTTCAGACGTTAAACAAGAAACACGTAAACAGTTAATCACATTAGTTCGATTGGATATAGAAAAGTTTAATCTCGAAAACAAATAACTGGGTTCTGCATTACATATAACTTTTAAGCAACAATAAAAGCGTTCGATAGTTCAGCAAGTTATCAAAGGTTAAGCCATGGATTCTTTTAGCATACTGGGAGACATGATCTCTACTTTTTAGCCCAAACACATAACGAACAATTTTATTGAAAAGAATATTCAATTTATTTTTACTTAGACTATCACAATTTGCAAAAATTTCGCAGCCATATAGCATTGGTATGAGATATGCTTTAGCAAGTAGCATTCGTATATGAAGAGGAGTAAAGTACTGCGTCGTCGAAAGAACACGAAGCATGCTGTAGACTTTCCCAAACGTGTTACTTGTGTGGTTATTCCAAGTTGGGGTTCTGTTGAAGGTTAACCCTAGATTTTTTGCAGAGTCTACGTATTCAATATTGCTTCCATTTAATGAAAGGTTAGGGGCAGTGGAAATGTCAATGATTTTCTTCGCAATTACCAAGCATTTTGACTTTGCTGGATTAAGGCTTAAGCCGTTTTTTATTGCCCAATTACCAATTTTTTCAAGAACACTATTCAGATTATTGATGCAGTCATAGAGGTTCTCACGCTTACAGTTAACGTACAACTGGACGTCATCTGCGTGCATATGGATCTTACAGTATTCCAAAACACTGGGTAGGTCATTTATGTATAGTACATAGAAAAAAATAGGGGACCCAAGACAGAACCTTAAGGAACACCTCTTATAATGGGTCGAAAGACTGACGAACCGTTATTGGCGAAGACATATCATGTCGACAAACATAAATTTTGTGTAAGGGACAAGGATTTATATGTATACACATTCATAAAACATAAACATAAACTCAAAAAGTTGCCAAAGTTAGTTTGTGGAGAAATATCGCACGAACATGTACTCAAAGGCTTTTAGATTGTTGGAGCACATGAGAAGGGGAGATATTTGAAGTTTATATTTTATGAAGCCCAAAGGAGCAAATAATTTTCATATACGAATACATATGTACAATCTCGTGGTCAAAATGGCATAGTTGGTAGTAGTGCGATGGGCAGCTACGCAGAGTATCCGGGTTGAAATCTCGGCGACGGCAAAAATCAAAGGCAAAAACAACAACACAACCTCTTGACAGGCAATTGTAAGCTACCAAGACTAAAAATTGCTTAAGAAAAGCTTTCAAATTTGCCGTTCTGATTTGGCATAAAACTGTAGGTCCCTTCCATTTGCGTACAAATATAATACGCACAACATGAATTGATGCGAAAAGTTCGGCCTAGGCTCTTTATGGGTAGTTGTGCTCGTTTTTTCTCAAACGCGATTTGAGTTTAAACAAAAACTAGCTTAATGAAAATTAATTATTTACTCTCTGTTCCATTGAATTTGTCTAACCTGCACAAGCTAATGAAATATAAAAACCCCTAGAACTATGCTACAATATTTACATATATTTAAGAGATAAAAACAAAAAAGTTTTCCCCCATTTTCTTAATCACCTAGTACATACGTGTGTGACTGCTCGCCCGTATACTTTGTATTAACCTAAATTATCAGCATGAAAAGGCACAAAACCCAACTTGTTATCTTCCACTTACATTTACCTCCCTCCACACGGCTAGCCCCACCCTGCTACACTCATTTGAAACTCACCTTTGAGTCATCGTATTCATCGTCGTACTTCTGCTGTCGACTGCTGCTGTAACCACTCGGCGACATTTGTTCCGATATGTATTGTGCTACAGATTCCTGTTGCGACAGTGTATTCAGCAAATCCATAAATGAGCGGTTGCCTTTACCCTCACCGCACAGGTCCTTCTTCAGCAGCAACTTCATATTCTTATACAGTTGACGTAATTGTTTGGATGAGCGTTGATGGTATACACGCAGATTGAATTCTTTGGCTATCTGGCGCCAAACTTCATCTTTCTTGCGATTCGATTCGGCATCGGTGCGCTTATTCTCAATCACATCCTTATACTGAGCGGCAAAGCCCAGTACCATATTACGCTCCCGTTGCGTGTAACGAGGAGTCTTCTCCATTTTCATTCGCTTTTTGTGAGACGTTTTGAAGCTGGTGTCGTTGTAGATGGTTTTTGAAATGAAACAAAGAACAAGAAGCGTTGAGATTATAGTAAATTCTTATTGGAATATGGCAGGTGAAAGGAGCAGGAATTAAGTTATATGTGTGTACAACAGGCAAAGCCTAAATTTTGACTAAACTTCAGTCATAATCAAGCGATGAAGTAAGGTTTCGATAAAAATTTCCACACAAAAAAACTCACTTGTTGTGTTTGTTTGTATGTTTGTGTGCTAACGCTTTCGTTTGTTGTTTTTGTTTGTCGCTGCTCTTTCGTTATATTTTTTGTGTGTTATTAATTAATAAAAAGTTGACGAGAAACGCTTAACCATTCAACGTAATAGCAGCAAGCAGAGCGAACCAAGCACAAGTAGGTGAACAAAGTAAGCGCGCCCGTCCACAGACACCAACACAACGATGGTGGGCAAATGATAACGATATTTTTCAGTGATAAGCTTATTGGAGCTTCGCTTAGCTTTGTTCTATGTATGTTCGTATGTATGTAGGTATGTATGGTATGTACATGCATGGTTACGATGCGCGCAACAAGCATATAGCCGAGTTCTATCGCAAGACTGGTGCATAATAGGCACAAGACTATATTAGTTCAGAAGAGCTTCAAAGGCACGAGCGGTTAAAAGATATTGCGGCCGTAAAAGTTATGGCAAAATTGATCTGCATTTTTCATTTATTGCGGGTATTAATTTGCCATAGAGAGCTATGGCAAACCTCACGTTCATCAAGCCTGTTTAATGCATTAAAGATAAGGTTATTAAATAGTTAGGGACATAGGAAGGGAATAAAGCTCAGATTGACAAAACACAAGTAGAGTCAAGCAAACGGCCTAAAAATGGTAAAAAAAAAACAGTTGGCTATAATACGATGGGTTTACTACTTAATATGTAGAGCATTTCACCTTCTCACGAAGTGTGTGCTTTCAAAAACCAAACGTTTGTCTATTATCTATTCTAAGACTTTGACGCGGGGCGTGGAGCTTTGAAGCACAAGGTTTTCCTGAAGTTGGATTAATAGAGTAACGAAAATCTAACTAATCTAAAATTGTCAGTGAATGCCAACTCTTTGGCAATTGTCAGCACTCTTTTTAAATTTTTTCTGCCAATTTTGCTTTTTCTTTTAATAACTGACTGTATTTCTTTATTCATTCCGTGCTAGTTAAGAAAAGTTTGGTAGTTGTAGACAATCCCAAAGTAGAATAAACAGATCAAAATACTTTATAGGTATGAAATGAATATCAACTTAGAAACAGAGCCGTAGGTAACTTATTTGAACGAAAAACATAAAATTATAATATGTAAATTTGATTAATTAAAGTATTCTGAACCAACAATATAACAAAAATCACAAATATTTTTGTAAATTGGTGTTGTGAGAGCCATATTGCATTGTAAGAGTACTAAGAATATCTTTGCTCTACCAGGTAGAATGAAACGTTTTGCTACTAATAAAGAGATAAAAAAAATGTTCGTTAGGAATGAATAAAGAAACAGAAAAGAATATACAGAACGTACAAAATAAAAACCAAACTGCAACCAATTTAATAATAAGTTAAATTAAATGAAATAACTTGTAAGTATTAGTGGAATGGTGGCATAAAAAGTACATTGTATGCGCCACTAAAAAGCAAAAGGAAGACACAATTTTGAACAACTAATAGAAGGATTTAAAACAAGAAGAAAATAGTTGCGTAAGGCTATAACTGGTAGGGGCTCTCGGGAGCTCCACGACCTAGATTACGCCGATGATACTTATCTACCTTGTGTCACACAAAATCGACCAGCTAGTTGCTGAGGCTCAAAAAGTTGGCTTAGAGATAAACATCTCGAAAACCAAAGCAATGAGAGTCAACAACACCAGCACCAATAGTATCATCATCGGAGGGCAAGCAGTATAATTCGTAGACAGCTTTTGTTACCTCGGCAACGATAGTCTCAACGAATGGTGGAGCCGAAGTAGATGTGGAGAATCGGCTGCGTAAAGCTAGATCGGCGTTTGGACGATTACACCGCATATGGAAAAGCTCACAGATCTCAAGAAGAACCAAACTGAAGATCTTTAAACGCATGCGTAAAATCTGTACTGCTATACGGTAGCGAAACCTGGTTAATTTCAAACTACATCACTCAGAAACTACAGGTATTTGTAAAGAAATGTCTTCAGGGTGTTCTGGCCGAATACCGTCAGGAACGAAAAACTCTGGCGATTGACGGAGCAGGACCCCATTGCTAAACAAATAAGATTTCGTAAATGACGGTGGATAGGTCACACACTCCGAAAGCTGCCCGAAAGTATGAGCAGAACTGCGTTAGACTGAAACCCTCAAGGTCACAGACAGCCTGGACGCCCGCGCAACATCTGGAAGCGAACCATTTCAAGTGAACTGAGAGCAGCTGAAGAATCGTGGAACGTTGTCAAAAGAATAGCTAACAATTGAATAAGATGGCAATGTTTTGTTGAAGCCCTATGTTCCCAAGTGGAATAAAACAGGAAGAAAAAAACAAACAAAATTATAACTAGTAGGAGGCGTCAAGCTTCACGCGTGCTCAGAGATGATATCTTTAATAACACATATAGAATTTAAAATAGCTCGTGAGATGAGCGGAAACCACCAACGTATCATGACTATGAGTGTAGTGTATGTGATCTATTTCAACGAACTTTTGGACTTCATCAGCAGAACACTGGTTTACGATTTTTTAATTTTGCTTTTGTTTCTCATATAAAATAAGAAATGAAAATAAAAAAACTTTCATCAACCAATCACTTATTCTTTAACACTTTCACTCTTCATTCTTCATCCTCCAGATTTTAAATGGTTGATTTCTGATTCTCTGTCAGCTCGCCCCATTATTAATTTGGGAAACAACAACAAATACTGTAGGACGAACTGCTGCTCAAAACTCAGAGATCCTTATGTTTTTTACATTTCATAATGCTGGTCTATCAAAAACACTGAGTTTTCTTAGCATAGTGAGAATTTATTTGGCTTTAACAGAATAGGAAACTTATTGGAACAATAAATATTAGGTGAAATAAGCCCATTTTATTTAATCTATGAACTTAACAAAGAATGTTTGATATAGAAAATATTTTTCAATTTTACAGGATTTTATATCTCTAGCACCAAACTACAACAATAGATAGCCAGTACATCTAGTAAATGAGTTTAAATCAAAGGCCCAACAAAAAGAATTAAATCTTTGTTTTAGTGCACCTGAATCGTATTCATTGTTGTATATCTAATCTTTAATTAGAGATTAGAAGGGTAGCGGTGTTTCCAGTGTAGTGCTGTAAGCTTTTCAAAGAACCAACACACAAAGGAAATACATGGACACACACACAACCGCGCTATATACACACATAGCCTTACTCACGCTTACATATAAAGCTTAAATAGAAATTGAAATTGAAATTAACGTAAAATGGGTAAACACGAACAATACTTAACGACCAAATTAGAGCGAAACTTGAAAATAACTAAAATTAAAAAGCAGTATAATCCGTATTGAACATTTTCAATATGTAGGCAAAAATTGAAAAGAGCTTTAAGTCTAGTTTTGACACCTTATTCTCGTTTTTATGAGATTTTAGTAACTGAGAGAAATAATGCAGGAATATAAATTATGCGATGACAAGTGCAAGTGCAATGAACGAACATCGTCAGATGCAATACGCAATTCCGATGAGGTTCTATGAGAGAGAGCGAAAAAAGGGGGTAAAAAAGAACTGTTACTATAAAGTAAAATGGTTGGTGCAAAAACTCTCTTAACAACAAAAGCTGCACACACATACAAAGAGAGAGAGAGAGAGAGAGGGAGATAAAGGAAGAGCGGCGCGAGAGAGCGTACATAAGTGTTTGAGATAAGATTGAAATAAAATGATATTTCTACATATGTACTGTTTACGCTGTTTGGGCGCTTCTCTGCACACACCACAACAACACAACTCAGGTAGAAAATGAAGTCAACAATGAAGCCTGCGCATTTTAAAGGAAAATTCCCAGCAAACGAATTGGCGCAAAACTAGCACGTATCATGTACGAGCGAGTGAAGTAAAGTGTTTGAGACCATCACTATTATCTCAAAAACGGAAAAAGGGTGGTTTATTAGTTTGTTCTATGGTGAAAAGCATAGGCTTAACTAAACTTAACATTTTTAGTCATTCGTAACTGAGTGTGAGTGTGTAAGTGTGTAAGTGTGTGTATATATATGTGTGTGTGTGTGTGTGTGTGTGTGTGAAATTGATGACCAATACTTCCATTGTCACATACATACATATGTACTATATGCTATAGAGTGATGGGTTGAGAGACGGGAATGTAATCTAGTGATTTTACATAAAGTTTCTTGAACTGTAGTTCCAGTATAGTTCCTTCTCGTAATGTCAAGCTTTTCAATAATTTTCTCTGTATGTATGTAAATATGTATCTACTCTTTATGTAACTAAGGTTTTATTAAATGTCTTCTTCTCTTGTGTTTCTGTTTTTATTTGCTTGTCTGAGCTTCGTTTGCATGTATCTGTAATTGTTATGATACTATGTCTAATATACGTTTTGAGACTGTGCAATATAACAACACAAGCAACACAAACTTTATCTTGTTGGTTCTTTTTTTTTATAAGCTTTTCTTGTCTAAAGTACACACAAAGTTTCATAAAAGCGCGTTGTCACAAGGTCCGCATTCATATATGAACTGCCACTAGCTAAATACGTACATACATACATACATAAATACACATGTATGTATATATCAATACGCAGGTGAATTTACTGATAAGCGATAAGTTCCAAATGTGAGTTTCATACGAAGCGAATCTATCTATCTTGTAAACTTTTAACACAAGCCAGAATTTTTTATGCGCTAAGTTTCGTGCTTGATATTTCGATAGAATTTGAAACAATGAACGACGAGTACATTCGTCACTTCTTTAGACGAACATGAATGTAAATATGTATGTCTGCTATCTAAGTACGGACAATTATCGAAGTGATTTTTTTATAAAATATTTTTGGTTAAGATTGGTTATTTCAAGTGTTACTTTATATGTAGCACAAAAATTTCCAACATAATACAGCTTATTTTTTGATTAGAAACTAAAGTTGTAAATCTACTTTTCAATTTCAAACTTCTCAATTGTAATGATTTACTTGCACTTGCTATGCCCAAATTCTTAAAGCACTTCTTCCGTTTCTGATAGAAAGTAAGAATACGTCAATCAATTATAATTCTGAATCAATACAATTCGAGTCTGTCTTTACCAAAGCTGTTGTTAAAGATCTATTACTCTTTCTGTCTCTCTCTCTCTCTCTCTCTCTCTCGCTCTCTCTCTCTCTCCCTCTCTCTCTCTCTCCCTCTCTCTCTCTCTCTCTCTCTCTTTCTGCAATATCGCCAAATTTTTCTAAGCCTTCAAAAGCAGTTCTCTGTCTAGTAAGCTTTTTACTTTTAATGGCACAGCAGCCCAGGAGGGCCTAGGCCGAGCTTTTCGCATCCACTTAAAAGTAAGCTCATTCGCTATTTAAACCGCACACATTTTTAAACTAAATAAAGTAAGATTAATAGTATTATTTGCATGACAGCTTAAAATCAACTGCATAAGAGTTTATAGCTAACAAACAGTTTATGTGAATCAGTCACGTAGTCATAAAGATTTTAAGCTTCCCATATGAAATACACTGAAAACTTAAAGCTCTCTATGCTCTTTTATGATATTTGTGCATCTACAGCTTAAATAATCTGAAGTTAGGAACGAAAAATGGGCAATTCCCTAGAACCTAGGGAAGCAACCTAAAAGAAGATAAATCAGATGCTTCTTATTTATATCTACCCTTTAGCTTGCAACTGCTGATCTACTTCTTTCTTCCCTTCTGAGCATTTTCTTTAAAAACATTTTAAATTCACAGGAAAAACGTATTAATATAGAAATCTGTCGCCGGTATTGACTACGGATATGCCAATTTTATACATGAATCTGTTGAGTTTAAGTCCCCATATACAGTTTTCAATACTTGAATGTCAGTATTTTATAGTTATTTTATTTTTTATTTTACTCATCATGTGAAATCAATCTTTTCTTCTGCAGTCTTGGACATTGACATGGAAGGTGAAATATCGATTCTCCTCTTCCTCGTCGTGACAACTTCTGCCTAATACGCTTGTCGGAATTTACCAGTACTGGAACATTGGTGCAATCGCACAGTACCCCAGAATGATTCCAGTAAGCCCCTGTAATGCAGACCTATTAAACCCTAAGAGAGCTCTTGTTCTTTTTCTGTCTAACCTTGGCCATAATGCTCTCGAAGCTATGCAGTCGGTCGGGTTAGTCCATGACCAGTTTGTTGATGCGATGGTATATTCATCAATTCTCGTATGCAGTTCACACATTGGGCGTTGTACCGTGTCCATATCAGACCCTTTTCTGGTCCTCTCCGGTCAGGGAATTTAAAATAAAGAGACAGTTTGAGGTTTTACAGCCATGAACGAAGCATGGCACTTTGATTTAACTATTTTTAACGCTATTGCTATTAAAACGGCCTGGCTGCTCACTAAAATATTGACATTCGAAAAGCGAATTGTGCTACTTGTGTTATCGTTTCGGTTAATGTCACAACGCCATAAGAAGCAAAGTAATAATCAATACTTGTTGTTTAAGTCTCGAAAAAGGTATAAATGATACCGAATAGAAGCTTAAATTTCTGTATTGTCTGTTGCCTTTCATGGTAACTTTATCACTAGTAGTTCGGCCGAAGACATAAGCTTAATTATTTACTCGCATACATTTGAGAGTTGAAGATGCTTTCAGTCATTTAAAAAGAAAAGGGAGGAAATAGAAATATATTAGGTAGGTACGTTAGCGCGTAGGAGGGAAAATCCAAACAATAACAATACTTCACAGCCTATAATACAGCCTATAATTGCAAAATTTGCCAAAAGAAAATTGGCTTGGACAATTGTTTCGAACTGAAAAATGGTTTCGGTGCATGGTGCAGGCTCGTAGTTATTCTACCACAGAAGGAAAGACTTTTTTCAACCGAACTCTCTTATAATGTTGAGGTATTTACGTATTTTGTAAAATGAGAGAATTTGAGAAGATTTACAACAAATGAGAGATAAGAGACTAGATATGATGAAACTGTTAATTGAACTGCTAGTGAAGTAAAAGCTAATTCGTTTCCAAAAAATTATAGCCTAGAAACAAACCGAATGCAAAAGCAAAGATAATACAAAAATCAGCAAGCTATTCAGTTTACGTAATATAATTTTGTAAATCTTTAGATACTCGTATATAAAATGGAAAACAAGAAGCCAAAATAATAAACAACACTTCATCTTTTGAACCACACACACACAGTACATACGAGTACATATGTAAGTACATATGTATGTTTGTATGTACACATAATTTTTTCAATTAGTTGTGACTAAAAACTTGAACGCAAAATTTGTACATTTTATTAAGTAAGCTGTTTAGGAACAATGATATGTAGCTGAATGCATGCAATATTCCAAAAATTGGTTATCGAACATCAAAACAAACGAAATTTGATATGAGTGTTGCAATCATTTAAGGGTAAATTACATTTAAGTAAAGGAAATAAATTACTTTTTTCTTCTTTTTTTTTTAAGTCAAAATGCACACATAAACATACCTGGATAAAATACTTATATAAAAAGGAAATAATTTTCTTCAAGTTTCAGAAAAAGAAGCGCTGCTAATGACTACACACTCACACAGGCACACACGCTGCCCCGCCAACGATTTAAGAAAAACAAAATCGAGTAGAAGAAGAAAATTCGAATGAGCGTGCGATCGAATTAAAAGAACGGCCAAAGAACGATTGAGCAGTGAGCGCGAACAAACTACAAACACCGAGCGAGCACGTAGTGAACAAGCAAAGCAGACAATCTGCCGAGCGGTGAACTGAGCGACGAGTGTGTACACACACGAACAAAGAAGCTAACGCTTTAAACCTTGGACTAAAATTAAATTGAAATGAAATCACGCCAAGATATTGTAGCCAAAAGTTCGAGTAGAAGAAGTATGGCCGTCGTTGTAGATCCGTTTAGAAGAAACAACAACATATCAACATAAAGCGTACAAGTGAAAAGAGCGGAGATCGGAAGGCTCTTGTTAAAGTGTGAGTGCGTGCGTGTATGTTTGGTTTAAGTATGTGTGAGTTTGTGTGTGTGTGGTGGATAAAATCAAAAGTCTGTTTCTGCTTTTCTGCGGTAAATGCAACAGCGTCTCGCCGTTGTTGTTGTTGTTGTTGTTGTGGCTGTGGCTGTTGATATGTTATTATTGTTTATCTTCTACGAAAATAGTGGGACTGTATAAGAGACAAGTATCTACTATGTAGGGCTTCTGCTCAGAGCGCGATTGTGAAAACAATAATTATTTTTTATTTTTTTTTTTATTATTTTTTAGGTTGATGCTTTGCTTTGTTTAACTGTGAATATCGACATTACCGTCGTGGTCGCGCACTCTGAGAGTATGAAAACCGAAGACCGAAGACAGTGTTCTATTTTTAACGTTGAAAAACAAATAACATAAAAATGTTCAAAAACGTATTGAAAACACGGAACTAAACACCAGAAATGCAAATGCGTGTATAGTTAGTTAGTACAAGAAACCGAATGAATACTGAATTACAGAAGCAAACTCAAGTTGGCTGTGAGCGATGAAAATGCACGAGGAAAAATGTAAAGATTTTTCATGTAGGTATATAGAGTATAGATATACTTATGTACATATACTATGCACTACTTGGGTCGAGAAAACAGTAAAAAAAAAAAAATCAGCGAATCAGCAAAAATAGATTTTAAGAATAAATGTGTATAAAGAACAACTTGGAAGATGGGAAAACTCAACGGACTCTTTTTCATCCATATATCACGTAAAATGCACGAGAGAAAGAGAGATGCAGAGTAAGCTGAACAAGCAATATCATAAATAAAATGGCCGATCTTGACTGAGAGTTTTCAAAAATATTTATATAAAAACAAATGCATCAACTGTAAAGAAACTTTGAAGAAGCTTGTCAACCTTAACTCCCATGGCAACGATCTTTCCAGTCATCACGCTAAGGCGGAGCTATATATCTTTCTGATACCTAAAGTTTGATCAGCTCTTCATAGAACAGTGCTCACTCTTTTAAACAAGAACATGCATTAAGAATAACTAAAAAAAAAAATTTCGGTGGCTGCCAAAAGTGTGAACTAAATAGTTTTAGAAATAATTTGAACGAGATGATCTCAAAATGCCTGCACTTATTGTAGATAAATCGACTTTGAAGACACCGAATACTTAAAATGGATATAAAAAATGTAGGCAATACGGCCAATTGGAATCACATTGGAAATACTATGGAAAGGGGCTATATCTTGAAAAGTACAATAGCGGTGAAACCATATACTAAGCACTTACTTACTTACTTTTGTAATAGAAGTCCAAGTTAAGATATGATATTACGACACATACATACCTAGATAAACTGTAGACACCTCCATATCCTGGCAAATACTAAAATAATATAATGGTTTGAGCATAAGGCTGGAATTGGAATTGGAAGAATACAAGACGGAGGCAGTGCAAATTAGCAGAATCCGTCGTAACAGTTAAGAATTCGTAGCTGCATATACAAATTCAAATTATTTGTATTCTGGAATACAATCTGATTCATTTTACATGTTGCCTAATTAAAAACATATTGATCTTTCATTTCAACCCGCTTTCGTATAGTATATGATTTTTCTGGGGTTTATAAATGAAGTTACGAATTCGTAACAGTTACGACGGAATCTGGAATAGGACTGACTGTCTTTCAAATTCGTAGGCACTACATATCTGCAAAACGAAACTTTTTTTAATTTAATTTTATTGATACATTCAACTGTGGCGTAGTGGTAGTGCATTGGACTACTACGCAGAGTATCCGGGGTTCGAATCTCAGCACAGGCAAAATCAAAAAGTAGAAAAAATAATTTCTACACGGCACCACCTCTTGGCAGGCAATGGCAAACCTACAAGAGTAAAAATTGCTATGAAAAGCTTTTCACTTCGCCGTTCGGATTCGGCATTAAACTGTAGGTCCCTTCCATTCATGTACAAACATAACACGCACAACATGAGTGGATGCGAAAAGCTCGGCCTAGGCCCTCCATGGGCTGTTGTGGCATTAAAAGTAAAAAAAGTGATACATTCAACATACAGGGTGTTGAACCCTCATAAATGCAGAGCATTGTGTTGATTGGAAGGTAAATTGATAGGTGAGAGGAAGAAGGAGGGAGAATGAGAGAGGGAATGCAATCCATCCAATTCTAATAATAATAGAGGACTGACTGAACGTGAACCTTGAACTCAACATTCAATGCGTGTACAAAAACTCATCACAGGGATAAGGTATACTACCAAACTTTGTAGACCCAAGTTGCAGTAGAATGAGTGAGTTCTTAGAGTAAATACTTAGTAACTTCTGTGATGGTTTCCGAAGTATGATACAGAATGGTATAAACTTTGAACGCTTAAATAGATTTATGTATAAATATAACACGCACAACATGAGTGGATGCGAAAAGCTACATGCGGTCATAGTCGACACTGATAAACTGAAGTTCATTGTGGTAAAGGCATAACACTTGCCACAATGGCTGCCTATCCCTTTATCGGTGTCCTGTGTGATTGCATTCCCTCTCTGATTCTTCCTCCTTCTTTCTCCCACCTATTAATCTTCCTTCCATTCAACACAATGCTCTGCATTTATAAGGTTTCAACACCCTGTGTGTTGAATGTATCAATAAAAAAAAAATTAAAAATCACAGCATATGCATATAACTACTTTCGCCAAAACTGATTCGGACATTCGGTTTCAGAATATAACTATAGGTCTATTCCGCTCATGCACAAACATAACAAGCTGAACGGGAATGGCTATGAACATACATACTATAAAGCTCGGCTTAGAACCTAAATAAGCTATTGTGCTATAATAGTGGTGTAAGTTGTGCAGTTGTAGGTCGTTGAATAGAAAAAAAATCACATCATAATGTCTTAGATTGACGGATAATACTAGAATTATGCAATGAATATAAAAAATGTATGAAAATATTTGTGTAAATGATAATATTAATTTAAAGATGGATATTGAAGATGTTTTGTGTTGATGAAGAAGTGACTGAAAAATGTGCCAACAAGCAAAGCTAGATAGAACACTGCATATACTCGTATGAGGTGTTAAGAATAAGAGTTAAGTAATCACTTCTTTGGGGGAATTATGGGTTTCTACATGCTTACAACCATTCACACTTGTTTTATTATACTATATATGTATAATACATCTATGTAGATCATAAGTTCTTATAAAAAAAAAATTTTTAATTAATCCTTATACTTATAACGCCATAAGTCTACTCATGTTTTTCTACATCTAAGTATACTATATATATAAAAATGAAGTTATGTTATGTGTGTGATGAATGATCTCGGAAACTGTTCGATTTTTTTCAAAAATGCAACTTTCATATTAAAGCACATGATTTTCTGACGGACATAGGCTATTTTTCCGCCTATAACTTTTGAACCCCTCAACGCATTCACTTCAAATTGATAACACATCCATAAGGAAAGTATTTTTATTTCATATTGTTATTGATCAGTTGATGGACATGTTTGTACAACATATCGTGAAGCATGTCAAAGTTTAGATCTATTGGAACATGATACGCATTGGGTTGACACATTACCAGATGCATCAGTATCTGTCCATCCACTACAAATTCGTTCGCTATTTGCAATTATTTTAACTACGTGTAATCCATCGAATCCAGTTGAGTGTCGTAGAGTGCGTCGATTCAATTCCAATCCTGAAATGGATTTTACACCGGCAATTTATAACGAGGCATTGATTATGATTGAAGATTTGTGTATGATGATGGCAAAGAAAGCTTTAGCACAATAAGGAATGACAGCACCAAATCGATCCATGCATGACATATTTAATCAAGAATTAGAACGTGAAAACCAATATGACTCGAATACCTTGAATTCATACGTTCAAGCAAATGTTCCGAAATTAAATGTTCAAACAAAAAAGAGTATATGAAACAATTATGCGTGCTGTTAACGTTCGAAGTGGTGGATTTCATTTTTTGGATGCTCCTGGTGGTACAGGAAAAACGATTTTAAAATCATTGCATTTACTTAGCAACAATACGTTCCCAAAATCGAATCGCATTGGCACTTGCTTTGTTGGAAGGTGGCCGTACAGCACATTCTGCACTCAAGTTGCCTTTGTATATGCAAATCATCGAAACAGCTACATGCAATATAATGAAGACATCTGGAATGGCTAAAGTGTTGCAACGTGTTGCACTTATTGTTTGAGATGAGGCCACCATGGCTCACAAAAAATCAGTTGAAGCCTTGGAACGGACAATGGGAGATATTCGGGAAAATTCCAATTTGTTTGGTGGAGGAGATTTCCGACAAACTTTGCCATTTATACCAAGATCAACCCATGCCGATGAAATACATGCTTGCTTGCAATCATCGTATGTGTGGAGCCGTGTAAAAATATCTTTTTTTTCAACAAATGTTCGTGTTCAATTGCAAAATGATGCATCACCTGTTGAATTTTCAAATCAATTGATGACAATTGGAAATGGTGCAATGCCAGTTGATTACGTTGCCAGATAGCTTTTGTAAAATTACACCATCGAAAGAAGAATTGATTGACAGTGTATTTCCCAACATAGTACAGCACTACAAAAATCATAATTGCTTAACCGAAAGAGTCATTTTGGCAGCCAAGAATAAAGATGTCAATGTATTAAATTTTGCTATACAATCCAAAATATAGTACTTGGTGTTTTGGTTTCGTATACGTAAGTCTATTGATACTGCTACCAATGAAGAAGATGCGGTTAACTATCCTACAGAATTTTTAAATTCTTTGGATTTAAACGGGATTACCGCCGCATAACCTTCAATTGAAAGTCGGTGCGACTATTATTATGCTTTGTAATTTGAATCAACCGAAACTTTGCAATGGTACGAGGCTTGCTGTGAAAAAATTGATGGTCAATGTTATTATAGCAACTATTTTGATTGGAAAATTCAAAGGTGAATAAATGATAATACCACGAATTCCGATGTTTCTAACCGATTTGCCTTTCAAATTCAAACATGTACAATTTCCAGTGCGAGTTGCATTCACAGTTACCATTAATAAAGCGCAAAGTCAATCTTTGGAAATTTGTGGTATCAACTTAGAATATCCAGTATCCAGTAGAATATCCAGACAATTATACGTAGCCTGTTCACGTGTAGGCAAACCATCAGTATTATTCATTTATTACCTAAGTTATAAGAAAACTAAAAATGTGGTTTACCATAGAGTTTTACAATAAATATAAACTTTAAAAATTTAAACTGCTTTGAATTACTTTTTTAATTATGCACAGTGAAACGTGCATGGGGTCCGCTAGTTTTGTAGTAAAAATCAACTACGGAAGGAATGCAAAAACAGCAAAAAGGTATACAAAATTCCCGAAAATTTACATTTTATAAATAGAAATATCGATTAAAATATCAGGGTGGACTGTAAAGGTGGCTTATTTACAACTCAATTGCCGTAGTATTAGAAAAGCAGGGACTTGTAAAAAGTTTGATTGTCATATGCCATAATACCATAGCACCACACTTGGTGAGATGAGAAAATGTTCTTTTTTTAAGTCCTTATTTACCAATGTTCCTTGTCATTGAGTATATCTGGCATGAAAAATTCTGTATAACTACTCTGATCTAATATGATTTAAAAAATTGTAGCTGTATTGCTATAAGGATCCTTGGTTGGAATGCAGCGTGGGAATGTTATAAATATTTTAGTTTCTTTAACAAAATTGAAAAATTGTCAGCAAAAGTTGATAGTACTTTGTTCAAGGACTAGTTCTATGTGTGTAAAATAAGCTTAAAATTTTAAAGCTGATTGCTTAAATAGTTTGTAAGATGAACTGCTCTCTCTCTCCCCCTTCCTTGCCCATTGAATTAAAGGGATCTAGTTTCTTAACCATATTTTCTTTCTTTTAACGGCACAACAGCCCACGGAGGACCTAGGCCGAGCTTTCTGCATCCACTCATCTGGTGCGTGTTATATTCGAACATGAGTGGAAAGGAAAGTGGTCGCTGTGGCGTAGTGGTAATGCGTTGGACTGCTACGCAGAGTGTCCGGGGTTCGAATCTCGGCACAGGCAAAATGAAAAAAAATAAAAATAAAAGTAGAAAATAAATAATTTTTCTACACGGCACCACCTCTTGGCAGGCAATGGCAAACCTACAAGAGTAAAAATTGCTATGAAAAGCTTTTCACTTCGCCGTTCGGATTCGGCATTAAACTGTAGGTCACTTCCATTCATGTACAATTATAACACGCGCCACATGAGTGGATGCGAAAAGCTCGGCCTAGGCCCTCCATGGGCTGTTGTGCCATTAAAAGTAAAAGTAAGTAAAAGAGTGGAAAGGACCTAGCTTTATGCCGAATTCGAACGGCGTAGTGAAATGCTTTTCTTAGGCAATTTCTACTCTTGCAGGTTTGTCATTGGCTGTCAACTTTTTTTCATATTGTCCGTGCCAAGATTTGAGCCCCAGACACTCTGCGTAGCAGGCCAACGCAATACCAACAACGCCACAGCGAATATTTTCTTAACCAGCTGGAAGTATTGCTGGGAAATTCCTTCTCTACAGATTCTGGAGCACAAATTGTCGAATCAATACCAAAAATGGCAATAGAAAAATCCAGCCGGTTTAACTCGACTGTATATTAGTAAAAATTTTAAGTTCATCATTGAGTGATTATTTACCGTTATTGCAAATTTAGAGCTGACAAAAATACTCTCTAAAAGCTTTTTAAAAACTGAAGATGAGTCAATATTGGTCATTTCGTCTTCTGCGCTAAGGATCAGCATGAAATTATGAAAGTATTCACATGCATTATGTATAGTAAATTGATATTCGATTGCATGAATGCACGAATGTTGGGCATTGCAACTTGTAAAATTTTTTATTGAATTATCCAAATTATACGAAAAAAACATTCACAATGCACAATACAAAAACTTAATGCCGTCCGCCCACAACACCTCCCCCATCCCCCCCCCCCCCGCTCTCTTGCCCGCTGCTCTTCCATTCTCTGGCACGAACCACGCTCTAGCTACAACCGCATATTCTCTATCTCAGGGATGATTGTGTAAGTGTGCCTCAAATCTAAACATTCATTTGTGCCACAAAATCTGATATCGACTAGTCGAGATGTTCGCATTCGGTGTGTTTCATAAATTTTATAAATAAACTCTTTGGCTCTTTGGCCATTTTGGCTCTTTACTCGCTGCTTGCTCGCTCGCTCTCGGTTCGTATTTAGACTCGTTTCCTCCTTCGTAATGATCGTGTGTTTAAGTTGAATCTGTAAGATTCTTTATTTAATTCTGTGCTTTAAGAATACAGTATGCACGAGTGTAAATGCTTATTTTATGTGTTGTGTGTGGTTTGTTTTTTTTTTTGCCTTTGTTAAAATTTAATTTCAAAAATTATAAGCGTGAAAGTGTATCACGTAGCCACACACACACACACACACACACACACACACACACACAAATTCATGCATAGATGCGTCATTATTGAAAATGAACGAATTGAGCAAAAGGTATTTTCCATGTAAACATCGCTGAGAATAAACAACAATTTTTCCTTTTGCGCACTTGAGCGGCGCGTATAAGTTTCATACGAGTATATTTCGATTCCAATTCGATTCGATGCGTTGGTTCTGTATTGAGATGAGTTCAAATTTATTTTTGGCTTTGTAGAAGTTGCTGCCTGCTTTTTATTATTTCCCAACCAACAATGTTTTCGACTTGTATTTGTGTCTTCTACTTTCTACTCCATTTAAAGGTAATTGAACTTATCTTAAAATAACTTCCAATTTGAGTTTAGAAACTTGAAGTAAATACTTAAGCAACATTATTTTCTAATTTTAAGTAAAAAGATATTTGTAGCTTCAAAACTATTGAGAAATACTTTGGCAAGGGAAGCTGTCAATGCTAACTTTTTAAAGATATTTTTGAAATACGCGATTATTATTTTAAAAATATCTAAAATAAAGTAAAATATCTCATATACTATAATATTTATGCACTTTTGTATTTGACTCCCGTTCTTCCAAACGAAATTGCAAGCTCTTCCATAGTTTAGATTTTTTGTCACACAAAATTCATCTATCACTTAAGTTTTAGGAAAATACACCAATAGATCGGAAAGACACATTTCCCGAAAAATTCAACCTCAACCTAAGAATTCGAATTTAGCATGCAAAATGCATTCCCGCTACACAGACATGAAAAACCACACTTTTCAAGACAAATCTCTAAAATAGAGACTGAAACACATTGAAGCATCTTAAGGCTTCTGGGCTTAATGCCACGTTTAACCAAACTTCGGAACGAAATCCAAAAATTATCAATATGTTTCAATGTCTATTTCACCAGGAACTAATCATGAAAAGTGTGGTTTTTAAACCGAACTTAAAGTTAAAGAACCTTATAGTTTGAAAGCAACATAGAATAACATAAATAATATCTAGTATATTTAGACTGACTACTAATAACTGCCTTCCCTACATCTTGATCGAAGAGTTTGCTTTAAATTTCCATTAAGAAACTTCTGGGTGCATGATGGCTCTGAATTTTAAAATAGCTAAGAAGCACTATTTTTTTCTACAACCACACTTTTCAAGACTAATCTCTAAAATAGAGACTGAAACACATTGATACTTGCTAAGCATCTTAAGGCTTCTGGGCTTAATGCCACGTTTAACCAAACTTCGGAACGAAATCCAAAAATTATCAATATGTTTCAATGTCTATTTCACCAGGAACTAATCATGAAAAGTGTGGTTTTTAAACCGAACTTAAAGTTAAAGAACCTTATAGTTTCAAAGCAAATAATATCTAGTATATTTAGACTGATTACTAATAGCTGCCTTCCCTACATCTTGATCGAAGTGTTTGGTTTAAATTTCCGTTAAGAAACTTCTGGATGCATGATGGCTCTGAATTTTAAAATAGCAAAGAAGCACTATTTTTTTGTACATTAATAAAAAGTTGTTTGTATTATTTTTCATTGTGGTAAAGGCATAACACTTGCCACAATGGAATCTTGACTATATCTTTAGCATGCAAAATGAATTCCCGCTTCAGAGACATTAAAAACCACACTTTTCAAGACTAATCCCTAAAATAGAGACTGAAACACATTGATACTTGCTAAGCATCTTAAGGGCTGGGCTTAATTCCACATGTGATCACATTCACTCTCTCATTCTCCCTTCTTCTTCCTCTCACATATCAATCTTCCTTCCATTCAACACAATGCTGTGCATTCATAGGGGTACACCCTGTGTGTTGAATGTAACAATAAAAAAAAATTAAAAAAAGCTAAAATATTGGTAATAAATACTTTTTCAGACAGTGAAGCTACTATTAAAGTCTTGAAAGCTGGAACTTTAAAGTCGAATCGAAGCTAAAATGTAGCCACTATTACTCCTTCCAAAGCTCCAGTGACAACAATAATAGTGGGATATAAAGCAACGGCAAGCTAACAAAGTCGGATGTATGCATGCTTTGAAGCAGAGCCTTCAAGGGTGCCACAATCTGAATGCATGATTTAATTTAAAAATAAAACGCATATTTTTTGAGCGTGTTGTGATATTTTTATTGCATTGTTAAGTATACATGCTCCGATTATGTATATAATAAATATCCGGCAAATGGCCCCCGCGGCTCCGATCACAGACCCTTGCTCTTTGAATGAAATTTTCGATGACATCAGGAATTGTTTGTGTTTTATTCGCATCGAATCTGTATCTTGTGCTATGCCTGAGATACATTTTCGAACTCGTGTAGTTAAAAGAGTTCTTGCAAATCTTAACATAAATAAGGCTTCGGGACCCGATGGCATTCCAGCCCATGTATTGCGAGCTTGTGCGACAACACAGGCGCGACCGTCGCGTAATCTTTTCGACATTTCATACATAACTGGTGTAATTCCGTCTTGCTGGAAAGTTGCCAAAGTCCAACCAGTTCCTAAAAAGGGTAAGACTACAGTCCCGGCGAACTATCGCCCCATCGTAATCTGTTCTACGCTATCCAAAGTCATGGAAAGTGTAGTTAACTTCTACTTGGTGAAATATCTTGAGCTAAACGAATTGCTTAATGACCGCCATAATTTCATAAAACCACAAAGAAAGAAACCGCACGGCGTTAAATCGCACTATCTTGGTCCCCAGTTGACATCGAAATTTCGGGAGATAACTCGATCTGAGAATCGTTGCTTTAAGAAGTAAATCGATTGTTTCATGCACGGTATGGCATGTGGCGCTGTCTTGCTGAAACCGCATGACCTCCAGATCCATACCGTCCAGTTGAGGACACAACAACTCCATTATCATTTTCCAGTAACTAATGCCATTCTCAGTCACTGCATTTCCGCCCTCATTTTCACAATGATAACGCGTTACTCCTTTAGGTAGCGCTCCATTTTTAATAATCGGAACAATCGTAAACGACAGCGGTTCAATTTCAAGGCTGCCACTTGTACAGAAAAAAATCGTCCAATCTTTTTGGGACACCCTATATATGGTACATATTTATTACAGTTTCAATAGCCTAATTATTGATGGTGATTCTCGTAGCGCAAAACTTTTCTTTCTCCGCTGGTTTAAGATTAAAACCTAACTTAAAACTTAAAGAGAAACTTATTTACGTGCGTAAAATTCAATATTCAAAATTCCGTAATCCTTCATACATACATACATTCATACATACTCAACACAATAAAAAATATAATAGGTCGGTCTCTATAGAAGTGTGAGTATATGTGCGAGAGAGAGGCCGTTAGTATCCGATTTTAGCAAGTATAGAGAGATGGTAGCGAAAGAGAGAACTTAAAGATGTTTCACTTCTTTTAGTGAGTAGCAACTACATAGTTAGTCAATAAATGGCAAAATAATTGATGATATCACTACGGGTTAGGCGATTGAAGTGTTACCAACTTCACACCGATGGCAACGCGATATTGCCAACTATGTCAAATTCACACCAATGACAGCTGTTTATATTGTTTACAAGCTACCACAAGCATTTGCGTCTAAGTTTTACAGAACAAAAGTTATTCGAAATGGAATTCGAACGTAACAGTGTGATTCCGTTATGCCATATTTGAGTGGAAAATCACAACCAGCTTTTGTTGGTGAGCTCAGGCATCTCAAAGTGAATAAAATGTTTGTGTATCGCACCATAAATCGTTATAATGATACAGGCAGCATTGCCAAAAGCTATGGTGGTCGAAAACGAAAACAGCAACATCACCTGAAATGGTTCGGAAAGTGAAGGCTCGACTTGAACGAAATCCACGTCGTAGTGGTAATCAAATGGCCAAAGAAAGAAATATCCCAGCGAAGCATTCGACGCATATTCCAAAATGAGCTCAATGTAAAGCCTTACAAGTTCCAAAAGGCACATGATCTTGCACCAAAGCAAAAAAAAGTTAGACTCGAAAGAGCAAAGTTGTTACGCTTGCACGAACGTGTCGAATTTCCAAACATTGTGTTTTCTGATGAGACATTGTTTCCCTATTGCAGTTCATAAACTCGCAAAATGATCGTGTTTACTTAACTGAACGCACTTACGAAAATACGAGCCTACGAACGGCCACCCGAAGTAATTTTCCATCTCAAGTAATGGTATGGGCAATTGTGACCACCGATGGACGCTGTCCAAATCGCTTTCATCGAGCCTGGTGTCAAAGTCAATGCGACTTAAGTATTATCGGAAAAATGTTTTGAAAGCTGCTTTAAAGCCGTGGGCACGCCAACATTTCGGTCGTACACCTATGGACGTTCCAACAAGACTCGGCACCGAACGGCCACCCGAAATAATTTTCCATCTCAAGTAATGGTATGGGCAACTGTGACCGCCGATGGACGCTGTCCAAATCGTTTTCATCGAGCCTGGTGTCAAAGTCAATGGGACTTAAGTATTATCGGGAATATGTTTTGAAAGCTGCCTTAAAGACGTGGGCACGCCAACATTTCGGTCGTACACCATGGACGTTCGAACAAGACTCGGCACCGTCTCATAAAGCTCGTGTGAACCAAGAATGGTTAAAAAAAACATGTTCCACACTTCATTTTGTCCACACAATGGCTTTCGAATTCGCCAGATGCAAATCCAAGCGACTATTCTATCTGGGCCATTTTGCAGAGCAAGGTGAGGACTAAAAAAATATGCCAGTATGGATGACCTGAAGAAAGCCATTGTACGGGAATGGGCCAAAATACCGCTTGATCATATTCGTGCAGCATGCAACTCATTTGGTAACTTTTTGAAGGCCATAGTCAAGGCAAAAGGTGGCCACATCGAGCTAAAGTGAATGGATTCTAAAACTTTAATATTTCAACACATTTTTGTAATGTGAATCAATAAAAAATAGTTTCACACAAAAAAAAAATATGGTCGTTTGAATAGGTAACAGTTCAAACGCTTAACCCTGTATGTTTGGCCCTGTAAGCTTTCGTTTAAAGTTATAGCTTCTGAAATACCTAAATGCTGGGGATGATTACGAAACAGAAAGTTCATTTCTGCAGGCCTAAGGCTTCCATAAAGCTGTGTAAAAATTACAAAATTATTTTTTTTTAATTATATTTATAGCAAATATTTATATATGAAATGATGTTGAACAGCGATAATCTTGAAACGTTAGTCACCAGAAACTATTCACCACCCTGGATGGTAACCAAAATAAAAACTTTTTCTTCTTCTTTTAATGGCACAAAAGCTCATAAAGGGCCTAGGCTTAGCTTTTCTTACTTTACTTTTAATGGCACAACAGCCCTGGGCCCTCCAGGCCGAGCTTTTCGCATCCACTCATGTGGCGCGTGTTATAATTGTACATGAATGGAAGTGACCTACAGTTTAATGCCGAATCCGAACGGCGAAGTGAAAAGCTTTTCATAGCAATTTTTACTCTTGTAGGTTTGCTATTGCCTGCCAAGAGGTGGTGCCGTGTAGAAAAATGATTTTTTCTACTTTTTTTTTTTTTGATTTTGCCTGTGCCGAGATTTGAACCCCGGACACTCTGCGTAGCAGTCTTAGCTTTTCAATGTAACAAAATCCGAAAAATCACTGCTTAAATTTTCAATTAAACTTAGCAATTCTTTACGAAATCCAAATTCTTGAATTTAAAATTCTACTAATTCTAAAGTTGATTTACTTATGAATGAGTTCCTAATTTTTAAATCGCTTTCAAACAAGTTTTTACATTTAAGTAAAGTGGTGTAAAGCAGTTAGAGAGAAAGAGTCAGTTGTCAAAAGTTGCCGAAGTCGTACATAAGTTGCAGTCGCCGTCAGAGAGAGAGTCAGTTGTCAAAAGTTGCCGAAGTTGTACATAAGTTGCAGTCGCGGTCAGAGAGAGAGTCAGTTGTCAAAAGTAGCTGAAGTCGTACATAAGTTGCAGTCGCGGTCAGAGAGAGAGTCAGTTGTCAAAAGTTGCTGCAGTCGTACATAAGTTGCAGTCGCTGTCAGAGAGAGAGTCAGTTGTCAAAAGTTGCAGAAGTCGTACATAAGTTGCAGTCGCGGTCAGAGAGAGAGTCAGTTGTCAAAAGTTGCCGAAGTCGTACATAAGTTGCAGTCGCGGTCAGAGAGAGAGCCAGTTGTCAAAAGTTGCCGAAGTCGTACATAAGTTGCAGTCGTCATAGGAGTCATCACTCAAAAGCCGAGAGGGGTCGTCGTGGTAACATGTAAAGAGTAGCGAGGAGAACGAGTTGAGTTGTCGTCGTGAACAGTAGCTTTGAAGCATAACTTTTTTATTTGTTTTATAAATTATTATTAATATATTATTAGCTATTATTTTATTACTTGAATTAAATTAAATTGCCAATACGTAAATAAAAATATAAACAGTTCTACATTTATTAGAAATTAAAAATTTTAAATCAACTTTTAAAGCTTCCAATATTTCGAAATCACTTTAATTCTCTGAAAACACATGCAATAAATTTTAAAGTAAACACGAAAAAACAAATGCTTACAATTAATTTTCTTCAAACTAACAAACAAAAAAAAAAATTCATTTTTTTTCTATTTTTATTCCGAGATTAACAATTTCTTACACTTGATTATTCTCTCTCACTCTATCTTACCCACAAATAATATACACACTCACATACAAAGAAATCGCTGCCTCAATTTCCGAAGGTCCTAACATCAAATTTTTCAAAATCGAGTTTTTGATAGATTATGATTAAGCGTTTCCGTTTGCTGCATGCAAATGGATACGCTCTTTGCTAAACACTTTCAAGTCAACCAAAAACTTACGTCTTTTTTTTTTACTTAAAAATACAGTTTTTGAAAAAATACTAAATGGTAAGCATATTAATGTTTCAAAATGTTTTTTATATCTCCTGGAAAGATTGAAAAATGCGTGTTAGGGCTTTAGAACATTAAGGTAGCGATAATCTACAAATCTACATATACCTATTCATTGTGTAGCCGCCACCAATATTCTGCAGTCTTAAATTTGATGTTTTTTTTTAGGCTACGGTGACCTCATACATATTTCTCATGTGAAAACACAACTTTTCTTAATTCTTCTCTTGCTCTTTTCCCTTCCCCCTTCGTTACACGAAGTCCGGGAATTTTTCCATACACTTTTACTGTTTCGGAATTTCAGAATTGTTCATAAACTTAGTTGCATTTCCTGGCTGCATTCTGTTTTTCAACATATTTACCATAGTATATTTCTGGCCTATATCGCTTTCGCAATTACTAATTTTGTTGCCACTACTTCTTAATGCTAAATCTACATTTTCGCTGGAATCAAGCAACGAGTGTTGAAGATTTTTAGTATCATTTGAAGCATTTAAAAATATAAATGAATAACTAAAAGAAATATGTAATCAAATTTAATATGAAAGAAATTTAATTGTATTGTAATTTATTGATTCGCAAGTATGCGAATCATTCTGCGTGTTCCTCCACAGTGGTTCGAATAAAACACGCTTCTAGCCGTAGCGCTTTCTTCCATTCGCTCAACATGACCCAACCAGTGAAGCCGCTAGATTTTTATACGCTTGACTATGCCAGTGTCGGCGTACAGCTCATACAGCTCATCGTTCCATCTTATTCGATACACGTCGTCCACGCATACTGGACCGTAGATCTTTCGGAGTATCTTCCTCTCGAACGCTCCTAACAGCCTCTCGAATCATTCTAATAAAAAGTAAAATGATTTACAGCGGACATACATGCATACTCGGTGCATACAAAGATGGCCATTACAACCCGTTATCGAATTACGACCAACGGCCACAGTTCTCTCCAGGCGCCTCTCCTTAGCGCAAGCGTTCTCCAACCAGTTACACATATCGTGTATAAGGTTTCCTTAACTTAGTCTTTCCAATGAAGGCATAGCCTTCTTCATCGGCAACGCCCAACAAACTTCCTATTCAAACACTTATATCGCCGGAGCTCCTTCGTCCATTCGTACACCATAACCTAGCCAACTCAGACTTTTAATGGTACCATAATATGCCTGAATAATTTTTCAACACGGCACCACCTTTTGGCAGGTAATGGCAAACCTACAGGAGTAAAAATTGCCTATGAAAAGCTTGTCACTTCGTCGTTCGGATTCGGCATTAAACTGTAGGTCCCTTCCATTCATGTACAAATATAACACGCACAACATGAGTGGATGTGAAAAGCTCAGCCTAGGCCCTCCATGGGCTATTGTGCCATTAAAAGTAAGTAAGTAAAGTAATACGCCTGACTAAGTCAATGTCAGCGTAGAAAACATAAATTTTGTGATTCATTCGAAGACGAAATTCGACGCCAACTCGAACAGGAATAGAAAGATTTTTCGATGAATTTATTTCTCGAACACCCGAAGCACCATAACAGAGTAACAGCGTTTTATCGGAAGAGAAGGCTGTGAAACACATTTTCTTACTGAGTCCATAGTAACTTCTCAAGGCTGACATCGCTCTGAGTATTACCGACGGTACCAAGATATATAAAATGCTTGGCAATATGCGATCCTATAAGCTCCATGTCCCTGTTTGTAGACTGCATATACTTCGTTTTGTCCATATATATACTTACTTACTTTTTGACCATTTATGGTATACTTCATCGTCAAATCTACTTTCACTGATTCTTTTTCGATAGCAGAAAAAGCAGCTGTTGCCTCCCACTTGCAGCGCCCAGTGAATGCAATGTCATCGGTACCTATATGCAAGGAGCTGCACACTTTTCTAGCAAATAGTGCCATTACGATATACTTCTGCTTTTCGCAATACTCCTTGCATGACGAATTGTAAAGGTTGCAGTGGATCGGTTAAGCTTTGAAGCTTTTAATTTTCCTACGATTTTTTTCTTCTTCAATACCATATCATTTCTAGGTCAATCTTCTATCGATGTTACTCACAGATGAAATTCAATTAGCACTTGAGCGCCGGATTTATACCACATCGTCATTGTGTCAATGGACATTGTTTGATATCTAGAATCAATCCGTTGGAGTGAGAAATTGGAATTGTTTCCCGAAAGTGAGATGCAGATTCTGTCCGCATGGTCACCTATTTAACAGTGTTCCGTCAGTACTGCAGCCAGCCTGGCTACGGCAGATGTGTGTCGCCAAGTAGTTTCCAGGTACTACTGGTCAAATTTTAACCATGTTTTTTTTGGTTAAGGCACATCTTACAGATGAAAGTCTTTCCTAATTTTATGTTCCGGGGAATTGCAACTGATTGCACCTGAGGCATATCCAGAGCTGATCCGTGCTTCACTAATTCAGCGGCCCTTTCATTGCTTTCAATTATCCTGTTACCTCTCTGGAACTCAGATAAGGCCAATGTCAGGCAAGTAACTCCTTAACTAATTTTGAGGATACTAAGTCTGAGTCTAGAGCTTTGATAGCCGCTCCTTTGAAGATAGCTACTTTACCGCTCCTTTTAACATTGGCCAGTGCTTTGCAGGCTTCTCTGATCGCCCGAAATTCGGACACTGACTGCATGTGGGAGTCTAAAATATTCGGCAATATTGAGATGCTCGGAGTATACCCCCGCCCTGACCGCGCAATCCATTTTGGACCCGTCATTATAGAGTTCTATCTCGAAGCCCCAGCTTCCACATGGTTTTCTTCTTCCCTTGTTCGGAGAAAAGAGTCTTAGCCATTTTTGAACTTCAGTTTGGGTAAAAGGTAAGTAATTAGTGCTGTGTGGGATTCGTATATTCGGTACCTGCGGCGTTGAGGTAGTGCGTTGGTAATGCAAAAGTAAGATTTTAGTTTTTTGTTTCCTGTAGCACTAAGGATTTCGTGAATAAACAAAAATAAATAAATAAATAAATAAACTGTACCTTACATCACTATCCAACATTCAATGGTTCCAAGAAAATTCTACACGTTTATAGGCCAGTTTATAATTCCCTCACAAATACCAGAACAATACTCTTTTCCTCAAATGCTTTATATACATAAATACTTCAGAAACAATTCTGTGCACTTGTTCCAAAGTGCACGAAATATAGATATCCAGTACCTTAATCTATAGGAGCTAACAAGTATTAGGTCTTTGACGGCTTATGTATCATAATTTCTAGATTTAAGTTATAATGCATCAGTCGCGAAAGATATCATAATTAGAGTCTAGATTATCCTTAACCTTATTTTCTTTCTTTTAATGGTACAACCGCCCATGGCCTAGGCCGAGCTTTTCGCAACCACTCATGTTGTGCATGATATATTTGTACATAAATGGGAGGGACCTACAATTTTATGCCAAATCAAATAGGCTATTTTTACTATTTGCCATTGCCTGCCAAGAGGTGGTGCTGTGTAATCTACTTCTACTTTTTTTGATTTAGCTTGTTCTAAGATTTGAACCACGGACACTTTGTATAACAGTCCCATGCACTATCACTGCCCCACAACGACCACACCATTCAAACATTAAAAATAAGATATTGAGCTTTAAGACACAAATCAAAGAACGCCAAACCACCCTGGATCACGTAAACGAAAAATTATAATACCCACAAAACAACGATTATCTGGGAATCTAGAAACGTTGAAACTTTCATATAGGACATTTAGTTTTCCTAACTCGGAAACACCACAGAAGTGGACTTGAGGGGATTTCCATTTTAACCATAAGATGCAAAGTATTTTTTTTAAATTGTAGATAGTTTAAGGTTTTCTCACTACAAGTTTAAATATTAAAATTAAAAAATTCTAAGAATATCGAGCTTTTATTCCCGGTTTCTTTTGTGAGCTTCGATGTTCGATGTTGGCCAACAAACAAACAACAACTACATATACACAATTATCTAGTAGAAAGTAATAACACAAAAGTAGCCTGTTGTTGGCTCCACTAGATTATATTTCAAAACTAATCGATAACAATTTAATAAAGCGTCATAAAGGACGAAGTGATGAGGGTGAACGAGGGGCGATGAATTAAATAAACTAAGACTACGACGTCTGACAACAACGGAAAGCCAGCCGAAGTGAATGGGATATGGCGAAGCTGCACCAACACACAAAAGCAACCAACCAACGAATCCGAGAATCAGCAGCAAAACAAAAACACGTAGATAATGTGTAAGCGCATATAGGCATGGAAGCACAGACAGACAGATAGACATTCAAACTGAAGTAAGTGAAACAATATGTGAGCAAAGGGACAGAAAGCGCTTATGAACGAACGCACAGACGGACCGACGGAGTGGATAGACAAGTTGATGTCATAATTGGAATGAAAGGACGAGAGAGAGAACAAGAGCAAAGTATGAATCGAAAGGACGAAAACACGAATTAGAATACATTTTCAAATCGGAATTGAAAATGTCATCCCGCTGGTAGGCAGAGAGAGAAAGAGCGAGAGAGCGCGCTAGAAAGAAAATGAGAGTAGAAGAGATAGAGAGCAAGAACTTAAAATCACCTTAGGGGGGAGTTAAGGTTTATTTACTAAAGACGAAAACGCGACTGGGGGTGGGCGAGGGTGCAAGGATAACATACAAGGATAACAACACAGCAAATGCATAAAGGCAAATTGTGTAAGTGAAGGCAGACTTAAACTTGTGCGAATAGGCTTAAAAATCGACGAAACCCGAAACCTAGTGAACATGAAAACCTACGGAGCACAGGGGGTGGAAAACACGCAGAAGCGATGTAAATATGTTAAGATTTCCCAACTGCATACATGGAAATACACAATAAGTTAAGGTTATTCACCAAAAATAAATCACTTTGCAAGTATAATATGAGCACAAAATTAACCAAGGATTAAAGGAGAAAAGAAAATATTTAAAGATTTTGAAAAATGAAATCACTCACCTGTTTAAAAAACCTATACTGATTGCAAATGAAAGCTGCTGCTATTTTTTCCTTTCCAAAAATTACAGCAACTACAATTATTTGAGCTTTGCTTTAATTATCCTTTTTGCTTAGCGAGCAGTTAAAACCAACAAATGCATGGATAATTCAATTTTTCTGGCGAACTGAACTGCACACTCAAAACTCTCACAACGAACTGCTTGTCACAATTTTGTACACGCTTCTTCGCTCTGTTGCGAGAACTCGCATTGAGAATTCTCATTTAATTCGCGTTTTACTTGTGGGCGCCACTTTCCACTTTTGGCTTAGCTTTTCCTGCACCAACACATACTTTTCTTTATTGCTTTTGCTTAAAGCTAGAAAAACTCGGTTTCACTATCCACCACCCCGCGTACGAGTTGTTGTTGTTTTTTGCAACCCTCACAAAGAACTTGTCAAACTAGATTGTCAAAATATATTTGCACAGATGGCGCTGATAAATGTAGTTAGGTTCGTAGGATTAGCAATAGTGTTGGAAACAAGTGGAATATATCTTGTTGAGAATTCCATCAGTCGGTAGAGCAGTGCACTCAGGGTTGAGTTTGGCAATGGATGTAAGTTTTAAAGCAGTGGTGGCTGCCAATCAATCATATGTATATTGGAGAGTATTGAAGAGCGTTCACACCTACCACTGCAAGAAACCTACCGTCAAGTATATAATGTGCTATAATTTACAAACTTTAAATTTAATGTCGTACGTTATGCCAACGCTCGGCATAACGTTCGGCAAGCACAAATGTGTTCCTAAATTTGGCAGTTCATATTTCAGATAATATTTGACTGAATATGTTCGTCTATAATGAACACTTAATTCCCTTCCGATATGAAGCAATTTTTCTTTGTACATCATAACTCAAAACATAAATTTCAAGAAAAACGCATTAAAACTTTTCAATTTGTCTATCACTCCATACAAATACTCTACAACACATATTTCTGTATACTTAACTCGTAATTTTTCAGGAGATCCAAAGAAAGACATTCGTATTACTTCTTTAGCATCGTTTTTATATTTACGAAGGGGTAAAAGATGATCGTGGCAAGGCGGAAATTGTCACGGAAATGAAGGGCAGCGCCACCTATGAATCAAGAATGAAAGAATGAGGATGCATATGTTATAGGGAGCTGCCCATCACTTTCTAGTAAAATTTGACTTTTTAAACAAAACAGTTTACATTTCAAACAAAAATCGTTAGAAATTTCTAGAGCTGAAAGAATGAGTCAGTATAGACAGAATAACACAAACGAAAGGCACAACCAAATAGCGATTGTGTTACGAAAGAATCCCCAGGAATAACTGTGGCTGAGAGACAGCGAGAATTTAGACTTCGTCAGAATCGTCAGAAAATGGAGGAAAAAAAATTCAGATTTTGCTATCGTGAAAAAAACCCAAAAATCATCACCGAGAAATCGCAAGATTATGGATTTTGCAAGCAACTTGAGGCACAACAGAATCCGAATTTCATTGAAAAGGAACTCGCAAAGACTAATAAGGAGAGACGAAAGAGAAGAGCATGAATGACAAATGAGTTCATTAGAGTAAATAATTGCATCAATACTCATGTCATTGAGCCCCGACGAAGGTCCTCAGATTATACATCACCAAGTAGTCATTAAGGTGGCCGAATTTCCAACGAAAGGGAAGGGCAGAAGATTTACTTGAAAATTTGCCAGAAAATCTTTCCTCCGTGGAAAGAAAACAACTCGCATCAGCACAACAAAACATAGACGAGATTTGCCAAGTTTTTAATCAAGTTCATAACATTCGAGAGTTCTGAGACCGGAAGTGCAAAATTTTCTACCTGTTGAGATCATTCAACCTGAATATTTTGATGATGATTATTATTATGCTGATGTAAGATTATAGTTATATTGATGTAGCAAATAAATTCCCATGCTTTGAGTAAGAATATTTTGATGGATGATGATTTTTCAGAGGGTGTTGCTTGCATTGGAAATGCAAACGATCAAAGTGAAATTAATCCAGATGTAGCACACCTGAGTTCAGAGAATTATCACACTAAACTATACGAGGCTTATCGTTTGCATAAATCAGCACATAAACAATTTCAAAACATGTTTGTTCATTCGACCACACCTGTAATGTCTGCAATAGACTCTGGTTTTTACAAGATTACTAAACCTAACCTGAAAACCCGAAACGGTAACGTTACGAAGAAGTAAACTTCTGTAGGGGGTCCCACTGACGCAAACAATTTATTTTTACTCGCTCTTTTGCTTTTTTTTCTAATCCCCACCACTTTATGCGTCACATCAATTTCAAAGGTTCATATATTCTTTTACACGTACATACCTAATATCCCACAAAAAATTTATTTATTTAAAAAAGGTATCTGAAATAGTAATTTTATCCGTTTTGCTAATAAATTAAATCTCAGAATCTGAGAAAGATGTAGGGCAGAAAAAAAGAAACACAGCTGTAGGGCAAAACCATCGTTAAAGAAAATAAATGAGCATGAAAACGTTCTTTAATTTACAATATTTCGGGCAGACAAAAATTGGATACATTTTAATAAAATTAAACGAAAATAATTTATTTTCAGTCACACGTACTAACGCTACAAAAATGTCAGTGAAATTAATGTTGCGCATTCTTTGTCATCCACTAATGGTGGAATTTAACATTTTTAAAAATCACACATGCTTGTCAACGCAAGCTCTCATTCATTGCTAACTACTTGTAGTTTTGCGCAATCATTCAGTGCATATGACATTTAAACTTGTTTGTCACCACATGTTGAACTGTTTGAAAGCATTTAACCAAGAACTGCCTTACCCACCAAACAAGAGCTGTCAACTAGGTTCTTTTCCGGTTTAATTTACTAAGAAGAAGGTACGAATCTCTGAAACTTTATATTAAAATTGCTAAACATCGATTTAAATTACGTGAATACGTTATAAATATTCACAATTACCGAAAATTCATAAAACAAACTATGCATACCAAAAACTATTTTATAAAGAAATAATGTTAAAAGTGTTGCAAAATTAAACTTAATGAAGCAATTTCTATATGAACGAAATCTAATTTGGTCTTTCTTCTCCCAGCAGAAATTAAATTAAACAATGGGTCGGTACTCGAGAGAGCCAGAGAACGCCACAAAATCGTGCAAGGCGCGCGGTCCAAATCTACGTGTGCATTTCAAGGTAAGTGTAAAGTGGAAACAAGATTTGAACAAAATAATAGTGAAGTGCGTGTGTGTGGAAAGGGAAACGTAGCTGTCAAATCGTTTTTTTTTTCCTAGTAAAGTGAGGTTAGAATCATTCATGTTATTTGTTTAAATAAACAAATTGATAGTGCAAAAACAAAAACGACAGTTGCATCGTTAAATCAGTGCATGAAAGCGTTTCCTCACTCAAGGGGGAGGAAATACATCTTCTTGACACTTTTGCAAAGATGCTAGATTAAAATGTTAATGCTTCTACTGGCATTGCAGATGGCCAAGCATCAGCTGAAAATTTGACTTTTCCAATACAAATTTTCATCTAGAACTTGTGTTACATTCTAAATTATTCATTTGTTTATTATATTTGTATTCGTGCATGCGTTTGCATCTAATCGAATGGTTTGCAACTTATGATGGTGCTTAACATTTTAGCAATGATGCTAGATAAAATTGGAAGTTTAATTCCGGGCGAAGCATCAGCTGATGTTCATATCTATGGTATGGAGAACATCATCTAGAACTTCTGTCACATTTAAATTTGTGTGATTCAGCACTTAAATATCCACTGTGAAAATTAACAGAGAGACAGCAGGGAAGAAAGTGGTGTCTCTGGATGTGCTGGAAATTTATTCGCTTTCTCTTTAAACCTTGTCATTTTGTTATTTAAATTGCGACACCTGTCCGATTTTGATTCTGCTGGGATGCATCGAGTTTACCTAAGCAGCTGCTTTACTTCAATTTCTATTGGCTGGGGGGGGAGGGGCCTCAGCTCAAGGCAATGTCCGCTTGATGCCTTTTCTTTTGAGAAGTAGCCGATTCCATTTGTAGGTTGCTGAGTGGCGTCTTGTAGGCGTAGTGTACTGAAAGGATTTTCATGGTGGTATTGGTGCATATATTTATATTAATTTATATTAGTATTAGCTTAAGGCACAGAGTAGTGAGCTCTTTCATCTTCTTCAATTTTCAACCACAGTTAGAATTGAGGTTGGATCATATTTGTATATGTTACTTCTGTATTGGTAAATTCTTTTAGCATAATATGCGTTTAAGAATGGGTTTTATAATGTTCATTGTTAAAATATTTATGCTTAGATAAAATCGTTGGGAAAACAGTGATAAAAATGCTTCAAAAAAAATGCATGCACTTCATCACTACCTGTTCTAATGTACAAAGTTAAACGTTTAAGTATTCTATTAAAAACACTACCTTAATTCCCAATTAAGTTAAATGAATGTGTACCTACCATTTGCATAGCATAGCATTTTTACTTAAACGTAAGTTGTAAGTTTCATTCAAGTGCTTCAACTTCAAATTAGAAATGCTTAAATTAAAATATTTTACCGGAAAACAGTGGCAAATAGCTATTCAATGCATTTGTCACTACCTGACCGGTAAAACATGAAATATTTTCATTATGTTTATTTATTTAATCTCAAGATCTTAATCGTTTTTAATTAAAGTTAAATGGCTTTACTTTTCTTCCCACAGAACACACATGAGACCGCTCAGGCCATCAAACGTATGCCTTTACGTCGTGCTCAACGTTTCTTGAAATCAGTTGTTGATCAGAAAGAATGCGTACCATTCCGTCGTTTTAATGGTGGTGTCGGTCGTTGTGCTCAAGCCAAACAGTGGAAGACCACACAAGGACGCTGGCCCAAGAAATCCGCTGAATTCTTGTTGCAATTGTTGCGCAATGCTGAAGCTAATGCCGATTATAAGGGACTCGATGTTGATCGTCTCGTTGTCGATCACATTCAGGTGAATCGTGCACAATGTTTACGCCGTCGTACATACCGTGCTCACGGTCGCATTAATCCTTATATGTCATCGCCGTGCCACGTTGAAGTTATCCTGACTGAAAAGGAAGAAGTTGTTTCAAAGGCGCCTGAAGATGAGCCAGCCAAGAAGAAGCTGTCCAAAAAGAAGATGCAAAGGCAAAAGGAGAAAATGATGAGATCCGAATAGAGTGGGTTCTGAAAGAGGAGTACGCGCTTAATGTTGGTGTTTGAAGATTAAATAATAATTAATTTTAAAAAACAATGAACACATTTTCAATTTGGTTCAATAAAGAAAGAGTTTGAACGCTGTTTTTTAAGTGAGAGAAAAAAAATCCATAAAATATGACGGCTTTTTTTCTATTTTATAATTGTGGTATACTTTTAGGCTTTTGTTATAAATTCACTATTGCTAACACATTTTAATTTGCTGTTTCCGTTGTGTCTGTCGCGTATTTTAATTATTTGGCATACCTTTTCACTATTGTTAATTTCAATTGCATTATTGTGGCAAATAAAAAAATCAAAGCATTTGGGCGCATTCGCAACCATGACTCCTCCAAATGACCCCAAAACTGTAATGACAAATTAAATGTTTTGTTTACACACAAAAAAAGAACAGAGCGGTGGCGGCCACTTTGATTTTACAAACATTTTGTAATTTGTGTATTCTACTAAATAAAGCATAAAATCTGCTTGAAAGAAAAATTATTCACTTATTTTAATACACAAGCATACTTACTAACTACCCACTGTTGTTTGTGCTCATATACCATATTTCAAATCAGTTGCTGAGATGACCCTTTAAGCATTTGAATATTACTTGAGATGAATTGATGATTTCTGGCATTTTTATGGTATTGAATATGAACTTACGGCTTCCATATTCAACCAACCATACCTTTACCGTAAATGACACAGCTTTGAATATCTAATTTCTTACAATTTATCATTATTAATTCAAGTAGATACTCATCAAATTTCTTTCTACTGTGCAGTTTTAGTTGTTGCTACTTCAACATATACTTCGGAAATTCTTCTCATTTAAGTATGAGGAGCACTTTTCTTCGTTTTCTTCCATTACAATTTTTACTTACAATGCAAATTCATTGAATTAATTCAATTTGTTTTTGTACGCAGTAATTTCCATTTACTTTTTTATACTAGATATGCATAAATTATTAAGTAACAGTGGCGTTTGTTACATTCATTTACTTTCTTTAGTTATGTTTAGAGTGCAGGAATGACGCTTCCTGATATGATTATAAGTATGTAAATCTAAAACATGTACTATGCTGTTCAAATTGCTGTATTGGCTTACGTCATGCAAACTAAATAAAATCAATCTGTGAAGGAAAAATAGCAGTACCAGACCATTTATAACTTTACTTACTTACTTTTAATGGCACAACAGCCCATGGAGGATCTAGGCCGAACTTTTCGCATCCACTCATGTGGTGCGTGTTATGAGACCATTTAAAAACGCAAATAATATTCGCTCTTGGAACAGAGAATATAAATTTTTGGATTTGTGAAATATAGCTGCCAATTCATGGAATAACGACACACATTAATATTGTATTTCATATCCTACAAGATCTAATTAGCACACAAATCATTAGAGAACGGATTCGAATAATATGACAAGATCACTAACAACAAGTCTCATCGCAATAAAGAAATTTATGTTAACATGATCAAATGAATTGAAAATCTAAGGAACAATACTACCATTTGACACTCTCACGGAGAATAACAAAACTATCGACACATGCTCAATATAAAGTAAATCACTAATGGAACAAACAAGAACATACAAAAAACCTGATTTTATATTGGAGATCGGTTTAAAAGGAACAAAATGACGGAACCAATATAAAACATCTATAACGAAATAAACAATATGAATAAACAAGAAAAAAAAACGTATTTTGTGGAAAAGAGGTCAACCACATTGATCACTTGAACGAAGGACAATAAAGTTTTTTTTTCAAGTTTTTGCAAATAATCGAGTAAGTGATTGGTCTAATCCACCTTGCTACATTTTAATTTTTTTGTTTTATTGTTACATTCAACACACAGGTTGTACCCCTATGAATGAAGAGCATTGTGTTGAATGGAAGGAAGATTGATAGGTGAGAGGAAGAAGGAGGGAGAATGAGAGAGAGAATGCAATCACACAGGACACCGATAAAGAGGTGGACAGCCATGTGGCAAGGTTTATGCCTTTACCACAATGAATTTCAGTTTATCAGTGTCGACTAAGGAGTGAGATCGAAAAAATCGGATAACTTTAAATTGTCCTAGCATTGAAATCCGGTATGCAAATAAAAAAATGTAAACAGTTTTAAAAAGAAAATTTAAAAATATGATAAAATGATCAATAAAACTAAATTGTTTGTTGTTTTTTAACCGAATTCGGACTGCTTTTCCGATATGCCTGCCATTAGCGCCTTTACTCCCATTTCTGAGACTCTCTTGGCGGCAGCATTCCATGGATTTAGCTTCTTTATTTGTTGGTTTGTTGCCTTTAATGTTCTTTTCACTAGAGCTCAATATCTCTCGATAGGCCGAAGTTCTGGGCAATTTGGTGGGTTGGCGATTTTTGGTACCAATTTGATGTTTTGGTCTTCGAACCATTTACTGTAGTGGCAGGAGGCTCGATCAGGCCAAAAGAAAGATACATTGTGCTTTCTAATGAAGGGCAGCAATCTCTTCTGGAGGCACTCCTTCACATAAATTTTGGCGTTAACAGTGCCACTTGTTACGAAACTTTTACTCCTTAGTCCACAACTACAAATCGCTTGCCATACCAGAAACTTCTTCGGCAACTTGGACTTTTGTTTTGTCCTAAATCTTTCCTGAACTCCTCCTCATTCCTTTCCGGTGTAAAACTCTTGACCAGGCAATTGAGAAAATTTAGACACGTATGTTTCAATGTCCATAACACAGCAATCGAATTTTTGGAAAAAAAACTGTCTTCAACTTTTTAGCTCGGCTCTGGGCTACCAAGTTTTTAGTAGCATTCCTGGCGGGTATTGACTGCACTTTGTGTGTTTTAAGGCGCGCATATTTTTTAAACTTTTTTTACTCACTGCAACTCGCTTTTTCCGCCAATTTTCGATTAGACAACGCTCGATTCTTCTCTAAGAGAGCAACGACTTTCTTCGCCTTTTGTGGAGACACGAAACCGCATTTCCTTCCACAACCATATTTTCTAGCAACTATTAAGTCTGTATTAAATTTTTTAAGAATCATCGAGATAGTGTTTTGTGCAACTTTCGCCTAATTTGCAATGGTTTTCTGGCTCCACTGCGGATTTTCCCGAAATAATTCAACAACTAAATCGCGTCTTTCCACTTCCGATGCCATGACTCAACTGAAAGTTCACAAGTCATGATGCCATGACAACTGAAAGTTAACAAGTCAAAAAACATGTGATTGTATTTCATCAGAATTTCTCCAACGCAAAGCCTACTGTTTGAATTTTTTCATTCAGATGAAGAGTTTCAAAGCACTGGCCTTTCAAAGTTATCCGATTTTGTCGATCTCACTCCTTTTGATCGCATGTTGCGCCAAAGGCCAAGCTTTTCGCATCCACTCATGTTGTGTGTGTTATATTTGAACACGGTTTTATGCAGTAAAACCAAATCATAAAATGATATTATTAATTTAAATTATGTAGATCACATTAATCGGATATAAGCAATAAATATAAAAGAGGAATTCCTGAACAAAAGTTGTATTAACAAATTGATCATTTAATGGGAGACCTGATGAATGTATAGACAATCAAAGCCTAGCCACAGCTACAATAAACCAAATTTGAGTATGGATGGGATACGATCGGAGAAATAATGATTTCAATTAATATTCGTTCTTATTCCAATCAGAATTCTGTCACTAAAAAGTGATCGTTTTTCCCCTATTTTGAACTTAGTTCAATTCCAGCAAACCAGCTCTTTCTTCATAAACTGATTTGCGAAATCGTCGTCGACTAATTCTGGGATAAGGATAAGTAATATGATTCCCTATGTATGCACAGGGTGTACAATATATACAAAATTATAGAATTACATATAAAAAAAAAATTATAGAATTATTTTACCAAAACAAAGTAAGTTCCACTGATAAGCACACAAATGACGCTAAAAAGATGAAGAAGAAAAAAAAAACTACATACAATTGTATTGAAAATTTCTATGTACTATTGTACTTACTCTATGTAAATATGTGATCGTAGTAAAAAGAATTGAAGTAACTAAGTAAATTCAATCGTGATCATTTTATTGCATTTACGATTTAAAGCATTAAAGCGTGAATTAAATTTAAGTATGACTATGCCGACTACGGCTACGACGATGATAATAATGATCATTATTATCCAGAGCATCATAATAATGATGATGAACAAATTTAATTTACACGACACAATCACATTATTCTCATCAAGTAACTCACTCAGCCGCCAGTTAGTCAGACAGGCAAACAGACAGACAGCCAGTCAGTCAGTGAGTCAGTCAGTCAGTCAGTCAGTCAGTCAGTGAGTCAGTCAGTCAGACAATAAGCCAATCAGCCAATATTGTCAAACAAAGTAGCAGTTGAGGCGCGCTTTTCCTAAGTGGACACCAACCACAACCAACACTACTCGAACGGCCAGCCGCCAGCCAGCAAGCAGAATTCCATTCAGATTCAGATTATTTCAGATTATTGTGTGATTGTGACGGCTTTGACAAAATAAATTATACATTTTTAGTCACAGTTTTGAATGAACCGCGACATAAAAACAACGTGCATTTTCACAAAAATTCGTATAACGAAAAGGAAGAGAAAAAAAAATGTTTAAAATATTATTTTGAAAAGAGGAAGCAGTTCAATTTCTTCAAATTCTCCTACGAAATTCATTAGAATTCAGTTCAGTTGAATGCATTGAAATAAAAATAAATCTACTATTGCACTACATTTCTTTCATTATGAGATTTAATAAGAGATAATTTACTTAAATTATGAGATTTACTACTTTATATAACCAGCAAAGCAATCAAACAAACAAAAAACAATGTGAGAAAGCCTGTGAATTAAATGCATAAAAATGCTAAATATTTCAACGAATTGCTGAGATTTTACAACAACAATACAAACATACATGCAACACATAAGTAGCAGTGATATTATTTGTGTACTTGTGTGCGTCAATTAATTAAATTAATCAAATTGATTTCAGTTCTCCACCAAACAACATACTTCAAATATATAATTTTCGGTTTCGTTAAGTTTTCAATTCAATTTTTGAATGATCTACCAGCTGTCAATTTGAATATCCTTGGAAATGTTATCATTCTAAAAAGTTATAGAAAAAAAAATTCCAACTGCTTCATAAAGATCAGTTAAATTAAAAATCTTTATATGTAACTCATCAGAAAAAATCTTTGACTTACTACATTTTAATGAATATTTTTTAATTATGCAATAGAGAAGTTTCTAAATCCTTTTAGTTCGAATGCTTGTACTGATTGGTTTTGTTTTGTTTTGTGGTTTCTTCTTCTTACTATATAATATTATATATCTAGGGTCAATTTGTCAGTGAAAGACTAAATTTGAAGATTAACTATTCACTAAAAATAAATTCTGCGTTGGCCTCAGTTATTGAAGCTTAAATCTCGTACGTATTGAAAAACGTGTCGAAAGAAGCAGCCAAGTGTCTCGGCTTTCTTAGGCGGTGTAAAAAATATTTTACTTCGACTGATCTCCGCATGATCTATGATCTACACCACCTATATACGTCCTAAATTGGAGTTTAAGTCGCACCTATGGGCTGGAGAGCTTCACGAACGCAACTGGAGCTCCTGGACCGTATCCAACATCGAGCGATAAAGCTAATAGGAGACAGTAGAGTTTCCAGCTCTATTGACTCCTTGGAACATCGTTGAAACGTGGATTGCGTCTCTTTGTAGTGTTGATTGGAAGGAAGGTTGATAGGTGGCAGGAAAAAGGAGGGAGAAGTGTTTATGAATACTGTTTTACCATGACTTAAACGGTAGATGTTCTTCTGAGATGCGGAAGCTGATGCCGCCAGTTCGTGTGTTCACCCGAACTACACGGTCAGCTGGCGGAACTCGCGCTTTCCAAGTAGTCACGGTGTTCCACTGCACTACGCATTACAGAGAAAGTTCGTTCATCTGTCGTACCGCGCGTATTGTCCGCTGTAACGTGAGGTTCTAAGTTCCCTGCAACAATTTTTCCCAATTATTATGACCCTTGCAAGTTTAAAGCAAAACGTTCATAAACACTTCTCCCTCCTCTTTCCTCCCACCTATCAACCTTCCTTCCAATCATCCTTCCAATCAACACAATGCTCTGCATTTATAGGGGTACCCCCTGTATGTTGATTATATTAAAAAAAAAAAAAAGAAACTGAGCTTAACACTATTTAACTTAAGTAAGTTAAATCATTTTAGTACAAAATAAGAGAGCTCTACTATTTACAAATATGCCTTCTGAGCTCAAAGTAGTACCCATTAGGAAGAGTTAGTCTTCGCTTCGTTTCCAGGCTGACATCGTTTTGGGAGTTAAAGGCGCTGCCAAGGAATATAAACTCCTTAATCACTTCGAAAGTATAGTTGTCCGCTGTAACGTGAGGTTCTAAACGCCACGTGTTCCTGTTTGTGGACAACATAATATACTTCGTTTCGCCCAAGTTCACCGCCGAACCCACTTCAGCTGATTCCCTTTCGATAGCAGCGCAAATACAGAGCGGTAAGATATCGCTTACAACGTCCAATAACATCGGCTAATGAAAGGAGCTGGACACTTTTGTAGAAATAGCAATGAAATTGAAGAGGTTGGATATTGAAACGTCGGACGATATTCAATAGTACAGAGAGAGGGGTGTGTGTGTGTGTGTGTGTGTGTGTGTGTGTGTGTGTGTGTGTGTGTGTGATTCTGCCTTGGCGTAGCCGGATGTGTTGATCAACATCATTTTGCAAGAACATCAGTATAGGCAATCTTGTTTTGGGCAATCGAAAGCAACTTTGTAATCGACAAAAAGGTGATGGGTGTCGATCTGTTATTCTTGCATTTTTCGCAAGATTTGGCGTAGAGCATGTTCGGGACATTAGTGCACTTACCAGGTCTAAAGCCGCATTGATAAAGTTCAATTAGTGTGCTGGAAAATGGCTTGAGTATTTCGCACAGTACAGTCGATATGACCTTCTATGAGACGGCTATAAGACTGATACAGGACAACGATATTGCAAACGCTAAGCCTGCTTACCGCAAGCCATATACATATTAAAGATGAGTTTATGCATGTGCCCATTAACTCATTGACACCGGTCTTGAACAAAACAGCAGGCAGTCCATCGGCAGCTAGATGCTTTATTGTTCTTGAGTCGCTTGATTGCAGCTCGAGCCTAAACAACTTGTCGTACATCCACATCAGCATTGTCGATTGTTGGCATCAGGTTCATTTCTCACGGCAAAATACTCCTTCCATAATCTCAGCGCACACTGCGTATTGGTAACTAGATTTATACTTTCATTCATACAAGTAGATAATACGGGTCGAAAATGTTCAATTTTCATTTCTACTAACATATGTCGCTGCGTAAGATTTACTCCCTATAAATAATTTTTTCAAAAATAGCAAGGTTCTGAAAGTGAATTCTGATAGAAGTCCAAAAATTTACACGTGTCTGGGCGTTTTAAAAGTTTACATTTAATTTTTTTTTTACTCGGGCCTGTTGTTTTCGCAGTTTTAACAAATTAAGTAAAATAATCCAATTAAACAACTTTTTAACCTTGCATCTAATGTTGTTTATGTGCATTTTATAGAACATTTGCCACAGACCATTTGCCTCGAATGAATTAAACCCTTAGATCCTCCCTTATGTGTCCTTTTTGCCATTTAATGAGTTCCAGAAATATGTTCTTTATAAAATTTTACTACTTATAGGTTACTTCTGTAATATCTGAAAACTTCTTTCTTCTTTCATTTAATGGCACAACAGCCCATGGAAGGCCTAGGCCAGGCTTTTCGCATCCATTCATAGGCAATTTTTACTCTTGTATTTTTGCCATTGCCTGCCCATAGGTGGTGCCGTGTAGGACCAACGGTAGCCAACGCACTACCAACTACCCTACAGCGACCAACTGTAAATTTTGTTTTAGCAAACAAAAAAAACTTCATTTCAAAAATGTTTCTTATACGCGGTGAATGAAAAGTATTTTCTAAACGAAAAATATATTTTACATCGCAAATTAAACATTAGCTGCGTTTTATTTGGCCATATTATCCGTTGGACTACTATGGGGTTCAAATCTCGGCACAAGCAAAATAAAAAATAAAAAAAATAAAAGTAGTAGAAAAATTAATTTTTCTACACGGCAGCACCTCTTGGCAGGCAATGGCAAACCTACAAGAGTAAAAATTGCTATGAATTGCTATCGCCGTTCTGATTCGGCATTAAACTGTAGGTCCCTTCCATTCATGTACAAATATAAAACGCACCACATGAGTGGATGCGAAAAGCTCGGCCTAGGACCTACATGGGCTGTTGTGCCATTAAAAGTAAAAGTAAAGTAAATTGTTTAACATGTGCCAATAAAACGATCAAGTTGTTAAGTCCCTCCCACCATGTATTGTTATTCACAATGAAGATGGAGGTGAAACATTCTAAGGAATATCGATAACAATAGAAATGATTGCCAGTTACGATTACGGTTAATCGACGGAATTGTTTTTGATTTTTACTCTTCATAAGAATATTTAACAATTAGAATTAGAAAGAAGACAAATAATGGCAAATATTTCATTAAATAAAATAGTCTAACAGTGTTGATTAAATTATAAAATGCTTTTGATTTAAGAAAAATTATCGATAATCTATGGGAAATAAGTAGAATTAGCACATCCCTAATGACAGTTGATCCCGTTATTTATATTTGAGGTTTTGTGCAAAATTTTGTTATTAAATGGAAAATAAATGTCTATCTTTTTTTTTAAATGTTTACTTACTTTTTTTTGCTGTTCATCATTTTTATGTATATTGCATATCTTGCGTTTTATTTTTTCTATCCAACTATTCTTCTTTCTTCGTTATTGACAGTTCACGGTAGGTTTTTTGTGCAAACCAGGGATGTTAAGCAACATAATAGCTTTAAATAGCAGCTATAATTATACGTGTTATCTTTGCGATTTTTGTTGTTGCTTTCCCATACAATTATCGCAACTAGTTATACATATGGTAACTAGTTGTGAGTGGCGAATAAAACGCAGCTAATATATATAAGGTTAATTATTTCATCCATTAACGTATATTTTCAGTTCCCCAGTTTCACAGGCGGACAGGTTTCATGGCAAGAATAGTTCAAAAATACAAAGCTTAAGTTAATAATTTTTAAATTTTACTTATTTCAAGGAAGAGAAAGCATATCCAAGTAATAGGTATAATATCCGATCGTCCGTTTAAATTTTAATAAACGTGAACGAAAACGTGAAAGTTTTAATATGTAAAAATGTCACACATCACTTTCACAAAATCACTTTCACTTTGCTAAAAATTTCTTATAAAGATAATAATACTTTTACTTTACTTTTGATGGCACAACAGCCCATGGAGGGCCTAGGCCGAGCTTTTCGTGCCTAAAACTAATGAGTAAGGAAAGATAATAATAACAAATAATTAAAAACCATGAAAAAAAATTGTGTTCGTTAGTGGGACGCCCTACAGAAGTTTACTTCTTCAGAACGTTTGCGTTTTGGATTTTCAGGCTAGGTTTAATAATCTTGTAAAAACCAGAGTCTATCGCAGATATTACAGTCGTGGCCTAAGGAATTTTAAACGAACATGTTTTGATAGTTTTTATGTGCTGATTTATGCAAACGATAAGCCTTGCATAGTTCAGTTTGATGATTCTCTGATCCCAGGTGTGCTACATCTGGATTAACTTCATTTTGATCGTTTGCATTTACAATGCATGCAACGCCCTCTGCAAAATCATCATCTCCATCAAAATATTCATGCTCAAAGTATTCGAATTTATTTGTTAAATCATTATAAAGGGTGATTTTTTAAGAGCTTAGTTTTTGAAAGTTAAAAAAAAACAGATATTTTAGAAAAGTGAATAAATTTTTATTTGGAGCAATAAATCAATTCCTGCCATTTATTTTTTAAAGATAATTTCACTTAATTGTTTCCCGCGGCTACGCTTCAAGCGGTCCATTCTGAAGGTCCAATTTTGGCACACTTTTTCACACATTTCGACTTAACATAGCCCCATACAAAATAGTCTAACGGGGTCAAAGCACACGATCTTGGTGGCCAATTGACTGCACCAAAACGAGAGATTAACTGCTCACCGAATTCGCCTCTCAATTGATGCATGGTTTCGCGTGCAGTGTGGCATGTTTCACAGTCCTGTTGGAACCACATGTCGAAAAAGTCCAATTCTTGCATTTTCGGCAAAAAAAAAAAGTGTTATCATCGAACGCAATTGAGCGTAACGTCGCGGCCTTCATCCTCTTTGAAGAAGTACGGCCCAATGATGACACCTACGCATAAACCGCACCAAACAATGAATTTTTCGGGATGCATTGGTAGCTGCAGAATTGCCTCTGTTTGGTCTTCACTCCAAATACGGCAATTCTGCTTATTCACGTATCCATTGAGACAAAAATTAATCTCGACAATTTTGCGATAAAAAAAACGGATCCTCATCCAGCTTTTTTAAGGCCCATTCACCGAAAATTCGACGTTGTGGTATAGTAGGTCGACTTGCTTCAGTTCTTGCACCAGCTGTATTTGGTATATCATTAATCTGAGATCTTTGAGTAAAATCTTCCAGGTGGTCGAATAACACAAACCCAATTGCTGCGATCGGCGCCCGATAGTCATATCGCGATCTTCTTCAACACTGGCGGATACAGCAGCAATATTCTCTTCGGTACGCACTCTATGGATACGATTTGGTGGATTGATGTCCAATAAAGTGAAACTTGTTCGAAATTTGGTCACAATGAACTGAATAGCCTGCTCTGTGGGTCGGTCGATTCTAACGACCATAAAATGGACGTAGCTCGCGAAACACATTTTTTATAGAGCACGAATTTTGATAATAAATTTCAATAATTTGCAAACGTTGTTCAGGCATAAGTCTATTCATGACGAAATGGCAAACCATGACACATGTCATGGTGTGAACTGTCAGATATATAAACGTCAAAAACAAAGTAGCAAAAAAATCACCCTTTAATTATAATCTTACAATCATTATAATAACAATCATCATAACCATCAAACTATTCAGCTTGTAGGATCTCAACAGTTGGAAAATTTGCCACTTGCCGGTCTGAGAACTCGCGAATGTTATGAGGTTGACTAGAAACTTGGCAAATGTTTTGTCGTCTATGTTTTGTTGCACTGATGCGAGCTGTTTTCCTTCCACGGAAGAAAGATTTGCAGGCAAATTTTCAAGTAAATCTTTTGCCCTTCTCTTTCGTTGAGAATCTGGAAATTCGGGGTGGTCGAATGACTACCTGGTGCTGTATAATCTGAGGACCTTCGTCGAGACTCAATGACATAATAATGACATGTTGATGGAATTATTGGCTCTTATGAACTCATTTTCCATTCATGCTGCCTCACCGCATTAATCTGTGCGAGTTGTGTTTCAATGAAATTCGAATCCTGGTGTGCCTTAAGTTGCTTGGAAAGTCTACACTCTCGCGATCTCCCGGTGCTAGTTTTTGGGTTTTTTCACGATACGAGAATCTGAATTTTGTTAGCCTCCATTTTTCGACGAAGTCTACATATTCGCTGTCTCTCAGCCGCAGTTTTTGCCATTGATTTTATTGTAACACAATCGCCATTTTTTTGTGCTTCACATTTTTTCTTTCAGTTTATACTCGCTCATTCTTTCAGCTCTAGAAATTTCTATATGTTTTTGTTTGAAATGTCAAATTTTTGTTTGGAATTACAAATTTGGCGAGAAGGTGATGGGATGGGCAGCGCCCTCTATCAATCTAGATTTCCATACTCGATTGATAGAGGGCGCTGCCCATCATTTCCGTGACAATTTTCGCTACGACGATCATCTTTTATCCCCGGCGTAACTATATGAAACGATTCTAAAGAAGAAAAAACTTCAAAAACGCAAAAACGATTAACAATTAAGCGTAAATAAACAATAACAATGTAGCAATTAAGCAACAATTGAAATAACATTAAATAAATAAACTAATAAAAAGAATTGGGAAATTATAGTTTTTGTTTTTTCCTCTTGTTCTATCGCCTGCAATATTTAATGAAGATGCCAGTTCGTCTTATTTAATTAACGTTGTTAGCGTGTAGGCGGCTGGGCACGAAACGGCGGCGATTCCAACAAAGTATGCAATTTCAAAGAAATTATCATTCGCATTTATAGCGTGCATATTATTTTTGGTTATTTTTGGATGATCTTCAACTGATTGCGATCAAGTGATGATCTTTATTTAATCGCTCGTTTAAGAGCTTTTAATGACTTCTCAGACAAGTTCAATTGCAAAATAACTTGGAAAGAATGTTCCCAGCAGTAAAGAAATTTATTTTTGCTACGAGTATTTCCTTGATAATATACATATATACTTACATCAAAAGCGGACAGACAGTCATAAAGATAATGGTAATCTTACGGTAATACACTATGTGCATATATGGTATGCATACTCTTACATAGTGCATATACATATTATCTTTTCTTATTTTTAATAAATGGTACCAATGTAAGTACATAAACAAAAGTTAATGTTCTTCTATCTGAAATAAAATAAAAGTTCATGCAAATATTTCCAGAAAGCAGAAAAGAGCAGAAAGAGATCAAAACGATGAAATAAAATACAATACAATTTTTAATCGCTAATGAGCGAACCTAAGTTGAGTTAAGATCGAAAATATTTTTGCTTATATTCTTGTTTTGAAATCATTTTCAGAATTCAATATAATTTGAAGAATAGTCTTTGAACTGAATAGACTGAATCGACTCTACTGAAATTTGACTATAGTTTCTATAATGCCAGAAATGTACTTGTGCACTTTTTATAATTCTCAACCACTTCATATCGGTAGAAATTGATAAAAAGAATTAACCACCAGATCAAGAGGGAAATCGAACCGGCGTAACTATAAAAAACGATTCTAAAGAAGAAAAAACTTCAAAAACGCACAAACGATTAACAATTAAGAGTAAATAAACAATAACACTGGTGAAATAACACTGGTGAAAGTCTAGTACTCTACCCACTAGACTATCGGGGTCGTCTATATGTTAATCCGCTATATGGGTTAATCCGCACTCTATGGATACGATTTGGTGGATTGATGTCCAATAAAGTGAAACTTGTGCGAAATTTGGTCACAATAAACTGAATAGCCTGCTCTGTGAGTCGGTCGATTATGACGACCATAAAATGGACGTAGCTCGCGAAACACATTTTTCACAGAGCACGAATTTTGATAATAAATTTCAATAATTTGCAAACGTTGTTCAGGCATAAGTCTATTCATGACGAAATGGCAAACCATGATTCACGTCAACAATCACGCGTGAACTGTCAGAAATATAAACGTCAAAAACCAAGTAGCAAAAAAATCACCCTTTAATTATAATCTTACAATCATTATAATAACAATCATCATAACCATCAAACTATTCAGCTTGTAGGATCTCAACAGGTGGAAAATTTGCCACTTGCCGGTCTGAGAAAAAAAAACTGCACACTCTAAATTTTTCATACACCATTAAAATCTGCACTTAGGACCAAAAAAAACAACTAATTTTTGGTAGGTCCAGGTGTTTAATTTAGAAGTGAATTAATGGGATATAAAAAACACAAGAAATTTGTATTTAAATTTAACAAGATTAACAAATTTATTGTAAGGAAAAATTGTACAATAAATATACTGAAGAGCCCAACCGACCGGTGTGAACGTGTTCTAGAGAAGAACAAAGAGAAAGCAATAGCAAGAAAAGAAATAGAACGAAAAGAAACAAGGATAGAGAAAATGAATAGGAAAGAAAAGGTGCCTTAGGGTGGCTTAAACACCAGGTATCTACGTAGTTGGTCATAAATTTTGTTTTTATCGGATCGGTATAGACTCTTAAGGGTCGCTGTGGCGCAGTTGGTAGTGCTTTGGCCTGTTATGCAGAGTATCCGGGGTTCAAAGCTTGACATATGCAAAAGTAAAAAGTATAAAAAACAATTTTTCTACACGACACCACACCAAACTTACAAGAGTAAAAACAAAAATTGCTAAAAGCTTTTCACCAAACACCCTTCGGATTCGGCATAAAACTGTGGGCCCCTTCCATTCATGTACAAATATGAGAGGATCCGAAAAGGTCGGCTTTGGCCTTCCGTGGGTTGTTGTGCCATTAAAAGAAAGAAAGAAAGAAATATAGTTGCATTTGCATAACTTAAAATTATAAGGTTTCTCCGGACTTCAAGAACAGATAAACAAACATACTTTTTAGAAAGGTGAGAAAAATTTGTATAATGTCACGGATAAAATTCTCGATTACATTTTCTTATATAAGTAACTTATATATATTATTGAAAACGCAAAGGAATACCACTAAGATCACTGATGATGAATCATGGCTGGTTCCATACAATAACCACATGACTTCTACAGCACAAGCAGTAAGTACTAGAAACTGATAAATTTTCTGACTTGTTTTCTTAAAAGAAAATTCCCCTAAAATTCACAAGACGAAATAAATTAAAAGTTATATGCTATGGTATACATTGTGTAGAAAAAATAATATAAATACTATGTCTGGAATAGTTGAAAATTCGTAAATAAATGCATAAAGTATTGATACTTTAAAGTCTACGACACTCAAAGTCTATAAGAGTTCGTCCTCCATTTTACATAACCACCTTACCGAATGATGTATACTAGGTCAACAAATTTTATGAATAAAAAATCAATTATGTTCTGTTTATATCGGCATTGGTTGGATGGATGTGAAGAAGGCCGAGAACCTGACCTACGAGTGGAGGACAGTTCCTCAAGCACTCAGGCTATGTAGCCCATTGTACTTAAGGCCTGGGAAAAGAAGAAGGGGTGACAGCAAGTAAGGGGTTAGAGAAAAAGAGGAAAAAAGTTGAAAAAGGGGTTATAGGGGGACTATGTTCTCTTCCGCAAATTTACTGCTCCGGTATAGGCATCGGCCCCAGCCAACATTTTTCTGATAGCCGATCATTGGCAAAAAAAAAATTGTAATTGGTCGGATTCTAACAAATTGTATTTAAATGAGGAAAGTGATTTTCACTTCTAAAATTTAACAATTACAAGGTGCACAAGTATGAACCCGGTAATGACATCTCTGTGTCGCTTGGTAAAACTATGCGCTCTGTCAAACCAAATCATTGGCGCCATTTCTTCGCATTTAGTTCTGTCAACAATATTCAGTTCATAAACAATCAATGATGACGATTTTGTGCTTACAAACTCCGATATGCGGACATCATTGATTTTCTGTTTCCAATTGAAGAAATCTGCTTTGGAATCTCATCGAATGCTTGTGGAAGCTTACGGCCAGCACGCTCTAGGCAAAACACAGTGCATCCAACGAGTGGTTCATTAAGTTTAAAAGTGACGATTTTGATGTGAGAAACGAAGAACGTGGAAGACCACCGAAAAAGTTTGAAGATGCCGAATTGCAAGGATGATGGTTGCTCGATGAGGATGATGATGGTCAAACGCAAGAACAACTTGAAGAAACAATGAAATGTGACCCAACAATGCATTTCTCAACGTTTAAAAGCTATGGAATTGATTTTGAAGCTGGGAAGATGAATTGAAGGTGGAAAGCATGAATTGAGTGAAAGACAGCAAGAAAATCGAAAAACCACCTGTGAAATGTTGCTCGTGAAATGTTGGCTCCATCTGACTACCACTTATTTTCATCAATGAGGCACGCCCTTGCTGAGCAGCACCTCGATTCGTACGAAAATGTGAAAATGCTTGACTCAAAAAACGAACAGTTTTTTTTGGCGAGGCAGTCACAAATTGACAGAGAGATGGGAAAAATGTGCCATTACTTTGAAGAATGTATTGAATGTATAACCATTTTTCTTAAATAAACGTGTATTTCGGTTTCGGTTTCATACTTGTAACCCTGGTAAAATAAAAGTAAATCAAAAAGAGTAAAAATTACTTGGTACCCTTTTCCACACGGTAAGTTTTCTTGGAAGCAAGTTAAGTTTGTAGGTGAGAGAGGAAAGATGAGGGGGACCGTTACAGACTTGCTCGTAGCGGCAAGTTTTCTTTTGCGCTGTTCGCTCTTTGAAATGTCAGTCAAAGTAATAACAGAATTGATCAAGGAATCTTGCTGTGTGAAAAAGCAAGTGGCAAGACCAAAAGGGGATTGAAAACTTGCTTTTAAGAAAACTTGCCGTGCGGAAAAGGGGACTTACCACATTGTCACTTACGATAATTGAAATAAGCTTTATACGAGTTCTAAGTAATTATGAAGTTTGAAAGTACTAATATAATTATTTGAATTGAAATGCGCATAAAGAAACAGAGAATGAATGATGCAATAAATATAAAGAAATTGAACTAAGATATTTGTATATAAAGTTCTAAAAGATACAATAACTTAAAGGGAGCGTATTCAAATACGTCTAAATAGGTGCCTGCGAGGTTGCTGCATGTGCGCAAAAAAAAATTAGTATTTATGTATGTATTGGCGGTTACTTGACCGCAGCCTATAGCATTCACTGTATGTAGAAGGTGGGGCAAAAGTATTGTCATAATGTGAATTGGCTGAAATTGAAATAAAGAAAAAATTACGTGCATCAGTGGGACGCCCTACAGAAGTTTAATTCTTCAGAACGTTTTCGTTTTGGGTTTTCAGGTTAGAGTTAATAATCTTGTAAAAAACAAGATTCTATCGGAGACGAACATGTTTTGAAATTGTTTATGTGCTGATTTATGCAAACGATAAGTCTTGTGTAGCTTAGTTTGGTGATTATCTGATCCCAGGTGTGCTTCATTTGGTTTAACTTAATTTTGATCGTTTTCATTTCCAATGAATGCAGCGCCCTCTGCAAAATCATCATCTCCATCAAAATATTCACACTCAAAGCATGCGAATTTATTTGCTACATAATTTTTATTATAATCTTACCATCATCATTATTATCATCATCAAAATATTCAGGTTGTAGGATCTTAACAGGTGGAAAATTTGAGGTTGACTAGAAACTTGGCAAATGTTTTGTCGTCTACATTTTCAGGCAAATTTTCAAGTAAATCTTCTGCTCTACTCTTCCGTTGTGAAGCTGGGAATTCTGTCACCTCAATGAGTGCCGGGTGCTGCATAATCTGAGGACCTTGGTTAGGACTCAATGACATGAGTGTTGTTAGTTTTAGTTTTTGAGAGTTGTTTTTCAATTAAATTCGAATTTGGCTTTGCTTCAAATTACTTGCGAAGTCTACACTCTCGCAATCTCTTGGTGCTGGTTTTTGTGGTTTTTTTTCACTATAGCAGAATCTGAATTTTGTTGGGCCTCCATTTTTCAATAATGTATGATTCGTTCTCGATTGATAGATAAAAGTACGATTCATACACGATTGATAGAAGGCGCATAGTGAATGCATATTTTTCTTTTTCAGTCTATACTCGCTCAGTAGTCTTTCCGCTCTATAAATTTCTAACGATTTTTGTGTGAAATGTAAAATTTATGTTTGAAATTCCAAATTTTATTAGAAACTGATGGGCAGCGCCATCTATCAATCGAGTATGATTCATACTCAGCGCCCTCTATCAATCAAGTGTGAATCATACACGAATCAGCACCCTCTATTAATCGATTTTGATTCATACTCGTGGATGCATGTGTGCTGCCTATCATTTATGTGTGTATGCATTCTCATTTTTTTCATACTTGATTGATAGAGGGCCCTGTACTTCATTTCCGTGACAATTTCCTTTTTGCCACGATCATCTTTTACCCCCTCGTGACAATTTCCGTTTTGTCACGATCATCTTTTACCCCCTCGTAAATATAAAAACGATTCTGAAGAAGTGAATTTGAAAAATTTGAAAAATTTCTGTTTTCACGGAATGAATGACATTAAGTTGGAGAAAAGATATCAGTTCACCTACTGAGTTGCTGCACACTTGTACTCGTAAACACTATGGCTCCAAATTGGTGATTTAGAGGTGAATATCGGCCCCATTGTTTATTGACAACTAATTCTCTTGCTGTCTACAACATAAATCACAAAGCACAATGACATTTGAAGCCATTTGCAAAAATGATGGCCCATTCACGTTATCACATTACTTTTGCCCCACCTTGTATCTACATACATATGTACTATGTTATCAAAATATTGATTTAATCATGAAAAATATGCGTCTTGCATATCACGATCTAGAATCTAGCTGTATGTATGTAAGTATTTGTATGGTAAACAAAGATCTCAACGATAAAGAAAAACAAGTTTTGATGAAATTAAGTTAAGTAAATTTTTTTAATATTCACACATTAATTATTGCATTATAAATCAAAGAGGATATTAAAAATAATAGAAATACATGTGCAATTTTAAATTACTTAAAGTTTCTACTTAGTCTGAGACCCAATGTGATTTTCATACAAATTATTGTACTTACGATATACAGAATATACTGGAAACTTATAGGCACCCCAACCTTATAGGCATGCCCAAACGCGAGCTGTGAGATTTGATTAGCGTGTTAGAATCTCATAATTCTTGATTTATTTAAATAGTAATAAAAACAATAACAAAATAAGCAAAACAAAAATTGTAAAAAAAAGAAAATCTCATGATTTAAAATGTTAAATCTTCAATAAAATAAAACAAAAAAAAATAAAAAAAAAAATAAGAAATCATTTGATATATGAAAAACCTTTATTTTTTCTAAGAAAAATAACAACAACAAGATCATCAACAACAGCAGTTGCAACATTAATACGACTACAACAACAGCAACTATACGAGTACAATAGCAAACATACGAGCTTATTAAAGTGGAAAAAAGTAAATAATAAATGTGCGCAAATAAAAAGTATAATACAAATAAAAAATAAAAAAATAAAAATAATCGTTGCATTAAATTTGATTTAAGAATTGTTCAAAAATACAATAAATTTGTATAAATAATATTTATTTATCACAACAACAACACCAACAACACCAACACCAACACCAACAACATCACACACCAGCTACAGCTCTCCCTCTTTCGCACGCATATTATAAGTACGCTCTCTTTCACTCCTGCTGCCGGGACATCGCCAACATACAATAGCATAAAAGCAACATCGTCGTCTCCTTTGTCTCGCCGTTTTACGCTTCAACGACCAATCAAAAATCTTTTGAATGGAAACACTAGATTGCGAAATTTATGAGTACCATTGTTGTTTTTACGAATATTGTTATTGTTGTTCTTGCCGCTGCTGCTGCCTTTGCTCTCATCGCCAGCGTCACAATCACAATTTCACACAACGTCACAATTTGTGGATTGTCAAATTAAATTATCCAAAAGGTAACGAAAACCACACAAACAACCCAAAAATTATCGCATTTTTTTCCAAAATTTTTTGATAAGCACATACATACATACATACATAAATAAGTATTACTTTCGGGAAGAGAATTACCACCCAAATTTCCAAATCTATGGTATGGAAATTTGTATCACTGCCTCTAATAATTTGAATATTTAGTTTTCATTTTGTTGATTTTGAAGGACATTTTAATTGCAAGCAGCACACATTGTAAAATGAATATTAAATTACTTATACAACAACAACAACAATATATATGAACGTAGATACGATATAAACAAGCACATATAGTACTGTATATAATACTTACACGGACGTAGCAAAAAATTGCGAGAGAGGAGGTTGTTGGAAAATTTGTTCGAGGGAACATTTTTTTCTTTTGTTTCCTTTAGTAAAAGATGCGATCTGAAGCCTAAAATTGGACAATGGCTAGACCGATCCGCACATATAACGGCAAGCATTAAGTAAGGGCTACAATGAAAATTGCCTAAATTGAAAAACTCCTAGCGCCGGGGCTGCGGGTCAATGTGATCATGTTCCACTGACGCTTTAAACGTGAAACCATGAATCTGTTGCTGGATGTTGGACAAGAAGATCTACGTCACAGCAACATCCCTAACTCAATACCAGAAGAACTTGCACAACTTAAAGACTATGTAACACCGAAAGTAAACCTCGATAAGATCTTCGAGGTTTTATTTCCTTCTAGAGACGGCTGGAAGAACGGGAATAAATACTCTGATTTGTTCTATAGCCGACCTCAATTTATCTCAATCCCTTCGTCTTCCAAATAATGCGGAAACTTGCAGGCAACTTGAGAATTTGTTGTCATAAGTATGACTTAATTTATGACAAGAAGTTAGTATGTTAGTATGGACTGCAGGTCCCTTCCATTCATGTACAAATATAACACGCACAACATGAGTGGATGCGAAAAGCTCGGCCTAGGCCCTCCATGGGCTGTTGTGCCATTAATAGTAAAGTAAAAGTAAAGTTAGTATGTTTGAAAGGTGGCATTTCATGCTATATTTTGTGTGCAGACAATTGTGTAGTTCGTCGCTAATGTAAAAAGTTACATTGACTTATAAATGAGTCAACTATCTGAAAAAATACGCTAGGTGATGCTTTATTACTTGCAACCCCATGCAAACCCTTGCAAAAACATGACGAAAAATTAGTTCGGTTTATGATGAGGATGCTGTCAATGAACGCCGGACCCAAGAGTGGTTTGCTCGATACCATTCCGAAAATTTCGAGCTGGTGATATTTTTTTACTGTTTAAAGTAAGTGTGAGTAAGGTGGTCGCTGTGGCGTAGTGGTAGTGCGCTGGATTATTACGCAGAGTGTCCGGGGTTCGAAACTCGGCACAGGCAAAATCAAAAAGTAGAAAAAATAATTTTTCTACACGGCACCACCTCTTGGTAGGCAATGGCAAACCTACAAGAGTAAAATTTGCTATGAAAAGCTTTTCACTTCGCCGTTCGGATTCGGCATTAAACTGTAGTAGGTCCCTTCCATCCATGTACAAAAATAGCACGCACAACATGAGTGGATGCGAAAAGCTCGGCCTAGGCCCTCCATGGGCTGTTGTGCCATTAAAAGTAAAGTAAAGTAAAGTAAAGTAAATGTGATTATTAAACTCGTGAAAAATTTTAAAAGTGCATCCTCACATGACATCCCTATTCTAAAACCAAACTGACTGTCACTGAAACCATTTGCATTTGAATTGATTTTTCAAAAATGTTAGAAAACATGGAAAGCACCGAAATTGGTCTGCAGTTATTAAGGAGATTCCTATCTCCATTCTTAAATAATGGAATTATGTACTTCAATTATTTTTCAATCTTCTGGAAAAATAACTTTATCGCTTACCTTTTATTGATTAACGCACAAAGTACATCAACAACAAGTTATAAACAATTTTTTAATAAAGGCACTTGAAAAGCTTCCTTCCGTTCTCGTATTAAATTTTTTTAAAGATTTAATAATTTTATTTACCATATGTAAATAGCTTAGTTTGTTTGAAAGGTGGCATTTCATGCTATTTCATGCAAGGAGGATATGGGTTCGAAATATAAACTTTTAAGAAAGAAACTTTCAATCGGAACACAATCATTACAGGTACAATTATTTATCGGGGTCGTCATCAGAAACTAAGCATTTTGGTGATGCCGATGCTTCCAAAGAATTGGTTGAATGCATTAGCTTTACCAATGAGATTTGAGATAACTTCACCACCAACCTTTAAGCTTCCTATTTGTCCATTTGAATTGGCCTTGTTTAAGATATTGTTGTAAATCTGCCATTCGTAGCCAAGAGTTCCTTCCCATCCGCTATTTTCCAAAATGAAATGTATCATATGCTTTCACATTAGCTTTGTTTCGAAGGTTATTTGTTAGCGTTCAACGTGGGGTTTAAAAATAACATAAATGCATTGGAAAAGAATAGCTGTTAAAACAAAAAAAACAATTTAGTGTTTATTCTTCCCGTTATCAGGGTGTTCCGGAATGCATCTAAATCGAACGCTAAATCTGTATGTCATGCGGATGTGGTTCGGATGGGCGGGTAAGTGATCAGTAATCAGTTGGGATTCGTTCGTAAATCATTCAGTAGCTCTAGGCATTCACAGAGCAGTCTAATGCTCTAATTGCGGCGTGACTGCCTGTGTAATTTATATTTACTTAGTAACGTATTACGATAAAAAAAACACAATAAATTATGAATAAGAAATAAATTTATAATTCAGAAAAATAGCAAAATCAGAAGATGAATTCGTGACTATTTGCTCCAAATTGAGATATTAAAACTGGGGATTTTTTAACGTTACCTGACAATGAAATTATTAATTTCAATGTATCACATGGAAATCTGAATGTAAACAGTAATTCAAGGAATATTAATTAGAAGATTAATTAACTTGTTTACGTTGTTTGATTGAAATGTGTTTCTAAACATTCGATTTCTATTTAAGCCTGTGGTGGAGTGGAGGAAGTTGATCTCTTAGCATTTAGTTATTTAACAATTCTAATTGCTGTCATCATCTGTGATCGGAAATCCCAAACTTCTATTATGTATCATTAAAACTTTCCTTCCTTACTTTTCATAACAATTCAAATTGGATTGCAGTATTTCGAAAACGAACAGCTTTTGCTTACACTTCATAATCTGGAAATGGTCGCTGTGGCGTATTGGTAGTGCGTTGGACTGCTGCGCAGAGTGTCCGGGGTTCGAATTTCGGCACAGGCAAAATCAAAAAGTAGAAAAAATAATTTTTCTACACGGCACCACCTCTTGGCAGGCAATGGCAAACCTACAAGAGTAAAAATTGCCTATGGAAAGCTTTTCACTTCGCCGTTCGGATTCGGCATTAAACTGTAGCAGGTCCCTTCCATTCATGTACAAATATAACACGCACAACATGAGTGGATGTGAAAAGCTCGGCCGAGGCCCTCCATGGGCTGTTGTGCCATTAAAAGGAAAGTAAAGTAATCAGGCAATTATTAAGGGCACGTGGCAGACCAATGTAGACTCGACCTCGTTGTAAGAGTTTGAAATATTCATGACGAATGCCCGCAAGAATGCTAATGTCTTGCCTTGGATCAAGCTTCGAGTTATCCTCAGCCAATCCAAGCCAATGAATGAGGTTATGGTCACAAAATTTTTAATCGATTAAGCTCAAATATTAGCAAAGCTAGAATAAGATTGAAGTTTGCCGGAAAAGTCAACACCAAAGCAGCTTCTTGTCAGAAAAGTGATAACCTTGAACACAAAAGTACCCGCTGGCTTGCTGCATTAGATGTTGTACATGTTAGCTACATGTACAGAACTACAGAACTACATCAACCTTCTGGATGTGGATATAGTATGGGCACTAGCCGACAGCCTATGTCAAGAGGGGTCTGAGTTATCTGCCAGTCCATTAGCTAGCAGTTGCTGGTCTTCTATAGTACATTCCCTGACATAATCAAAAAAAAAGGATAATAAAATGTCCTTTCATGGAACCCATTTTTGGTTGGAAACAAAAAGATGTGAAATTCCTAGCCATACATGAAATTTATGTGACAATAAAAGTTGAGCCATAACTAGCGTTACCAACAATCCTCTTTTATAAGGTATATGTTCTCTTTTTTCCTCTTTTAACAAATTTAAAAGTTAAACATTTTTTAGACGCAAATATCTTTAAAAACTTCTTTCAAAAACATAATTTTTATGCCCGATACGCGAACATCAAGCAAACTTACATTTTTGTGCTTCTCTCCTCTGGTTGGTTAAAGTTTCGAACTATGAACTTAATAGCCTCTTACCAATCATTTAGATATGGCACATGTCCTCATTTGGTTGTTAGTGTAAGTTTAGGTTATGGTCATACGAGAGAATAGGTTTAAGTCGTTCATGCATATTTAAATAGTTCCCCGAGATTTCTGAAGCATACTTTGTGATATAGCTTTTCGTCCTGGTTTGTCGTAGAACCAAGCATTCGTAGAGAAAATTAACAATTGTTTTTTTTTTCCGGATGTATGTTTGTAGTTTGCAGTAATATTAACGAACAGATTCATACAGGTTAGAGCCCTTCCAATTCAGCTTGTCTGGATTTGCGTTGGCCTCTATATTCCGATGTCCAGGGTTCCTATGCTGCCGGGTTATGTCGATAAGACTATGAACTGCTCTTTTTTCAACTATACTATGTAGTTCGATGCTTTGAAGGAACATTAAAAGCCATGATTTCAATTTGTGTGAGTTATTGGTACTTTGTGTAGAATAATTAAGACTGTATCACTTTTCTATACTACATACGAGTATGTACGAGTATCTTCTAGCAATTCTATTGGGTGTATAACTTGAAAATTACGGATTCACAATTGATGGCGTAACCACAAGTAAAGCTACAATCTAAATCACATATGGCAATACTGTAACTAATTCATGTTTTAGCTACGTCATGTTTGTTTTGATTACTTATGTATCAATTTGCCAAAGTGTAAACAACATAACCTTTTTTGGCACACGGAAGGGAAGAAACGCCCTGGCCAAGTGAAAAAGTTCGAAGATGAAGAATTGGTGATGTTACTTGACGAAAATTCATGCCAAACGCAAAAGGAACTTGCAATACCATTGGGAGTGACTCAAGTAGCCATTTCCAAGCGCCTAAAATCATAGGGGTTCATCCAAAAGGAAGGAAATTGGGTGCCATACGACTTGAAACCAAGAGACGTCGAAAGGCAATTTTGCATGTCTGAAATGCTGCTTCAGCGCTATAAAAATAAAATGTTTTCATTATGACAAAGAGTCGTATGTGAAGCTTGGCTAAACAGGTACATCAACTCGAAAGCAGAATATTCATTGCGCCAAGGTAATGCTCTGTATTTAGAGGGATCAGAAGGGTGTCATCGATAATGAGCTGCTAAAACCTGATGTAACTATTACGGGAGAGCTGTATCGAAACAATATGAGACCTGGCACGAGGCCGTTGGGCCTCATGTTGCTAGACCGGCTAAAAATTATTGGGAAAATAGTGGATGGGAAGTTGTGGCTTGCCCGCCGTATTCGCCAGTCCATGCTCCATCTAACTATCACTTACGAGTATTTCGATTGATGTAAAATGCCCTGGAATACCCTTTACTTCAGTTGAAAGTACTAAAAATTTAATTGATTCGTTCATAGCCTGAAAAGATGGACGAATTTTTTGGCAAGGAATCCATAAATTTCTTGAAAGATAGCAAAATGTCATAGCTTCCGATGGACTTACTTACTTAGTTAACTGGTTAACTACAACCGCTGATCGGTCTTGGCCGCCTCTACAAAGCTTCACCAGTCACCTCTGCTATGCGGGCGCTGGCCCCAGTTGATAAGGCCAAGTGCAGTCAGGTTGCCCTGCACCTGGTCTTTCCAACGGAAAATAGGACGTCCCCTTCTGCATGTTCCTCCACCGTGGTTCGAATAAAACACCCTTCTAGCCGGAGCGGAGCGCTTTCTTCCATTCGCTCAACATGACCCAGCCAGCGAAGCCGCTGGAGTTTTACACGCTTGACTATGTCAGTGTCGGCGTACAGCTCATACAGCTCATCGTTCCATCTTATTCGATACACGTCGTCCACGCATACTGGACCGTAGATCTTACGGAGTATCTTCTTCTCGAATGCTCCTAACAGCCTCTCATCATTGATGGTCAATGTCCACGTCTCTGCGCCATACATTAGAACGGGAAGGATGAGGGACTTATAGAGCGTTATTTTCGTCGGTCGAGAGAGGGCTCTACTTCTCAATTGACTACTGAGCCCGTAGTAACACCTGTTGGCAAGAGTTAGTCTCCGCTTGATCTCAAGGCTGACATTATTGTTTGTTTTTATGCTGGATCCTAGATAAAAGAAATCCTTGACGACTTCAAAAGTATAGTTATCAACAGTGACATTTTGTCCAAGACGCCGTAACTCTTTGTTTGTTGACACAAGGTATTTCGTTTTGTCCTCGTTCACCACTAGACCCACTCGAGGGTTGGAGAATGCTGCACTGACTGCTCGAGCGTTTTTGCCAATGATACCAATATCATCAGCGTATGCTAGCAGCATGACACTCTTGTAGAAGATAGTACCAGAGATGTCGATGTTCGCAGCTCGAATTATTTTCTCCAGCATAAGGTTCCGATGGACACTAATTTGAATAATGTGTTCATTCGATTTCTTAATGAAATAAAGCTATATTGTTGTAAAAAAATCTCTCGTTTTGAAGTTAAACACCCAATATATACTTATATTCGATATTTCTAAGAATTTATCCATATTTAAGGTAAATTGGTGTAAGTAGATATCGTTCGCTTGTTGCAAGACTGTCATAAAACGAAAACAACAATTTCGAGTTAAGCATACAAAATTAACGGTTATTAAATACTTTACATTGTGCGAAAAAAAACAGAACTGTATCTTATGAACTCTTGACGAGAGAAGAGTATTTGTCGATATTAATTGTATGGCGTGACAGTTAAATTGAAAAGTTTAATTGGGTTTTTCTAGAAATTTTTATTTTTTGAAGTATGCCAGTCTTGCAGCTAACGATCGAAATATTTTCGTTAAACTAGTAACGAACAAACGCATACACTCTTATGAATATGTATCACTCATGTTACTTGTGTGATATTTTCACTCTTGTTTTATACTTACCTATACTCTACTATAGATGACATTGAAAATTTATCTCTTTAAAATTCATTAATGTACATCAGTAAATATGTATATCTTCATACTCTATTTAAAATGTAAAATAGAAAACCATTATGGGATTAAACTGCTTCAAACTGGATAAAACAAGTATCAATTGCGTTTCTCTGTTTCCAAGTGTTCAAGGAATACATCCAACCAACAATAACAACAACAGCACTAATAATAATCATAACAACAAAAACAATATCACTTGCTTACGATGAATCAATTTAACTTACTCATATAAGAAAAACAAAAAAAAGAAAAAAACTATCGAAGTGTTCAATTTATCTCATTTAGACAGTGAATCAAAAAGTATCCGTACGCTGATGTGATCCCTCTAAAGTTGCTACGTTAACAACACTACATTTTTTCCTCCTGAAAACAAATTAGTCATACAAGAGAATATTTATTTTTATTCACAATTTTAATACCTTTTTATGTTAATAATAATAATAGCTTAGAATCATTATACGTTATTAATTTTTGCAATTAAAATTTTTCTATTTAATTTAGTTTTTCTATGTAATAGTAGCGCATACCAGTAGTATCTGCATATGTGTTGTTACATAAGAAAGGGAGAATTATCACATTGAATAAACAAATGCGTATTTTAAGAGAAAAACAACGCAGAAGCATTTCATCAGCAATATTTATAATAATTATTTAGATGTGTACATACATACATACCATATACAAGTATCTCTTATACGTATACGAGTACCTACATATGTAGGTAATTACTCGTATGTATATTTTTATCATTAAAATTTCACTCATGCATATATTTTTTTTATCATAAATAAGTAAAACAAATGCACATTCCAAAACAAATCTTTTGACAGCGTTGAAAGAAGTTAACAGAAGTCGCAATTTTTGTATTGCCCATGTACTACGCATGCATCTATTTTTTGAGTGTTTTGTTTTTATATATTCACTCTACAAATAAATTTCGTAGAATTTTATTAAATCATGAATCATTTAGTTTCATTGATGAGCATATATCTTAATTAGATCTTCTTCCCTGTTTTTTTAAATGTTTATTTATGTTCGCTTATGTTTGACATTCTTGCACTTAAGGTTGCTACTTTTCTTCGTCAGATTTTCTATTTAAACAAAACACAAAATAATTGAGATATCGGTCTGATATCTGGATTCAGGTATGGTATACTACACATGATATTCCAGTTGTAGTACCCATGTTACAATACATTTATGTAGGGTTATCGATGTCGCTCATATGACCACTGAGAGCACGTTTGCACTGATTGATTCTTTGGAGCCAATTTTACACCATTCTGCCATACAAATTGGCCTATACGTTGGTAATTTCGCATTCGATATTATTCCACACCTCCTCAAACGTTATTGGCTTCTTGGCATAAGACAACGACTTGACATAACCTCATAAAAAAAACTCCAACGGTATTAAATCACATGAACGAGGTAGCCCATTAGGTAATTTCACATTCGATATTATTCCACACCTTCTCAAACGTTATTGGCTTCTTGGCATAAGCCAACGACTTGACATAACCTCATAAAAAAAACTCCAACGGGGTTAATCACATGAACGAGGTAGCCCATTAGGTAATTTAGCATTCGATATTATTCCGCACTCAAACGTTATTGGCTTCTTGGCATAAGCCAACGACTTGACATAACCTCATAAAAAAAACTCCAACGGGGTTAATCACATGAACGAGGTAGCCCATTACGTAATTTCGCATTCGATATTATTCCACACCTCCTCAAACGTTATTGGCTTCTTGGCATAAGCCAACGACTTGACATAACCTCATAAAAAACTCCAACGGGGTTAAATCACATGAACGAGGTAGCCCATTAGGTAATTTCACATTCGATATTATTCCACACCTTCTCAAACGTTATTGGCTTCTTGGCATAAGCCAACGACTTGACATAACCTCATAAAAAAAAACTCCAACGGGGTTAATCACATGAACGAGGTAGCCCATTATGTAATTTAGCATTCGATATTATTCCGCACCTCCTCAAACGTTATTGGCTTCTTGGCATAAGCCAACGACTTGACATAACCTCATAAAAAAAATCCAACGGTATTAAATCACATGAACGAGGTAGCCATTAGACCGGACCATTTCTTGAGATTACACGATTACCGATATTATCCTACAGCAGCTCAATTGTTTGACCAGCTGTGTGGCTTGTGGCACCATCTTGTTGCCATTACATATCACTTATCGTAAATCTGGCTAAAAATAGTCTAACAACATGGCACGATATCAAGCTCCATTGACCGTAAAATGGCGATCATTTTCATCAACGAAGAAATACCATACAGTTACATCCCCGGCATGAAATCCATACCACACGGTCACTTTTTATGGATGTATTGGAATCTCTTGAAGCACTTGTAGCCGAAAATTAGCTTTATCGCTGAAGTTGGTTTTTCGATGAAATTGTCAAAACGTCATTCACGGTTTACATTTTCATGTCATGGCGAACTTCACAAACGAGAAAAGTTTGGAAATTATTAAAAGATTTTACCGAAATTACTGAGTCAATGGTAATGGATTTTCGTCAAACATAAAGTTGCGACCATTGACTCAGTAATTTCGGTAATAATTTTTAATAATTTCCAAACTTTTCTCGTTCGTGAACTTCGCCGTGTAAGCCGTGACTGAAGTTTTGACATTGCCAGATCAAAAAAAAATTTGTGTCACTATTGAAAATTTTGAATATGGAATTTTATATATTTGATTGATGTGAGTGGTCGCTGTGGCGTAGTGGCAGTGCGTTGGACTGCTGCGCAGAGTGTCCGGGGTTCGAATCTCGGCACAGGCAAAATCAAAAAGTAGAAGAAATAATTTTTTCTACACGGCACCACCTCTTGGCAGGCAATGGCAAACCTACAAGAATAAAAATTGCTTATGAAAAGCTTTCCACTTCGCCGTTCGGATTCGGCATTAAACTGTAGTAGGTCCCTTCCAGTCATGTACAAATATAACACGCACATGCAAAAAGCTCGGCCTAGGCACTCCATGGGCTGTTATGCCATTAAAAGTAAGTAAGTAAGTAAGAGTTGACGTTATAAACAATAATAAATATTGTAAAAAATTAAAATAAAATTTTCCTAAAAAGATATAAGCTTTCAAGAGACTTAGTACCCTTTTATACTACTTTTTTTCATAAATTGTCAATATGGAAAAATACAGATTTTTGACAAGAAACATATGAATGGTGATACTATATGTACTATTTCTGGCGGATTTACCTGTAGGCAGATTAGGGTCTCCGATTTATAAGGGCAAACAAAATTAAAAAAAAAATTATAAAAAATATAAAATATCGTTGAATTTGAGATTTTAAATTTTGGAGAGTTTAAAACCTCCAATTCAAATTTAATACTATTAACTGAACTATATTTATTTGCGATTGTAGTAGGCGGTCGCAAAAAGAAATAAAATATATGATACACAAAACACATGATATAAATATAAAAATTTGAACATTTTCAAAAGCAAATAGGAAAAAAAAGAACCAGGTAAGCAGGCAAGCTTTGCGTTTCTATATTTCGTTTGAAAAATGCAATTTTATTCATTTCATTTCATTATTTGTTTGAATTTTGTTGCGTTTACATCAAATTTTCATTGCATGATTTTGAATATTGAGAACAATTATTTGTGTTTATTAGCATAACTTAAATTTTGATTTGCGATTGATATTTTCAGAAAAACCAACAGTTTTTTTTAAAACTACCAAAACCAACGTTGTTGCTTTCATCATTTGATAATTCTTACTGGTGAGAGATCAATTAGCATTCTTAAGCGGGTCAAAAACTACCTACTTAAGAACGTCACTTGGACAAATAAAATTAAATCACTTAGCCACCATGGCCAGTAAAAAAATCAACTATGACTCATTAATTGATAGTTTTGCAAGAAATAAATCACGCAAAAAAAAATAATATAAATGGTCTATAATTTCTAACAAAATATTTGTCTATCAAAAATGTTGTTTCTTTCGTCAAAATTTACAAAATTGAGCCACAAGTACAAGAAAAAAACTTAAGAGGGCCACAAAAATTGATTTTTGCCTAGGGCCTCAACATGTTAAAATCCATCCGCCTCTGAAGACTACCTACTTCTTTTTGAGAGATTTCCTGAGAGCTGGATGCAGACCTTAAAGAAAATACAATTAATACAAAATTGTTATATCTGAAAAAGTATGCATAAGGGTGACGGTGTCTCAAGTGTTCCAAACATTACATGTGAAATACATAATAATTACAGGTTTTAGGTTTTATTGCCTTGCCTAATTCAGGTCCAAATAATTCAATGGTGCCCACCCCACCGTTTTGTCAGATTGGTTGGAGTTTTCAAACGAACTATCAATGGCATTAATCGTAGATTGTTTTCATAATAAAAATTTAAAGAAGGACCGCAAACCTCAACTTTGAGAAAGAGACTTGAGGCACTTTAATGTACCTATTCTTTAGTAAGCACGTGTTGTCAATTATACTGTCATGTATACCCACACATTTTTTCATTTTTATTTTTCTTTTTAAATATAATCAACACACAGGGGGTACCCCTATAAATGCAGAGCATTGTGTTGATTGGAAGGAAGATTGATGGGTGGGAGGAAAAAGGAGGGAGAAGTAGTTATGAGTTTGCTTTAAACTTGCAAGGGTCATAACAATTGGGAAAAATTGTTGCAGGGAGCTTATTCCAAATACGCGCGCTACGATAGATAAGCGGTGGAATACCGTGTCTACATGGAAGGCGTGAGTTCCGCTTGCTGACCGTGTAGTTCGGTTGAACACACGAACGGGCGGCATCAGCTTGCGCATCTCAGAAGAACATCTACCGTTAAAGTGACGGTAGAACAATGAGACGCAATCCACGTTGCGACGATGTTCCAAGGAGTCAATACAGCTGGAAACTCTACTGTCTCCTAATAGCTTTATCGCTCGATGTTGGATACGGTCCAGGAGCTCCAGTTGTGTTTGTGAAGCTCCAGCCCATAGGTGCGACTTAAACTCCAATTTAGGACGTATATAGGTGGTGTAGATCATAGATCATACGGAGATCAGTCGAAGTAAAATATTTTTTACACCGCCTAAGAAAGCCGAGACACTTGGCTGCTTCTTTCGACACGTCAAAAATGTGTTTATTCCAACGAACATCACATTGGATGGACATGCCCAGAACATCAAGAGTGCCTGTCTCCGCAATACCTACCCCACTCATATCTAGGTGGTTAATGGGAGGGGGTTTTGAAACTCGTTTGTGAGATAACAGACAACATTGGGTCTTACGCGCATTGAAATCAACTCTATTGGTAAGACCCCACTCGGAGATTGGCTGGAGATCTTTATTGAGTGAGTCATTCATAACATGCCTTTTCCACTCAATCTCCAAAGAGTTAGGGCGTTTTGAACAGGCAAATGCACATACTTGTGCATTCGTTTACATATGTGGCAATAAGACATAGTACTTAGATTAAGTCGACATTAGGAAAAAATGAGTGAGTGAATTCATGCTGGTCTTTATATTCCCATTTATAAGTATATCGATGTTCTCTCGCAACTCACTTTTCACAAGTTTTAAAAGAGACGATAAAAACTAATAAAATATGTAACATTGATAAAAAAAATATTCTCTTCATTTCTTCATGACACTACAGGACATGGAAGGCCTAGGCCGAGCTTCTCGCATCCATTCATGTACATGAATGCGACCTTTTACTCAAAACTAAACTTTTAGACTTGAGCTACTCGGTCCAAGTGTCACATAGTGTACTTATATATTGAATTGCCATCAATTAATGTTTTTGTCAATATCAACATAATTATTATGATTCATTTGGTATAAAAATAACTCTTTCAGTTCAAAACAACTCAATTTGTTCTCCTTTTTTTATTGCTTTGAAATCAAGCTTAATTGACTGTATTAATGAAAAAATACATTCGGCCAGTGTATATATTGATGATATTTTACTAAGAGTTGGCAATGATGAATTCATTCATTACTAGACTTCGATAAATTGATACTTGTATGATCTGGATGCAATGCAGTATAATCCGAAACATTTTTATTTTATGTTACATACTGTTATTCATTTTGTTTGTTAGCCGCTGTGTCAGGCCTGAGAAAAGGGGGCGGCCCTTCCCACCGGGATCTTTTAATAGTAACAAACTTTCACATCGCCATTTGGATTGTGCATAAAACTTTTGATCTCTTCCATTCGTGTACAACATGAAATAATATGAAATGATCCGCTCGGGCCTTTCTTGAGCTGTTGTGCCATTAAACATAAATAGTATATAAAAAATTATATAATTCATACAAAATTAAGTTAAAAAAAAAAACTAGAAGACCTTTGAAAAGCGTAATTTATTTGTTGTCATTCATAATTTTCATGTGTATATCTTTCAACTAAGTAAGTACCTACGTCAACTTGTTTTACGATCTCTGAAAACAGCTTTTGTCAAATGTTTATCTTTACGAATTTATATATGCTCCTTACACATAAACTCAAAATTAGTTATCTCAATTCTTGAAAAAAAATAAATATAATAAAATTTGCTTACGTATGAAAGAAATTTTTGCAGTGATTTTTTGAGATATCAATGTAAATTGAGCTACTTTTAATTCGACAATTATAAAAAATCAAAAAGAAAACAATATGTACTTCAGTTTAAGATGTTTACGTCGATGTTACGTGTCTTGGAATAGGTACCTACTTAATTTTATGATTTGATTATTTTTTGTTTCATTTTTTCATTGGTTCAATAATTTTTATGGTGGATCTTTCTTTTCTTTCTTTTAATACGCACAAAACAACCCATGGAGGACCTAGGGCGACCCTTCCGCATCCACTTTTCTTTTTGTACATGAATGGAAAGGACCTACAGTTTTATGCCGAATCCAAACGGCAAAGTGTAAAGCTCTTCATAGGCAATTTTTACTCTTGTAGGTTTGCCATTGCCTGCCTAGAGGCGGTGTTTTTTCTTTCTTACTTTTTGATTTTGCCTGTGCCGAGATTCGAACCACGGACACTCTGCGTAACAGTCCAACGCACTACCACTACGACCACTTTACGGTGGATCTATGTAATTAATATGACCTCTTTGCTATTTATTTACTTTCTTCTTAAATTATGTTTATATAAGGAAAGATTTATCCAATATTTTATGGGGATTAAATATCCGAGGCTTCGTTTGAGGATTCATTGGTGAAATATTTTGACGTGGTGGGTTCCAAGCCCCACGCACAACCATTCATTCAAGGCCATGGAGAAGCCCGCCGCACACATTAGTTAACTCACTGACGGTTGTCAGATCGCTATCCAGGGGACGCCACGAGGAGGCTGTGTGTCGACTTGAAATGTAGAAGCGCAAGGATCGACCATGGATGCACCTGCGACTGTCACGAACTTCACCTTGTGTCCTACGCCCCAGGCACCCCTGGAGTTTTACTAACTCTTGCCAACAGGTGTTACTACGGGCTCAGTAGGCAACTGAGAAGTAGAGCCCTCTCTCGACCGACGAAAATAACGCTCTATAAGTCTTTCATCCTTCCCGTTCTAATGTATGACGCAGAGACGTGGACATTGACCATCAATGATGAGAGGCTGTTAGGAGCGTTCGAGAGGAAGATACTGCGTAAGATCTATGGTCCATTATGCGTGGACGACGTGTATCAATAAGATGGAACAATGAGCTGTATGAGCTGTACGCCGACACTGACATAGTCAAGCGTATAAAACTCCAGCGGCTTCGCTGGCTGGATCATGTTGAGCGAATAGAAGAAAGCGGTCCGCTCCGGCTAGAAGGGTGTTTTATTCGAACCACGATGGAGGCACACGCAGAAAGGGACGTCCTAATCTCCGGTGGAAAGATCAGGTGCAGGGCAACCTGACTGCACTTGGCCTTATCAACTGGGGCCAGCGCGCGCATAGCAGAGGCGACTGGCGAAACTTTGTAGAGGCGGCCAAGACCGATCATCGGTTGTAATGCCAGTTTAGTAAGTAAGTAAGTTATTCAATATTTTACAGCTCAAATCAGTGCGTTTCAAGAATTTTTGAGAATTGGTTTGTATAAAAATCCAATACAAAAATCGGAAGCACACTTTCACCTAGTGATATTGTAGATTGAACATGAAATGTCAATCAATAACCTGGGACAATGAACCTGTCCCACTTTCAAATTCTATCAAAGCAATTGATTAATTAAATAATATTTCTGGTATTCAAAGAATCTCCAGTTATTTTTGTGTGATCATATTGTAATAAAAATAATACTTATAAATCCATTTTCTACATCTCTATACATGAACTAGAGCTTGTATATATTTATTTGAAATCGCATCAGAAACTTCAAGTTCATTTCAATTAGAAGAAAACCGTTTTCTGAGATATTGTCACATGTTGCATGTAGTTTGTGCAAGGTAACTTTCATACTAAAAAAGTTCCATTGCGACCGTGAATTAATTCTATGCAATAATAGAAAAGTTTTAACTTCTTTTCGAATATGCAAATAATATTTACATGGATATTTAAGAAAAGTTACGCTCATATTTGTCATTATAATATAAAGGGTTGACCAAATGAGGCGCAGAAAAGTAAACGTAAATTTGACAGGGACGCCATGTTTGTTTTCTGTCATCTTTATGTCATTTTGTTAGTTGAATGTTTGCCATTTATCGCTATGGAGTCGTATTCGATTGAAGACCGCATTAAAGTTAGAATAAAGAATAAAGAATACATCGAAAATGGTGAAAAAATAAAAAACACGTTTCGAAAGATTTTTTCGAAAATCGCTTAATTTCGCGTAGAGGAAATATGAAGTGGCCTGATCATGCGATTTAACACCATTGGATTTCCTTTTATGGGGATTTTTGAAAAGCAACCAGTACCTAAAAAAACAACATCATTACCGAGATAAATGCCATAAAAACGTCCTTATTGAAAGATGTCATCAAAAATTTTGATCATCGAATCGACGTATGTAAAACTAGCTGTGGTGAACATTTGAGTGATATAATTTTTCATACATAAATGGTATTGATGAACCTTTAAAATGAAGTATAGTACACAGCTTGATTCAAAAATAAGGTTTTATATTTTAATTTACGTTTACTTTCCTGCGCCTCCTTTTGTGCAATATATCGAATTGCGGTCGTTGGCAACCCTTTACAATTTTAAATCCCTGCAAATTGTAAAATATACTAAAACAATTTTATCGCCGGTATCGTTTAACAAAGTCCCAAGTCCCAAGTGTTAAGCACAAATTATTCGGGTTTGAGAAGTTCTATGGACAAAAACTGTGTAAAAACATCTTACGCACAATACAAAATGACTATTTACCTAAAGTTAACACACAGGGTGTACCCCTATGAATGCAGAGCATTGTGTTGATTGGAAGGAAGATTGTTAGGTTGGACGAAGAAGGTGGGAGAATGAGAGAGGTTCATTTGCTGAAACTACTCCTAGGTATGAACATTCAAAACTCAGCCTTTCATACACTCCAATCTCTTAACATTGTAGCTTTTTCCAGACTGAAGTCATAGCTATAAAAATGGCGCTACGGTCAGAATGCTTGTATTTATTTGACAGCAAAAAAGTTCTGAACCTTTTTGGAAACTATCCACGCAACAATTTTATATCCACCTCCGTTGGGGTCTCGGTTACAAAATAAGTTTCAGGAAATTTTAAGGCAGATGAGCTGACACAAAATCAATGCTCTTCTTACTTACTTACTTATCTGGCGCTACAACCGATGATCGGTCTTGGCCGCCTCCACAAAGCTCCGCCAGTCACTTCTGCTATGCGCGCGCTGGCGCCAGTTGATAAGGCCAAGTGCAGTCAGGTTGCCCTGCACCTGGTCTTTCCAACGAAGTTTAGGACGTCCCCTTCTGCGTGTTCCTCCACCGTGGTTCGAATAACAAAAAATCAATGCTCTTCAATATCTTCAAAAAATGTCTGCCACTGGCTACCAGTAAATTATTAATCATTTGCTATTTGCTAAAATACTGCTATCCGAGCAAAGGATAAGATTAAAATGTTTCAAGGATCTACTCTCTTTGATCAGATCTCAATGTTTGGTCTAATATTTGGTATACTTACAAGACACTATTGGAAGCTCACGAATGATACCTGGGTCTATTTATGAATGACTTCTATAGAATAGAGTGGTCGCTGTGGCGTAGTGGTAGTGCGTTGGACTGCTGCGCAGTGCTGCGCAGAGTGTCCGGGGTTCGAATCTCGGCACAGGCAAAATCAAAAAGTAGAAAAAATAATTTTTCTACACGGCACCACTTCTTGGCAGGCAATGGCAAACCTACAAGACTAAAAATTGCTATGAAAAGCTTTTCACTTCGCCGTTCGGATTCGGCATTAAACTGTAGGTCCCTTCCATTCATGTACAAATATAACCCGCACAACATGAGTGGATGCGAAAAGCTCGGCCTAGGCCCTCCATGGGCTGTTGTGCCATTAAAAGTGAAAAAAAAAAAAATTCTATAGAAATAGAAGTTCATTAAAAACAAAATAAAAAAAAAAAAAAATTCCAAAGAGGAGTTTTTCATAGAATCTACTCATTTATCTGCTTAGTATGTAAATGCCCAAAGGTGCCTGATAGAACAAATTTTCAATTAGGTTAATGGTATTCTACAATTCCTTATTTTAAAAAAAAAATTTCAGGTGATTAAACGTAAAATGATAAAGCTACAGTAAGTAAGTCTATTCTTGTTTCGAAACCACTCGCAAGAGAACAGCACTCAGAGATTTTACTACATCTTAATCCTTATTCATCGAATCACATGAATCTGTTTACTTAGATCCTGACATTTTCTATCTTTTAACATTTCACTTAACTTGATTCGATCGAAAGCAAACCTGACGTATAAAAATTTATCTGCTGTCTCATCTTTCTCTTCTCTACGGGAAGTGCCACATAAAGGTTGCCAAGCCAGCTTCTGACAGCTTCTTTCAGCTTTGTTAAGCAAAGTTTAAGTGATCCCAATTAGGTCCTAAAAGGAGTAGACTATCCCTCCAGGCAACTAATGTTAGGAAATCTAAATCTTTTGCTAGGACCAGGGCAGTGTAGAGAAAATACCTCTTCCAACTCTTCGTTTTAAATTGTCCCCGACACATAAAGCTTAGTCCTCAAACTGTTTATAGATCTTAAAGAAAATTCATTATGTAAAATGTTAATATTAGCCGATTTTTGAATAAAAGGAAAAAATAATATTTAACTTAGTCAGATATTATGTCAGTTCACGTAACACAACGCAGGTAAACACGTTCAACCAAAACGGCCCAAAAAATGTTTTGCAGATAAACGAGAACGGCCATGAGAGAGTAATTGTCTTCATCGTCTCTTGCACGAAATAGCCCGTTCTTTTACTTCGAGTAAAAACGTGGCAAACTATTAGCTGTTTTATTTTTATCAGCGGTTTTGTGTTTGTGAAAATAAATGGCAAATTTAAAATTAAGAAATAACTAGAAAAAAATTCATTTTATTTAGAAAATAGAATATTCCAGAAATACTTGTAAATTTATGTCTTTGTACAATTGTTAATTTTTTAACTGCAATTTGAACATTCTCGACAAGTTTCTGCTTTCATTGTTTACCGTTTAATTTCGGGCAAGCAATGCACCATATTGGGTCACATAAAAGGTATCCGCGATTGGTACCCACGAATCTATTATGTGGTTGATGTCAATGTGCCTCTGCTTTCGCCTGACAGCTTGTGTGTCGATCTTGCTCCACCAGTCGCATAATTTCATGGGCTTTCAGCTTCTTTCAGTGCATCTTTGATATCGAAATTTCCAGAACGGAATCGAGTAAACCACTCCTGGATCCGTCGTTTACTCATATCATCCTCACTGTAAACCGCACAAACTTTTCGGGATGTTTTTCCAGCGGTTTTATCCTTTCTGTATTATTATTATCTATATTTATCCATGTAGTGATAAAGCGTATATCACATAGCGTATTTCCTCATATATTTCGCTCATTTTCAAATCAATGTAACTTTTTACACTAGCGACGAAGAACTGTCTTTACACAAAATGTAGCCTGAATTGCCATTTTTCAAACATGTTCGTTTGACATAATCGGATTAATTGTTGCCAAATTTGTGGTTACTGCCACCACCACTTTAGTTTAAGCGAATCAGTCAATTGATGCTCTGATGCTGGGGGAATCTTCCTCTTGAGAACTGACTATGGAAAACAATTAGTTCCAGCTAGATAAATAAGCAAATAAGTCGTTTCTAGACAGACCAGCCAATAGTTCAATTCCGAATATAACTGAGTAAATACCTGGAGCCCATATTAGGTGCAGACTATGTCTTCCATCTGATAACGGAGTAACGTTCGGATTTACAGAGTAAAACTAGTGGCAGAGCAACAAGCGACCTTAAAAATCTGTAAAATAAGTCCATACGGAATAAACTTACCATAAACATTTCTAAACCAAATCTGTCGAATAATAAAGAAATTCAATGTTTATGAAAATCTCAGCTCAAGAAATAAGCGCGAAATACGCTAGCGTGAAAAAAAATCAAAAAGTTTAAATGAAGCGTCAAGCCAATTGTTTACTTGTTTATCCTTGTTAACGAATCTAATTATTACGACAGTAGACAATTTGACAAATAAAATACAAATAAAAGAAGAACAAACGCAACAAAAAATTTGAGAGATGAGATGAGAAGCTTATCTCTCCTCAACTGACACATTCACTAAGTCTTTCGTAAATAGCAAATTATGATGGATAAATGACATTTTGAAACAGTATAAAATAACATAATAACAACAGTAAAAACATTAAAAAGTCTTTTCTGCTTTTTTTGCAATAAAATTTATAACCCTAAATTACCCAGGTAAGAAGTTTGTACTCTTATCATAAGATACACATTGATTTCTCTTGTGGCTTCTGCTCTTATTGTTGGTGTTGTTGTTGTTGTTGTTGTTGTTGTGGGTATATATAATTTTAAACAATGATTACACTATGATAAGAATCACTCACAGCTTCTGAATTATTATATTATTAATATATGGTTTTTGCTTTTGATATAAAAACCATCAGATGCCACGTACTAAACTCATTGCCGGGACGGTGACTAAAGCCGTCAGTTGTAAACTTTTATCTTTCCCATACAAATTTCAACACACAACTTGTGTTTAATTTTCGGAATCGTAAAAAGAGTTTTTACCAAGTCCAGAAACAAAAACCATTCGTGGTCTTGCGAAAGTGACGACGACGTGCCAAATTTGTACCGAATAGGTTAGTAGTAAACACAAAAAGAAGGAAAATAACTACAAATAAATGTAGTAGTTTTTAAACGCCAAGTAATAATAATATCAAGAAAAGTGTGTGGTGAAACTTTAATATTAAATATTAAATATTAAAGTGTTGTTGTTCTGTAAATGTATGTATAAAATAATTATGTAAAGCAAAAACATTTGCTATTAAAATGTAGTTGCTTTGCTGCTTTGGGATTAGTGCGTTTTACTTAAGACCTTTAAACTCAATTTGGAAGTCCTGAAGTCCTGTAGCGCCAGCAGAAATTAAGAAATTGGATACCAGAAAAATAATTTCACTTTTTGAGCTTCGAAAAATCATCAAATGTCTTCCCATTATGTACATATGTCGATTAAAAAAGAACATTTCGCCACTGCATAAGGTGCGTTAAAGTATCAAGTTGCTCTTAAAACTATTAGAAATTAGAATTTTTCCATAGTATAGATGCAAAATTATACGAATCAAATATAATTAGTTTAGTTTACAGGATCAGAATTAAAATTTCCCTAACTGTTCTTTGTATTTATGAAACCAGCAACTTTCTGATCACTTTTTCCAACAAAAAGAAAAGTTAGTGTTATACTAACAATTTCGTTCGAGTTTCGTTAAAACTCATCACATTACAAATTTCAGTAAATCAATGATAATGATAAAATCAGTGAAAATTCAAGTTTAAGTTCATTCATATAGATAGTATACAATACTTTATGTTATGGCAGTTAACTTAGAGACTACAGGACCTTGCCATTCTCTACTTAATTATTAGTAGTATTGATTATTATTTAGTTTTCTTTATCTTAGTATTCATTAGCTCAACAAAATGTATTATACTACTGTGGGCAAAAAGTAGTAAGACTTTGTTCATAATTTCAAATTTTTTTATTCATTCTTCTAAATCTATTTCGTCCCCTTCAAAGTAATCCGCCCCGGCCCCAATACACTTGTGCCAATTCTCGAAACAGTTGTTAAAGTCAATTTCCGGAATAGCCTTCAATGCGCTTAGCCATTCATGTTTAATGTCTTCAATTGACTCAAAACGGTCAAACGGTGTCCACGAAGCTGTTTTTTGAGTTTAGAAAATAGCCAAAAGTCAGTCACACGGTGCTAAGTCAGGCGAATAGGGTGGTTGCGGAACGATATCAGTCGAATTTTTGGCAAAATGGTCTCGTAAAACCAATGCAGTGATTTTGGAACCAATCGTGCATTCACTCTTCTTAGGCCCAAATGATGTTTTAAAATGGTTTTCACTGATCCTTCCGATATTCCAACGATGCCAGTAAGGTCTCTGACTGTTAATCGTCGATTCTCGAGCACCAATTCCTTGATTTTATTGACGTGTTGATCATCATCATCAGTTGATGTTGATGGCCGTCCTGGACGTGGTTCGTCGTCAACGCGTTCTCGACCATCTTTGAACAATTTGTACCAATCAAAAACACTTGCTCGCGACATACAATTATCACCGATGGCCTTTTGCAACATTCTGAACGTTTCGGCACCAGAAATTTGATTCCGCACACAAAATTTAATGGAACTTCTTTGTTGAATAATTTCACTCATTGTGAAAATCGCCGAATGCCCGAATGCACTTTTTGTACTTCATAAAGACAAGCGTATACTAAACACTAATGATTATTTTGATGTTACATTTGGCACAGATGTCACCAACAGTCATACCAACCTTAAAAAAATAATATTTTGATGAATGGGTTTCCGCGCGAAATTTAAATTAAAAAGTCTTACTACTTTTTGTTCACAGTAGTAGGTAGGTGCATAACTATGTACCTATCTAAAAATGCTTTAATCTAGGAATAGCTACAAGTATATTTACCTTCGAGCCAACTAATGTCAGTGGTACGTCCAGTGCTTGTTCCAGCCAAGCAAGCATATCTCAGTCAATACTTACTCGATATATACACAAAATTAGGTTCAAATAACAATCGATCTCAGATATTGAACGACTCTGGTCAAAGTTGTTTGCCTGGGTTTAAATTTTAGCCTGTACTAGGAATAAATTTGCAACAGAGTGGAGGTTAATTCTGGAGTAGTGTCATGGTAAATTATAAATTTTATAGCTTCCCTATGTATGTATGTATGTATGTATATGTAATTTGGCTCTTTTGTACTGTACTGGGGCACCATTATCGCGTTAAATATAAGCACTTTCTTTCCGATACTTACGATAAGTTAAAAATGAGTATATTTCTCGTGTCATACGGTTAGCTTAAAGTGCTCATTAAATATCAATCTTGGTTAAATGATACCTAGATACCTAACTTTGCACTCCCATGTGATTTCAGTATTGTCGAATATAATACTACTTTGGGGAACGAAAATGGTTTTCCGATTCCTTTTGAAATACCTCCTTGACTGAGTATTCGGAGCATTAATGCAGATCTTCCTAGTGTAGCACTTCTTCAGTGATGATTAGATATTTATCAAATTTACCACAAGTTCAGTTGCACAGAGTATGGCTGTATAATTAGCAGTGTTGCCAGAACATACTTTTTAGTACGAAACGCGAACTATTCAAGAATCTGTTGTAACATTGACATATTTCGTTAGATGACATAATTTTTGGTGTCAGTCCAGAGTTCCTGAATCAGGGCAATAAACTGCACTCCTTGCGCGATTATAAAGAAGAAAAACATAATTTTGGTCATGAATTTTGAAATCTGAACAGATTAATTGTCGCCCAAATGTTCTTATCAAAAGACATTCATACGAGGTATGATAAAAAAATAACCGTTATTTTCAAAAAGTATTTATTTATTCATCAACAACTATCTTGTCCCCTTCAAAGTAATCCCCCTCAGATATAATACACTTATGCCAGCGTTTTTTTCCAATCCTCGAAACACTTCTGAAACGCGCTTTTTGGTATCGCCAACAGCTCCTGTTTCAATTTTTCTTTTATCTCCTCAATCGTAGCAAAACGCTTTCCTTTCATCGGTGTCTTCAGTTTTGGGAAGAGGAAAAAGTCAGCGGGGGCCAAGTCCGGTGAATACGGTGGTTGAGGCATGATAACGGTTTTGTTTTTGGCCAAAAACTTACGCACAAGCGACGTTTCATGCCTAAAACATCCGTAAAAATTGTTTGGCATGAACCGAACGATATGCCAACAACATCAGCAACCTCTCGACGATTATCCAAAATCATTTTCTTCACTGCGTCAATGTTTTCATCGGTTGTTGACGTGCTAGGGCGACCAGGACGAGCATCGTCATTGACATCTTCTCGGCCTTCCTTAAACCGGTTATACCACAATTGAACTTGTGTTCTTCTCATAGTAGACTCGCCAAAGGCCACAGTCAACATTTCAAATGTCCTTGCGCATTTAATTTCATTTTTTACACAAAACTGAATACAATTTCTTTGATCCATTTTTTCGAATAGTAAAAAATCAAAGAGCACACCAAAACACGACTAACCTTTTTATCTGTCAAAAACAAACTGACAGTCCAAAATGGTTGGTATTGCCAACATATACTATATAACAGACATGTGTACCAACATAACAGAAAATGCGAAAATCGAACATACGTAACTCACGAAATTTGAAAATAACGGTTATTTTTTTATCACACCTTGTACATATATTGCGGTTTATCAGATCATAATTTAAACCAAATTTATCAAAAATATGACATAGAAAATATGTTGATAGCCGGAATAAGAAAGTTTCCTTGGGAGCGTTAAAGAAAAGTTGAATGTGCGATACATTTTCTGCATCGGCCTCAAGCCTATAGAAGGCTGTCTGTTCTATCAAGAACCTGATATCATTGGCCGATGTGATAGTAGTCGAAAGTCTATTAGAAGTCAAAAACTATACCCTAATGTAGTGACCAAGGTGGCATTAACGGGTGTATTATTAGTAGTAATGGTCTTGACTATGGTGGTATTGATGTATTAAACATTTCTCTTTTCTTCAATTTCGTACCTTTTTGATTAATTTCGATCTATTTCACGAACACAGACATACTAAACTGAAAATTACTCCTGGTAACACTGATCATTAGCGATAATAGTGGCGGAAGACGAGCAAAAATCTTAAGGATCTACATATTCTACAGAGAACCCTGTACAATCCTAATCAGTTCTATGGGGAAATTAAATTTAATCATTTTATAAACTAGACTAGAACTAGCCATACTGAATCGAATGCAGCTTTGATGTATAGAAGAATCATGCTAATTGAAAGACCCCTAATAAAATTATAGCATACCATATGCTTAATCCTAACAAGAGGATGTACGGTATTGTGTTCCTTACGGAATCCATTTTGCTGGGTGGGAAATATAACATTTGAGTTAACAAATTTCAGCAGATTTCTCTATATAAATTTCGTAAGGATTTTACTTATAGAAGATAAAAGGTATTCTCGACATCAGAGAATCGGTCGGTTTGACCCGCTTTACTTTTCCCACTTCAGGGGAAAGCTTGTTATTTTTGAGGGTACCGATTAGTGATGATATATCAGAGCAGGTAGTGTCTTAATCATTAGCGAATTGGAAAGTGGTCTGACGAAGATCATCAAGGCTCTTTCTGACTTCGGATTCTTGAATTACCAAAAATTAATTTTGAAGTGTGAACAGATTAATGGTAAATTATATGGGCAAGTCACGCACAAAGATTTCTCAAGTTCCTTGAACTTACTGTTGCTGGTAAGCATATATTGAAATTTGCACATCATTTTTATTTGAAATTTTTATATTATTTCATATATATATTTATTGAAAATTCTCTTAAAAATATAATAACGAAATAAATTTGGTATGAGCAGTGGTCACGCACATATCACTACTTCGATACTGTAATTTACTCGATGCCAGTACTCATTAAAAATATCGAGCAAGTTATCGATGCTACTCAATTAGCTGAACAAAAATATCGATATGTACTCGTATCGTTCCTGCTCAATTCAATATTTTAAATAAACTTCAGAATGAAAGAAAAACAAAAACCAAAAATGTTCTGGAGTTGGAATAAAAACTCTAAAAATGGAGTTTTCTGTTCGAAACTTTTGGCCAAATAAATGTTCAGCAATGAAAGTATTCGAAAAAGTATACAGTATTCGAAAGAAAAGTATCGATATTTATTCGTAGTTCCACGACGTAATCCTAATCAAAAATAAATAAAGTACTACAACAAAAAGTACCCTAGTGGATAGAGCACTAGTCTCTCACCCGTGAAAAAATGGGGAATCAATTCCCCTCTTCGTCTAGCAGTTAATTCTCGTAAATAAAATTAAACGTGCGCTTTGTGATGATGCTTCGGCGCAGTCGTCAAACATTAAAATCATGAAGACTAATAAAAAAAAACCCTAACCCGCAATCTTTGGCCGACAATCAGAACTACTTACTATGACCACTACAAGTAATTGATGACGATGAAGGTGATACTGTTGGAGCTAAAGTTTTTACGAAGTTACCTGGGAAAGTTAGACTACCTACAAATTATGATACTCACAAACTTGAGAGTATCATAGCAACATGTGAGTTCCTATTAACAAGAGTATAGCGAGTATAACTTAATCAGTTAATCTTGAGTATGCAGACAGAACAAACAGACATAGGAAATAAATATTAACTGTTGACAAATGATCTGCTCCCTTTTGGAAAATGACAAACATAATGAAAACAAAAGGAATCAATTTGCCCATACGGAGCCATGATGATAATACATCTTATAATACATCTTAAATTTGTATCTTGTCCGGGCTTCGAATCTCGGCACAGGCAAAATCAAAAAAAACACGGCACCACCTCTTGGCGGGCAATGGCAAACCTACAAGAGTAAAAATTGCTGTGAAAAGCTTTTCACTTCGCCGTTCGGATTCGGCATTAAACTGTAGGTCCCTTCCATTCATATACAAATATAAGACCCACAACATGAGTGGATGCGAAAAGCTCGGCCTGGGCCCTCTATGGGCTGTTGTGCCATTAAAAGTAAAGTAAAGTAAAGTAAAGTAAAGTAAAGAAAATAAATGTTTTCAATTTTCATATTATTTATTTTGTTTCTTTTTTTTCTGTATTCTCTTGTCAATAATCTTTATCAATAAAATTTGCTAACCGTCGCTTTGATAATTATTAAATTAGTAAGTGCGACTTTAAATAATAATTTCCTATACTCAAAATTTCATATACTCAAAACAAATTTTTTTAAATTTTTTTAAAATTCCCAAATTATGCAATTCCCAATAGATGCAATTATGTAGTATATTTATTTTTTTTATTATTCAGCTCCACAAGTCAAAAAAATGCTTTTAATATTTTCGTACCTTTCACCACGTACTCTCAAACAAGCACTTATAAACCATATAACTTATAACGGGCTGTTTACATGGACGCAAGCATGAAAGACTGTGCGAGAGAGACAGGTAGAAAAGTAACGTAGTTCGAAAAATATGCAAAACTTCTATCTCGTCTCTCGTGCAGTATTTCATGCTTGCGTCCGTGTAAACAGCCTCTATGAATGCAAATGATGTTAAAAAAATATTGACAATACAACAATAACAACTTGATGCAATTTTGTAGCTGGCATTACTTTATAATTATTTTTTTGTAATTCAATATCGTACAATTTACAACACAAAGTAATGAACTTTATTTAAAAAATTTGTACGATTTCAAGTACAATGCAAAAGTATTTTTAAATTTATTGTAAATAAAATATTAAATAAAGTCACACTTTATGCATTTAAATTTTGTAGGTACTCGAATGTACATACATATGTAAAATAAAACCATAAATACGGTGCACCCACTCACTCTGAATATACTCTGAAAATATACTAAACATTTTTGTATGTTATACAATATGGTATGTGGTAAACAAGAGGCTATTTTCAGTAACAAGTTGCTACTAATTAGTTAGTGAATACAGCATTTTACAAAATCATGTTAATTAATTGGCTTCAAAAGAAGCTCGCGCAATGATAGCCAAACAAAACAAATTCCAACGAGTTAAAATTTATACTTACGATGTTTTTAAAAAATAAAAATAATATCAATTCCAAGAATATTGTACTTTTTCTTAATTCCCTTTTACACACTTATGGTATAGCAAAAATTAACCATGTGACTATCTCCACGTGCACATAAATACAAAAAAATAAGAAATTACAATATAGAAAAACAACAACAAAAAACAAAATTCATTGAATGAATCATATTAAAACAAAAAAACAAGAATATTTTTTCTTCCACTACATTTTTGGTTTTTTTTTTTTTCATTGATTAAAAAAACCTTAATTAATTTTAATATTTTGACTTACACATCGTTACCTTAATGTAGAAAGGCCCTAACTAATGTTTTTTTATATTGAGTTTTTGACTTTTTCAGCATCGATTGAGTACAGTCCGTTCGGATTTGCCAAAAATATAGTGTTGGAAAAAATATTAGTTACGTCCTTTCTGCATTGAGACACAATATACGGCCATTCGTTTTTGATAATGTGAATTCTATAATTCGTTTCGTTCATTTGTTTATTTTGTTGAATTTAATTGTCAAACATTTGTTATACGCCTATCAAAATGCTAATATTTTATTTACAATTTTTGACATGATGACTTGATGGTTCTTTAGGTAATGCAAGCATGACAAAGCGAACAATGCAATCAAAAATTGAACAAAAGCATTAATAAATTAGCATGGTTTAATTTGTATCAGTATTTACATACTTATACACTTAATCATACATATATGTATATGTATTTACATTAGTACTCACATACATATGTTTATAAGTAGCCTATCATTTGTTTACTTTTAAAAATTATGTAGTTGAAACTGAATACCAGATTCATTGAAAACACAAAACTGTGAAAGTAAAAACAAGCATACTTTGCAAAAAATAACTTCTATTCTTCTTCTTTTAATGGCACAACAGCCCATGGAGGGCTGAGCTTTTCGCATCCACTCATCTTGTGCGTGTTATATTCGAACATGAGTGGAAGGGAGCTAGTTTTATGCCGAATTCGAATGGCGTAGTGAAATGCCTTTCTTAGGCAATTTTTCCTCTTGTAGATTTGAAATTGCCTGCAAAGAGGTTGTAGAAAAATGTTTATTCCACTTTTTAATTTTGCCTGAGACATATAATTTTAGCACGGGTGTATTCAGTTATGATCAAAATGGGGTTAAAATATGTCCCAGCATCCACATAGCCATCAATTTTTGGCCATTATTCCAAGAGTTGTGTTTTAATTAATAAAAAAAATAACTAAAGTCATTTTAGAAGAGATTTCAGCTTCAGTTCACTCGATCTGGTATGACGTACATGCGCAGTAGATTCCATTTTAACCGCAACAAATGCACAATCTGTTTTCTATCATTATACATTATAAATACATACTTTCAATTGGCCAAAAATAGTTTTTAGTTTTCATTGAGTAAGGTAAAAATTCCCTTAATCAGGGGTGGCCACCCACTTTTGCAAAGCCAATCAATTACATTTTTTCTATTGATATGAGTCTTATAAATGTGAAGTCTGAAATGCTATTGCGCACGCATGCTCTTGAGTGGCCCTCACCACTTCTATAAACGTGTATATCAATGAGCCTGGACACACGGGAGTAATTATGCTGCGAAAAACCGAATTTCTTAGGCGAGAGGAGGAAACGTGTGTGCTATATTTTATCCTGGTGCAAATAAACTAAATCACTATTACATGTGCAAGAGAGGTTTTTTATTTTTGTTTCTAGGACTTCATTTTTATTACATAAACACATAAAAAAGTAGTTCATGTATACAATCATTTGATACACATGATCTCTGCTTAAATATGCTCGTGTGGATTACAGCAAGTTCGCGAAACATGTTTTGCTACATACGCAATTGCTTTCGTGTGTCCACGCTCATTAATATATTTGAATTCTCACCAATTTTCTTAGGCATAATCTAATAAAAGAACATATGCGGCAGAAGCATGAGTAAGTAAAATGCAACTGAGAGTAGGAAAAATAATATGTTTATCAATAAATCGTTGGTGTTTTCAAGTGACGGAGATAACTAGAAAAAATGCATTAATTTTCTTCTTGTTTTTTTTTTTTATTAATTAATTATTTAAATATTCAATATAAATTATTTATTGCATTTTAATTAGACTGTCACAACTACTGGCGAATATTACTACAAAAAATGACTACAAGAAATAACTTGCAGCTACATAACTTAATACATACATACATATACTACATTTTTTCTATACTATAGTACTATATACGGTTTGTATATAATATACTCCTAACTGTAGTACATAGTACATAGTTAGATTGAGCAGTTTTTGAGTGAAATATTTACTAATTAGCAAACAATAGCTATGGAAATTTTATTGTAGTCGTGTATTCGTATACATGGTAGAAGATAATAAGAAAATACTAAAAAAAATTTACTGCGGTTTATTTAATTGAAAGTAAATGTCATTAAATATGCTAAAACAATTTATTTACCATATGTACTTCTTCAAATTTGAATGTAAAACAGTGCCTACGAGGAAGTGTATTGATTCACTATAAAAATTGTTGCCATTGAAGAGGGAGCAGCTGAAATTTATTGCTTATTGTTATGATTTAAGGCATAGCCATTTCTAATTAAACAATAATATAATATTTATTATTTTATAATTAACCATAAATGGGGTGTGATTAGGTACGAGTATGTTTTAAAAAGCAATACAAATTTAATCAATCGCGTTAATTGTAGGTCCCTTCCATTCCTGTACAAATACCATATGTAGAACACGCACAACATGAATGGTTGCGAAAAGCTCGGGCTAGGCCCTCCATGGGCTGTTGTGACATTAGAAGAAAGAAGACGCTTCTCGTTTTACAACACGCTCTTTTAATATCATTTTTATTATAATTTTCTATTTATTATTAAATTCGTCATACCATGAACGATTTTTGCCCCTTTCTTCAATGTGTTCCAGTTTGATAAAAATTAAAAAAAAAAAAACGAAAATGCTTTAAATTGTATCAAACAGATACAATTCGACAGCAATAAATGCGATAACGAAAACAACAGCAATACTATTATTATTGTTAATTAATTCGTTTTTGTTTCTCTTTCTATTTTCTACTTCTTCTTCTTCTACTTCTTCTTTTTCTTCACAATAATCACACTTCATCCTGATCAATACTATCGTTTCATTTCAATTCAATTTCAATATCGCGTCTACGTTTCATTCCAGTTTCAATTGCCGTCGTCTCGTTTCATTCTCAATCCAAATGGTTTCATTACGGTATTATAGCGCTGATTGTTTCAATTCCGCAATTCAACAGATTTGAGCTGAACTAATTTTGGTGTATTTAAGCCCGCGTTACTAAACTCTCAGATACTTTTTGCTGTTTGTCGCGTTAAAACGTACATAATTCTTTCCTCAACCGGAATTAACGCTTGAACTTTTTGGCTGTTTTCAGATTTTTTGCACTTAAGCTTATTGTTGTCGTCGTTGTTATTGTTGTTGTTGGTGTGTTGTTGCTGCTGGTGCTGAACTATTGTTTGTAAACTTAAAATCTTTTTAATTGCAACGATTTCCATTGAATTCATTCAACAACAAGTGTTTTTCTCCTTCATGTTAATCTCATAAATCTCTCTCAAGTGGGAAATCGCGTTGGGTGTGTGCTTATTTGATTTGAATTTAACAAAAAAGTGCGTGAAAATTTCATGTTTTCGTTAAAAATAAAAAGTGTGCATTTCGATTTTACAAAAACCACACGTAGAACTAAAAAATACGAAAACTCTCTAACATAACAGTAACTTGTTTTAGAATTTAATTTAAGAAAAAAGAAAGAAAAGATAACAACGGAAATTAGTAAACTAAATATTTGGTTAAATCGAAAATTTGTGTTTTTTTCTTCTTCTAAGTGCAAATAATAATAATATTAATAATACAACCAAAGCTTTAAGTTTTATATTAGATTTTTTTTTTTTGTTGATAATCACAAAGGTAAATATTTTGAGAATTTTCATTTATTTATTTGAATGCTGTTATTTTTTAACAGGGTAATTATCCAAAAATTTCATAATATTCTAATTTCGAAATGGACGTTATAGAAATTCGGTTTATGTAGATTAAAAACCTTCGCTCTCACGAAGATTTCTTTTAAATAAATATATATATTACACAAGAAATATTCAAATATTTTATATGAAAAAGCGGGGTAGATAACCTAGAATCCAAGAACCTTGCTAACAAATGACAATATATGGTAAGAAAATCTGGTGGAATTAAGAAGCTTCATACATACTTCAGCTTGGTCAGAATGGGAAAGTATGAAATACCAGAGATGTGAATCATGGCGACCTAATTACTTTCAAATGGATGGATATTTTCTTAAATACGCTCCAATTGCTTTAAAAATTAATAACTTGAAAAATATATGCTAAAAGCATTCACAACTTGAAAGAAGCGAGAGTTTCATTCCAGTGGAATATATTCGGAATGCAACATTGCCAACGTCCCAGCAAAAGAGAAAGGTGTAGTGCTACTATTTATCCGTCTATGCATCGAGATTCGAGATGCTGTCGTGTCCGATAGAAAACAAAACCAGAAATGATTTGATTTTACTATAAAATTAAGGACAAAGTAGATGAAATGGTGTCCCAATATACCACAAAAAGGGAACTACTCGTTGGTATCTAGCGCTGTTTTACAACTTACTATGTGTAGGAGATCTCCGCTCTGATAACATGCATACATACATACATACTTACATAATATGTGCTTATACTTTACCATTAATTCACATAGTGGGGTAAAAATATCTCAAAGTATAGAATTCATAGAGTTGGGGTGAAAATCTTCGCATTCCACATATTAGAATCTGAGACTAAAGAAGTACTCGTATGGTAGTCGACAAGTTTACCATCAAGACGATCTTAACGATCTTTCATAGGAAAAATATAATTTTTTTTTATTTTTATAAGCAATTCAATCTCTGTATCGGACTTCTAAGATGCAGAGTGTTAGATTAATTGATATGATGATAAACAGGTGGTTTCCTTGAAGGTGAAGCCCGCCGCATGCGTACAACACAGACAAATTTTGAAGATTTTGGGCCTTCTTTTCTTCTTTTAATGGTACAACAGCCGTTGGATGGTCTATGCCGAACTTCTCGTATCCATTTATGTTGTATGTGTTATATTTGTACATGAATGGAAGTTACCTACAGTTTTATGCCGAATCCGGCATCTTAAGCAAATTTTACTCTCGAAGGTTTGCCATTGCCTGTCAAGAGGAAATTTAAACCTTAAACTCAAAATATAACCCAATTTTTTAAAAATGCCGCATATACTTACTTAAAATTATTTTTGTTTTGTTTTCGAATGCGTATGAGTGGACTGATTGATTATAAATGGGTATTTATACCTAGTAAATGCTTAGCTTTGTATTAGCAATCAGACAAACCGATCTCTTTGAGGTATCTCAGCAAGGATTACCATGCTATGGTTATGATATCACAACTTATCAGGAGAATAGTACCCCGTATATAATTTTTACGTGAGCGCGCATTGTAGAAGGATATAGTTCGACAAACACGAGCAGTTCTGTCCTGTCTTATTCCTAGATTCTTAATATCCCCACCCAGTTAGTAATGCCCTGAAAGGAAACCTGTTTAATGCACCAGACATAATCTCACAAGATGAACTTGGCAAATTCGGAAAAATAATTTTCCAAATTATGATAAAAAACAAATCAAAATAAGCCTGCAATGATTTTGAGTTTGTTTTTGTTAAGCTCAACACAGAGAGCACCTATTTTTAAGTTAAAGTCCCCAATTAGTAACTTTGACAGTCTAAGCTTAATGACTTGAGTTCAGAACATACAGAGGGTTCGGAGCCAATGTAATTTTTCCCAACTACAGGCATTTGCTTCCATGATAGATTTTAGTCATAGCAACTAAAGAAATGCGATTATCCCAACATAGATCCGGAGTTATCACTAGAGTGGAAAGCCATTAACTTGTTACAATGTGATTGACCTCTGAATTATGCATGTTTTTTTAGAAGTGTGGTTTTCAAGAAGAAATAAAACGATTTCGGACAAGTGGCGGCCGCGGCTGGTTCGAATAAATTACAACCGAGAGGCCCACTTTTCGACCATTTTTTGAAGCAATTGGGGCCGTATGTCAGTAATAACGCGCCGAATATTCTCTCCCAAGGCGTCAATCGTCTCGGGCTTATCTGCGTAGACAAGCGACTTCACATAACCCCACAAAAAAACAAAAAATAGTCTAGCGGTGTTAAATCGCACGATCTTGGAGGCCACGCCACAGGCCCACGACGCGAGATAATGCGCTCACTAAAAGTTTCCTTCAATAAATTGATTGTTTCGTTGGTTTCGTTGGCTGTATGGCATGTAGCGCCGTCATCCTCCAATTCAGGCACGAAAAAGTCTTTAATCATAGCTCTATGACATTCCTGATTGACTGTAACATTATGACCAGCTTCATCTTTAACGAGATATGGACCAATGATTCCTTCTGCCTATAGAGTACACCAAACAGTGACTTTTTGAGGATGTAACAGCGTCTCAATAATGGCTTGTGGATTATGATCACTCCAAATCCATTCAACCAATAGTGAGCTTCATCGCTGAACAAATTGTTCTTGTGAAAATCGGGATCGGTGGCCATCTTGTTTTGGGCCCATTTACCGAAAGTTGCAAACGTTGTTCAGGAGTAAGAATATTCATTATGAAATGGCAAACCAAACTGAGTATAAATCAAGTGACAGCTGTCAAAAAGACCAACTCCGAAAAAAGTATTGCCAGATTGAAAACCACACTTCTAAAAAAAAACACCCTATTAAAGAGATATCGTGTGATTTATATTTTTACTGACCTAAAAACTCGAATTAATTTTAAAATAGACAGTAATTCGACTCAGAACATAAATGCACTCAAAGATTCAAATGGCTTAAAGTAGGAAAGAATAGGAGGACGGATGCAGGTCCATCATCTCACAATGAAATTTTCATCCTTTTGTGCATAACTCAAGCTTCATAGTGTAGTGTGAAAAGCAAGTGTATATTTATTTAATCGAAAGATATGCTTGAGGGCTTTTCACATTATATAATATTAGTATTAAATAACAACAAAAACTGTTAACCAAATTATAATTAAATTATTTAGATTATAATTAGTTTAATTAAATTATAATTAAACTAATAACCAAATTTCTATTTGACCAATAAAATTATAAGAAAAATAAAGCGCCGCTAATTCATGACAAATGACAACCTAAAAAAAAAAAATGATTTAATTACACAAACACAAAATATTGCGCCACAGTGTCTGCTGCCTGCCATTGGGCTGCCAAACAATCGACAGCAACAACAATAAAGAAATCGCGTCGATGCTTGCGATGCGCAGCGACAATAGACCAAATGAAGGAAAACAGGAACTGCTCGTACTATTTACTATTTATTGACATATGTTGCAGTTATAAATATGTACAAATACTTTCAACATTACCATAAGCTATGCTACAATTGCTACATCTAGATATTAAACACGATTTATGGGATATAAGTATTTTGCAAGCTACATACACAGACAAAAGCAAAACAACAAACAAACAATAATTAGGTTTAGATAATACTTATACATTAACAAAAAATCAAAAGCAAATAGAACTACTTAAAAATGTACATAATTAAATTGCGTTTTCATGTACAATATGTAAGTAAGTAGTTATGTATGTATGTAAAATAATAAGGGTATTCAATCAACTGCGTTAGTTCACTGCGACGTAAACAAATTATTTTACGTCGCTGATGAGCATGAACGCACTTTCAAAAAGCAACAAGTGTATGCATAAGTTTAACGTAAAAAACAACTGATTTTGTCGATACAAAAAACCAAAACGTTAAGATGCCTAAATTAAGTTAAAAAGAAAAATTATTAAAGCGCTTGAGCAAAATGCAATTCAGGAGCGGTTACTTGCACAAGCCCATGGGAAAAACTAATGGTAATTATTTTATTGTTATTGTATTTGCTTTGCTTTGTGAGCCACTCCAGTTCGGTCATAAGTACTATACATTTTTATTGATCATTTTTTGGTACGTTGGTTTCGTTTCTGTTAAATGCTTGAAAATTGTTACATTTTAAAATATGTAATAATTGCTTAATTCAAATATTTCCGGTTCGCTTTTAATATCAGCAATAACTGCTTCCAGTGCGGCTTGTGCTTGTTTTTCTGTCCACCTGTGTGTGAGCTTCAAACGACGTCGTTTTGCTTCAATTATCACTCAAATATTTATAAAATAAAAATTATTCATCGAAATTTCCTTAGCGCAGTCATGGCTTTTCGATTTGTTTATTTTTGTGAACAACTGATACCATAGTTACCAACCTTATGGGGAAAATCCATTATTGAAAATTTACGAAAAATGCTTCATGTACAACTTTGAGATTTTTGCGGAATATTTTACAGTGATTATTTCCTAAAATTCTAGGGCTCATGAGATATTTTTTAAACTTTCCAAAAATTAATTAATAATTGTATGAAAACATCATGGCAACTATGGCTGGTATAGAGATGCACAGAGTTGCATTTTACGTTGTGTAAACGTTTTACACCTCAAAATTGAAGAGTTTAAGGCGTAAAGGCGTTTTTTACGTAAATTTGTTTTTGCATTATGTATACGCCAGAGTAAATTTACATCTTATACGTCACTTACGGCGCATACGTCTTTGATTGAATAACCATAATATTTAAATTTTTCTTAATCAAAAGTGCATTAAACTGAATTTTTTTTTTCAATCGCAATATGCGCAATATAAAATTATATTGTTTTTGTATTAATTTGAAGCCAGATTAAACCGTTAATTGCAAATATGCGATACGCTTAAGTTAAAATATTTGCATAAATATTTGCAATAATTTTCTTTAATAATTTTTATGCAAATCATGTTGATCTCGTTTTTGTGTTGTTGTCAATTATTTTTATTTTATTTACCAGAAGTGAAATATTAATGTAACTCATTTGAATGAACAAGGTATTTTCCAAGAATAAAACTAATAACATTTGATAAAAACAACAGCAAATCATTACCATAAAAATATCGCAAATACATCGATCGGCGACGATCTTTAACGGTGTAGTGGTTGTTTTTGTTGTTGTCGGAGGATTTGATTGTTTTGTTGAATAATTGACGCAGCAGATACTACCAGGCATTTCGCGTCGTATGATAAATTAAAAGTCACATGTAGTTTTCCATAGTTTTAAGTAAATTAAATTTAAAATTATATCTCATAACTTATTATTTAAGAAGAGGAATTATTTTTTAAAATTTATTTATTTATTGTTTAATATTTGACTTTTCAGTTTTTGTATTTTTGAGTCCATACTTCAGTAACGCTTCAGGAGCTTCTGGAGTTCTTCCCAAAGATGCGCTTTAACAGCGCTAATAGATTTTATGCTTTATGGATGCTCATAGGAAGCAATAAATAATTTTTAAAGACTGAGAAACATAGCTTCTATCTCTAATATTCGAAAATTGAATAAAACAACGAATGATAATTGGTTTTTTTTAACCTATAAGTCAGATGAAAGATTTAATTTATACTCGTATTATTTCAGTTTAAAAGCGATCTTTCAGCTGTAAACGCTTCGTTGCTAAGACATGCAATTTAAAAAGTATATGAGCTATTCTATAAATGAGATCATTCCAGTTTAGGTGAAGAAGTGCTTCTGGAGCGTTTTATTTCCCGTTGGCATACTATACGGGCATATACATACACACGAGTACATAATTACCTATGTAAATATCTATTTTTGAATGTACAAAAACTAATAGTAAAATTTATATTTATTGCTAAGTGTTCTTCTTCATTGTCTTTTTTTTCTTATACATGCATTTCTACATATATGCATTTAATGAATGGATGCGATAAGCTCGGCCTAGACCTCCCATGGACTGTTGTGCCATTAAAAAAACACTAACTAACTACTACTCGTATATATAAAATTTAAAATTACTTTTCCGCAGTTGATTGAAATTCATTGCTTAAGTGAGATTCCCATTCATCTGTTTCCTCATTTATTAATGCGGTTGAGCTATTCAGAAAAACTCACCATAAAGGATTCAGTTCATTCAGCAATTTCCGAATTTGTTTAATAGGATCTTAGCAAGCTCGGAAACCAAAACATAAAAAATATAATAACTTGACAGAGTTTTTCAAAATATGTATACAACTCTTCGGTTTAGGTATCAATCACTATGTAAAACTTCTTACAAGGAGTACCTAAATAAAGTTAAAGATTCGCTAAAGCAGCAACCTAAATCCTTTTGGGATTTTGTAAATATGTAACGTATAAATTCTAGATATCCGTCGAGGATGTCTTTCAATGAAACTGAATCAGAGGACGAACAAAAAATCTGTAATATTTTCTCATATACTTTCTTACATACTTCCTTTTAATGGCACAACAGCCCATGGAGGGCCTAGGCTGAGCTTTTCGCATCCACTCATGTTGTGCGTGTTATATAATTGTACTTTCCTATGTCAACATATTTAAAAATACCCAGTGATACTGCGATGATAATTCTTATTCTCTATTTCCTATTGATATATTATTTCCATCTGTTGATGAAACACTTGTTCTACAATATATGAGAAACCTTGAAAACTATGTTAGTTCCGGTCCCGACAACATTCCGGAATGTATTCTTAAAAAAATGTTGTTATGAACTTGTTTATGAACTTCTATTCAAGTATTTATTCTTTACATGATTAGTTGCTTGGAAGCTCCCTTATCTTATACCTCTACATAGATCTGAATGTAAATCTTTAGTTAACAACTATTGTGGTATCGCAAAACTTAGTGCTGTTCCTAAACTCTTCGAGCAAATTTTTTTTTTCAAATCTCTTTTAGTCTTTTCAAATATACATATTTAACAATTTCAACATCGGTTTAGAATTCACTTCATCACAATTCGTGGTTGATGGGTGCAGCAACGGACTACAAACTAATGACTTTACTAAGGCTTTTGACATGGGCAATCACAAGCTCCTTTTACTAATATTGCGAAACATGGGATTCCCGCCACTTTTACTTAAATGGATTACTTCATACCTTGCAGATCGAACGCAAAGTGTTTTCGTTTCGGATGCTCCCCAGGGAAGCCATCATGGCCCAATTATTTTTGCACTGTTTGTCAATGACTTACCAACTGTTATTCAACACTGTAAACTTTTAATGTATGCAAATGACATAAAATTATTTTATACTTTTGACAATATGACAAAATGACTTAACTCAACTGACCGGTTGGTCAAATGTAAACTTATTAAAACGGGATTTAAATATAGGCAAGTGAATGTCTTTCTCACGTAAGACGCCTTTATTATTAAATTGTAAAATTTATGATTATAAACTTGAAATCGTTTCGACATTTGCAGATCTAAGAGTGAATATGGATCATAAGCTTCGTTTTAATGCATACACATTACTTTACTTTTACTTTTAATGGCACAACATCCCATGGATCATACGGTGCCCATACGTTGTTGGGAGCGCCCCTCGTTCAGCTGGGCGGGAGGTGGGAGTGCGATCTTCGTCGTTAAAACAAAAAAGAAAAGAGAATCGCATATGTACTCAATTGTTGACCATCAAATTTGAGCACAATGCCTTTTTTTAATGAGCTCCTTTATGTTTGAAGTGAAACGAAAATTCCATCACGAAATCCTATATGCTCTCAACACAATAAAAAAAATATGAAACCTCTCTCTACAGAAATATGTGTGTATTTAGTATGTGTGTAACAAGCCGCTTTAGGTTTGCCAAGGAGGGGCAGGGGGGGAGGGGGAAGCAACAGGTGTAGAGAAATGACCAGAAGAGGTCTCTCTAAATATTTACGTCTGTTTCGAGAAGCTGTTAATACGCGAAAGGGAGACGGAGCAAGTTTAGGGAGAAGATAGAGTTAAAGTTCAGGTCATTTCTTCAGTTTGAGGCGGCGGCTACACGTTATAGTTTTATATTTTGTTGTGAACTGAGCATAACCCTGTAAAAATCATTGTCGGGCATTACTTTTTAAGCATACATCGAATGTTGATCATCGAATGTGAAATACATTGAAAGCTTGAAATTTGCCATGCTCTTCGCCCATCACTGCTAATAAATGCATAGGATTGTGTTGGTTGGGAAAGTAAAATAGGTAAATAATAGATAAATCAGAGGTCATACCGTTTATTGGATATTGAACTTGAGGCATAACCCGCGGCCTGAGTGTTAAGAGTCAAGCAAGTTGCCGCTAGACTAACGAGGCGGCTATGCGCATATTATATAGAACTTATTATTATCACTCACTACTTACTACCCCTTTAGCTACCCCCTAGTTTAGGCAATATTTTAAGATACTCGAAAGTAAATCGAGGTCAATGCATCCTAAAAAGTCACAACCACCTTCATGTGACCGTATACACGTTTCTCACCTTCAATGTACTAGATTTATATGATGACACGCCCCTTAAATTGCAACTGTTATAAGTGAATACTAAGTGCCTAATTACCACATCTAGTAAATCATGAATAATTGATTTTTTTTTCAATATTTTCAATTAATTTTTAAATGTAATTTTTAACAGTCTAATAAAAGTTAATTGCTTTAGCTATTGCCTTAGTTACCGACTTACTTCAAAATCTCCATAAATTGTAGGCATGTCGAGTAGCTGCAACTCAAAATGCAAATACGATTATTTAGCGGCAGAGTGTTGGTTGGTCTCTATTGCAATACAAAGCCTTAACACGACTCGACTCGACTCGACTCAAACTAATTGATTTTAATAACATCTTTATTCTCCGCTCTCGCTCCCATTGCGTCGCCTTTCTTCCTTCTAATCTATGTATCCATAATTTATAAGTACTGCTGTTTTTTATTTTTACTTCTAAAGACATAACAGCGTCTTAACGCGACGACAACGCCGCAATTAACACTTGTTTACGTTTGATGAAAATTGGAACGTTCATTTTATCGGAATTGGCATTATTATTTTATATTTTTTTATTAATATTTTATTTTCTGTAATTTAAAATATGAAACTAAACAAAAACCAGAATTCTTTTAATTGTCACGCGCAGAAATTTTGTTGAAATTGTTTGATAGCATGTCCAAGAGATTTTGTGTGTGCCAATTTAAAAGCAGCTTAAACTGGGTATATTTTCTTCAAATATATGTACAAAGTTTTGTTTAGCTTTGTGCAAGTTGAACTTGATATATGTACTTGCTTATATAATAAACTTATGCACATAAATATTTGTAAAGAATAGCTTTCGAGAAATAGCAGTGAAATATTTTTAATAAATCAGAATCGTCTCCTGCCTAATTTGAGCTGTAACATTAATAGTAAGAACAGAATCAACGCGGCAGCGACACGACTACATCTGTCAAAACATAAAACTAATGCATTCTTCTTATGGAGACTCAACAAATTGGCCACGAGATCACGTTACCGGAATACGACGACAATTGTGGCTGATCTATTTTGATAAGCGACAGAGTCAAAGAAAAACCAATTATATTTATATAATAATTATGTAATATAAAACAAAAATGGTCGCTGTGGCGTAGTGGTAGTGCGTTGGACTGCTGCGCAGAGTGTCCGGGGTTCGAATCTCGGCACAGGCAAAATCAAAAAATCAAAAAGTAGAAAAAATAATTTTTCTACACGGCACCACCTCTTGGCAGGCAATGGCAAACCTACAAGAGTAAAAATTGCTATGAAAAACTTTTCACTTCGCCGTTCGGATTCGGCATTAAACTGTAGGTCCCTTCCATTCATGTACAAATATAACACGCACAACATGAGTGGATGCGAAAAGCTCGGCCTAGGCCCTCCATGGTCTGTTGTAAAAGTAAGTAAGTAAAACAAATAAAGTAAAGTCGGTTGGTCGCTGTCGCATTCATTGTATTCAAGTCGCTAACAACACAAGTACATTTCCTTCGAACGCCATCTTGTCATCGTCGCCAGTGTTGCTGCCCTGTTGATTCTGTTCCAACTATAAATACCAAACAGTTTCACATCCCTTGGACACATATTACCTCGATAATATTTCGATGCCTTATCTTGACTGCCACTAGAACTTCCGCTTATTAAACGAATTATTAATTATTAAAGAACTGACACATACTCATACATAAAACATCTTGAACTTTAATTTGTTGTTCCCTTGTTTATTGTATTGCACAAATATTATATGTATTCTTAAAACAAACAAGTCATAATTCAGAATAGTCTTTTGTATATAGGGCAATGAAATAAGCTTTCTTTGTACTTTGTACTTTACTACTTACTTACAGATTGTCTACGAAATATTAATTTTGCAGTTTTTACTTAATACCTTTAAAATGAGGTCAATAACTGTTATTGTTGAAAATACATACTCGTATTTATAAATAGATCTGATTTGAAGGTTTTAGCATCTTAAAAAATTATTTTTAACATAAAATCATATCGAACATGTCAACTTGATAAAAACTATTGGTTTTTTTTACATAAATTGATTGAACTATTATAATTTTACTTTCAATCATGGAAAAGGTCTGAGAATTAATCCACGATAAACCTGTGAAACACTTTAAATTTTCCCCATAATTTGTACCATTACTCTTCGCCACAAAGTACTCGTTCAATAAAAGTAATAAGCTTCAGTTAAAACTCATTTGATATTTCAGAAATATATACATATTATGTCGGGAAAAGTAGGGTTAAATGGGCCCTCAACTGTATAGCGTCCAATTTTCAAGTCATTTATCTAGAATATATTTAGGTAGAGCTATCAAAGATTTTACAGGATATTTCTTTTTTTCATTTATTTTTCACTATCGAATATTAATTTTACAACAGCAGTATAAACTGTATGTTCCCTATAAGAGGTTTTAGAAACGGACTACGATACAGCTCAGTCAGATTTTCTGAAACAACAATTTAAAATATTCCGAGGTAAAATATGGTGAAGTCCTGATGTAGGAGTTAATGAAAATTATACCAATACTTAGTTTCTTTTTTTTTTTTTTTTGTTGTCGTGTAAACCGACTCTGCTACTATTTAAATTTAGACTTTAGAAAACATTTACATGCCTACATATTCTGACAATACTTCCGGAACAACAACATTTACATGAATGCACGTATGCATAAAGCTAAGCGCACATGTTTATGTATATGAGTATGTATAGTGATCTGCAATGCTATATACACATATACGACATCTAGCAACTGCGGAATATATAAGAATAGAAACTCCGAAAAAGTTTCGTGGTTCGTGGCTATGCTAATTGCTCGTGGCTATGTTATCTAATGACATAAAACATAGCATCATCTGCTATAAATATGACTGCAGTACCGAAATACAGAGAGTCACATTCGAGTCGACAGTTTTAGTGTAAACACAGAGTGTGTAATACTTATGTATAATTGTGAAGTAATTTTTAAGTGTTTTATTAAGTGGTGAATTTAATAAAGTTACAATAATTTTCTTTTATACACAATCCAATGGTCGAACTTTTCTCATTTGTTGAGAATAAATAAATATGATGTAGAAACTAAATAATCATAACAATAAACTCGCTAATTCGAATTTTGTTTTATACAAGTTCTGTTTAATCTCCTATAAATCGTAAATGGTTGTTGACAACTTCTTAAATATAATTCGTTATGTAAAGCAAATTTCTATGGAACTTATGGTTCGAAAAAAAAAACAATCATAGTAGGCAGCTACGGCTACGTTTATCATTTATTTTTTTTTATGGAATTTTTGTTTGTTTTTCTAGGTCATATTATTATATTTATATACATATATATTTCTATTCCTGTGTCTAACGCAGGAGTAAGTAGAACGAGTTATTCGCGTAATGTACATAATTCTTCTGGACAGATGAAAGAAACCGCCACGACATATTCTTGCTCGGAATTTAAAGAAAATATAAAGGACAAACAGAAGCTTTTAAAAGCTGTATAGTCGAGTGAAAAATTTTGTTGGATGAATATTGCCGAGTGACAGACTGATCGAACTGAGAAACATACTTAGTAAACTTTGTATGAGCCTTTTCACTGAAGTTACTTTCATAATAGAGAATGCTATGATTGATTATACATATTTGATTTCAGCTTTTTTTGTGGTAAATGTTTCCTTAAAGAAACATGTAATGAAGTAAAATGTAATGTTTTCAGAAACAGTAGAATTAGAATTTCCTTCAGTTCACTGTTTAAACATTTCATTTTACTAGACCGATTTTGGTCATTTCAAAACTTAACCTCTTTCTGATTATAACAAATGTCTGTACTAAGTTTAGTTGAGATTGTTTAAGTTACGTGAGTTATCGTATCCACAAACAGAGGGACGGACAGATGGCTATGAAGGCTGATCATTTATACATGCACTTATATACCATATATATATGGTATATATTATATATATATATATATTTATACCTACGACACCTAATTCTGGGAGTTACAAACTTTATGTATATGTATATTAATTTTTTTCTTTCTATTAAATTAAAATTGAAAAAGAAATCGTTTTATCGGAAATCCCTGTTATTCGTAAGAAACTGATGGTCCCTTGCGATTACGAATTATCTGGATTCTACTGTATTAGTGAAATTACATTTAACAAAAAAAAATTTCTACATGAATTCTAAGCAATTTCGCCTAAGAACATACATACACATATCCAAGTTTCATACTGTGGACTTTCAATTTTATAGTATAAGTTCATACATATATGATATACGAGTATGTAGTATGTTCTTAAAAGTTTTACCACTAAAAATATCAAATTTTGTATGACTAAAATTTCGACTCTTTAATTTTTAATTACAAATTTGTAACATGTTTTTGGAACTAAGAAGAATGTATTTAACTATTGTTTATCGTTGTATCAAGGTCTATGGAACTTATTGTCTTATGTTATACCAATATAAACACCTGGACAAAATAATAGGTGTGAACATATTTTTTTTCAAGAAAGCTTTGGCTTTCATATATTTTTTATTATCCTTCAAAAAATAATATAGTTTTCAACATAAACATACTTCAACGTCATAACAAAACATAAAAGGTTTTAAAAACTCTAAAAAATAACTTAAATTTTGGTTAATTCATAAAATACACAGATTTTCAATTGGACAGAATAATATATGTGCACAAAAAACTTAGGAATAAATATTGAAATTTTGCTAGTCATGGTCGCGTATTTTACTGAATTAGTAAGAACGCTTTAGTACCCAGAATATTCATCATTATTCTTGATGGCTTTTTCGAATCTTCTGGGCATTGACGATATCAACTTCCGACAAGTTTCTACAGGAATGTTGTACTAAATTTTTTGAATATTTTCCCATAACTGCGTTTTGTTTTGGCAAAAAGTCTTTGAAGTTCTGCGTTTAAGTTCTCATTCTCCCCAGAGGTTCTCAATAGGATTTAGATCTGAGAATTGACTTGGCCACTCAAGGACGTCTACATTATGCTCTTGAAGCCATGCTTTGACAACTCGCGATGAATGTTTAAGAGGATCATTGTCCTGCTGAAATTTCCACAAAAGCGGCATATTATTCTCGGCATATGGTAACATTACCGTTTCCAACAAATCCTTATACACGAATCTATCCATAACGCCATTAATTTGATGTATCGGTCCAATACCTTGCCAAGAAAAACAGCCCCATACCATTAAGCTGCCACCTCTGTGCTTCACTGTTTTCTTTGTGAACCGGACGTCGAATTCTTTGCCTTTCGGGCGACGAAACTTTCTTTCTGCATCGTTACCAAACAAATTTATTTTTGTTTTATCGCTCCAGACAATATCGCGCCATTTTTTTTCTCCCTGTGAACCGCACCAAGTTTTATGAACTAATGCAAAATTTTTCCTCTTCTTCAAACTTGCAGTTCTAAGCAGAGGAACTTTGCGAGCAATTCTACCGGGTAGATTTGCGCTTACTAATCGTCTTGGAACGGTTCGTGATGATACAACATTCCCAATTTCGCTGTCAATTGTTCTGGGCAACTTGAACGGGTCGCGTTTAGTGTTAAGATACGATTGTCGGTCACTAATAAAGTTTTTTTAGGTGCTCCACGCATTTCATTAGCTTTTTCTGGCTTGAGAACATTTGTAACGAAATTCTGAGACCGTCCGTCGATCTGGCAATGAATTTGTAGGTTTTTCCTTTGTCTCGGAGCTGACGAACAAGTCTTCTCTCCTCTGTACTGCAATGAACTCCACGACCCATCTAATATTTAAAAAAATTATAATTAAACCTTTATTTAGTTCACTTTCATCGAAATCTTAACTTCTGGAACTAAATAACGCTTTAAATTTATTCACTTTTAATTTAAACCAAAACACACCTATTTTATTTTGTCCAGATCAATTTGAAGTGTGAACAAATAAACAAGCCGCAATATTTATCGAGAAGAACTTTTGTTGCGGGGATTCCCCCATTTCATTCCAAAAGAGTGCCACCAAACTTCTAAATTTGCCTTTTGATTGTAGACGATGCCAATTCATTTTCATCGTTCATCCTAAAAATTTTTGGGTTCCCACCAATTATTTTGTCCACATGTGTGCATAAATATGTATGTAGTATGTTATGTTCCGCGCCTTTGTGTTTCATTTTCAGAAAATTATTTATTATTTTTAATAATTTTGACCAATATTTTTATGAACATATCTTTAGATGCATTTTTCTTTATGTATTTACTTATACATATATACACTCGTATATTTTTTGAAAACGTTAACACCTTTGTTTACTCGGTTTTGAAACATAAAAATTTTGTTTATATTTTGTAAGTATGATATTTTTTGTTTCGCAAACAGCTCATTGCTTCTTTTGCAAAATTGTTTTTTATTTATTATTGTTATTTTTCTCTTACCTACACGCTTATTTAAGAAAATACAGATTTTTATAATGCAATACGTCAAAGAAATTGTAGACATCTACTTTTTATGTAGCACATATTTATATTCTTGGGGCAGTGACGTTTCGTGAATCCCTGATAAATATACTTTACATAGTTTTGAATTTTATGTCTGTCTTATGTGCGAATAACTCGCACTTTCACATGTTGTTTGTTTATCCGTTCGTCTGACAATATATTTGACCATTTGCATGACACGCCGTTGTACGTCAGTCTTCTTTTTCTACGTACATATGTATCTGTCCTCCCTATCTAAATTTTTTAACTAGCTTTAACGAGTTATATCTACATATTTCTACATGCATACTCGTATGTTCCAAGTATGTATGTAGCTATTTATAGAAATATCATTAATATATTGAAGCACAATAATATGAGAAAACGTCTTGATATTTAGTTTTTTTTTTTACTACAGGAGTGAATGTTTTCGTTTTCAATACGAATACCTATTGTGTGTTTGCCGTCAATATAAATGGTGAATAAGCACGCACAATTTTCACCACAAAACCACGGTGAAAATGAAAAACACACCAAAAATGAGTACGAGAAAGTTTTTTTTAATATATTCTCAAAGATTGTTTGAACGCAAACAGTCTTTTCACATTGGTAAATTTATTTTATATTACTACATACTATATTTATAAATATTCTTTAATAAACTTCAACTACGAGTATAAAATATGACTGAAAATAATAAATATTTATCATACGGGCTTCATTGGTCGTTGGTAGATTGAGAATGAAAGACAAACTTAAATTTTTGTTTTCTTCATGTCATCCTTAAGGAGTCTGATTTTTTGTTTTAAAAATCATTTAATACTTATTAATGTTTTATTTTCTATCTTTCGTTACAGATCGATAAAAGTTTCTAATAAATTTTCATCAATATTTACAACAAAACCAACTATTTTTTACATAAACCTAAAAAGTAGTGGCGAACACAGTTTGAAGAGAACAATTTTCTTCAATTAATTAATTTATTTGAATTTTTCAACTTTACCCTTTTGATTTATTTCGACTCGGTTCAAGCGAGCAAGGTACAAAAACAAAAACCGAACTCATAGAATGGTAGAAGGTGATTCGCATAAGAATAAAAGTGATTGTGAGTATAACTAAAGTTGTTGAAATTTAAATAATATTCAGCCGGGAAAAAAGTGCATCAAATTTGAATATACTTAGTAAAAAAAGCAAATATGATTGAAAACTACATAATTGACTGGCTCCATCCAAAAATACTTAATGTTTTTTGATACACTTTTTCCCCCTTTTATTTCACAGATTTCCACTCATATTTACATTTAGTCATTTAATAAATTTTTCTTCTTTTCTCTTTAATTTTTCTCGCATTTTTTAGCCTATAATGTAGAAAGTGGTCTACAACCAAAGGACAGTAATAACTCGATCGATAATCGTTCAATTCTTCAGCCCTATTCATTGGGCACTGACGCTAAAGATCCCGAATATCAATTTGCCGCTGTAAATAAGGGCTACGAAACTGACGTTAGCAGTGGTGGCGTCGGTGACACAAAGCATGACATAGAAAAGGGCAGTACGGCCGTTGTTGCATTTAATGGCAATGGCGGCGGTGGCAACGGCAGCAATGGCGGTAATTCGCCAACGACCGGCATACGTGCCGGCTTCGAACAGGCCATTGAAATGTGCGGTTATGGCAAATTCCATTACATACTATTGGGTATTTGTGGTTTGGTCAGCACTAGCGAAGAAATGGATGTCATTTCGATGTCATTCATTTTACCATCGGCACAATGTGATTTGGAACTGAATACGGAAACGAAAGGATGGCTCAATTCGATTATTTTTATTGGTATGATGGTTGGCGCCTATTTTTGGGGTAGTATTGCTGATTCGGTGGGACGGAAAAAAGTGCTGATTGTCATATCGTTCATGAATGGATTTTGTATTGTTGCTTCGTCATTTTCGCAAAACTTCGGATGGTTTATGTTGTTTCGATTTCTAAATGGAGCTGCGTAAGTATTATTCATACCTACTTGCTTAGTGTATTATTTTTGAAAATAAATAACTGATTCACACCGTTCATCAAATACAAAAAAATTTCATACTTGCGGCGTTAATTTAATACATTTTTGTGAAAATAGCACAGACGAGTACACATGCTACAGTTTATGTAGTACGAGTATACCTAGTATATCATTTTGATAGCAAGGTTATTTTTGTTGTTGTTGTTGTTGCTTTTGCTAAAGCTTGCTAATTATTTGGTTAAGCATTACATATAGCCTAGGATTTGAATAAAAATAAATATATGGAGAGTGCACATGTAAGAGATATTGGAAATATGAAATGGGTTATTTTGAATAAACCAAACAAAAACACTTCGTACACTGAAAAAATGTTTAAAGATAATTGTAAGTGAAGCTTCTTTCGTCAAAAAAAAAAAAAAAAAATAACTATATTGCGTACGGTTAAGGATGCCATGATCTCGATGATGAACGAGGCCCAATATTTCCAGCAACACAAAAGCATAACGAGAATGCTGATAATTTTTTTTGGTGTTATCAACCAACCAAAAAAAAAACTTCTAGAAAAACAGCAGGTCATCAATTTAGTTGGTGAAGAGGAACTCCACGGAACTGATGATAGATGCTGCCTTTTCTCAATACAAAAAGTTAACGTTTACGATTAACGCTTTTCGGATTAAAGGCGGTAATTTCTTGATTATCGATGCCCAGCTATGCTCTCAACACATTAGAAATATAATGGTCCTGTCTCTGTTTAAATATGAATGTATGTGTGTACCAAGTATGCGACGGTGAGTCAGAACATGTGTAGAGAGAAGGTAGAGAGAAGGTAGAGAGAAGGTAGAGAGAAGGTAGAGAGAAGGTAGAGAGAAAGTGCAGGTATAATAGACCAAAAACGTTTCACTTCTTTTAGTTTTTAATTAAAATATCAAATCGTTAGCTAGAATTTAACAAAAATGTTTTATTAATTTAATTACGCTTAAGAACGCTATATATTTATGGACTCCAAAACAAGATAGATCTACATAAGTATATTTTAAGTCCTCGAAGATATGACTTTAAATCACTGATATGGCTACAAGGTAAAAGTCCTATGGTTTTTTCGACGAGATGTGTCATTATGTATCCAGGCAAAAATTTCGTGGCAAATGATTTGCCCAAAAATGGCTGCTTTACAGTTTGGCCTATGGTCAATATTTTTCTTTCTTCGGTGGTGTACTATACATAGTCATTTATAACTTTTTTCTTAAAGTTTTTATTCAAGTTTTTGGGTTGCTCAAAATTTTAAGTGTGACTTTACTACAAATAGACTATCAAAACAATCTACGCTCGCCCATTGTATAAGTAAATTGCCATTTCACCATTTGTAAATATATAGTGTTTTGATTTCGCATTAAAAACAAGGTGTTAATTTTCGCAACGAATGATTTGCTTGTTTACATTTTCCTATACTGAAGAGTTGGGTATGGGTAGGTCAGTCATAAAAAGAAGCAGTTGCAGCTTCCAAAATACCTGCAACGTACTTATTTGCAAAATGTTTCAATTTATGATACGTATTGGTTAGCACTTTATACAACTCTTTCAACTTTGTTTTGCATCCATCTCGTAATAAAATTTGTATTGCTCAATATTTACCGCACTTTTGAATCAAATATGGTATAGTATGAAAGAAGAGGGTATATGTACCATATAACCTTCAGATGTTAATCATACGCTCCGTAGTACTATTATTTAGTTTTCCTTAACTTTGCTTAAATTAGTTATGTATGTCTCATTCAATCTGAATCGCTTCTACTCATATATCCCTCATTTATTGTTAATAATTCTCTCATATACGAAAACTATTTAACTAATATCTAAATATTTATTATTTATTTTCTTTCTTCTATACAAACAGTCTTGGTGGGAGCGGTCCAGTTATTTGGTCATATTTTGCTGAATTTCAACCGAAATCGAAACGTGGCTCCATGTTGAGTTTCATGGCAGCTTTCTGGACTTTTGGTAATCTCTTTGTTGCGGGCCTGGCCTGGATTATCATTCCAACTGGTATTGGTGTAGTCACTCCATACTTCAAATACAATTCATGGCGTATCTTCTTGATGGTGTGCTCACTGCCATCGTTTATTGTCGCCTTCTTGCTCTTCTATTTACCCGAATCACCGAAATTCTTGCTGTCCAAGGGTAAACACGACAGAGCTATGGCTATTTTCCGTGGTATTTTCGTCACGAACACGAAAAAACCCGCCGAGCAATATCCGGTCAGCGAATTGGACATCGATGAGAAACTAATGCAAGAATTGAAAGGCAGCCACGATTCAATGAAAGGCAAATGCAGTAAAATGTTATCGGGCATGGCTAATCATAGTAAACAATTATTCTCCTCGCCAATTCTCAAATTCACACTCGTTTCGATTACCATTAATTTTACGTTCCATATTGGTTACTACGGTTTGATGATGTGGTTCCCCGAATTGTTTAATCGCTTCGAGGAATACAGCACTAAATACCCAGACCAACATGCCGGCGTCTGTACCGTTACGGATTATGTTGTCGGCAGGAAATTGCAAGATACCGAATGTAAATCGGATATACCCTCGGCTGTATTCTTGGAGTCATTGATCTCGCTGGCTTCAGCGTTACCTGCTAATTTAATCGCTATCTTGGGTATGGATTTGCTCGGTCGTAAATTCTTCTTAATCTTTGGTACAATGACAGCCGGTGTCTGCTCGGCTTCAATGTACTTTGTGTACAATTCCACACAGAATCTGATTGTATCGGCTGTGTTTAGCGGTGCCATATCGGCAGCTAATGCAGCACTGGATTGTCTCATCACAGAAGTTTTCCCGACACATTTACGCGCCACTGGTGTTGCCATCTCGATGGTGGCCGCACGTATGGGTGGTATTATTGGAAATATCGTGATTGCTACACTGCTGGATCAGTATTGTCCAGCACCGACATTCATTGTGGCGGTGCTGTTGGTGGGCGGTGGTCTCATGTGTTTGCTGTTACCCAACACGACACGGAAGGAATTGAATTAATACTGTAAGGACGTTGACGAGTGGAGGAGAAGAGAAGTTGTAGAAGTATTAGAAGACACACACACACAACCGCCTACTCATATTCTTAGGAAATGTTTGTAAATTATAGAAATGTAATAAATAAAGTTAATACTATAATTAAAAAAGAAATACAATAAAAGTTAAAACAATAAAACATTAATAAATGATATGAGAGTTACATTTTATTAGAGTGCTTACTATGGGGAATATCAAAATTCGATGATCGGCTTTGGGTGTCTCAATAAAGCTGCGACAGTTGTTCTGATTGGCCGCGCTGGCGTCTGTTGATAAGGTCAGTTTACGACAGCCTGAATAAACAAACGCTGAAATTAATAAAAACCTATACAGACTTCGCAATTCATTGGAATCCATCGGTTTAGATTTCTACGTCAAAACATTTCTTGACCTGATTGTGATTTCACTCCGTTTTAATCGGTATTGAGGTTGCTGGTTACAGTTGGCTGCGTAAAACTTTTGTTAAGGCCGAAAGTGTGGGCTGTCCAGTATCCTAGCCTCTTACCTATTTTGAATGATTTGAAATCGTTAGTATTTGACCGTTCGAATTGGCGATATCAAAGTCAGCCATTGGGTTTTGTAGTTTTACACAACAGCTCTTTTCTGGTTACTCGAATTCACACTCAGACCGCAGGAGAACTCCGTAGTAACAGAGATGGACATTTGAGCTGGCTTGAAGTTGGCCTACGGTTCGTAGAACAAAATTATTTTTATATCAAAACTATTCCATAAATTTTAACAATTTCTTCACCGATTTTAGTAGTGCGGTTGTTGTGCCAACAACAAAGTATCTATCAACAAAGAAATTTTTGGGATTAAGACACATCACATACACAGTTTGACAGATGTATTGGTTAGCCCTGTCGCTCCCAATTTGCCATTGTGCCTAAAGTGCCATAGTAATTTTTCTAACGAATATTATTCCAGACTCCGAATTGTTCCATCGTTATTACAAAGTGCGTTACATTGTTGCTTGTTCTTGATTCCCACTGTAATCGTAATTCTAACAAAAATATAGTAGTTGTCGTAACTTAAAAAAGGACCACCTCTTAAATTATTTAGGCTTAGAATTATCCAATAGAGCCTGTCCGAAGCTTTTGCAATCTTTGTTATCCCAGCTAAATCAAGGTGGACCAAATATTTTGTCAGCCTGACTTTCTTTGCATATGAAATGTTTTTTATTGGCCTGATTCTGGTTCGGATTTTTCATAGGAACTCGTTGGCTGCCAGTAACACTGTAACAAGCACCCTACAATGGATCTTAACTCAGACCTTCTGTTTAATTCAGAAGTGAATTAATGGGATATTAAAATGGAAATTAATGGAAAAATTTTATTTAAATTTAATAAAAGGAAAAATCGAAATTTTTAGAATTACAATAAATATATTGAAGAGCCCAACCGATCGGTGTGAAAGTGTTCTAGAGAAGAACTACGGGAAAGCAATAGCAAGAAAAGAAATAGAACGAAAAGAAACAAGGATAGAAAAAATGAATAGGAAGGAAAAGGTGCATTAGGGTGGCTTAAACACCTTCGAAGAGTTAATAGATACTTGGAAGTGTCATGTCTTAATCGTAGGTATAGTTGCCTTACAATGTACCAGGAAAATAGCAGCGAACTCATTTGAGGTAAGCGCGGTAAAACTTAAAAAAAAACAACAACAACGATCGACTCTTGACTATAAACAGACAACTAACTCCAGATTTCGTATTCTGAATCGATTTGATCGATCAGAAGCGATCAGGAATCGACTCCCAGTCGCTCTAATTGTCCAAGAGCCGTCAATACTAACACGTTCTTAGAAACCATTTACACATAAAAAAAAAGTTTCTAGTTGCCTAAAAATGAATTAGCTTGCCTTGATTCACAACGGCAGAAGAGTGTTTTAAAAAAAAAAAAATTTTTATTGTATTTAAAATAATTTATAAAGAATTGCCACCGGGCGTAAATTACCACCATTTTGTCGCGTCGCATCAAACTCAAAGTTCAAAAAACAGTGAGAAAAATGGACAAATTATTCCACTGCTGGTTAGGACTCACCACTAGAAACTGATCCCCATTAATTTTCAATGGCCATAATTTTTCCTCAACATACTTACTTACTTACTTAACTGGCACTACAACCGATGATCAGTCTTGGCCGCCTCTGCAAAGCTTCGCGAGTCGCCTCTGCTATGCGCGCGCTGGCGCCAGTTGATAAGGCCAAGTGCAGTCAGGTTGCCCTGCACCTGATCTTTCCACCGGAGATTAGGACGTTCCCTTCTGTGTGTTCCTCCACCGTGGTTCTAGCCGGAGCGCTTTCTCCCATTCGCATGATTCAACATGACCCAGCCGCTGGATTTTTATACGCTTGACTATGCCAGTGCCGGCGTACAGCTCATACAGCTCATCATTCCATCTTATTCGATACACGTCGTCCACGCATACTGGACCGTAGATCTAACGGAGTATCTTCCTCTCGAACGCTCCTAACAACCTCTCATCATTGATGGTCAATGTCCACGTCTCTGCGCCATACATTAGGACGGGAAGGATGAGGGACTTGTAGAGCGTTATTTTCGTCGGTCGAGAGAGGGCTCTACTTCATAATTGCCTACTGAGCCCGTAGTAACACCTATTGACAAGAGTTAGTCTCCGCTTGATCTCAAGGCTGGTCCATGGTGGATTTACCAGGCTTGAAGCCACACTGATAAGGTCCAATCAGTTTGTTGACGATAGGCTTCAGTCTTTCTCACAGTACGCTCGATAGAACCTTATATGCAATGCTTCGTTTGAGGATTCATTGGGGAAATATTTTGACGTGGTGGGTTCCAAGCCCCACGCACAACCATTCATTCAAGGCCATGGAGAAGCCCTCACTGATGGTTGTCAGATCGCTATCCAAGGGACGCCACGAGGAGGCTGTGTGTCGACTTGAAACGTAAAAGCGCAAGGATCGACCATGGACGCACCTGCGACTGTCACGAACTTTACCTTGTGTCCTACGCCCCAGGCCCCCCTACATACTAAAATACCCTCCGTGTCAAACCCTTAAGAGGGGCCCCCATGCTAAACTTACTTTTTATGTTATCAGCTCCCCGTGGAAAAATTTGAATTTCACTCTACATTTTTCTTCAATATACTTACTCCTCATTTCCATTGCGATTTTTAAGAAAATCGGCCCGTCACGCCACAGCCAATTAGGAGCCACTGCTAGAAGGTTAATATGTAAGACTGAACTCAATTATTTTTGACTCTCCAACATTTTCCCTGAATGGCTCACATTTTGAAAATCGATTCATTTTCGTATTTCTACTCCATCATATGGTCGCTGTGGTGTAGTTGGTAGTGCGTTGGCTGCCTACGCAGAATGTACGGGGTACATTCATACATGCCTGTGTACGGCACAGGCAAAATCAAAAAGTGGGGAAAACAAATTTAATACGTGGCACCACCTCTTGGCAGGCATTGGCAAACCTTCGAGAGTAAAAGTTGCCTATGAAAAGCTTTTCACTTCGCCGTTCGGATTCGGAAAAAACTGTAGGTCCCTTCCATTCATGTACAAATTTAACACGCACAACATGAGTGGATGCGAAAAGCTCGGCCTAGGCCCTCCATGTGCTGTTATGCACATTCTGACATTAGAACTAATATTATACCATCCATTTCCTTAGTTATAAAAATGTCTTGGATGACGCTCTAATGGTTTGGAACAAAGCATGAAAGGTGAATGTGCAGAACATAACCAATTTTTATGCTTTTATCATAGCTGGGGCCTTTAATAGCAATATCTTAACCGAAAATCAATTACAAAATACTTAGAATGACATCCATTGGATGACATTATCTGGTGAACTGTTGTACTCCCCCACACATTTTTCTAAAACATGCAATACCCTTGTAGACCTTTTTCTGGTAAACAATTTGAAACATATCTTACTGTATGACGACACCTCTGCGTCAGCCTCTTAATATATGACTTTACTTATGGCATCAAAAAAAAAATATTATATAAAAGATATTTTATTAATATTGATTACACTTTACTCTGCAAGTAGCGAAGTACTATCGCTGAATTGCGAGGAAGCAGTCTGCTGATATTGAAAGACTAATTCTTGAGCGCAACTAAACTAAACAAAGAATTTAGGCGTATAGCTATCCTCTCGTTTCTGGCGAAAGTTTTCGAGCTACTAATGCAGAAACAAATTAAAAAGTTCCTCTATAGGAAGTCTCTCATCACTGAGAAGAAATCTGGATTTTAGCCAAAAATAAGCTGTGTTACAGCATTAATTGATGTTTGCGAAGATTTAGGATCCGCACTAGTTGACAACCAAGTATCTTTTCTGGCGCCTGCTCCAAAGCATTTAACTCGGTCAACCACGAAACCTTGTATACCAAAATTGAAAATCTTTTCAGTTTTTCGAAATGTGCAATTGCGTTATTGAAATCTACCTGATCGTACCCAGGCTGTGAGCACAAGAAGCTTTGTCTAAAATTTTCTGTCAGTACCTAGAGGAGTTCCGAAAAGTCCAGACTTACGATTTCTGCTGTTCAAACTCTATGTAAATGACCTATCGTCGGTTTTAAAGTTATGCAATTTGCACATTTACGCAAATGATGAAATTATATACAAGTTGTATACTAGATACTATTAACACAGACGCTGTAAAGCTTAACGTTGACCTAAGCTCTATTCATGAATTGGGCACAAACCAACAATGATTTAGTCCTTAACCCATCTAAATCCAAGTGCCTTGTAATGTACAAGAAACCACTCGATATTTCTAGTCTGCCTAAGATCGTACAAAATTTTTCTGTTTATGTCTTGTCAGTACTGTGCTGCCTTGGTGTTACTTTTAATAGAACGTTAACGTGTAACAATCAAATTTATACAACTGTCGATAAATTCTACAGTATGTTGCGAACCTTGTACCCCTAACAAACCTAGCACAATCTTTTATCCCCAAAAAAAAATTAACATGTCATAGGGCTGTGAATTATATTACAACTGTGGCGATTCTTGAAAGATCAAACTAAACACTCTATACAATAACCGAGCAAGATACATATTTGGCATAAAGTGCTTCGATGACGTTTGACACCACGCTATCGAAGCGCTCGAATCAAATCATTCAATTCAAATATCATACTCTTACATCTGAGGGACATTTTTTCAATTCCTGTTTAGAATACACAACCTTCATATACAGTGTCGGACAATGAATTAAGAACACCTTGTTCTGAAACCAAAAACCTTAAAAAAATATTCCTCTAAGCTTATGATAAATTTAAAAGAGGTATTTACTTTTATTCATTTATTCCATAAGTTTAACTTTTTCTTAAAACAAAAACAAAATCAATTCAGTGTAAAAAAAGAAATTTAAAAGTTGTACATAAAATCACATTTCAAAAGGGCAAAAAAATAACAACACTCAAATTGACTCAAATTGTTTACTAATGCTAATATTTTGTTGGAATAGCCTTTGTTAATTAAAACCGCCTTACACTTTCTAGGCATTGATTCCACCAGAGACGCGCAAGTAGCCTGGGGTATGGAATACCACATACCACGCTCTTTGAATGCTTTGCCATAATTCGTCTTTGTTTTTAGCTCTGGTACTGCCAATCTTCTCTTTGACAATATTCCATAAGTTCTCGATTGAATTAAGTTCAGGAGATTGTGAAGACCCGTTGTCATAACGGGAATTCCATTATGTGAAAACCAATCTCGCGCAAGGATTGAGGTGTGCTTTGTGTCGTTATCCTGTTGCATTCGCCATTTCAGGGGCATTTCCCATTTAGCATAAGGAAACATCACCTCCTGAAGGATGTTTACGTAAAGAAATCTGTCCATCGTTTCTTTTATCCAATACAGAGGACCCACACCATACCAAGAGAAGCATCCCCATACCATGATGCTTCCACCTCCATGCTTAAACGTCTTCCTAGTATATTTTGGGCATCTAACCCAACGTTTGCCATCACTTCCAACAAGATTCACCTTGCTTTCGTCTGTCCATAATACGTTAAGACATTTTTTGCATTAATTGAACCATCCCACTCAATGTGCGCTTCAGCGAACTCAATGGGACACTTTCGATGTCTTTGTGTCAACATTGCTACTTTTCGTGCTGTTCTCCCATACATTTATTTTTCCACCAAACGTCTTTTTACTAATCGAGCACAAATTTGAACCCCTATCTCCACTCTAATTGCGGCAGCTGCCTTAAATGGATCGCGTGCCGCCAAAATTTGTATGCGATTGTCATCTGCACTTGTAGTGCAATGAAAATTTTGAGGTAATAAAGATTGGTAGACAAATGTCGAGGATCTGCTAATAGTTTTAGCTATTTGGCGGATGCTTTGTCCCGCATTTCGCAGTTTTTTCACCAAATCACGCTCCTCCTTGCTACAGTGCTTTGCTCGACCCATTTTGCTGTGACATTACGGAATAGTTTACATTTAATTTGTTGAATTACCCTCAATGCTTCCATTTAAATGCTTACCAGTACAAATTAACAAATTATAAACAAATTTAAGTTTTCTTTTTAAAAAATATAAATTTTTTCTTCAGCTGTTCTTATTGGATTGTCCTGTCCGCCTTCGAATGCTTCGCTTGAACTTTTTTGTTTGGGAACCACCGAAAAATATTTAAATGTAGTGTTGCCACCTAGAAATTTATAAAGTATATACCATACCATTTTCTTCTCTATAAAAATTGTTTGCCATAAGCAGTCCGATAAAAAAAAAATCAATGGAAGTTTTATAGTGCAAGGTGTTCTTATTTGATTGTCCGACACTGTATATTTAGTCTCAGCAACGCAGAGCACTTGAAAACTTTACTATTAAAGTGGCTCGCAAACCAACCGTAAACCAAATTTATATTTCTAGTCCTTTAAAAAACTTATAACTTACAAATGTGTGCAATCTTTTTTTTTCTTTTTTGAATCTTTTTTTTTTAATTGTACTTTGTGTTTGTTAGTTTTAAGTTTATATTATATGTAATAATTCAAACTAAACAATAAACCTCAAGTGACTAATGTTAATTATATTACGAGATTACTCCCGGTAACATTAAGATAATTGAAGAAATAAATAAATAATTAATTAATTTTTATTTATTTAATTTTATTTTTTTTTTTTACTTAGGACTTTTTATTTTAAATTTTTTGTTTGGTTTTTCTTTAACTATTTACACGACTTTAAAGCATCGAAGACTTTTCAAATTTAAATTTGTTTAATTATAGGGGTAGGTATTTTTGGGCTTACATAGATCAATATATTTTTCGAGTTTTTGTTTAAAATTTCTATACATTTTAATATTTTTGTTTCTTTTTTTCAAATTACCATTAACTTCGCAATTTATTGCTTAATTAGCATTTTAGTTTCTATCTTCTTGTATGTAAATGTTTGCAGAGGGCGCTCAAGAAGAAATAAAATTAAAAATTATTTATTATTATTTTATTTTTTGTGTTTTTCTATTATTTCGTATCTAATTTTATATATTTTAATATATTATATTTTGTTGTTAAAATATTATCTTCTTTTGTTCCTTTGTTTTCATTTAAACAAAAAATAATGATTATTACAAATTTTTAGAAAATTTTTTTTAAATTTCTGTTTAGTCCTAATTTTCGAAAACTAAATTTAATAGTAATAAAAAAATAATAGATAAAACTTAACATTTTTCAAATTTGATTCTCCTTTTTGTAATGTAATATTAATAATAATAATAGTAATAATATTCATTTAATATGAATTTATAATAATAATGTACATACAGGGTAGAAGAATATCTATGTTTTAGAGAGAGAGGGCAAAAAAAAGGGAAAATGTTAGAGGCGAAAGTGTTTTTGTTTGTTTGTTTGTTTGTTTGCTTGCCTGCATGATGGTTTGTTTCAATGTAAATCAAATAGCTGTTTTCAGAAATCATTTTTATTGAAATTTTATGTTTTTTCTTTAGTTGTTTGGTGCTTGTTTCTATTTATTCACGTTTTACTAGTAGTAATGTTAATTGAAATTTTCATAAAACAATAAATCACTTGGCAAATTGTGAAGATTTGTTAATTGTCGTAATTCCTTTTTAGAAAAAAAATGTTATTTGTAGTAGAGAAATCAAACACACACACACTTTCAATATTTCTTTAGCTCATTTGCTGTATGAAATTTTAATAAAAATAGTTTTTTAATTCTTTACTTTTCTTTATCACGCAATAAATAAACACTTCAGATAATCATTTTGAAAAAAATATATCTTCTACATAAGTATTTACTGAAGCCACTTGATTTACTAACTTTGCTTTCCGCACATTGCATTCTCAAGTGTTAGCCAAGTGTTTCCTCAAAGAGATAATCTTCAATGAGTGATTGCTTGCATTTCCTTCGTATTGGTAAGCACGTGTGTGAGTAAATAAAGGATGTATGTGTAAGTGTGACGATCTCGCTGGAGAAAAGGTGGAGGTGGAGGTGGCGCTGTTGTCGGAGTTAATGGTGGTTTTATGGTCAATGATGATGTGTTTATGTTTCATTCTCTTCTTGTTTTTCTATTACCATTTTGTAAATTTAGTTTGAAATCTTTTTGTTGGTGTGCTTATTTATTATTATTCTTTGTTTCGTTTTCGTATATATTCTAGATTTTAGTGTTTAGTTCGCACCGAGCGTTTTTTACTACTATACGCTCAGGATTAGCGTTACGGCATTACAATTTTTATTACTTCTGTTATCATTGAATCTAAGTAGTTTCCTTTTTTTTTTTTTATCATTTAGTTGTTTGTTTTTCTTTTTTTGTGTTTTTGTCTGTTCCATAAATATTTTAATAGAATTTTTATTTTAATCATCTAACCAAGACTCGCGTCATTCTGTGTAATCCCACCAATCCTTTTCATAGCCTTCATGCACGTGATCTAGTAGTACCTTCCGGCGTTTTTCACAGTACCTATAAAGCAAAGAAGAAAAAAACCATTGAACATTTCAAAGAATTACGAGAAATTTAAATTTAATAACAGAGCAAGAGTGTTGTACATATAGCGTGGTTCATCTAACATTTGGAATTTGAAATACCGGTTATTTTGAGTGAGTGTGGCAACTCTAATGTCATTCATATTATGACAGAATAGTAGTTTTATATTTGCGGTTAACAAAATGTGTTGACAACCATCGATACGCTTGAATAAGTTTGAGAAATACTAAAAATTTACTTGCAAATTGATGAATCTTCTACCGATAGTATAAGATAATTAAGTTCAAAATTTGGTAGAAGAGAAAGAAGCGCCTTTCACGCAATTTGTGAAACCTATGTGCGAAACAACACGTTCTCGTACCCCTTCAGTACCCACAACCGAAAAAATTGCTCCTGTTGCTCAGAATATGCAAGACGAACCAACAACATCAACTCGCCATCGTTCTCCGGAATCGAACATTTGACGCACTTCTTTCTTGCGAATTTCGTATAAAGAGCTCGGTATGAAGCCGTACAAAGTTCAATTAGCACAACAGCTGGAGCCACATAACCATCCGCAACATTTTCGGTTCGCTAATTGAACTCTGACAGATTTAGAAGAAGATGAGCATTTTTACCGAAAAGTCATCTTTCCTTTCGAAGCTCACTTTGACCTCGGTGTTTACTTTAATAAGCAAAACTGTTGCATCTAGGGGTCAGAAACTACATGCGCGATTGTTAATAAGGCAATACACCCTCAACGAGTAACTGTCTGGTGTTGTTTTCGGACCGGCGGTATTATTGGGTAATTTTTCTATGAAAATGAGGAAGGAAGATACGTTACAGTGGCTGGTGTGCGCTACCGCACAATGATAACTGATAATTTGTGGCATATTAGAAAATATATAGAAAATATTGACTTAGACAACATTTGGTTCCAACAGGATGGCGCGTGGTATCACACAAGCCGTGCAATAATCGATCTTTGCTTGGAAAGTTTGAAAATCGCTTTATTAGCCGTTTTAGTTATGTGCATTGGCCACCACTCTGTTATACTATGTATTATTTGTGGGGAGTCACTAAAAATAAGTGTAATGCTAACCATCCAGCAACGATTGAGGCTCTTAAGGACGAAATCGGTCAAATACAGCTCCATGCACTTGAAAAAATAAGGAAAAATTGGGTTGATCGTATGAGCTAGTCTTCTGCCGAGGAAGTCATTTATATGAAGCGTTTATATGCGTTTTCTTTTCTAAACAACAACAGTGTTGCCCTCCCAGAAGAGTGTAACCTTTTTTAAATGTCGCACTCACCACTCGCCGGATTGTTGCCTTTTGTTCGACGAGTGAAGAACAAATAAAAGGTAACCCTGAGATATTAAGCTGCCGATCAGATGGCAACATTGTTTATGAGAGAACACAAATTTGTCCACCCTCCTCGCACGGCAACATTTTATCGACAAAAGAAAACGCTATAAGAATCGTTAGAGTTATTTGTCTAAGGCTAGGTTATTTTTATGACACATTCCTGAAACCGAGCCGCATAATGACGTGTACTCTATAAATGAGTGTATAGGTCTATTGAACCCCTATTAATTGTTTAGTTGTAAGCAATCAGACAGGCCAATCTCACTGAGGAATCTCCGTAAAGGTTTCGGCGCTATAATAAGCATGAGTCACAACTATCAGGCCAATAGTGCCCAAGGTAACTTTTTCTCCTTTTATTGAGTAAATCGCAGTGTAGAAGGCGTCTTCTTTTCTTCATGGCTAAAACGACCGGTGCTGCTCTATGCCTATATATTTTCCCTGTACCTGTAATGATTCTGAGTCTGCTCTTTTTAAGTTCAATATATTGACTGTCAAAGCTTAGGGATTTAATTCCACTAGGCTGTCCTACTGATCCTTCCATCACTTAGTTAATCTTTAATAGTATTAGTTGCTATACCTCGAGAGGTTTCGGGGTTAATATAATTCTTCACTACTGCCCTCATTGCCAAACAATCGACCATTTTGTTTCCATACATTTCTGTGTGCCCAGGGACTCAGGATATTGTTACATTAATTGTTCTTTTTTTTTTTGCTAACTCATTAAGCAGGTCAAGGCATTCCCCAACTAATAAAAGAGTCTAGTTCCTGATTACAGTTTGGCTATCTGAGCAAATTTGCTATATGTTTACTTTTGCACTTTCGTTCGAGATTGAATTGTGCACAGTCTTATGGCAAGAATTTCCGCTTGAAAATAGTTAGGAGTCTTCGCCATAAGCTCGTGCTGTTGCTTTCTAGGTTCCGAGACCCCTGCACAGGTTCCTTCTTCTATTTTTTTTAGCCATCTGTGAACCACTTTAATAAGGAAGTAACTGTATGCCATAGTTGAATGATTTCTAAATTTTTTCAAGTCATTTAACCACAAAAATATAATCTATTTATGTATTTGATAAGCAAACATTTTAAGTTCAAAATCAATTGCTGCATAGTTCAACGTTCCTCAAACTTATACTATTATGACTTCCTCTTCAATTATTGTGCACAATCTTCTACATTGAAATTAAAAGCTACGAGTATGTATGGAAGTATGTGCTGAAACTCACCTATATTTATCCTGAACTTTTTGTTTAATATCAGCCAAATTCTCTGATGTTATATCACGTTCCAAGTACTCGGATAATTTTTCTGTAGCTGATTCCAAATCTTTTTGATTTTCTTCAAAAATCATTGATTGATTGTTCTTCTTCAGATAATACGCAAAAACATACGTATACATGAGTGTCTGACGACATTGGCATAAGATGTCGACAGCTTTGTGAAGAAATTGAACCTGCATCAAATGAACGAACAAAATCATATCAATCAAATGATATCGAATAATAAATAAAAAAATTAGAATAAACCACTCACTTCAATCCAGGACATATTATGTTGTTGCATTTCCTCCATTTTATGCTTCACCGAGGCATATAATTTATTTTCAAATCTCAATGATTGCATATGGTTCATGCAACGATTGTAGTAATGTAAATACCTGAAATGCAAATAAAAGCAAATTATTCATTGGATATTCTTTCTATTCTCAGTCATCAGCTAACTGCATTCATTCTTTATTTACCTCGCCAACGATGAACGCAACTTCTCCTGTGCATCACGCGCCGCTTTTGCCTCATCCTCGTCGTAACGATTACAATTGTACCACGATGAACCATGCGGCTCCCAGGGGCCCAAACATACCCAACAGAAATCGTGTTTACAGTTTTGATTCTTGCACACCATGTGATTACAACCGCCATCCTTTTCAATGGTCACATTGCATTTAGGGCACTCTTTTGTATTGGCGGCAATCCAATTGGATGTCTCCGAATCATCATCACATTTCTTGATCCACTTCTTGAGCCAACGACATTTGACGGGATCATGCCAATTTTCACCACACACAAAACAGAATACATGTCCGCATTTACAGCGTACTGGACGCGACTCCACATATGCGACCTTAATTGCATACGTACAATCGACGGACGGACACCAACGTAACAATTGATTGCACTCAACAAAACTATTTGTGATCAATTGTTGATACTTGACTTTAACCCGTGCATCGGGTACTAATTTGGTTACAGTAACATCATCGACTAAAATATCACAGCCATGTGCAGCACAAGAGATGGACTGACCGAGACCTTCAGTAATTATCTTTGTTGTCAGATATTCGCGCCAGCAACTCAAGCAGAAACGATGGCCACACTCGAGACCAGTCATTGACTGAGCAAAAAAAAATAGAAGATAATATGAAATGTGATAAAATAAATAAGCAAAGCATATGCATAAAACATAACAATTTTGTATTTAAATACAAACGCACCATTAACTTAAATTTTTTTTTTTTTTAACTGGCAAAGTCAACTCTTCACTCAAAGTTTACATTTTTATTATGGTGAAGTTCATGAAGGTGCAACGTTTGGAAATAAATTATTAAAAATTACTACCGAAATTCTGAGTTGATGGTAGCAACTTTCACAATCTGTCGATTCCAACCCGTTCACAGGAATAGGAATCTAAATATAATATCTTGCCCTACACCCAAGATCAAATTAACACCACCAAAAGGAAAGCCTCGTGATCATTTGAAGAGCCGAAACTTCTCCGATTGGGATCTGCGAAAGTTTGAAGAAAATCTAGAATTTCATCGAAAAGATCATCGATGAAGATCATTTTTTCAGCCCTATATCTCAATTATTCGGTGTTTTATTTACATACAAAATTGTTTTATTCTTTTTTTTATTTCCTTTTAGAAATTACTCTTACATCAGGTGGCAGCAGTGAGAAACATATTTCACACTCTTCTGGATGATGCGATGATGTCTTCAAAAAGAAAAGCAAACATTGAATAATATATAATTTAAATTATTTCAATTATTTATGTATATACTAATTGTAATAAGAAAACCAAACCACTTTACCGTTTGTCTTTTCAAATTGGATGTCGTATTGAATGGATTAATAACGTGTGCGCCTTTAAAGAACTCCTCATGATTACCATCGACATCGAAGTATTTTTCTAATAGTTTCTCCTTGTCCCATTTAAAATGATTTAATAGAATACGTACTACAGTTGGCTGAAGCTGAAATGGAAAGAATCAGAAAAATAGAAAATATTATATTCGGAGAAATATTATATATACCTACTTTTGGTAATTAATATATAGTATAACAAAAATATGAAGAAAAAAACGCATATGTAAGTTAAAGAAAATCTGCGGCTGAAAAGAAACGTAACTAAACGTTAAACGATACCAGTCATACTCTGCAGCTCCACATATTCACTCCATAACCAATAATTAATTTCATACTGAAAAAGATTATGGATATACATAAAACAAGGGAATTCTTTCAGCATTATAATGGCGCTGATCGCCATAGAATACAACAGTTGGATTAAGGTGTTGTGAATGAGGACGATGTTGTGGTTTCTGGCTATCGAAGGGACTTTCAATCTAGGCCAAGATATGTAGCATTCTGGCCATATACTACTGTGGGCAAAAGTTAGTAAGACTTTTTAATTTAAATTTCGCGCGGAAACCCATTCATCAAAATATTATTTTTTTAAGGTTGGTATGACTGTCGGTGACATCTGTGCCAAATGTCACATCAAAATAATCATTAGTGTTTAGTATACGCTTGTCTTTCTGAAGTACAAAAAGTGCATTCGGCGATTTTCACAATGAGTGAAATTATTCAACAAAGAAGTTCCATTAAATTTTGTGTGCGGAATCAAATCAAATTTCTGGTGCCGAAACGTTCAGAATGTTGCAAAAGGCCTTCGGTGATAATTGTATGTCGCGAGCAAGTGTTTTTGATTGGTACAAATTGTTCAGAGATGGTCGAGAACGCGTTGACGACGAACCACGTCCAGGACGGCCACTAACATCAACTGATGATCAACACGTCAATAGAATCAAGGAATTGGTGCTCGAGAATCGACGATTAACAATCAGAGACCTTACTGGCATCGTTGGAATATCGGAAGGATCAGTGAAAACCATTTTAAAACATCATTTGGGCCTAAGAAGAGTGAATGCACGATTGGTTCCAAAATCACTGCATTGGTTTTACGAGACCATTTTGCCAAAAATTCGACTGATATCGTTCCGCAACCACCCTACCACCCTATTCGCCTGACTTAGCACCGTGTGACTTTTGGCTATTTTCTAAACTCAAAAAACCGCTTCGTGGACACCGTTACCGTTTTGAGTCAATTGAAGACATTAAACATGAATCGCTAAGCGCATTGAAGGCTATTCCGGAAATTGACTTTAACAACTGTTTCGAGAATTGGAAAAAACGTTGGCACAAGTGTATTGGGGCCGGGGGGGATTACTTTGAAGGGGACGAAATAGATTTGGAATAATGAATAAAAAAATTTTAAATTATGAAACAAATTCTTACTAACTTTTGCCCACAGTAGTATAGCAATGGAATCAGTTGTTACCAATGAACTGAAAGAAAATAAATAAATAATTGAGGCACTAATAAGGTGGCATTCTTAAAAGTCAATGTGAATACAATAGAACTTCATCTACTACCTGTGGAACTGTGTACTAAAGCCTACAGTTCAGTCAGACTCAGAGAAAAATAAAATTTTAGTGGAAATTTATTGCTTTACTTGCCAACACAAACAATCTCATACCCAATCTTTGAAATAAAAGCAATAGATTGGCAAAACAAAACAAAAATTATGTGAAAGTAAGTTTCAAATTGAGCTCTACATTGATTGGTATAAAATAGACTGAGTGTTCTTAAAATTTCGGAATATTGTCGAATAACTTCAATATCTTTTGAATAGGTTAATCATTGTATAGAGCTACTTGCTTTTCTTAGTCATAAGATTAACATTGACCTAACATTGACCTAACATTGACCTGTATTAAAGGGAATGAAATAGCAGATGGATGAATTAGCGATAACCTTTATGAGTTTTAAGAAGTTCGAAGAACATACTCTCTCTCAATGCCATTGCTATTGCCCGACTCTTGCCAAGGCAGCCAAAATTTCCACTATTGAGACTGGGAACTTTTTTTGCAATTCTTTAATCTCAGGGGTCTGTTTTAGATAAACATTCATCCACTGAGAAAGAGAGCTAATTGTACTCGCACAATTGCAGGAATACTTATGTATGAATTGTCTAAATCTTTCGGTTTTTCGGAACACTCAATTTTCATGTCTTAGAATCCATATTGAAGTTATAGCCAACCTGAGACTTTTGAAACTTCCCAACGCTATTCCAATTTTTAAGATACTCGTATTACATTTGATTGTCTGCAAAATGTAGCTTTACTTGCCAAGTTGTGAAAATAATTGTCGCTGCAAATAGTTTCCGCGGTTGCTGTGGTTTATGGGCTGTAATGTACTCGCTGTACTCGGCAAAGTCGAAAATTAAAAATCATGAACATAACATCTTGAGATCAAGCGGAGACTAACTCTTGCCAACAGGTGTTATTACGGGCTCAGTAGGCAATTGAGAAGTAGAGCCCTCTCTCGACCGACGAAAATAACGCTCTATAAGTCCCTCATCCTTCCCGTCCTAATGTATGGCGCAGAGACGTGGGCATTGACCATCAATGATGAGAGGTTGTTAGGAGCGTTCGAGAGGAAGATACTCCGTAAGATCTACGGTCTAGTATGCGTGGACGACGTGTATCGAATAAGATGGAACGATGAGCTGTATGAGCTGTACGCCTAGAAGGGTGTTTTATTCGAACCACGGTGGAGGAACACGCAGAAGGGGACGTCCTAATCTCCGTTGGAAAGACCAGGTGCAGGGTAACCTGACTGCACTTGGCCTTATCAACTGGCGCCAGCGCGCGCATAGCAGAAGTGACTGGCGGAGCTTTGTGGAGGCGGCTAAGACCGATCATCGGTTGTAGCGCCAGCTAAGTAAGTAAGTAAGAACATAACAAATCTCCAGGATAAAAATTGCATAAGAAAAGATTTCCACTTTCTTTATGACACAATCTATAATACCTCTCTAAAAAAAAAGTAGTTGCGCATCACAGTGTCAATTTCTGCTTGGAAGAGACTAAATAAGTTGGATGATCTAACATACTCTTTCCTGGTAAGTGTTTCCGAGAAGAGTCCAGCTCCGGTTCTCACTTCCATTTTTGACCCATCGGTGATTATCGTGATTTCACCACCCCTTTTCACTTTGTTGGCCGACCAGTCTCTACCAGTCTGTACTGGGATATGGAAATGGAATGTCAAAAGTAAAGTCATAGTTAGGAGTTATGTAGTCCGACTTTGTCATAAGAGTTTTGTTATTCGGAGTTGAATATTCTCCAAGTATCTTCTATTGTTTTCAGGACTGCCGCATGTCCATAGTTGGGGTGCTTAAGCAAGGTGGATTCCCGCAATCTGAGAGCTCCTTTTGCAGCTACTCACTTTATCGAGTTTTAAGATATGAAACAATATATCGCTTTTTACTGCTCCAGTTTAGACGAAGACCCATAGCAAATAATTGCCGTTATGATAATTGCAGTATACATTCAATGGGTGATATATGGTCCCCATTTCTATCCAAAAGTCCTTTTATATGCATAGAGAGCATTTATTCCCTTTTTCCTACTTTCTTACACATTTCGGCGCCACGAGAGTTTAGAATCTATAATGATTACAAGGTATATGACCTCAGTGGAGTGGTCGAGTGTACGGGCTTCTAGTTCCGCTTTAAGAGGGTTAACTCCCAATCCATTATTTTTTGCCCAAGTGAATAGCAGATAGCAAAGTAAATTCAGTAATCTCACTGATAGTTGGCACATTTTTAGCTGTAACCAGAATGACTAGATTCTCAGCATTAAGCAACAATTTTTCTGCGTTTGTTTCGGAAAGAACTTAAGGATTTTGTCAACGAGGAGTACCCACAGAAGAGGGGATAAGACGACTGCTCCCTAAGGAGAGCAGTCTTAAAGATGACTTAAACATAAATCCATCAGATCTTCGTTAAAACCAGTTCACGTTACTTAATAATTTTAATGTTATTAGCATAGATTGCGTAAATAAAACTGTGAAATGTTTTGAAATAAAAACTTTGTATTTTTATTAATATTTTTCGTCAGAGTACGTGCATGAATTGTAAATTTTAGCTGGTGAACGTGAGTGAGCGTGAAATGATTCACGCGCCCATCTCCAATTTGTACCTTATTAGTTTTCATTATCTTCTGGTGTTTAATGATTGAGAAGACACTAAAAAAGAAAAAGGTTTCGTAATGTTAGGTTGCATGTTAGGTTCATTCGCAATGCTTGCTGGATGGTTTAAGGAAGCTCAATTCAACTTGAGTTCAATGCTGCAAGAAACAAAACTTTCGCAAAGTTGAATTCAAATAAAGTAAATAAAGTCACGTGAACGCTATCGACCAGATATTAATTTAACTCAATCAAGGTATCTACTATAACAATCGATATATGTACAGTGACGAGCAAAACTGCCAGCAAGTTTTGGGATAAGATAAATTTATTTTTTCTTTGTTTCTAGCGAAGAATGTTGACAAATCGAGAAGTACTAGCGTAGGAAAGATATTTTTCGATAAGATTTTTTGAAATCATATAATATACCCAACCTTTAATATAATTCAAGTTCTGCATAATTTTAATTAACGTTTGCCCTAAATTCGTTTCGAACGCTTAACATCCGATTCTCAAAACTCCTAAGTTAATTATTGTCAAAACTTTATATCTTTCGAGTCGCATCAGGGGTTCTGACGATATTATCTAATTAACACTCAGGGCAGTCATCTGTTATTATTTATTAATGACCTTCCATAAGTTGTAAATTACTCAACTTGCCTCCTATTTGCAGATGACCTTAAGTTGTACCGGTCAATTAATTCTAATTCTCAACGCGACCATTTCCAAATTGATCTAGACTCAGTGGCTGAAAGGTGTTCTCGCAACAGTCTACCAATAATTAATATTGCTAAATGCCAAAGCTTCACTATCAGTCGTTCTAAAATGCCTTTGTATTTTGACTACTCATTCAATTCTTCTACACTGAACAGAGAATAGTTTGGAACATTTCATTTCGAGAAATGAAAGAAAGGTTCATAATCCATCAACTTAATTGGAACATTTCTCGCCCAACCTATTCAACTAGGGCGTAAGTAAAGCATTTTCTTTTATGATCGTTTGGGATCTTGAACCTCATTTATCTTACTCTACGCTTTGAACGAAACCATGAATCGTTGCACAAGCGAAATGAATTCGATTTTGCTTTGTGTTGATGATACATTCAGAAAGTTCATTAAAGACAATTTATATTGAATTTTAAATAGCCTATAAGATCTCATAAGAATTTATTTAATTGTAAATTCTGTTTGATGAAATGAAAATAAATAATAATTAAAAACATTTGTATCATCTGTTCATCTGAATGAGTTCTGACATTGTTCTGCCCTGTTTCTTTCCGATTTTGTCAACATTCTTCGCTATTAATGTTTTTCTTTGTGGACAATTCTAATCGACACTGTATACATACATACATACATACATACATACATACATACATACATACATACATACATACATACATACATACATACATACATACATACATACATACATACATACATACATACATACATACATACATACATACATACATACATACATTCATACATAATACATACAAGTATTGTATATTTGTATTTTTTATATGCCAATACAAATTTGTCAACAAAAATAACTTCGACAACAATATTGTTGACTAAAAATACTCCTTAAATTGGCAAAAATGGAACAGAAAATGAAAATGTGTATCTCTATTTAATAATACTTTATATATATAAAGCATTTAAACAATTTGTACCTTAAGTTAAAACATCTTTCACGAATACTGAGCGCCCATCTGGTTCACAAAGGAATCGAAAAACTAAAAAAAATCGGAAGTCGCGAGCTTTTAAAACGTATAACTACTCCGGTCGGTCTACGTCATGATTATTTACTATAAAGCTGAATGATGAATGTTATAGAAATTAAATGATGAAATTTACCATTTATTTTAAGAAATCTCAAGGTCAAATGAAATAGGTACATAAGTACTATAATTAAATTTGATTATTTTTGAATTTTTTCCAATTGCATATATACTACTGTGGGCAAAAGTTAGTAAGACTTTGTTCATAATTTCAAATTTTTTTATTCATTCTTCCAAATCTATTTCGTCCCCTTCAAAGTAATCCCACCCGGCCCCAATACACTTGTGCCAACGTTTTTTCCAATTCTCGAAACAGTTGTTAAAGTTAATTTCGGGAATAGCATTCAATGCGATTAGCGATTCATGTTTAATGTCTTCAATTGACTCAAAACGGTGTACACGAAGCGGTTTTTTGAGATTAGAAAATAGCCAAAAGTCACACGGTGCTAAGTCAGGCGAATAGGGTATAGGGTGGTTGCGGAACGATATCAGTCGAATTTTTGGCAAAATGGTCTCGTAAAACCAATGCAGTGATTTTGGAACCAATCGTGCATTCACTCTTCTTAGGCCCAAATGATGTTTTAAAATGGTTTTCACTGATCCTTCCGATATTCCAACGATGCCAGTAAGGTCTCTGACTGTTAATCGTCGATTCTCGAGCACCAATTCCTTGACTTTATTGACGTGTTGATCATCATCATCAGTTGATGTTGATGGCCGTCCTGGACGTGGTTCGTCGTCAACGCGTTCTCGACCATCTTTGAACAATTTGTACCAATCAAAAACACTTGCTCGCGACATACAATTATCACCGAAGGCCTTTTGCAACATTCTGAACGTTTCGGCACCAGAAATTTGATTCCGCACACAAAATTTAATGGAACTTCTTTGTTGAATAATTTCACTCATTGTGAAAATCGCCGAATGCACTTTTTGCACTTCAGAAAGACAAGCGTATACTAAACACTAATGATTATTTTGATGTGACATTTGGCACAGATGTCACCGACAGTCATACCAACCTTAAAAAAATAATATTTTGATGAATGGGTTTCCGCGCGAAATTTAAATTAAAAAGTCTTACTAACTTTTGCCCACAGTAGTACATAATTATTTTTAAGTAGTTAGTGCAAGTGAGTGACTTGCAGTCGTTTGTTCTATTGAAATTAAGAATTAAAACTCGGATATAAAAATTACAGGATTGGCATCCATTAGATAAATATCCTGTCCTTCTTCAACTTGCCCTTGCGTAGTTTCTTAGCTATAGTGTCTGTATACCAGGTGTAAAAGTATGAAACCGCAAATTTTTTTAAAGAAAATACACGTTTATTTAAGAAAAATAGTTATATATATTAAATCTTCCAAGTATTGCTAGCTACACATTTTTCCCATCTTTCTGGTAATTTGTGGATGCCTCGCCAAAAAAAAAGGTAGTTAGATGGAGCCAAGTCTGGTGAATAAGCCGCATGGGGGACAGCTTCCCAGCTGTTCAAATCTACCAATTCCCCAGTCTGTTTTGTTCGATGTGATGGTGCATTGTCATCAAGAAAAATTACTTTGTTGCCTAGCTTGGCATTCTGTACATTTTTGGCGCAAATAACGGTTCAAATTGACCAATTGTTATTGGTAGCGTTGACCAGTAACTGTTTCACCTGGTTTCAGAAGGTCAAACCAGATAATACATCGCTGATCCCAAAAAACACAGAGCGCATTTTCTTCTTTCCGAAGCGATTTGGCTTTGCTGTCGATTTGGCCGGTGTACCGGGCTTAACATATGATCGTTTACGTTTGGGATTCTCGAAATAGATACATTTTTCATCGCCAGTAACAATTCGATGAAGACATGACTTTCTTTCGTACCTGGCGAGCAACATTTCACAGTTGGTGTTTCGATTTTCTTGCTGTCTTTCACTCAATTCATGCTTTCCACCTTCAATTCATCTTCCCAGCTTTAAAATCAATTCCATAGCTTTTAAACGTTGAGAAATGCATTGTTGGGTCACATTTCATTGTTTCTTCAAGTTGTTCTTGCGTTTGACCATCATCCTCATCGAGCAACCATCATCCTTGCAATACGGCATCTTCAAACTTTTTCGGTGGTCTTCCACGTTCTTCGTTTCTCACATCAAAATCACCACTTTTAAACTTAATGAACCACTCGTTGCATGCACTGTGTTTTGCCTAGAGCGTGCTGGCCGTAAGCTTCCACAAGCATTCGATGAGATTCCAAAGCAGATTTCTTAAATTGGAAACAGAAAATCAATGATGTCCGCAAATCGTAGTTTGTAAGCACAAAATTCGACATTTTTACGAGCGAAAAAAAATATGTTGTTGTATGAAACTTGATTGTTTATGAACTAAATATGATTGACAGAACTAAACGCGAAGAAATGATCAATGATTTGGTTTGACCTACTGGTTTGATATAGTTTTACCTACCGACACAGAGATGTCATTACCGGTTTCATACTTGTACACCTGGTATACTTCTCCCTCCTTCTTCCTCCCACCACATCCTTCAACACAATGCTCTGCATTCATAGGGGTACACCCTGTGTGTTGAATGTACAATAAAAAAAAAAAAAATCCAACAAAAACTTCTGAATGAAGAAAACCTCCTAGAAGAATATATTGATAATTTTTCAAAATGGTGTCGTCTTAACTTCAAGTTACTTAATCTTGATAAATGTAAGTACTTATTTTATTCATATTTATTGATTTGGGTGTGACCACGGACTCCAAATTAAGTTTAAAATTTGTTTTGGTCTTCGAACCATTTAAGGGTTGCTTTACTGTAGCGGCAGGAGGCTAGATCAAGCCAAAAGAAAGTTGATATATTGTGCTTTCTAATGAAAGACAGCAATCTCTTCTGGAGGCACTCCCTCACATAAATTTCGGCGTTAACAGTGCCACTTGTTACGAAAGTTTACTCTTTAGCCCACAACTACAAATCGCTTGCCATACCAGAAACTTCCTAGGGAACTTGGACTTTTGTTTTGTCCTAAATCTTTCCTCAACTCCTCCTCGTTCTTTTGCGGTGTAAAACTGTTGACCAAGCAATTGAGAAAATTTAGATAACACACATCGTCCATAACACAGCAATCGAATTTTTGGAAAAAATCTGTCTTCAACTTTTTAGCTCGGCTCTGGGCTACCAAGTTCTATGTAGCGTTCCTGTCGGGTACTGACTGCACTTTGTATGTTTTAAGGCCCGCATCTTTTTTAATTTTACGAACTAAAAACTCACTGCAACTCGTTTTTTCCGCCAATTTTCGATTACACAAAGCTGGATTCTTCTCTAAGAGAGCAATGACTTTTTTCGCCTTTTGTGGACACACGAAACCGCATTTCCTTCCAGAACCATATTTTCTAGCAACTGTTAAGTTTTTTTTTTAAGAATCATCGAGACAGCGTTTTGTGCAACTTTAGCCTAATTTGCAATGGTTTTTTGGCTCCACTGCGGATTTTCTCAAAATAATTCAACACCTAAATTGCGTCTTTCCACTTCCGATGCCATGACTCAACTGAAAGTTCACAAGTCAAAAAACATGTGATTGTATTTCATCAGAATTTCTCCAACGAAAAGCCTACTGTTTTTTTTTCAGATGAAGAGTTTCAAAGCAGTGGTCTTTCAAAGTAATCCGATTTTTTCGATCTCACTCCTTATAACATTTTTTTACACAGTTTTTGAATGATATTTTTATCATCTTTCGTATTTGCTAAATGAAGATGACAAACTTAGCATATGCCGAACCAATTTTGCTCAAAATTATCCTTTTCGTGGAATATATGTATTCCGATATACGCAGCTCATTACATATATACGTGTGGAGCAGCTGCATCGTTCAGCGATCCATGCTTTATGCGGATGTGCTCCTCGGTTGTGTTGGGCGGGAGGAGGAGGATCCAATGCGATTAGTTCATTATAAAAATAAATACAATAAATTTAAAGTCAAAAGAAACGAAAAACAAAGAAAATTTAAAAATAACTACATAGGTACAATATTTCTGCTTTAATTTATTAAGCGTACTCATGTAACCTCGTAAGTGCTTCATAAGTGTGAAAAATTATGAAATATGACAGGTTTAAGAAGCATTTATGAGTTTACATGAATCCGACACTATTATAAAAAAAGTTGAAAGAAAATTTACGCGTATGTTTTTTTTAAAACCCTAATAAAGGATTGTGAATCAAGAGAAGAGTATCTAAATTTTTCACGAAAAAAATAAAATAAAAAATGTAGGTCATGGGGAATAACGATGTACCTATGTACATACATATGTACCGTATGTATGTATGTACGCATCTACATTAACCCCACTCTTCAACCCACAGCTTCTTACAATTAAAATTTGTATTTGCAATATATTTCTTTGTTGCATTTAGTTTCGTTTTTGTTTTCGCTGTCAATGGTGGCGTTTCATAGGAACATAGACGAACATTTTATGTAAAATTTAAAGGGTAAAAAATGTACTAAGCTTTTAATAGCGCACTCATGCATATGTATGTGCACACGTGCACACCAGCGCTAACACACATGCACATACCTTCATGCCTCATGTGTTTATGTGGATGCATTCAACCTTCACTTTGGAGGTCACTTCTACCACCGTGCACATGCAAACACACAAATTTACACACATACATATTTATATAAGTGCAGAACATAATTATATGAATACATATGTATGTATGTATGTATGTATTTATATAAAAATATACCCAGCAAAAAATTGCTAAAGACGTGGTTATGTTGGTGTTCGCTGTTCGGCGAACATGTCACATTTTTCTCTCCTGCTCGGTGTGGTTGGGTACATTGAGATTATTGCAGAGTTGTTTTTGTCGTTTTTTTAACGATTATTTGTGCGCAATGGCAACTCTAAATAGTTTACAAGCCAACTTTAAAAGATTTTATTAAGATGGAGAGTGAAGTTAATAGTTTGTAATGATGCAAGGTCATTTGTATCACATAGTGAATACCGCTAATATGATTTATAAATACTTGTCATTGTTTTATAAAGAAAATAATATTCTCTTTTAAACCATTTAAATATTCGCAACCTTTTCTGCAAACAAAAATAATGGTTTGCATTATTTCGTTCTACATTTACATTAATTTTTGTTCATTTTTGGTAAAATAGGTAGCTCATTGCCATCCTGTGCATTTCTTGATCGTTGTGAGAGTGAATAAAAGCTCTATCTTCTTGTGGATTATGTTCAAATTTTACGCGGCGAACACCATGCAATTGTTGTTGCACCGAACACGAAGAGAGAGCTTTTATACACTCCCACAACGAACACGATATGCTGGGTGAAATGCACACCGAGGACGCCGACTATTCAGTGTGACAATGAGTTATTCTACAAAAAATGAACAAAAATGTATGTAAAATAGTACGAAAACATGCAAGCCTGTAAATCATTATTTTCATTTGCAGAGAAGCGAAGTTGCGAATATTTTTAGTGTTTAAAAGTGAATATTAAATAATTTATTTATAAAACTTTTGAAGAAGTAGGTATGAAAAGTATTTATACAACATATTAGCTGCATTCACGATATGATGCTGTGGCGTAGTGGTAATGCGTTGGACTGAGTTGGACTAATGCGCACGCAGAGTGTCCGGGGTTCGAATCTCGGCACCACAGGCAAAATCAAAAAAAAAGTATAAATAATAATTTATCTACTCGTTACCATTTCTTGGCAGGCAATGGCAATACAAGAGTAAAAATTGCTATGAAAAACTTTTCACTTCGCCGTTCGGATTCGGCATTAAACCGAAGGTCCCTTACATTCATGTACAAATATAACACGCACAACATGAGTGGATGCAAAAAGCTCAGCCTAGGTCCTTTATGGGCTGTTGTGCCATTAAAAGTAAAGTAAGTGTTGATGCGACGCTTGCCTTGAAGTTGCCGCACACATATACTCCATTACCTCAATCGGCTTTTTTAATAACCAGACAGTAGCTGCCGGTCCAAAAAATTACATTATTTGCATAATTTATTCCACATTCAATTACTCTCTTCACTCTCCATATTGACAAAATCGTTTAAAGTTTTTTGATATACCATTTTAGTGTTGTCGTTGCGCACAAAATAGTAATAAGAAAAACCTGAATTTCGAACGAACTCAATGTAACCACCACACCGAGCCCGAGAGAAAAATATGATGTGTTCGCCGAACAGCGAACACCAGCATAACCACAGCCTTACCTTTTCCCCCAATGCTCTAACAAAAATAACTGGTAAAATAAATTAACTGCTAACTAACCGGTTAATTATCAGTTGCCTTTTTTGCTGGGTGTACGTATTATAAATGTACATGAATATTTTATCTGAGTTGCATGTTTTGCATTCTAAAAGTATTTATAAATTTAATCAATAGACTCATAAGCAACAGAAAAAAGGAAACATTTCGTAAAATTTTTTTTATTTTGATTTTTTGATAAAGAAGCAATGTGCACATTTATGCAAAACGTTCGCCTTAAAAATCAGAAGAAAAAAAAGCACATCACAAAGAAATTGGATTGAAAAACTGAAAAATGAAAGACCTCAGAGCTCTAACGATTTTGAACAAAATTGAGCAACTGCCAATCAAAATCAAAATTCTTTAAGTTTTATTTAAGTTTTTATTTAGTTATTCGCTTTTGCAAGTGAGCGAATAATTAATGTTAAGATAATTAATTTTTTATTTAAGAAAAAAGTTAATCTTTTGTTATTGTTATATATGGAAATTTCAAAGAAGTACCTGAATCGTTTTACACACACACTTTGTACTAAGGAAGCATACGATTTGAATTTTAATGAAATTGTGTCTTTGCATTAATTAACAATAATAAACATTTCAAATGGTTAAAACAAAAGTTTACTTTGTGTAAGAAATGCAATTAGACCAGGGCTGAGGAATTAGCAAAATAACTAATAATGGAAAGAACACTTGCCGTTTAAAAATGAGAATATTACGAAAATAATTATTAGTTAAATCCTTCACCATTGTATCGATTAAAAAATAAAATATATTTGAAGAGTGTTTTGGAACAAGAAGTCATATTCCCATTTATAATTGGAAATTTTTGACAATTTCGAATATTCCACCACCATCCATCTCAGGAAACGATTTGCTCTTAATGACCCAATCTATCAATTGCAGTCGTAGTTTGTTTCTGAGAAGTACCATGATGTCAATAAGGAGTGAGATCGAAAAAATCGGATAACTTTGAAAGACCACTGCTTTGAAACTCTTCATCTGAATGAACAAAATCAAACAGTAGGCTTTGCGTTGGAGAAATTCTGATAAAATACAATCACATGTTTTTTGACTTGTGAACTTTCAGTTGCGTCATGGCATCGGAAGTGGAAAGACGCGATTTAGTTGTTGAATTATCTCGAGAAAATCCGCAGTGGAGCCAAAAACCCATTGCAAATTAGGCGAAAGTTGCACAAAGAACTGTCTCGATGATTCTTAAAAATTTTAATACAGACTTAACAGTTGCTAGAAAATATGGTTCTGGAAGGAAATGCGGTTTCGTGGCTCCACAAAAAGTGAAGAAATTCGTTTGCTCTCTTAGAGAAGAATCTAGCGTTGTATAATCGAAAATTGGCGGAAAAAGCGAGTTGCAGTGAGTTTTTAGTTTGTAAAATTAAAAAAGATGCGGGCCTTAAAACATACAAAGTGCAGTCAGTACCCGACAGGAACGCTACGCTACTAAGAACTTGGTAGCCCAGAGCCGAGCTAAAAAGTTGAAGACAGATTTTTTCCAAAAATTCGATTGCTCTGTTATGGACGATAAAACATAAGTGTTATCTAAATTTTCTCAATTGCCTGGTCAAGAGTTTTACACCGCAAAGGAACGAGGAGGAGTTGAGGAAAGATTAAGGACAAAACAAAAGTCCAAGTTCCCGAAGAAGTTTCTGGTATGGCAAGCGATTTGTAGTTGTGGGCTAAAGAGTAAAATGTTCGTAACAAGTGGCACTGTTAACGCCGAAATTTATGTGAAGGAGTGCCTCCAGAAGAGATTGCTGCCCTTCATCAGTAAGCACAATGTATCTACTTACTTTTGGCCTGATCGAGCCTCCTGCCACTACAGTAAAGTAACCCTTAAATGGTTCGAAGACCAAAACATCAAATTGGTACTAAAAATCGCCAACCCACCAAATTGCCCAGAACTTCGGCCTATCGAGAGATATTGGGCTCTAGTGAAGATAACATTAAAGGCAACAAACAAAGAAGCTTAATCCATGGAAGATTTTAGAAATAAGTGGAATACTGCCGCCAAGAGAGTCACAGAAATGACAGTAAAGGCGCTAATGGCAGGCATATCGGAAAAGCTGTCCGAATTCTGTAAAATACAACAAACAAATTAGTTTTATTGATCATTTTATAAGTATTTAATTTTCTTTTCAAAACTATTTACATTTTTTTAATTGCATAAGGGATTTCAATGCTAGGTGGTCGCTGTGGCGTAGTGGTAGTGCGTTGGACTGCTACGCAGAGTGTCCGAGGTTCGAATCTCGGCACAGGCAAAATAAAAAAAAAGTAGAAAAAATAATTTTCCACACGGCACCACCTCTTGTCAGGCAATGGCAAACCTTCAAGAGTAAAAATTGCTATGAAAAGCTTTTCCTTCGCCGTTCGGATTCGGCATTAAACTGTAGGTCCCTTCCATTCATGTACAAATATAACACGCACAACATGAGTGGATGCGAAAAGCTCGGTCTAGGCCCTCCATGGGCTGTTGTGCCATCAAAAGTAAGTAAAGTAAGTATTTCAATGCTAGGACAATTTAAAGTTATTCGATTTTTTCGATCCCACTCCTTAGACTGCTTTAAAATTTACAGCCTGGTTTAATTTTTACAATCGATTAAAGCAAACGACTTTTTTTATTTTCGAACAATATGAAAAAAGCAATGATTAAGCACTTTCAATTGAAAGGCAAAACACCGAAAGAAATCAAAGCCGAGTTGGATGAAGTTTATGGCAGAACAAGAAACAGTCGATACAGTGGGTTTCTCCGGGCGGATCGGCGTCGAAAAAAGCCAAAATAGGGCGATCGGTCAACAAGGTCATGTCAATAGTTATTGGGAGGCATTGATTACTTTGAAAGGGGGGAGCGGGGCAAACAATCAACGACTCATATATTATTGCAACCTATTTGACCGTTTCAACGGTGATTTCAAGAAAAAACAACCGTATTTTGCTAAACAAACAAAAATGGAGTCCATAAAGACAAAGCACAGGTGCTTAGTCGCTATGGCGAACTTACATAAATTGCGCTACGAATTGCTCCCTTATCCACCATATTCTCCAGATTTGGCCACCTGTGACTATTTCCTATTTCTAAAACTGAATAAATGACTCGACAAGAACAGATTTGGCTCCAAATTTGAGATCATCGCTGAAAAAACGTCTTTATGGATGAAAAAAATGAGAGAAACTTTGAACGAACTGTATCGAGATAAAAATAGACTACATATGTATGTTTCAAAATAATAATGAATTGAACAATGTGTTTACTACTGTTTAGAAACGACTTATCAGCACACATACACTCTTATATAATATATATATTGTACATTGCAGTAAATAAGCGATTGAATAGATGGCGATTGGACATGCATCCTGTAAATCTGACATACTGCCTGGAACTAAAATTAAAGGATAAAAATAAGTACTATTGTTATTGGCCAAAGAAAGACTACTGCAGTTTTCAAAGAGATCGCATATTAAATTCATTCCGAATTTCTGTAACCATTTGCTGTTATCATACAAATATTCCCTATTAATTTTTAACTTAACTCTAATGCTAAAAATAATTTTTATTATATATGAACATTTACATATTTATGTTTAATCTAGAAATCTTATTCCGAATTTGGCATGTTCATATTTTTTGAGTATATCTAATACCTATAATAAAATAGGCTTACTGAACCTTAAATTTCGATTAAATGTAATTTATTATAAAAATCGACAAAAATTTGTCAACGACTGCAATTTCGTTCCACCTCATACGGCGAACAAGCGTTTTAGTTGTGAATTTACACCTAATCATTTTGTCTTTACGCCTCATTTCTGTTTCCAGCTAAATTTAAGAGGAAGCTCATGTACACGTGTAATTTAAAGTACATTAAAAACTTAAGCTCTATTAGTATATGCAAATTATATTATGTATAAGTAAAATAAAAAAATCTTACCCTAAGCACATTATTTACATCATCGATAATTTCACGCTGATGTTGAACAATCTCATCAGTGGTTAACACCTCATATTGATATTCTTCGGTTTCCATTTGACGTTCATGTGACGATGGTATATCAACTTCTTCCATTGCAAAATCATCATCATCACCTGATGACACATTACCGGAATCACCGTTATCCATCTCGTATGAATCTTCATCGGATTCCATAGTTAGTAATCACTGAGATGTTCTCTGTTTATGTTGTCGCAGTGGTAGTTAGTGTTTTCCGGATTTTGCTGTTTTATCGATTCGCGTTGCTATTTTTGTGTACGATATTTAGTAATGGCGAAAGTGCAGAAAGATCAAGAATTGAAGAAAAGTTTAATGATATTGAGGTGAAATTGTAAAAGCACAAGGAAGATAAATTCAAGTGAGTATTTTTCTAGTCGTTTATATAAAGTTCGGTGAAATAACGGGAGCGGAAGCAGCAGCGCTGGACCTCGTCTGCAGATCGCTATCAATGCAGAACCAAGAACCAACAGCAGCAGGGGCACAAGAAAGATGCAGGAGATCAGCAAAAATCCAGTAAAAATTAAGGTAACGGCGACAGCAGCGAGGACGAAAACGTTGGCAGCGACAAAAATCAACAAGACGAGGACGACGACGATGACGATGACAACAACGATAACAATAATAAAAGAAACTTGACCCTATTCGCTTTACAGCAGATTTCTGATTCTGATTTTGTTTTTGTTTTTGTTTCTGCTATTAAATGCAATTTGTGTATGTATATTTTTTGTTTGTTTCGCTTGCAACTACGTTTTTAATACAACTCGAAATGTTTTTCCTTCCACGCTATTTACTTTTCACTGAAATTCACGTTTTTCTTTTCGTTATTTTTATATTTTATACATATATAGTATTATTTTTTTTATGGCAAGTGTTTTTCTCGTTTCTTGCACCGCTGGAATAATTGGTTTGTTGCCCTGCTTTGATATTCGATTTTCTTGTTTTGCTTTTATTTGTTGTTAGCCACTTTGTTTAAGCCAATTCACCATTCGTTGACTCGATTGTAGTCGCTTTTCACTCGATGCGCTCTCCTTTATTTACTCGTTTTCGTGAACACACAAACACAACACTCGCCCCTCTGTTCCTAATGACAATAATTTTCCTTTCACAATTATTTTTCCACTTTTGTATTCCAAGGAAAGCTGTCCACAGATTTTGTTTGCTGGTTTTCTTCTAAACGACCTTACGTGTTTTCGTCCCTATTCGTTTTAGAAATTGTAGCAGAAAATAGAAAAAAAAACAACAAATTAAAAATTTTGTTCACACATAAATTTGTTTTTCACTTCTTTGACAAAATTGATTAAATAAAAAAAAAAAAATAGCAAAAAAAATTGTGTGACACAAAGTTCAAGGCTAATATGTTATTAGTTTTCCTTCAACATTCATTATATCGAAAGACCAACACTTCTTTGCACTTTTGCTCACTGGTTTTAATAGTCTCAAAAATAAAAGTGAAATTTCATTACTGGAGAGCTAAAAAATAATATAAATAGGTACGTTGTTGCACTTTTTACTCTAAACAGTAGATCCCAAAAAGAAAACTGACCATGAATTAATTTCTGTAGCAATAAAACAGAGTAGCTTATGTCAAAAATCGATGTTTTCAGATATTGCATATTTTGTGTAAAATAATTTCTGTTTGATTGTTTGGGAATGCTATGTTTTTAACCTCAGGGGAAATTAAAAAACTGTTTAAAACAAAGAACTTTCAAAATATATCAATAGGAATCTTGTTTTTTGTTCGTTTTGTACTTGTTTTTTTTTTTCAAAAATAAAATTTTTCCATTCTCCTACTGCCATCTGCAACTTAGTAGCTAGAAACATATATACATGAGGTGTAAGTTCCATAAGAGTCAGTTCCATACGACTTATACGCAGTGGCACCCAGTTTATTTACTTTAGTGTCAACATTATTTTCCTTCAACATCGGCTCAGGAACACTAGCAAAAACGGACCCTTTTATTACTCTTCCCCGAACTGAAAGACTTTTCCAAAGAACGGAGTGTCTTATTTCCCATTTTTACAACCACTCGATTCACATCGCTACCAATAAAAAGCTTCATAGATGCTCAACAATATTTTCCATCAACAGTCGGTAGCAAAACGAGCCATTTTGTTACTTTTCCTTGCACTGAAAAACTTTTTTAAGGAACGTTGTGTCCTAAAACTCCCTTTTATTCACTTATAACAGTTTTAACAGTTTTAAGTAAACCTAAGCTCATTTGTTGAAGCGAAAGTTTAGTTTTCAGCAAATTAAATTTGAATGCTAAAATTTAAATGGAAGTATTATGGTAAGGAGATTTTTTAAACAAAAGCTGCTGGTTTATATAAGGAGTGAGATCGAAAAAATCGGATAACTTTAAATTGTCCTAGCATTGAAATCCCTTATGCAAATAAAAAAATTTAAACAGTTTTGAAAAGAAAATTTGATTTCTGGTAAAATGATCAGAAAGGTTGGTTTTTTTTTACAGAATTCGGACAGCTTTCCCGATATGCCTGCTATTAACGCCTTTACTGTCATTTCTGAGACTCTCTTGGCGGCAGCATTCCACTTATTCCTAAAATCTTCCATGGATTTAGCTTCTTTGTTTGTTGCGTTCTTTTCACTAGAGCCCAATATCTCTCGATAGGCCGAAGTTCTGGGCAATTTGGTGGGTTGGCGATTTTTGGTACCAATTTCATGTTTTGGTCATCGAACCATTTGAGGGTTACTTTATTGTAGTGGCAGGAGGCTAGATCAGGCCAAAAGAAACTTTTGTTTTGTCCTACATCTTTCCTCAACTCCTTCTCGTTCCTTTGCGGTGTAAAACTCTTGACCAGGCAATTGAGAAAATATAGACGACACGTATGTTACAGTAATCGAATTTTTGTCTTCAACTTTTTAGCTCAGCTCTGGGCTACCAAGTTCTTAGTAGCGTTCCTGTCGGGTACTGACTACGCTTTTTATGTTTTAAATTTTACGAACTAAAAACTCACTGCAACTCGCTTTTTCCGCCTATTTTCGATTAGACAACGCTGGATTCTTCTCTAAGAGGGTAACGACTCTTATCGCCTTTTGTGGAGACACGAAACCGCATTTTCTTCCAGAACCATATTTTCTAGCAACTGTTAAGTCTGTATTAAGTTTTTTAAGAATCATCGATACAATGTTTTGTGCAACTTTCGCCTTATTTGCAATGGTTTTCTGGCTCCACTACGGATTTTCTCGAAATAATTCAACAACTATATCGCGTCTTTCCACTTCCGATGCCATGACTCAACTGAAAGTTCACAAATCAAAAAACATGTGATTGTATTTTATCAGCATTTCTCCAACGCAAAGCCTACTGTTTGATTTTTTTCATTCAGATGAAGAGTTTCAAAGCAGTGGTCTTTCAAAGTTATCCGATTTTTTCGATCTCACTCCTTACGATGTATTTTAAATTTATTTATATATTTAACTAAAATCGGTTTAAGTTCTCCAGTTAAATGAAAATGTGAATAAAAATAACAAAACTCAAATTGCACTTATGTCAACTGAAGCTACTCTGTTTTATTGCCACAGATTTAATGGAAATATTTAAGAAGCGAATGTACAAAGAAAAACAACACAAACATAAACTATCGCTGTAAATGTTTGTGCTCTAAAGATACAACGATAGTGATTTTTATATGCATGCAATTGTTGTCTCTTTTACACTTTATTTAACGATGCATTGAAATGAAACGTATAGTTCTCTTCGACATATTACGAAGACATAGTAAAAGAAGACACAAAAAAAAACAAAAAGAAAAATACAGTGAATTTAATGGTAAATGTCAAATAGAAGTAATTTGATAAATGCAAATGGGCGATGGTGTTGCCATACAAAACGATGCGCGAACAAACTTTTAACCATGAAAAGATATTGTTTACAGTTTTTAAATTAATGGTATAATATTTGTAAGACGAATAAATTCAATTCAATAAATAGTTTCCATGTTGTTACCCGTTTTCTGCATTTCATTATTTTCGTTTGCGCTGATGTCATTCACCTTTGTTTTCATTTTGAACCGTTTTCAATGATATGGCAACATGCACAAAAAGCAAAACGCATTTCTAGATTGAAGATATATGCAACTATTTTTCGTGATATAATTCCTTTCAAATATAATTATGACTATCAATCTGATACTGAAACTTTGTGTATTGTCGATCACGTTACATTTTTCCACACAATGGCTGAATATTATTGTTTTTAATTATAATTTCTCAAAATAAAACTATACACACGGAGTCACACAACTACAGAATACATATACACACGAGCAAATTGATGCATGTATGTATGTGCGCGAACAAAGAATTTTCTTTTTCACAATTTTTCTCTGCTTATTAAAATACCTTTATACTTTTAATTATTGACTTCTTATACACGATTGAGATAATTATCCAATTATCAATATTTAATATCTCTATTTTACTAAGAATTTTAAACAACACAAAGTTTTGTTGCAATTCCGTAGAAAACTTTAAGAAAATGAAATACGACGAATTTTGTAATTTATGTAAATTTCCGTCTTTTACCAACGAAAAACTGTGCGGGGAGAAACTGTCAATCAATTCGAATACAATAAGGTGCTGTTGATAGCAATAATTACTGTCCCATTTTTGTGTAGATTATTGGTACATGTTTGTTAAAATTTAGTACTTTCTGTAAGCAAAGTTGGCTTTTATAGTAACAAAAAATTTTAACCATATTTTCAAAATACTTCTTGTTGAAAAAATTGATTTTTGTAATACAAAAAAATGCGTCACTGGCTGTGCTAAAAAATAGCAACTCTGAAATATTACAATCCAATATTAAAGAAAGAGACATAAGATTCGTTATTAATATAGATATGTCAAAGTTTGAGACGACATTGTTTTAGGGCGAAGTTACAGCATTTCATTTGGTTTAAGTATTTATTTGCTGTATGTTAGTATAGTTTTCAAGATCTCAAAAAGTTGTAAATTATTATATAAAAGGTGCTTTTTTTGGAAGTGTGATTTTTAATCTGGGAATATTTTTTTCGGAGTTGGTCTTTTTGACAGCTGTCACTTGAGTTATGTTCAGTTTGGTTTGCCATTTCATAATGAATAGACTTACTCCTGAACAACGTTTGCAAATCGTGCAAATTTATTACCCAAAAAATGGTTCGGTTCGCGCGATTTGCACAAGAAAATTTTATTCAGCGATGAAGCTCACTTTGGTTGAAGCAAAATTGTCGCATTTGGAGTGATCATAATCCACAAGCCATTGTTGAAGCGCCGTTACATCCTCAAAAAGTCACTGTTTAGTGTGCTCTATGGGCAGAGGAAATCATTGGTCCATATTTCTTCAAAGATGAAGCCGGTCATAATGTTACAATCAATGGGGAACGCTATAGAGGCATGATTAATGATCTGCCTGATCGTGCATGAATTGGAGGATGACAACGAAACAATCACAATCAATTTATTGAAGGAAACTTTTGGTGAGCGCATTATCTCGCGTCGTGGGCCTGTAGCGTGGCCTCCAAGATCGTTCGATTTAACACCTCTGGACTATTTTTTGTGGGGTTATGTGAAGTCGCTTGTCTACGCAGATAAGCCCGAGACGATTGACGCCTTGGAAGAGAATATTCGGCGCGTTAATACTGACATACGGCCCCAATTGCTGCAAGAAGTGGTCGAAAATTGGAAAGCCTCTCGGCTAGAATTTAACGAACAAGCAGCGGCGGCCACTTGCCCGAAATCGTTTTCAAAACATAATGGCAAATGCTTATCTTTACAATAAAGCTAAATTATTGGCCATAACATTAAATTATATGCGTTTTATTTCTTCTTGAAACCCACACTTCTGAAAAAACACCCTGTACATACAACATGAATTATTATTTATTATAATAAACAAAAGCATAAAATAAGAGTTTTCGTAAATAAGTAAAACAAAAAAGTATGAACGAAGATTTGCGAAGATTTGGGACAGAATAGCAAAGAGGGATATTCCAGAAATGTGTTTATGAAAATCTCCCTAATGGTGCATCCATCCTTTTTCACTCCCGGGAACACCGTTCCCTTAAGGTGGTCCACCTCCCTGTGCAGCGTTCTTCTGCGAAAAATAATATTTTGTTAAAGTATTATTCGTTAAAAAAAATCACCAAACGATGTACACACCTGTTGCTTCCAGTTCCCTTGCGATATTTGCCCATTTCCTCTTCTTTATATTGCCAATGTGATATTCTGGGCAGAATTTATAGTACAAAATATCATTGTACCGCACCAGATCAATTAAGTTCACATCGTCAATCATTCTAAAATAGTAAATAAACCTTGCTAAATTAAAAACAAAATAAAAATACTTTGTTTTCGCTTCGATAAACAAACACAAATAAAGAGAAAACAATTGATTTTGTGAAATGCCACTTAACAATTAGCATGGGAATCAAAATTCAACAAACTTCTATGCTACGTTAATTTTTGTTAAGTTTCTATAATCAGAAATATACAAAACGTATGAGAGGGAATTCTATGTGACAGTTCCCTATTTGTCTCTAAGTTACGTCCAGTTTCTATATTTAGACCATAAGTGGCAACCGTGGCAATAAGCTTCTCTTCATGGCGAATTTAATAAGGTAGCGTTGATAACAAATCGCTGTCATTCGATATTTTTATAAAGTTTGTACTTATCAACTTAGAATAAATTTTGTGAAAAATTAAATTATATACATAAATCAAATTACATACTCAATGTGCATGTTCACTTGAAATCCAACCAATTAAGATAACTCAGGCTGCCAAAAACGAGAAAAATGCACAGATTGAGAATTGGTAAGTAAGTGATGTTTCGAAAGACGAACCTCGATTTCTGACTACTCCGTTAACGCTATCATGGCCTTCACAATTAAGCTCTGTTGCTGTTACCCTGAAAGCATTGTTGTACTGCTGCTATCACCTTTTATAAATGCTCCTTGCACCTCTTCTTCCATTGTGGTGAAAAGCTGATTTTGGCATTCTAGTTATAACGCCATTATGGTCACAAACATAACAGATATGTGTCGTATTGTTATTTTAAGTTGTGTTACTGCGGCTTTGTTAGCGGATTTTGACATTCTAATTATACCATTATGGCCGCCACAACAAAACTGTGTTGTTGTTGCCCTGGTGATTATTATTGTACTGCTGCTATCACCTTATATAAGTTTGCCTTGGTTGCATATTTCGTATTCAAAAAATAGAATCAACTAAAAAGTATATCATACTAAATAGGAAATATCACAAATGAACGTAATGAAAGGAAATAAAAAGTGGAACGCACGCATTGTACACGAGTAACTTTCGCAAATGCAGAAGATATTTCTTTTAAATCCCTTGTCGAAAAGAGGTATATTTAAAAATTTTTCTAATTTTTCGAATATTGTATATTCTTCTGCACAGCATATTGTCATACTTGTCTAACACTTGCCATTTCTGAATGCGTTAGTGTGAGCAAGATATAAAGTAGTGCCAACAGGTATGTATGTTAATAGGCCTTTACATGAGCAATGATTGTGTTCACTTCTATAATGATTTGAATGTTATGCAGCAGAGTTGAAATCTGTAAATCATTAAATTATTTTCTAAATTTATATATTTTAATTGCTGTTTAGAAAATACATATTTAATAGCTTTAGCAAGAAGAAACCACCTCGATATTCTACCCTCACCCGTGAGGTTTCGATTTCGATTCCCGTCTTACTCTCTTGGTTAATTCTGTTAAACCTCTTATATTTCCACCGATATGAGGTGAATGTGAAATAAATATAAGAAAGTGTATAAGTACACGTCTTGGTAGGTAATGGCATAACCTTTAAGTGATATTAAATTGCCATCCCGTCGTTTGGAGAATGGATATCAAATTGATACTATTTACACGGACTTCTTAAAAGCTTTTGATAAGGTGTCTCATAATGTTATGATCTTTAAATTAGATAATTTTGGTATCCACTTTGTTTTGATTGAGTGGATTGGGTCTTATTTAATTAATAATTGTGGTTGTTGATAATGTTGGATCAGCTCCATTTATTGATATTTCGGATGTTCCACAAGGTAGCATTCTAGGTCCCTTACTGTCTCCCTTATTTACAAACGATCAATTCATGCCGTTTTTCCAATGAAACCTAGAAACCTATTGTGTGTCGATGACTTAAAAAAATATGCTGTCGTCATCAAAGATCTCGAACTTTCAAAATCTACAGTCTAATTTACATTTGTTTCTTAATTGGTGCTATAAAATTTGGTGCTGTCTGGTTAAATATCAACAAATGTTTCCATATGGTCTTTGCCAAAGTTCATGATGTTATCCATACATCATGTCACATTGCTATGGTAATACTACCTAGATTAAAATCAGTTAGTGAAATAAAAGATCTGGGAGTTCTTTTCGATGTGAAGTTTTCATTTATTCCGCAATTAAATTATATTATTCTATTCCTGACGCGTATTCCATGTTAGCTTGAATGGATTCAAAAAGTCTTTATTCGATTTACATTGCGTTGCCCGTTGCATGCTCATCAATTTAAAGTCGTTGAATAACAGAAAAACTAACTTGTCTCTAATGCTTGCTTACGACATCATTGTTGGATTTGTTGATTGTCCTGCTCTCTTAAGGTTATTCTGCCTTATTTTATGGGTTATGTTGGGTTACGTGAATCAAATTATGCCTTTTTTGCTCCTATCCCAGAGCCTTAAATAAGTTTGACTTTATTTCTAATATCCTTGGTTTTATATTTCTCTCCATTAATAAAGTTTCATTTTATCCTTAAGCTTGTTTTAAATTTATTCTTATTATTCTTAAAGAAATAAAATAAAATATTTTCAATATAGCCACGGCGTTAGCAGAATCTCTTGTTCTTATTTCTCTCTGTAAAGTGAAAACGTACTGTAGCCAATCAGATCACAGCACAGGGTCTGGTATGACGTACATGCGCAGTAGATTTATTTTTTACCAAGCAAATGTTCAATCTGTTTTCTATCATCGGTACTCGGTTATGGCGTAGTTGGCAACACTGGTCAAAACTATTATTATTCTTTAAGAAGAAATGCGAGTTGGTATCAGGTAATTGTGTGATTTCAGCTTTTGATTGCAAATAATTGAAGTATTTTTTGCGAAAATATTTTAGCAGAGTGTTTGCCTAGTAGAATCTTCAATATAACCACGGCCTCAGCAAAATGTAAGGAAAGGTCTGGTATGACGAAGCCAAAATTCCAAAAATCATATAATACAAGTGATGCGCATGTGAAAATGATATCGATGGTTTTATTTTGATGCAATGAATCGTGGACCTACAACGATAATCTTCGATACATCGATACATCGAGCAAAAACATCGTTGTTTTCGATACAATCGAATAAATTTATACCCCCAAATAATAATTTGTATCCCTTCTGTTAATTAAAGCTATGGTTCCATTTAATAGTAGGGAACATTTTTTTTTTTTTTTTGTGTTTAGACAATACTATGTATATTCTATAGATTTCAATCCAATAAATGCAAAAACAACAGAAAAAAAAAACAAATCAAGAACAAAAGGATTTATCATGTTTCGTAAAGTTACTACTCGCATGTCAAAGGAAAAGCGCCAATAAAACTTAACGAACGGTTCGCAATTCAATGCAATAATATAAAACGCATTACTCCCGGAAGCGCAAATATAATAACACAAAGTAACATTTCAACCTTTAGAAGCTATATATTATGAACCGATCGTCTTGCCGATTGAGCCTCAGACCATCATGTGTACGATCAATGTTAAAGAAATATGAATACAAAATATAAATATTCAGCTGTGTCTTATTTTGTTTCTCTGTTCTGCCGAGGCCTAAGTCAGTTTTACTAATTGGTTTTAAACCAAGGAGTTAGGTTTTTATGAAGTTCACTTGGTCGCTGTGGTGTAGTGGTAATGTGTTGGACTGCTACGCAGAGTGTCCGTGGTTCGAATCTCCGCTCAGGCAAAATCACAAAGTAAAAAACCACCTCTTGGCAGGCAATGGCAAACCTACAAGAGTAAAAATTGCCTATGAAAAGCTTTTCACTTCGCCGTTCGGATTCTGCATTAATGGCAAACCTACAAGAGTAAAAATTGCCTATGAAAAGCCTTTCACTTCGCCGTTCGGATTCGGCATTAAACTGTAGCTCCCTTCCATTCATGTACAAATATAACACGCACAACATGAGTGGATTGCGAAAAGCTCGGCCTAGGCTCTCTGTGGGCTGTTGTGCCATTAAAAGTAAAAGTAAGTAAAGAAGTTTATTTCTTTAGAATAATTTTTATATAATATTTACGATGTGGTAAACGATGATCGTGGTGGTAAATCGGAAATTGTCACGTAGATGAAGGGCAGCGCCCTCTATCAATCAAGTATGAAAAAAATTAGGATACATACATATAAATAAAGGCCGTATAATATGCATCCACTATGCGCCCTCTATCAATCGATCGATAGAGGAAATCTTTATCCCTCTATCGATTCATAGAGGGATAAAGGTATCATATTTTACCCCATCGTAAAGAGGAAACCTTTATCCCTCTATCGATTGATAGAGGGCGCTGATTCCCGTATGCTTCATACTCGATGGCGCTACCTATTAGTTTCTCGTCAAATGTGAAATTTCGAACAAAAATTTGACATTTGACAAAAAATATATTTAGAAATATCTAAAACTGAAAGAATGAACGAGTATAGACTGCGAAAAAAAAATCGCGAGGCACAAACAAATAGCGATTGTGTTACGATAAAATCTCCAGCAACAGCTGCGGATAAGAGACTTCGTCGAAAAATGGAGTCCAATCAAAATTCAGATTCTACTATCTTGAAAAAAAACCAAAAAACCAGCACCAAGAGGAGATCGCGGGGAAGTAGACTTCCCAAGCATACAATTGAGGTACAACGGAATTCGAATTTCATTGAAAAACAACTCGTAAAGACTAATGCGGAGAGACAGCATAAATGGCAAATGGGTTCAGTTCATTAGAGCCAATAATTTCATTAACACTCATGCCATTGAGACCAGACGAAGGTTCTCAGATTATACAGCACCAGGCAGTCATTGAAGTAGAAAGAAAACAACTCGCACCAGCACAACCAAAAATAGACGAGATTAATATAAGTTTTACCATAGTTAACCTCACAAAATTCACGAGTTCTCAGACCAAACTGAACTATACAACATCGTTAAAAATTCCTTCGGCAACGCCTTAATCTGAAAACCCAAAACGCAACATTCCGAAGATGGATGTATCAATCTTCCTTCTAATCAACACAATGCTCTGCATTCATAGGGGTATGAATATAATAATATCTGCATATAAAGGGTTTTCAATCTGGCAATACTTTTTTCGGAGTTAGTCTTTTTGACAGCTGTCACTTGATTTATACTCAGTTTGGTTTCCATTTCATAATGAATAGACTCACCCCTGAACAACGTTTGCAAGTCGTGTAAATTTATAACCAAAACGAGATGGCCACCGATCCCGATTTTCACTAGAAAATTTTGTTAAGCGATAAAGCTAACTTTTGGTTGAATGGGTATGTTAATAAGCAAACTTGTCGCATTTGGAGTGATCATAATCCACAAGCCATTGTTGAGTCGTCGTTACATCATCAAAAAGTCACTGTTTGGTGTGCAATCACCAAAGGGAATCATTGGTCCTTATTTCTTCAAAGATGAAGCCAGTCATAATGTTATAGTCAATGGGGAACGCTGTAGAGCCATGATTAATGATCTGCCTGATCGTGCCTGAATTGGAGGATGTTGATGTGGACGACCTTTGGTTCCAACAAGATGGCGCTACATGCCATACAGCCAACGAAACAATCACAATCAATTTATTGAAGGAAACTTTTGGTGAGCGCATTATCTCGCGTCGTGGGCCTGTGGCGTAGCCTCGTAGCCTCGTGCGATTTAACACCGATGGACTATTTTTTGTGGGGTTATGTGAAGTCGCTTGTCTACGCAGATAAGCCCGAGACGATTAACGCCTTGGAAGAGAATATTCAGCGCGTTATTACTGACATACGGCCCCAATTGCTGCAAAAAGTGGTCGAAAATTGGGCCTCGGCTGGAAATTATTCGAACCAGCCACGGTGGCCCACTTGCCCGAAATCGTTTTTAAAACATAATGGCAAATTCTTATCTTTATAATTAAGCTAAATTCTTGGCCATAACATTAAATTATAAGCGTTTTATATCTTCTTAAAAACCACACTTCTAAAAAAAACACCCGGTATATAAAAAAAAAATCTTCTGTAAGTTGTCCCACTGATGAAAACATTTTTTATTATTAACTTTAGCGGCGTTTTTTTAAGGCATTTTAAATTTTGAGAAAACAAAAGAGTGTAAGTAAATGTTAGAGTTTATTAGTTGTGTGGCGAGATTCATGTGAGTATTGTGCTTAACAAATTTGCCACTGGGTTCCAAATGTCGAAACAGCAAGGTCACACACTTTAATAACCTTGATAAAAATATTTAAATATTAATGCTGATAAGATTAATGAAAAACGTATGCAAATGTGTACTCAAAAACTTGCATATTTAGACGCACTTACATACATAGTGTTATACATTCGTATGTACATTGTACCTATATAGTATATGTAATTATGGTCCATATACATACCTATGTACGTAGAGGTATATGTACATATGTACGAATGTATGTATGTATATTATAATACCGAATAATGAAAGCTTATAATTAGCACGATATACTCGCTCGTACCTACACAAGTATGAACAAATAAATAAATATAGGGTGTACCGTAGGAGTGTGGAATTTACATTTTTATGCCATTTTTTCCGCTGTGAAAGTGGCAGCTCTGAAATTTAACAGCTGTCGTCTACGATTGTTTGTGAAACAATTCGTTATCATTGGTAAAACGCAATACGAAAATGGGGAAACTTACTCTGAGACCGCAGTGACTGTGAATGGCATGATAAGAAATTTCTTGTGGCCTTAACTGGCCAGTATGGATCTGGACGACATGTGGTTTCAGCATGGCAAACCGCGCATGAAACAATCGATTTATTGGAGCAACAATTTCGAGACCGAAACATTAATTCTTTGGGGTTTTGTGAAATCACCACAAATAATTCCTGAAGTCAAGAGCGAGATCCAACGCGTGCTCGGTGACGTAGACATCTTTCACACATCTTTCTAAATTACCATCGAAAAGGCGTTTTATTTGCAAATCGTTCACTATCATTAGGACACCCTTTACATACCAGAATATAAAAAAAAATAAAATTGTGATGAAATTTACAACAACAAAAAAGTAAATATAAATTAAACCGATAATACAAATGACCTTTAAATTACTAAGAAGACGCATGCACCGTGAAAGGAGAAAGCCAAATATATATATATTTGAAAAACAAAAACAAAATATATTTTTCATTAAGTACTTCCGGTATGAAAGCGGAGACGTAAAGATACACACAAACAAATTTTAAATATTACTTAGTTTAATTTTATCAAAGAAAAGTATTTACATGCATATCATTTATGGTATATTTCATAGACTAATTTTTTAATTTCCTCTAAGAAATTGATTTGAAAAAAAAAAATTAATGAGGGCATTCACTAAAACGTGTAAGACCCTTTTCAACTACGTAACCTGGTAATTTTACAATCCTCGGAAACAAACTGTTGTATTGGGAAAAAGTTTACTCGTACCACGTAAAAATCCGAGGTAAATTGGTCCCCGCTTCCACACGGGAAGTTTTTTTTTGAAAGCAAGAAAAGTTTGTAGGCGAGAGAGGACAGACTTGTTCGTACCGGCAAGTTTTCTTTTCTGCTGTTCGTGCTTTTGACATGTCAGACAAACTAAAAGCAGAATTGATCAAGAACATTTTCTGTGTGGAAAAGCAAGACCAAAATTGAAACTTGCTTTCAAGAACATTTGCTGTGTGGAAAAGGGACTTTACAAGATTGGTTTAGTGTTGCCGATAAGTTAAGAAATTTCACACTAAATTCGTCGGGTAATGATTTTTTGTGCCCCAAGATCAACACAATTGAAGACTCTAGCCAGAGGTTTAGTGCCAATATAATAATTTGCCACCAATGGCACCCTCCGTGAAAAAATCATAAATTTACATTTATCCAGGTTCAAAGTCATCAAATTTAAAGAACACCAGTCAGAAAGTGAAGTTAAATGGCTCTGTAAGTCTCTCTCTGTCTTAAGTTGCGGGTTAATGTGGTAAAAAAAAGCTTTACATCATCCGCAAACATCAAAACTTTAGAGTATCGAATAATTGATGGAAGATTATTTATAAAGAGCGAAAAAAGAATTGGTTCAAAATGACTGCCTTGGGGGACCCCAGAAGAAACATCAATATTGCGAGAGACAGTGTCCTTGAAAAGAACCCTTTGTTTCCGGTTACATAAATAGGATTTAATCCAGTCAATAAGCGCTTGAGGAAAGCCAATTCGGTCAAGTTTCATTAGTAAAAGATTATGATTTACTTTGTCAAAAGCTTTACTAAAGTCAGTGTAAATTACGTCCGTTTGAAACCCATTAGAAAACCCATTAGAAAAAACGTTCCGCCACATAAAATTAGTAGTACATTTCTTATTGTAACGGGTGATTTTTTTAAGGGTTTGGATTTTGAAAATGAAAAAAAAAAACACAGAAATTTTACAAAAGTGAATGAAATTTTTATTTGGATCGTTAAATCAATTTCTGCCATTTACTTTTTAAATATAATTTCACTTAAATGTTGCCCGCGGCTACGCTTCAAGTAGTCCATTCTGAATTTCCAATTTTGGCACTTTTTTCACACATTTCGGCCGGAATCTCACCAATGACGCTTTCAATGTTGGCTTCCAAAGCAGTAATCGTGTTTGGCTAGTCCCTTTAGACAAGAGACTTAACATAGCTCCACAATAAATAGTCGAACGGGGTCAAATCACACGATCTTGGTGGCCAATTGACTACACCAAAACGTGAGATTAACTGCTCACCAAATTCGCCTCTCAATTGATGCATGGTTTCGCGTGCCGTGTGGCATGTGGCATCGTCCTGTTGGAACCACATGTCGGCCGAGTTTAATTCTTGCATTTTCGGCAAAAAAAAGTCTGTTATCATCGAATGGTACCTATCTCCATGGACTATAACGTTGTGTAGAAGTAAGAAGAAGTATGGCCCAATGATGCCGCCTTCCCATAAACCGCACCAAACCATTCATTTTTTGGGATGCATTGGTAGCTGCTGAATTGCCTCTGGCTGGTCTTCACTCCAAATACGGCAATTCTGCTTATTCACGTATCCATTGAGCCAAAAATGAGCCTCGTCGCTAAATGGACGTAGCTTGCGAAACACTTTTTTTCACAGCGCATGAATTTTGATAATAAATTTCAATAATTTGCAAACATTGTTCAGGCGTAAGTCTATTCATTATGAAATGGCAAACCAAACTGAGCATAAATCTTTTGACAGCTGTCAAAAAAACCAAATCCGAAAAAAGTATTGACAAATTGAAAACCACACTTCTAAAAAAACACCCTTTATTTGCTTGGTACTAAATAAAATGACTAAAAAAAACTGATGTTTGGATTAACTGAAGAAAGACGATATTTTATAAAATTATTTGTTAAGAATGGAAGAGTAAGAAAATACAATCAAACTTGATTGATAGGGGCACTGATTCGTGTATTCTTAAAATTTTGTATTGATAGAGGGCTCTGATTTGATTCGCTTATGATTCAAAATTGATTGATAGAGGACGCTGCCCATCAGTTTCTCGTTAAATTTGAAATTTCAAATAAAAATATGGCATTTCAAACAAAAACATTTAGAAATTTCTAGAACTGAAAGAATGAGTGAGAATAGACTAAAAAAACACAAGGCACAAACAAAACTAGATTGTGTTACGATAAAATCTCCAGAACCAAAAAACTGCGGCTGAGAGAAAGCGAGAATGTAGACTTTGTCAAAAAATTAAGGAGCAATAAAATGTAGATTCTGCTATCGTGAAAAAAACCCAAAACCCAAAACCGAGAGATCGCGAGAGTGTAGACTTCGCCAGCCACTTGAAGCACAATAGAATTCGAAATTAATTGAAAAACAACTACTTACTTTACTTTACTTTTAATGGCACAACAGCCCATGGAGGGCCCAGGCCGAGCTTTTCGCATCCACTCATGTTGCCATTGCCTGTCAAGAGGTGGTGCCGTGTAGAAAAACTATTTTTTCTACTTTTTGATTTTGCCTGTGCCGAGATTCGAACCCCGGACACTCTGCGCAGCAGTCCAGCGCACTACCACTACGCCACAGCTACATTGAAAAACAACTATCGAATACTAAAGCGAAGAGCCAATAATTGCAACAACACTCATGGGATTGAGTTCCGACGAACGTCCTCAGATTATACAGCACCAGGTAGCCAGTTAAGTGGTCGAATTCCCAGCTTCTCAACGGAAGAGGAGGGCAGAAGATTTACTTGATAATATTTCCTATGTGGAAAGAAAAAGACTCGCATCAGCACAACAAAACATAGACGAGACTTACCATTCTCGAGTTCTCACAGCGGAAAGTGGAAAATTTTCCACCAGTTGAAATCATACAACCTGAATATTATGATGATGGTAAGATTATAATTATGGTATAATGATGTAGCAGATAAGTTCGCATGCTTTGAGTATGAATATTTTGATAGAGATGATGATTTTGCAGAGGGCGTTGCATGCATTGGAAATGCAAACGATCAAAATGAAGTTAATCCAGAAGTAGCAAATAAGTTTTACCGTTAGCATAAATCAGCACATAATGTGGATGCATATGTGCTGCCCGAGTATGAATCAAACATGATTGTTAGAGAGCGCTGATTCGTGTATGCTTCAAACTTGATTGATAGAGGGCGCTGGTTTGATTCGCGTAAGCTTCAAACTTGATTGATAGACGGCGCTGAGTATGAATCATACTTGATTGATAGAGGACGCTACCCATCAATTTCTCGTCAAATTGGAAATTTCAAACGAAAATTTAACATTTCAAACAAAACATTTTTGCAGTTTCTAAGAAGTAAACTTCTGTAGGGCGTCCCACTGATGCACACAATTATTTTTATTAGTTTTCCAACCAACGAGGAACACCAAACTAAACGAAAGAAAAACGTCGCCCCATAACTAAAACTCACCGTTGGAGTGATGAACTGACATGGCAACTGGTGGAAGAACCTTTAAATGAAATTGGTATAACGTAAGATAAAAATGCTTCATATTTTGGAACAGAATAATGCTTAAATTTTCCGCTTACGTTCGGCATCTTGGAAAAATTATCAATTCTATCAATTGGCAATTCTATCACAAGATTTGCAATCAAAAGTGTGTCTAAAAAATCAGCCATAATCACTAAAACAACAATTAAAACCTAATTAAACTGTCAAAAAGCTGTTCGTCACGTTCGTCCCATGGTGCTTTCACGTAAAATTTTGAGATTTAAACACTTTACGAGTTTACACGTTTCAATGAATACCCTTATTACTTAAGTATTGAAAGTTAACCATTTTTTACTATGCATTCATAAATATTCGTTTGTATGTATGTAGGAAATAAATTTAGCAAACACTAATTTTCTTTCATTTCTTTCTTGGTATAAAGTTTTTCTGCACAGTAAATAAAAACATAAATTCTCTGGAAAATTTCTGGTCATAATTCATGTCAAACCGGTTCAATATTAAGCAAAATGGATGACGCAAGCGAAATATGTATGTACATACTATATATATATACAGTCCATATACATACATACATAAAAAAGTGTGTACATAAATATACAGTGACGCCGAAAACTGAACACAAACGGAGAATACATTTTAAAATCAGAGACGTATGTATGTTTTTGACGCGTATATATCGGGTTCTTTGTTTTTTTTAGAGGCGGAGAACTTTAAACTAAAATACAACATGTTTTTAATATCTATGAAATAAGCTTTATTTTAAAGATAAGACTGTTTGAATATGATTTCAAGTTCTCCGCTTTCAAAAAAAAAATACATCCGATATTATCAAAATAATATCGATCGGATCGAGAGAGTTCAGAAGAATTTTACAAAATTTGTATTTAAATTTTCTTTTTGCCATTTACTTAATTTTCAAAAATATCTCAATTATGTAAATCAAATTATTTATTAAAAATATACTTGACGGCAAAATTGATTCGCCCGATCTCTATTTACTGAGCTACGTAAACAGTGTTGTCAAGTAGAAATAAAAAAAAGAATTGCCTCCAAAGAAACAAATTATTTTTAATAATTCAACAGATCTGGTGGAAAAACCACTCACTAATTTGGAAACACTGCTAATTATGGACACAGTGATTCTATTTCTAGATGGCAACAACAAAGCTAAACTGATTTAGATTACGACATAACATTACCATTTTCATTTTATTTTATGTTTTTAATTTGGAAAATTATTTTCCGAATTTGGCAAGTTCATCTTGTTACAGTATGACTATGTCTAATGTATTTAAGGAAGGAGATTTTTCTGATTTTGCTGTCGTTTCGATGAAACTGAGCTATAAATTAGGACTCAAAAACGTCTCAAGGTTTGAATATTAAACGAGGGTTGATCAATAAGTACCCGTGTTGAGAATGAAGGGGAAAGTTTTTCACAAATTTTTTTCTATTTTACAACGTAATCTCCTTTTAGTACAATACACTTTTCCCAACGTTTCTGCCATTTCTTTAACCCCTTTAAAAATATACAATTTGTTAAACTCTTCAAAATACGCTTCTTGTCTCGACGATAACCTCCTCGTTTGAGCTGAAGTTTTTTTCCCCCGAGCCACGTTTTCATGTTCGGGAACAGAAAGTAGTCGCAGGAAGCCAAGTCGGGCGAGTACGTTGGGTGCGGCAGCAATTCGTAGTTCATTTCATGCAATTTGGCCGCGTCAATTCCGTATCCGCTTGTTGTCCACCGTAAGCAATTGCGGCACCCATCGGGCCGACACCTTTCTCATGCTTAACCTATCATGTAAAATATTAATTAAAGTTCCGTACGACACTCCTACGGCCTTTGCTACTTCGCTAACTTTCATTCGGCGATCTGCGAGAATCATGTCGTGGAATTTTTTAACGATTTCCTCGACACTCCTATGGCCTCTGCTACTTCGCGAACTTTCGTTCGGCGATCAGCGAGAATCATGTCGTGAACTTTTTCAACGATTTCCTCGGTAACCACGACTGCCAGGCGGCCTGGGCGCTCCTCATCAAAAACAGATGTACGACCACGTTTAAATTCGTTGAACCAATATCTTACGGTGGTCATAGATGGTGAAGGGTCCCCATAGACAGCATCCAACTTCGCTTTTATTTCTTCGCATGTTTTTCCATTCAAAAATATAAAGCGAATTACGGATCGATATTGTTATTTTCCATTTTATCGCGAAACACGAAACACGTGTGCTACTAATGGCTGCCAAATAAAAACTAACCTATGACAGATGGCAGTACACGACGGTAATGCTAACTTCCCTCAGCAACGCCACCTGTCTTCAAACACGGGTACTTATTGATCTACCCTCGTATAAAAGGCAGTCATTAAAACGTGTAAAAACCATGTAAACTTCGTAATTTTGAAACCCTCGGAAACAAACTGTCAATATTAGTATGAGAAAAAGTTAACGTAAAATTCCCTAAATTCCGATGTAATAAGTTACGTAAACTATCTTGTAAATTTACATGATTGGTTAAGTGTTGCCGATAAGCTAAGAAATTTAATACTAAATTCGTCGGATAACAGCTTTTTTTTATTATATTTGCTTGGTACTAAATCAAATGAAAAAAAACTGATGTTTGCAACACTGAAGAAAGACAACATTTTATAAAATTATTTGTGAACAATGGAAGAGTAAGGAAATACAAAAATCTGTTGCATAGGTTAAGGTTTCAGACCAACGAGTAACACCAAGCCAAACGAAACAAAAACGTCGGTACGTACCTAAATCTCACCGTTGGAGTGTGGTAAAACAGCCCATGGGAGGGCCTAGGCCGAGCTTTTCGCATCCACTCATGCTGTGCATGATTGAAAGGAACCTACAGTTTTATGCTGAAGTGAAAATCTGTTTATAGGTAATTTTTACTCTTGTAGGTTTGCCACTGCCTGGCAAGCGGTGGTGCCGTGAAAAAATTTCCTTTTTTTTTCTTTTTGACTTTGCAACTACACCCCACCGACCAAATATTATATTAATAGCTACCAAACCAAACGTTTCTAACATTAATAATTCATGAATGGCTTTCTCTTCCAGATATCTTATTAATCTATCTTATTAATATCAATTCTATCAATTGGCAATTCTATCACAATGAAAAATATGCTTAAAAATCAACCATAATCAGTAAAACAAAAATGAAGCCCTAACCCGATTTACACGATGTTTTATTCGTCTTTTTTTTTTATTTTAATTTGCATACAGAAATAAGCTGTTTAATTTTATGAGGCGGAAAGTTTTTTCTAATGGGTTTCAAACGGACGTAATTTACACTGAAACCCACGTAATTTAGTAAAGCTTTTGACAAAGTAAATCATAATCTTTTACTAATGAAACTTGACCGAATTGGCTTTTCTCAAGTCAAGCTTATTGACTGGATTAAATCCTATTTATGTAACCGGAAACAAAGGGTTCTTTTCAAGGACACTGTCTCTCGCAATATTGATGTTTCTTCTGGCGTCCCCCAAGGCAGTCATTTTGGACCAATTCTTTTTTCGCTCTTTATAAATAATCTTCCATCAATTATTCGATACTCTAAAGTTTTGATGTTTGCGGATGATATAAAGCTTTTTTTTACCACATTATTCACCCGCAACTTAAGACAGAGAGAGACTTACAGAGCCATTTAACTTCACTTTCTGACTGGTGTTCTTTAAATTTGATGACTTTGAACCTGGATAAATGTAAATTTATGATTTTTCACGGAGAGTGCCACTGGTGGCAAATTATTATATTGGCACTAAACCTCTGGCTAGAGTCTTCAATTGTGTTGATCTTGGGGTGACTATGGACCCTAAACTTCGCTTCGATTTACATATACACACATGTATAAATAAAGCCAAAGGTGTCTTAGGTTTTATTAAGAGATGGTCAAAGGAATTTAACGATCTTTATGTTACTAAAATGTTATATATTTCACTTGTCCGACCGATTTGAGAATATGCTTCGAATGTTTGGTGTCCGCGATACAGTTGTTACATTAATAAAGTGAAGTCGGTTCAAAAACAGTTTCTTTTAAATGCTTTACGAAATTTGAACTGGAACCTTTTAACGAAGCTTCCTCCTTTATAAAGATCGTTTAAAATTACTCAATTTGCCTTCACTTGAAAGCCGGAGAGATATGTTGAATGTATGTTTTGTGTTTAAATTGTTGAATGGATGGACAGACTCTCCATATCTATTAAAGGAGCTGTGCATTGGTGTTCCTAGTCGCGTTTCTAGAAACCTCAAACCTATCAAGTTAAGTTTCTGTAAAACAAATTATGCACTGTTTGATCCTGTGCAATGATTTCAATAATATTTATGTGCTAATAGATTTTTGTATCCCCTTTAATACCGTTAAACAATCTTTGTTATCTCATTTAAATTAATACTAATAATAACACTTAACTAATAATACTTAATACTTAATAATATTAACTAATGTTCCACGCAGCTGTTGATAAGCCAAATCTGTAGCTGCTATTGACGTTTTCACCTGATTCATCTGAAGCATCGCAGTCCGGACTGTGATTGTTTCGGTTGCCGGTACGTGCGTGCACGATACGGAGGCGCCCCACAGTCGTATAAGGCGGGTGGAGGGTCCACTGGGAATCGAAAAAAAAAAAAAAAACCTTGTATTATAATTGGCCTACATTTTGTCTACGGTAAAGTTGAATTTTATTACTTCACATGACACACCTCACGGCTATTATAACCAGAGCATTACACAGTTAACGAGTCTAAAGGATTCCCCTAATGATCACCTAGACGAATAGTAGCTTTTCTGCATTGTTCTTTTTCAATTTCTCGACGTTTATGGCGAGTTACCGTGAACCAAGAATATTCTTTGATGCGATCAGTTTTGTGAGTCACTGTATGTGTATAAGTATGTGTTTAGTTCCGATACGTTGAAGATGAGGGAGAGCGGAGAAAATAAATGGAAATGGAGGGAGGGAAAGGTTATGCCTGCTTGATGTACTATAGAATGTTCCAAGAACGCATTTAAATCGGTAATAAAAACAAGGGTAGAAAATGCTATACTACTAAAATTTATGAAGAACTAACTTATGTATATATTTATAGGTATATTATGTATACCTTCATAAATACCAATATACTCAATAATTGCTATATACATATGTATGTCTGTAAGTATTTCCCTAAGCAAATAAATATATGGCATTGTTCTGTACTTAGCGAAATCTCAATTCATATTATGTTCTTAGTTTTATAAGTTTCAAATTTCAAAATTGTTTCTCTTATCTGAATTATATAAGCTACACACATATGTACATAATAAATTTGTTTATTTTCCTTTACGTGCTTAAAATTACTTTTATTATTATTTTATATATATAATTACTTTTACATACAAACACAATTTCTTGTTAACCCACATTAGATAATTCAGCAACAACAGCACGTACATATACATACATATAAGTATTATGTACATATGTATGTATATATGTATGTACGTAGTACATTATGTACGTAGTACATATTTACAATAAATGATTAATAATTAATACTGATGGAAAGAGATAAGAAAATGAAAGCAGCTGAATTTTAAGGGAGTGGTTAGAGTCAGGGATGCAAACCGGTTTTGATCCACAGTTTGAGTTACTTGAACCTAACCATTCATAAAACCTTTTTAATTTTTTTTTTTTTCACTTGAAACATGCATACATACATACAGTGTGGACCATTTATAATTTGGAATTTGATTTTGGTGTAAATAAGAAACGAATAATTTTTTTCAATGTGGTTTTTATTATTCGAAAGTACAATGCTTCCGATTAATTGTGAAACACTATTTCATTGAAATGACTTCCCCGGCTGGCCTTGCAGTATCAATCCAATTTTTACTTAATCCTAGAGTACGAACCCCCTTAATACCAACGGTCGCCTGTGAGGCTACTTTGCAAAACAAAAATACAACTTTTGACTTTTAAAACCTTCAATTTATTTAAAAAAAAAGGGCCAAAACATATTTTATATGTTTCTAAAGTAAGGAAATTAAATAATTCAATAACTTTTTTTTAATAATAACAAAAATAGGTAGTTCATTTTGAAGAAGAACACATTTTTTATCATCATTAAAAAAAAATAAAAAAAAGTTTAAATGCAAACGAACCTAAATAATTCATATATCATTTTAAAGGTATTCGTCCTTACTTTCAAACTTAATAATAATTAACCATTTAACTTTAATATTATGACTTGTACATAAAAATGAAATCATTCTGTTTATGTATCACATTTATAACAGTTTGGTGATCTATGCTCCAAGCAGTAAGTTTTTTTTTTTACATTTTATGCAGTAATACACACTCATACGTTTTTTCTTCACTGGGCAAAAGCTGCAAAGTAAATGTTTTCCTTTTTTTTATTTCTTAGCAGGAGTTCTCATTGAACTTTTTCTCGACGAAGATGGCTCAGAATGTCAAACGAAATTATTCTTGCCTCTTATAACAGGTGTGGAAGGATTAATGATAAGAGTCTCGCAGCAATCTGATAACTTTGCTCTCTTCGATGTGGTTCCGATTGGATCATGGTGGACTAAGTTCGACGTTGACTGAACACTAGTAGCATTGGGTTTACTTTTACATACAACTATATTGTTCGTGTCATCGTCAGATTCTGCAATATAATTAGGGTCAGCAAAACTGTCATCCGAATCAAAATCTTCTTCCAAATTGTCCGCACATTCTCTTCCATTCAACGATATTTCTTCTTCTATTATATGATGTCTGCATGTACTACATATGTACCATATATAAATCTCGAATTTTCTAAGTAAGGCATGGAAGACATAGCAAATGTTCCCCCAAAGCACGCTATCAGATTTACCAATGGCAACCGATCATTCTGTATATTTATGAATTTACTATGTTAGTTTACCCTAGTGTAGCGGTAGACATTTACATACATACATAGATAGTTATACATACATATTTGTGAAAAGAGAAATTAGAAATTAACCAGAAAGTGCTCAACCGCAAACCTGACATACAGACATACAATATAAACCGCTGGCTGTTTAGAGGGTAAGAGTTATGGTTTCCATACGCTTTTCACTATCATCGCAACATGTGTGGCTGCGCGACCCACTGTTTTTCCACCATTTATAAATAAATATGTATATGTATATATCTGTATGTACGAATGTATGTATGTTTGTGTTTATAGCTACATAAATAAATAAATTCCTGTTTTTTTCCATTATTTGTTTTTCCAATTAAAATCCACAGCAACAACAATCCACCTATTAAATTTCTCTTTACACAGTATCGTGCTCGTAGCTAAATTTACGGCAGGCCCCGATTAATTCACATTTACTAAGAAATTTCATTTCGTTTTTGTTATTATGTGTACATACTTTAGCTTTGTGTGGGGATTTCTTTTAATTTTTTATATTTTTTTGCTGTTTGTTTTATTTTTTTATAATATTTTTGTTTTTATGCCTATTTTTCCACTGTTGAATGTTGTTGTAATGGTGAATATACGATAATAACAGGTCTTTCAGCTATCGTCTTGTTATTCGTCATACAATCATACATAGTACATACATACATACATACATATACATATACTGTTTGGCTGTGGCTCTACTTACATTGCTTGCTATCTCTTTTACTCATGCTAATGATATTGGCTAAACGTATAATTTTTTTTTTTATAAATTTTGCATAAATTTGTACGTGTACGTAACTCTACCCGTAGTATTCTTATCACGTGTTGTTGGTAGTTTTTATTTACTTTTTGCTTATTTTTTTATAGAAAGTTTTTCTTTGTTTTCTTATCTTATAGATTGGTATTTAGCCAATATAGCTTGGGGCTGGGCGAGATTTACATATTTTCGAAAGTTATTAAGTTTTGCATGCAGATTGAGTGTATCTATGTACAAACATATGTGCATAGTATATATGTACGTATTTATTTTTTATTTGTTAACACCGCCAAATGCTGGCTAAACAATTAATATTAATGCAGGAAAAATCAAATAGTGTGTTTCATGAAAAAACCTGATCTTTAACCTAACAATTTGTGTAAAATGAGAGTAAATATATAAATATACAGTGTTGGACAATCCAATAAGAACACCTTGTTCTGAAACCAAAAACCTTGAAATATTATTTCTCTAGGCTAATGATAAATTTAAAAGGTATTTACTTTTATTCATTTATTCCATAAGTTAAATTTTTTCTTAAAACAAAAACCAAATCAATTCAGTGTAAAAAAAGGAATTTAAAAGTTTCAAATTTCAAAAGGACAAAAAATTTTAAAAAAAAATTTATAAAATATTTACTCCAATTGTTCACTAATGCTAATATTTTGTGGAATAGCCTTTGTTAATTAAAACCACCTTACACCTTCTAGGCATTGATTCCACCAGAGACGCATAAGTAGCCTGGGGTATGGAATACCACATACCACGCTCTTTGAATGCTTTGCCACAATTTTGTTTTTTTTTTTGTTTTTAGCTCTGATACTGCCAATCTTCTCTTTGACAATATTCCACAACTTCTCGATTGGATTAAGGTCAGGAGATTGTGAAGGCCAGGTAATAACGGGAATTTCATTATGGGAAAACCAATCTCGCACAAGGATTGAGGTGTGCTTTGGCTCGTCATCCTGTTCCATTTGCCATTTCAGGGACATTTCCCATTCAGCATAAGGAAGCAGCACCTCCTGAAGGATGTTTACGTAAAGAAATCTGTCCATCGTTTCTTTTATCCAATACAGAGGATCCACACCATACCATGAGAAGCATCCCCAAACCAATATGCTTCCACCTCCGTGCTTAAACGTCTTCCTAGTATATTTTGGGCTCAATTCTGCATTTCTCAGGCGTCTAACCCAACGTTTGTCATCACTGCCAACAAGATTAACCTTGCTTTCGTCTGTCCATAATACGTTAGGCCATTCTTTTTGCATTAATTGAACCATCCCATTCAATGTGCGCTTCAGTGAACTCTACGCGACACTGTGGATGACTTTGTGTCAACATTGGTACTTTTCGTGCTGTTCTCCCATACATTTTTTTTCCACCTAACGTCTCCTTACTGATCGAGCTCAAATTTGAACCCCTGTCTCCTCTCTAATTGCGGCTGCTGCCTTAAATGGATCGCGTGCCGAAAAAATTTTTATGCGATTGTCATCTGCACTTGTAGTTTTGCGGGGCCTACCTCTCTTGCAATGAGATTTTTGAGGTAATAAAGATTGGTAGACAAATGTCGAGGATCTGCTAATAGTTTTAGCTATTTGGCGGATGCTTTGTCCCTCATTTCGCAAATTTTTCACCAAATCATTCTCTTCCTTGCTACAGTGCTTTGCTCGACCCTTTTTGCTGTGACATTACGGAATAGTTTTTTATTTAATTTGTTGAATTACCCTCAGTGCTACCATTTAAATGCTTACCAGTACAAATTATAAACAAATTTAAATTTCCTTTTTAAATATAAATTTTTTCGTCTGCTGTTCTTATTGAATTGTCCGCCTTCGAATGCTTCGCTTGAACTTTTTGTTTGGGAATCCCCAAAAAATATTTAAATGTAGTGGTGCCACCTAGAAATTTATAAAGTATATACCATACTATTTTCTTCTCTATAAAAATTGTTTGCCATTAGCAGTCCGATAAAAAAAAAAATCAATGGAAGTTTTATAGTGCAAGGTGTTATTATTTATTGTCCGACATTGTATATAAAGGATTCCATTTTTTGTAGCCAACTCAATGGCTGGAGTTATCCGAGAAGAGATACAAAATTACAACAAAAAAAACTTTTCCACCAGTAGTTGCTGGTCAGTTTCATTATGTTCAGGTTGAACATTGCCATCAGACCAAACTTCTCATCAAAACTTGCCAAAAAGTGGTTCCGGGACAACCAAATTTCTTTGATGGAATGGCCTTGACAATCACCAGACCTGAATCCAATAGAACATCTTTGGGGAGTCTTAAAAAAACGAATTGCTGCGTTTAAGTCCAAAAATAAAGAGGATTTATGGAGAAAAGTACAGGCTGAATGGTACGCCATTGATCCATCAATTTGTGCCAAACTGGTGGATTCAATGGATCGTCGGTGTGTCCAAGTTATAAAAAATCGTGGTAGAACTACTGAATATTAAAAAAAAAACATTCTACTAATTTTTACCAAAGACTTTTACTGTTACTTAGTTTCAAGTTTTTTGTTTCTATTTTTTTTCCCAAGCGTAATAAATGAAGTTAATTTTTTTATATATATGGACTTTCAGAAATACCCTCTTATGTTTTTATTTTGAAATATAATGGAATAAGTAATAAATAAAAATTATAATATTGAAAAGAAAATTCATTTTATAAAAGAAAATTTGAACATTAAAAGAAAAATATGTCGTTTCTATTATTTTTTCCATCACTGTATGTATGCACATAAGTATATACATATGTTTGTACGTGCCTACGTGAATACTAACTAAATCTGCATCTACCCACCGAGCTCTATCGTACAGTTAACCCATCTCTCCTACGTTTGCCAACTTTCCAACAACAAACACCTCAATGGTATCCTTTAGAAAATCAATCAAATTGGAATTAGATTAAAACCATGCACGCCACATCCTACAGCGAAATTCATATCAATGCTGCTGCTGTTGCTGTTGCTGCTGCTGGTTTTGCTATTTTGCTGACCTCCGGGCTCATCATCATTATAAAGCATACACACAAGTACAAGTACATATACATACATACATACATACACATATATGTATGTTTCCATGACACCAGAAGAGGTAACCAAACACTTTTGCCGATTTTGTACTTCGTCCCATTTTACATCCTTCCGATTTACAGTTTCCATGTATGTATGCATGTATGTAGCTTCAGGCTTTGAGCTTCTGAGTATCGTATTTCAGTTGGAACATTATTCTTTTCGTTTGTGTCTCCGCTCCATCTCTGTCGCACTTTACTTTCACAACCCAATTTCCACTTCCCCACGGTACATACACACCACACACCTATCTATCCAACTAAATGTACACTGCAGCGCATAATAAATGACCTAGCAGCAACAGCAACAGCAACAACAACAGCTACAACAGCAACAAAGCAATAACAACTTCACTTCGCGTTCAACGAGAATATCTTGGCAAATATACGAATACGAATATCCGAACAGCTCATTGTACGGGTACCTACGCTCAGTTGGAAGCTCGGTCGTATGCTTTCGAATCAGCTTCGTGTATTATGTATGTATGTTTGTGTACTTTATGTGTTGTTTTTGTTTTTGGTAACAACTTCGTTTGCAAAACACTTGGCAGAGAATTTGTTAGCGTGTGTTTGTGTGTTGCTAGAAATTTATTAGCATACAGAATTTTCGAATTGTTAGCTTTGAATCACTAAAATCAATGTAAGTTTTTAAGAGACAAATTTTTGTCACGCCCACTTTGTACTAAAGTAAAACTCTTTAATTTGAGATACACATACATACATACACACATATCTACATAATAGCAATGGTGCTAAAATTTTTAATACATACATAAGATCTGTGAGAAAAGTTTACGCAAAAGTGTAATAAAATGGAAAATTGTCTGCAGTAAATTTTTATCGTTGTTTTTATAGTACACTCAGAAAATATATAGTGTATGCATGCTAAATACTTATATGTATGTATATTATAATGAGCCAAACTGGCGAAAGAGTGAAGAGAAATTACAAGAGAAGGCCGCCAGATGTTCGATTGATTTAGCGAATCGTTTTTAAGATTTTTTAATTTTGAATTTATGTTGCACAAATTGTGCACAAATTTCGTGCATATTGAAAGAAAAAAAACGCAAATCAGGCTTAAAAGTCGCCACATTGGATTCCAAAAGCCCGCGGACACGTGTCTAATATTGTTCGACGAAAACTCACGGAAAAATATGTTGAGCTATAATCGGTCGAACTCCTAGCGGCATCGCCTTGTTAGCTAAAGTTCGGCTGTACCAAAACAAAAAGAAAGTTGTTACTGATTTCGCAATAGAAGTGATTATTTAAGCTTCGTATACTACTACATATTTTGTTAGCATTGCCTATTTACCATTAAGTATAAGCCACATCGTGTTTTCATTAGCGATATTCACGAATTTTGAATTACTGATTTACTGACATGCATAGGTACTTATTATGCGGACGAAATTCATAATTAAATTCTTCATTTATTGTATTAAGATATTTACAATTGCTACCTACTAATTTCTATTTCTTTTTGGTACTTCTTAAAAGCATTTATTTTTTTGAAATATCCCATTTTTCCTTATTTTCGTATCTGGCAACTCTAAATTGCAATGATACAGTGAAAAGCATTTCTTAGGCTGTTGTTATATATTGAAATTTTGCTCGGCGAACACCATGCAATTGTTGTTGCCCGAACACGAAAAAATAGCTTTTACTCACTCTCACACCGAACACGATATGCTGGGTGAAATGTACACCGAGCACGCCGAGTATTCAGGTTGTCAATGAGTTATTCTACAGAAAAAGAACAAAAATTTATGTAAAATAGAAGGAAAACATGCAAACCTGTATATCCTTATTTTCATATGCAGAAAACCGAAGTTGGGAATTTTTTTAGTTTTTAAAAGTGAATATTAAATATATTATCCATAAAACTATTGAAGAAAAATCATATTATTTGCATAATTTTTCAATTATATTATTAATTGCACTCTCCATATTGATAAAATCGTTTAAAGTTTTTTGGTATACCATTTAGTGTTGCCGTTGCAACCAATACAGTATTACAAAAAAAACTGAATTTCGACAAAGAGCAACTCTGTAACGAACACCAATGTAACCACTACACCCAGCACGAGAGTAAAATATGATGTGTTCGTCGAACAGCGAACATCAGTATAACCAGCAGCTTAGAAAATTTGTATTCTTGGCAATTCGCCACGATGTGGTCACGCTTAGTCCGTGGTTATGTTCAACTTTTAGTTGGCGAACACCATGCAATTGTTGTTGCACGGAACGCGAAGAGAGAGCTTTTATTCACTCTCACAGCGAACACGAAATGCTCGGTGAAATGAACACCGAGTATTCAGGATGCAATGAGCTACTTATATTCCAAAAAAGGCTGCGAATATTTTAAGTGTTTAAATGTTAATATAATTTTCTTTATAAAACTAGAACAAGGAATTATACATCGTATTAGCAGTATTTACGATGTGATGCAAATCGTATTGCATCATTGCAACTTCACTCTCCATCTTAATAAATAAAAGACTTCAAAGTTTGTTTTGTATGATATTTAGTTTTGCCATTGCGCACAAACTAGTATTATTAAAAACTGCATTACGATCAAAAGCAACTTTGTAATGAGCGCAATGAAACCATCAGACCGAGCACGAGAAAAAAAATTTAATGTGATCGTACAGCGAAAATAAACATAAACCACAACTTAAGAAAGGTTTTTTTTGTTTTCATTGTGCCGAGTTTTGAACCAGGGTACTCCGCGTAGCAGTCGAACGCACTACCCACTTCATCACGGCAACCAAATACAGGGTGTGTTTTTTAGAAGTGTGGTTTTCAAGAAGAAATAAAACGTATATAGTTTAATGTTATGGCCATGAATTTAGTTTTATTATAAAGATAAGGATGTGCCATTATGTTTTAAAAACGATTTCGGGCAAGTGGCCGCCGTGGCTGGTTCGAATAATTTCCAGCCTAAAGGCCCAATTTTCGACCAGTTTTTGCAGCAATTGGGGCCGTATGTCAGTAATAACGCGCCGAATATTCTCTTCCAAGGCGTCAATCGTCTCGGGCTTATCTGCGTAGACAAGCGACTTCACATAACCCCACGAAAAATAGTCCAGCGGTGTTAAATCGCACGATATTGGAGGCCACGCTACAGGCCCACGACGCGAGATAATGCGCTCACCAAAAGTTTCCTTCAATAAATTGATTATTTCGTTGGCTGTATGGCTGTATGGCATGTAGCGCCGTTTTGTTGGAACCAAAGGTCGTCCACATCAACATCCTCCAATTCAAGCACGAAAAAGTTATTAATCATGGTTCTATAGCGTTCCCCATTGACTTTAACATTATGACCGGCTTCATCATTGAAGAAATATGGACCAATGATTCCCTCTGCCCGTAGAGCACACCAAACAGTGACTTTTTGAGGATGTAAGGGCGTCTCAACAATGGCTTGTGGATTATCATCACTCCAAATGCGACAATTTTATTGTTGCTTATTAACGTACCCATTCAACCAAAAGTGAGCTTTATCGCTGAACAAAATTTTCTTGATGCGTCGCGCGAATTGAACCATTATTTTGGTATTAAATTTGAACGATTTGCAAATGTTGTTCAGAAGTAAGTCTATACATTATGAAATGGCAAACCAAACTGAGCATAAATCAAGTGACAGCTGTCAAAAAGACAAACTCCGAAAAAAGTATTGCCAGATTGAAAACCACACTTCTAAAAGAAACACCCTTTAGTAATTTAGGTTTGATTAAAATGCTGCCAGCGTACTTAGGCCACAGAGGGCTGTTGTAATCCAATGTAAATATGTACATTGAGTACTTTTTGGGATCTACGTAGCGAAATCTTTTAGGAAATAGAATAGTGGTACATATATAGAAAGTGTAATTGACATATTGCCCGTTAAAATAAATTTTGAAGAAATGTTAATATCAAAATTAGAAAATTGATTTTATAACGTAACAAATATTCTCAAACGACGGAACGAGGAGGACAAATCTTTTCCCCTCGCAAGGAGAAGAAATATCTTTTCTCAGTATAACTTTTATCTTTTCTCAGTATTTTATTCCAAAAGCAAGTACACTCTCAAAGTATCTATGTATACTCTTTAAGAGAAACAAAGAATAAGAATCTTAAAAATACAAGCAGAAAATAAGTAGTGCAGAGCTGCAGCTGCAGCAGCATCTGCAAAATTTGCAATACGTATTCCATTATGCCAACAGCAGCAATTTGCCAGAATTGCAAGGCCCGCGCAAAATTGACCAAATTAAATGCTTTAAAACGAAATAAACTTTTCAACAGCGAGTGAAATGTACAAAAAAAAAAGCTAATGAAAACTGGACAGACGAATAGAAAAAACGAACGGATGAATGGATATGAACGCGGATGTGTGAGCCGCACTGATAATAAAAAACCGGATGCTCGTTTGTTCATGCAATCTTCCATTTCACTTGCACCAAGTACAAAAGTATTCAAATCGTCACCAACGACAACGACGTACGTACAAGCAGACAGACAAATAGTCAGTCAAATATACGAAATGGAAAAAAAGCGCGCACATTCGATACCCACACCTCATTCATTCATTCATTCACTCACTCACCTTACCACACACCATTTTACCGTCGTCGGCATCATCAACATCACCTCCATCAGCTGATGCGAGAGCTAGGAAGACGATGTGTACCTACTACAACAACAACAACAACACGACGACAGCGACGACGACTCCAGCAGAAGAGCAACACATTGCAACAACAACAACAACAACAACAACAACGCAAACAAATTTGATTACTTTAGAAAATTTTCACTTCGACTCTGCCATCAACTACATCACACCACACACCACACAGCACACACCACCACCACCTTACCCCACCCCAACGGCATTCTCATCTTCATCGTCCCAGATACACGTTTTACCCACGTTTTGGGTTTTTGCATTTACTGTTGCTATTGCTGCTGTTACTGCCGCGCTCTGCTGGTATATGTTGCTGTTAATATTTTAGTGTGTTGTAGTCTCATGCCGAGGCCCCACTTCGTAAGCTTTTTGCTGTTTCACTCATTTTATCCAAGCGCTCTGCTTTGCACTGCTTTTTTTGTTGTACTTCGCTTCGTTTCGTTTTGTTTGTTGTCGGGTTCGTTCAATTCACTCGTTCGTTCATGAATGAGAATTCGAATTGGTTTTTTCGTCGTTGCTGATATTTCGTTAATGGATTGAGAAGTAGTATTTAGGTATGTACATATGTAGTATGTAGACGTAGTAGTTGTTGTTGTTGTTGTTGTTGTTTTTGTAATTTTGGTTGGTTTCGCCTGCTTGGCTTGCATGCTCTAGCCCTCAGTTCACCGTCTTGCCTTGTGTTGCTGTTTTTTGCCGCCATGATATTGCCTCAGCCTTACGGCAACATTCGCCGTTGTCGTCGTCGGTTCATTCGCTTTTTTTTACTTATAGTATATATTTTTTTGGGCTTCGCCTTGCCCTGCCTCATATTGTTGTTGCGCTGATTTCATAGTTAAATTCCAAGCAGACATCGATGACGACAGCGATGAATAAAAACCATAACGCCAGCAAAAACAAAAAACAACGACGACGTCTTTGTTCATTTCGTGGGTCTCACACTCAAAAACAAAAAAATATGTCTGTGTTATGTACCGACATACATACATGTATATGTATGCATGTATGTATATATGCACTTGCAAAAGCAAAGGTACTACATACTTAAATAGCTCATTTAAAACAACCATAACAATATATATGAGTTTCGCATGTAAATTTGATATGCGGTATATAAATAAACATGTACAGTGTCGGCCAATCCAATTAGAACACCTTGTTCTGAAACCAAAAACCTTAAAAAAAATATTTCTCTAGGCTAATGATAAATTTAAAAGGTATTTACTTTTATTCATTTATTCCATAAGTTAAATTTTTTCTTAAAACAAAAACCAAATGTAAAAACCAAAGTGTAAAAAAGGAAATTTAAAAGTTTCAAATTTCAAAAGGAGAAAAAATTAAAAAAAAAGATCTATAACATATTGACTCAAATTGTTCACTAATGTTAATATTTTGTGGAATATTCTTTGTTAATTACAACCGCCTTACCCCGTCTAGGCATTGATTCCACCAGAGAAGGTGCAAGTAGTCTGGGGTATGGACTACCACATACCACGCTCTTTGAATGATTTGCCACAATTCGTCTTTGTTTTCAACTCTGGTACTGCCAATCTTCTCTTTGACAATATTCCACAAGTTCTCGATTGAATTAAGGTCAGGAGATTGTGAAGACCCGTTGTCATAACGGGAATTCCATTATGGGAAAACCAATCTCGTGCAAGGATTGAGGTGTGCTTTGGGTCGTTATCCTGTTGCATTTGCCATTTCAGGGGCATTTCCCATTCACCATAAGGAAGTATCACCTCCTGAAGGATGTTTATGGAAAGAAATCTGTCCATCGTTTCTTTTATCCAATACAGAGGACCCATACCAAGAGAAGCATACCATACCTAGAGAAGCATCCCCATACCATGATGCTTCCACCTCCTTGATTCTTCCTAGTCTCCCTAGTATATTTTGGGCTCAATTCTGCATTTTTCAGGCGTCTAACCCAACGTTTGCCATCACTGCCAACAAGATTCACCTTACTTTCGTCTGTCCATAATACGTTAGGCCATATTTTTGCATTAACTGAACCATCCCACTCAATGTACGCTTCAGCGAACTCTATGGGACACTGTCGATGTCTTTATGTCAACATTGGTACTTTTCGTGCTGTTCTCCCATACATTTTTTTTCCACCAAACGTCTCCTTACTGATCGAGCACAAATTTGAACCGCTGTCTCCTCTCTAATTGCGGCAGCTGCTTTAAATGGATCGCGTGCCTCCAAAATTTATATGCGATTGTCATCTGCACTTGTAGTTTTGCGGGGCCTACCTCTCTTGCAATGAGATTTTTGAGGTAATAAAGATTGGTAGACAAATGTCAAGGATCTGCTAATAGTTTTAGCTATTTGGCGGATTCTTTGCCCCGCATTTCGCAGTTTTTTCACCAAATCACGCTCCTCCTTGCTGCAGTGCTTTGCTCGACCCATTTTGCTGTGACATTACGGAATAGTTTACATTTAATTTGTTGAATTACCCTCAATGCTTCCATTTAAATGCTTACCAGTACAAATTATAAACAAATTTAAGTTTTGTTTTTAAAAAATATAAATTTTTTCTTCAGCTGTTCTTATTGGATTGTCCTGTCCGCCTTCGAATGCTTCGCTTCAACTTTTTTGTTTGGGAATTCCCAAAAAATATTTATATGTAGTGTTGCCACCTAGAAATTTATAAAGTATATAATAAACCATTTTCTTCTCTATAAAAATTGTTGCCCAAAAGCAGTCCGATAAGAAAAAAATCAATGGAAGTTTTATAGTGCAAGGTGTTCTTATTAGATTGTCCGACACTGTATGTACATTAATGCATACGTACTAGGGTGATAGACTCGGTTTTTTCAAATCGGTTTTCACTGGTTTTTCTGCTATACATCGTACGGTTTTTTTCAATGTTAAATTTTTCTAATATTGAATAAACCGGTTTTTTTACCCCCGAAACTCGGATTTTTAACTGAATTTTTATATATGTATTTGATTTTAAAAGTACAGTAATTAAATGGTACTTACATACATACATACATACGCATGCATATTTAGTTTAAGTAACGTCAAGCTTTTTCCCCTATTTCGGCTAATATGGCAACCAATATATATAATATATTTTTACAATTTTCACTGATTGGCAACACTTAACGGAGAAAAAGTGCTGTGCAGAGTAGTAATGTGAAAAAGAAATTTACTTCTCTCAATTAAAATTAGAAAATAAAGTTGTGTAAATTAAACATAATCGAAAAATATAAACTTTGTGAAACTCATTTATTAAAAATATTTTTATAAAACTGGTCGCTGTGGCGTAGTGCGTTGGACTGCTACGCAGAGTGTCCGGGGTTCGAATCTCGGCACAGGCAAAATCAAAAAGTAGAAAAAATAATTAATCTACACGGCACCACCTCTTGGCAGGCAATGGCAAACCTACAAGAGTAAAAATTGCTATGAAAAAGCTTTTCACTTCGCCGTTCTGATTCGGCATTAAACTGTAGGTCCCTTTCATTCATGTACAAATAAAACACGCACAACATGAGTGGATGCGAAAAGCTCGGCCTAGGCGGCCCTCCATGGGCTGTTGTGCCATTAAAAGTAAAAGTAAGACCTTATTAACAAAAGTAACTAGGTTCTTATCAGGTGTTTTTTAAAAGGAAGAGAATTTAAATTGAAATAAATCACTTACGAACAATTTTAATATCCATGAAATTTGCTTATTTTTTAAGATAATAATTAATTAATGTTTCAATATGATTTCGGGAATTTGGCCGCCACGGCTGGCGCGTACATGGCATAATCTGGAGGACCAATCTTTGTGCTAACTAGTTGAATCTTGTAAGCATGTAAACCAAGATCTTTGAGCAAAATTTTCCATAAAGCAAAATTTTCCATTGTTGAGGACGATGATAATCCACAAGCCATTCTCGAAACGACATTACATCCAGAAGCTTTATGGGCCCGTGGAATAATTGGTCCCTATGCGCTTAAAAGTGATTATGCTCAGAATTTTACAGTCAAGGGTGAGCGGTATAGAGACATGATTACTAACTTTTTCGTGCCACAATTGGAAGGCATTAATGTTGCAATATGATTTCAGGCATTTAGCCACCACGACTGGTATAATCTGGATCAGGATGGTCCCATACATTTACTGAAAGATACATTTGACGAACGATTAATTTCACGAAATGGACCTGTTAACTGGCCACCTCGTTCGTGCAATTTGACGCCATTATATTATTTTCTTTGGGGATATGTAAAGTCTAGCATGTCTACGCCGATAAACCAGAAACAATTGAGAACTAGGAAGCCAAACATTCGACGCGTTATTGCCGAAATACAGACTGATCTACTGCGAAGTGTGTGTGAAAATTGGACCTCCAAATTACTCCATGCACTCACCAGCACCCGAAATCATTAATGTCACAAAATTATCTTTAAAAAAAAGCCAATTTCATGGATATCAAAAACATTTGTCTGTGTTTTATTTCAATTTAAAGTTCTCCGCCTCTGAGAAAACTTCCGATACATATCTTATATCAGTATGTCATAAGTTTTAAGCTAATAGAATGAAATAAACAATAGTTTTTTTCGGATTAGGATATTTCCATGACCATGTATGTAAAATGACTAATAAACTTTACTGTTGTTGCAGATGTTGCTGACGTCATCATGTATAGATAAATTTTAACAAAATTAAGTCAAAAGACAGAATATTGCGATTGTTTAGTTACGCACATTTATGGATATGTAGAGCTACTATACTTACATATATACTCATATACAATACATACATACATACATACGTAAGACCATGTATGTATGTATGTATGTATGTATGTATGTATTGTAATGTAAGTGTATAATGGATTTAGTTAAATGCATTATTCGTGTATCTATCTATGCATCTGCAGGTAACCTTTTCATACAAGTTAACGATTGAATACATCAGCGATATTGGTATTGTTGTTGTACACACATAATTATTATGTAGATATGTATAGGGTGTTACTCGATGATCAATGCAAAAAAAAAAAGGTAAAAGTGAAGGTTGAAATGTTTGCAGAGAAAAGCGTATGAGTTTGATCCAATTTTCAACCCTTTACGATCTATAGAGGGCTTATATTGTTTCTGCATATTTAAGTAAATAAAGAAAAAAGACAGGTATTTTTCATCCCCATATATGTAAATATCTAGTTTATATTTGTTTGAAATGCACGAATGAGATAAGTAAAAGTTCTACCAGGCCAAAATGTAACAGACGAAAAAAAGCAGAACTGGGTAAAAAACTTGAAATGTTACAAAATTTTGCAAATTTTGATGATAAGCTACATCTGCTTAAAAGTAGAGCAACATTTGGATGTGAACCAACCAAATTACAAAGAATGAACAGAATCGTGGTCGCTGTGGCGTAGTAGTAGTGCGTTGGACTGCTACACGCTACGCAGAGTATACGGGGTTCAAATCTCGGCACAGGCAAAATCAATCAAAAAGTAGAAAAAAATCATTTTTTTACACGGCACCACCTCTTGGCAGGCAATGGCAAACCTGCAACAGTAAAAATTGCTATGAAAAACTGGTCGCTGTGGCGTAGTGCGTTGGACTGCTACGCAGAGTGTCCGGGGTTCAAATCTCGCCACAGGCAAAATCAATAAGTAAAAAAAATAATTTTTCTACACGGCACCACCTCTTGGCAGGCAATGGCAAGCCTGCAACAGTAAAAATTTCCTATGAAAAGCTTTACACTTCGTTCGGATTCGGTATTAAACTGTCCATTCATGCACAAATATATCACGCACAACATGAGTGGATGCGAAAAGCTCAGCCTAGGCCCTCCATGGGCTGTTGTGCCATTAAAAGTAAAGTAAGAACAGAATCGTAGGATCTTGGAATGAAAAAGAAACCGGCTATCAACTACAGCGTAAAATCTTCGTATAAAATTTTTAAAATTTAAAAATAATAATTCGAGGAAAGTTCAAAATAGTTTCGATAAAACTAGCATTACTAGCATCCCTGCCACAGGATTTGGAATAGATTGTGTAAATCTATAATATTTTATACGAGTGGTTGTCTTGACCTTCCATGCCTTCTTTCTCATTGACCATCGCGACAGAATCACCCAGTATCTATGTACCTAAATATATGTAAGAAATTCATAGAATTACGTTATTTAACAAATGTAATTTTCGTATTTATCGTGTTGTCTCTTTCCAACATTCATGCAGAAGCTTAAGTATGTACACCCCTGCTCAAAATAATAGGTACGCAGCACATTTTGAACTTTAACATAACAAATAATGGTTTTAATCAATATTTTAAATAAAAAGAAAAAAAAAATGCACATTAATTCAGTGGATATAAATAAATTAAGTAAAATAAACTTCATTACTAGATAAAGTATAACAAAAAATCTGAGCTCAATAAACATTTATACTTCTCAAAAAAATAGTTACACTTGTAGTATTACAAAAAAACAGAAAGAATAATTAAAAGTGTTAATAAAAAATTATTGGATATTTTGAATCATTTAACTAATATCCTGTGTATCCACCACCATTTTGAATTACCTTCGCTATTTTCCTTGGCATCAAGTCCCGACAGGTGTTTATGGGTGTCTCATACCATATTTTCTGAACATACTCCCATAATTGTTCTTTATTAGAGAAAACTTGTTTTGCCAATTTTTTTTAAGTTCCCCCACAAGTTTTCTATTGGATTTAGATCCGGGGATTGACTTGGTCACTCTAAAACATTGACATTATGGTCTTCAAAGCATTATTTTTTAATAACTTGGCGCTATGCTTTGGTTCGTTATACTGCTGATAGACCCAACGTAAAGGCATGCCTTTTTTCCGCATGGGGTAGCATTGCATAGCATTTTTTACAATGCCCTTGTATTCGGCTGCTGTAATATGGTTAGTAGTTTGGTTTATAGAACCGAGTCCATACCAAGAAAAGCATCCCTAAACCATAATATTTCCACATGCTACTGCTACCTACTGTTTTTTTTTTTGAAATCCTTTACCTTTTGGACGGCGTACATTCCTTTCTGAATCGTTTCCGAACAGATTAATTTTCGTTTCATCGCTTCATAAAATGTTTCTCCACTTTTTCTCACCCTCAGACCCCACTCAGATTTTGTGTATCCTTGCAAAATTTAACCTCATGCTCCAATTGTTTTTTCGCATCAAAGGAACTTTTCTGGTTTAATGTCCTGGCAGGTTAACTCACCACGTTTAACCACGTTTCCAATTTTGGCTGCTATTACCTTTGAAGACTTAAATGGGTATGGGTCGTTTGTACAGATAGTCACAATGTGACGATCGAGATTTGCGTTAGTTTTTTTTAGCCTACCTCGAGACTCGTTTTGGGGTTTTCGCTTTAACGCATTTCTAACAAAATTATGGGTTCTCCCCATCAGGTTCGAAACAAACCGGGCTTCTTCATCAGTACAGTGTGATTTGCGATCCATCTAAATTATAAATTATTTAATTAAATTTCACTATTTTTAAGTTAATTAAAGCAAAATTTACAGCTGTTAAATTAAAAACTAAAAAAAACATTCTTTAAAAAAAATTTTGTGAACTTGTAGGTCGGTGTAACTATTATATAGAGCAAGCAGATTTTGACTTCCATTCATGTACAAATATAACACGCACAACATGAGTGAATGCGAAAAGCTCGGCCTAGGCCCTCCGTGGGCTGTTGTGCTATTAAAAGTAAAGTAAGTATTTTGACTTATTTCACACAAAGCAACAATTCACAATAATTCGGGAAATCACAACTTTTCACTTTGCCAGCAGCTATAGCATTGCCATATTGCGTTAATAAAAAAAACACTTCAATTTACCTTTAATTGCGCGATAATGTTTGCAAAAACCAATTCGAACAAAAAGCCTTTCAGTGTAACTATTAATTTGAGCAGGGGTGTATATACATTGTAGCTGTGTTAGCGTATCTGTGAATCTGATTGTGTGTGTGTGCGTGTGCGTGTGGTTGTGTGAGTGTATGTAAACGTGTACATAGACAGCTGGCACTTTTGATGCTTTTATCTTGTTGTTGCTATTGCTTGCTTTCCATAGATATTTTGACCTTTTTCACTACTGTCGCTCAGGGCTGCCATATTGCCACAAAACGTACTCGTAGATTGCCATTTCACTTTGAATAGACTTACTCCTGAACAACGTTTGCAAATCGTGCCAATTTATTACCAAAATTTTGGTTAAAATCGCGTGACGCATCCAGAAAATTTTGTTCAGCGATGAAGCTCACTTTTGGTTGAATGGGTACTTACGTTAATAAGCAAAATTGTCGCATTTGGATTGATCATAATCCACAAGCTATTATTGAGACGCCATTCCATCCTCAAAAAGTAACTGCTTGGTGTGCTCTATGGGCAGAGGGAATCATTGGTCCATATTTCTTCAAAAATGAAGCCGGTCATAATGTTACAGTCAATGGGGAACGCTATAGAGCCATGATTAATGACTTTTTCGTGCCTGAATTTGGTGGATGTTGATGTGGACGACCTTTGGTTCCAACAAGACGGCGCTACATGCCATACAGTCATACAGCCAACGAAACAATCAATTTATTGAAGGAAACTTTTGGTGAGCGCATTATCTCGCGTCGTGGGCCTGTTGCGTGGTCTCCAAGATCGTGCGATTTAACACCGCTGGACTATTTTTTGTGGGGTTATGTGAAGTCGCTTGTCTACGCAGATAAGCCCGAGCCGATTGAAGTCTTGGACGAGAATATTACTGACATGCTTACCAATTGCTGCAAAAACTGGTCGAAAATTGGACCTCTCGGCTGGAACTATTCGAACCAGCCGCGCCGGCCACTTGCCGAAATCGTTCTTAAAACATAATGGCAAATCCTTATCTTTATAATAAAGCTAAATTCTTGGCCATGACACTAAATTATATGCGTTTTGTTTCTTCTTAAAAACCACACTTCTAGAAAAAACACCCTGTATATCGAACTCTTTTTTTTTGTTGTTTCATTTTTTCTATATTTGAACTATGTAGGCTCATTGCGTTAAGTGACTGTTTGAAGTTGTTTTTATTTTTTACTACTTTTATTGGCATTTTAATTTTTATTATAAAACATTTTTTATCCCCAAATTATCGCACAACTAAGAATTATCGCACTGTCATGAATACACGCAACAGAAGTAAAACTTCATGGCTGCAGTTGAGAAAATAATTCAATTTTTTATTTTGAATTCTTCACTCGCCTGTTTTATTTTTAGCAACAAACTATATACACAAAGTTTCTCTTTAAAAATGCGTACCTACAACAACGTTGCTTGAGAAAATAAAGAGAATGAGAGAAATTAGTTTATTGTTTTCATTGGCATAGAGAGCCAAAGAAAATGAAACAATTCGTTACAGAAAACGTTGCCGATCCAGTTTTCAATAAGAAGTTTCAATTCAGAAAATATTTTTGCTAATGGGCAGATGCATATACAAATTTAATTCATTGAAAATAATAAGTTTTTGTACTAAAACCGCATATTACTTGCCATAAAATAAATTTTTATATGCCTGTGGATGCAAGCAATTATTTCACGTTTCCTAACAATTATTTTTTTTTTACTTTTGAGTTATGCCAACTTTTATAGTTAAGGCCAATTCTAGTATGTACTTACGTACCTAACTAAGAAAAGTTGGCAGCCCTGCTGTCGCTCGTTCTTCGTTCACTTCTTCTTATTGCTGTTGTTGTTGTTGTTGTTTTTACTATATACCTTAGATATCTTGCACAGCTGCCAACGCAGATCGTTGCAGAATGTAAACAATTCGTTGTATCTTTCGAATACACACATACATATATACATTCCATATACATACATGCATACCATATGTACAGTGTCGGACAATCAAATATGAACACCTTGTCCTGAAACCAAAAACCTTAAAAAAATATTTCTCTAGGCTTATGATAAATTTAAAAGAGGTATTTACTTTTATTCATTTATTCCATAAGTTAAATCTTTTCCTAAAACAAAAACCAAATCAATTCTGTGTAAAAAAAGAAATTTAAAAGTTGTACATAAAATCACATTTCAAAAGGAGAAACAAAATAAGAACACTTCAATTTAAAAAAAAATTATAAAATATTGACTCAAATTGTTTACTAATGCTAATATTTTGTGGAATAGCCTTTGTTAATTAAAACCGCCTTACACCTTCTAGGCATTGATTCCACCAGAGAAGGCGCAAGTAGCCTGGGGTATGGACTACCACATACCACGCTCTTTGAATGCTTTGCCACAATTCGTCTTTGTTTTTAGCTCTGGTACTGCCAATCTTCTCTTTGACAATATTCCACAAGTTCTCGATTGGATTAAGGTCAGGAGATTGTGAAGACCAGGTCATAACGGGAATTCCACTATGGTAAAACCAATTTCGCGCATGGATTGAGGTGTGCTCTGTGTCGTTATCCTGTTGCATTTGCTATTTCAGCGGCATTTCCCATTCAGCATAAGGAAGCATCACCTCCTGAAGGATGTTTACGTAAAGAAATCTGTCCATCGTTTCTTTTATCCAATACAGAGGGCCCACACCATACCAAAAGAAGCATCCCCATACCATGATGCTTCCACCTCCATGCTTAAACGTCTTCCTAGTATATTTTGGGCTTAATTCTGCATTTTTCGGGCGTCTAACCCAACGTTTGCCATCACTTCCAACAAGATTCACCTTGGTTTCGTCTGTACATAATACGTTAGGCCATTTTTTTGCATTAATTGAACCATCCCACTCAATGTGTGCTTCAGCGAACTCTATGCGATACTTTCGATATCTTTGTGTCAACATTGGTACTTTTCGTGCTGTTCTCCCATACAGTTTTTTTTTCATCTCCTTACTGATCGAGCACAAATTTGAACCCCTGTCTCCTCTCTAATTGCGACAGCTGCTTTAAATGGACCGCGTGCCGCCAAAATTTTCATGGGATTGTCATCTGCACTTGTAGTTTTGCGGGGCCTACCTCTCTTGCATGGAAATTTTTGAGGTAATAAAGATTGGTAGACAAATGTCGAGGATCTGCTAATAGGTTTAGCTATTTGGCGGATGCTTTGCCCCTCATTCCCAGTTTTTTCACCAAATCACGCTCCTCCTTGCTACAGTGCTTTGCTCGACCCATTTTGCTGTGACATTACGGAATACTTACTTACTTTAATGGCACAACAGCCCACGGAGGGCCTAGGCCGAGCTTTTCGCATCCACTCATGTTGTGCGTGTTATATTTGTCCATGAAGCGAAGGGACCTACAGTTTAATGCCGAATCCGAACGGCGAAGTTAAAAGCTTTTCATAGCAATTTTTACTCTTTTAGGTTTGCCATTGCCTGTCAAGAGGTGGTGCCGTGTAGAAAAATTATTTTTTCTACTTTTTGATTTTGCCTGTGCCGAGATTCGAACCCCGGACACTCTGCGCAGCAGTCCAACGCTCTACCACTACACCACAGCGACCACATTACGGAATAGTTTACATTTAATTTGTTGAATTACCCTCAATGCTTCTATTTAAATGCTTACCAGTACAAATTATAAACAAATTTAAGTTTTCTTAAATTCTTTTTAAAATATAAATTTTTTCGTGTGCTGTTCTTATTGGATTGTCCTGTCCGCCTTCGAATGCTTCGCTTCAACATTTTTGTTTAAGAATCCCCAAAAAAAAATTTAAATATAGTGTTGCCACCTAGAAATTTATAAAGTATATACCATACCATTTTCTTCTCTATAAAAATTGTTAGCCATAAGCAGTCCGATAAAAAAAAAATCAATGGAAGTTTTATATAAGCAAAGTGTTCTTATTTGATTGCCAACACTGTATATGCACATATGAACGATTTTCCTATATAAATATTTATGTATATGTATTCAAGTACATACACGATTCTTTATATACTACGCTAATAGATTTAGTGTACACTATGTGCATGCATACACGAATGTTGAAAACAAACTACATATATACATATGTATATAATTTTTCATATACATAATTTATAGGTACACATTTCTTTCATAAATGATATACGATATCTGTATTATTAACTGGAAACTGCTGGGGGTGAAGTAAGATTTGAAGATATATGCTCTGTTCCATGAATTTACACTGTTTGGAAGACACAGTACAGTTTTTACAAAACCAAAAAAAGAAGAAAACTTCAGTGAACTAACGATAAGCATTAAGGTTGAAATTTTTGCGATTAACATTTGCCATCCAATTGTTAAAGGAAAATACTCTGAAACAATTCTCTTCTTCCATGAAAGTCGCTAGAGATTGCACAATAAAATATCAGAGCAATCGTAAAGGCACTGGACTTTAAACTGGTTTGAACTAACTGTTTATAAATTAAATTATTATTAATTAGTATTAAAAAAAAAACTCGTAGGTACCAGCTAAAAGTTTGATTTTTTTTCTTTTCATTTATGGCAATCTTGAAAAAACTACTTTCATATTTCTTATTTTTGTTTTGTTTTTTTTTTCTACTTAAATTTTAAATACCTTCACCTTTTGACAGCCTTCAAGTTTTGTAATGGAAGTGATATTAAACAATTTAAAAGATTTAAAAAAAATAATTTAATAATAATCACAGGTTCTTTGTTTTATTTTTGTTTTGTTTTGATCTTTTTTCATACACTGTTGAACAAAATAAAATGCCAAAACTTTATGCGGAAATAATAAATTTGTAAATGTAATTTAATATCTTATTTGACGGTTTGATCAAACACGACAAGCTTTTCCGTTTATCCACCACCTAATCTAAAATTCTTCTTCTTTAATGACACAACAGCCCATGGAGGGCCTAGGCCGAGCTTTTCGCATCCATTCATGTTGTGTGGGTTATATTTGGGCATGAATAGAAGTGACCTATAATTTTATACCGAATTGAAAAATTTTTCTTACTTTCTTTTCTTACTTTTCTCTTACTCTTCAATTTGCCAAATATTTTTGACAAATATGATTAAGTATTTGATGGCGAATTGTTTGCAAGGCTTGATAAAGAGTTTGACGATTTTAAAAATATTTAAATTTTTTGTCAATTCCAAATCGCATGAAATGTAATTTAATATCTTATTTGACGGTCTGATCACAACACGACAAGCTTCTCCGTTTATCCACCATCTAATCTAAACTTCTTCTTCTGTTTCTTTAATGACACAACAGCCCATGGAGGGCCTAGGCCGAGCTTTTCGCATCCATTCATGTTGTGTGGGTTATATTTGGACATGAATAGAAGTGACCTATAAATTTATACAGAATTGAAAAACTTTTCTTCTTACTCTTATTTTCTTACTTACTTTCTTACTTTCTTACTTTCTTACTTTCTTACTTTCTTACTTTCTTACTTTCTTACTTTCTTACTTTCTTACTTTCTTACTTTCTTACTTTCTTACTTTCTTACTTTCTTACTTTCTTACTTTCTTACTTTCTTACTTTCTTACTTTCTTACTTTCTTACTTTCTTACTTTCTTACTTTCTTACTTTCTTACTTTCTTACTTTCTTACTTTCTTACTTTCTTACTTTCTTACTTTCTTACTTTCTTACTTTCTTACTTTCTTACTTTCTTACTTTCTTCTTACTTTCTTCTTACTTTCTTCTTACTTTCTTACTTTCTTACTTTCTTACTTTCTTACTTTCTTACTTTCTTACTTTCTTACTTTCTTACTTTCTTACTTTCTTACTTTCTTACTTTCTTACTTTCTTACTTTCTTACTTTCTTACTTTCTTACTTTCTTACTTTCTTACTTTCTTACTTTCTTACTTTCTTACTTTCTTACTTTCTTACTTTCTTACTTTCTTACTTTCTTACTTTCTTACTTTCTTACTTTCTTACTTTCTTACTTTCTTACTTTCTTACTTTCTTACTTTCTTACTTTCTTACTTTCTTACTTTCTTACTTTCTTACTTTCTTACTTTCTTACTTTCTTACTTTCTTACTTTCTTACTTTCTTACTTTCTTACTTTCTTACTTTCTTACTTTCTTACTTTCTTACTTTCTTACTTTCTTACTTTCTTACTTTCTTACTTTCTTACTTTCTTACTTTCTTACTTTCTTACTTTCTTACTTTCTTACTTTCTTACTTTCTTACTTTCTTACTTTCTTCTTACTTTCTTCTTACTTTCTTCTTACTTTCTTCTTACTTTCTTCTTACTTTCTTCTTACTTTCTTCTTACTTTCTTCTTACTTTCTTCTTACTTTCTTCTTACTTTCTTCTTACTTTCTTCTTACTTTCTTCTTACTTTCTTCTTACTTTCTTCTTACTTTCTTCTTACTTTCTTCTTACTTTCTTCTTACTTTCTTCTTACTTTCTTCTTACTTTCTTCTTACTTTCTTCTTACTTTCTTCTTACTTTCTTCTTACTTTCTTCTTACTTTCTTCTTACTTTCTTCTTACTTTCTTCTTACTTTCTTCTTACTTTCTTCTTACTTTCTTCTTACTTTCTTCTTACTTTCTTCTTACTTTCTTCTTACTTTCTTCTTACTTTCTTCTTACTTTCTTCTTACTTTCTTCTTACTTTCTTCTTACTTTCTTCTTACTTTCTTCTTACTTTCTTCTTACTTTCTTCTTACTTTCTTCTTACTTTCTTCTTACTTTCTTCTTACTTTCTTCTTACTTTCTTCTTACTTTCTTCTTACTTTCTTCTTACTTTCTTCTTACTTTCTTCTTACTTTCTTCTTACTTTCTTCTTACTTTCTTCTTACTTTCTTACTTTCTTACTTTCTTACTTTCTTACTTTCTTACTTTCTTACTTTCTTACTTTCTTACTTTCTTACTTTCTTACTTTCTTACTTTCTTACTTTCTTACTTTCTTACTTTCTTACTTTCTTACTTTCTTACTTTCTTACTTTCTTACTTTCTTACTTTCTTACTTTCTTACTTTCTTACTTTCTTACTTTCTTACTTTCTTACTTTCTTACTTACTTACTTTCTTACTTACTTTCTTACTTACTTTCTTACTTTCTTACTTTCTTATTTTCTTACTTACTTTCTTACTTACTTTCTTACTTACTTTCTTACTTACTTTCCTCTTACTTTTCTTTTACTCTACATGTAGAACAATTTTTTTTTCTTCCTTTTTTGATTTTTGCCTATGTCTATTTTTGAACCCGGGCCCTCTGCGTGCAGTCCAGCACACCACCAATGGCGATCACTATCTAAACTCCTCTATATATTCATATTATTTGTTTCGTTTTCGAACAAAATAAATGTAAAATTTGTATGTTCCTGCCAAGAAGGTTCGCAGAGAACTCACATCCAGTTGCCAGCTGATATTGAAAAGGTTTATTGTGAATGACAACACAATGAAGAATGGCGTTAAAAACTTGATCGTTTTATTCGCACATGCTAAATGAGTTGTCACATGAAACACAGATAATGAGTGAATTTGATTGATGATTGATAATGTCGAATTTTGCTGTATTAAGGTGTCAAGGATATTCTATTTTAAGGCTGTATCGATGACATGAGGAATGAAAATTCTGCAAAAAATATATAATTGTGGGAACTAAAAAATGACAGACAACTTCCGTCAAAATCAGTATGGAAAATAAAGGAACCCTTATGTTCAGTTGTGGACGCTGTGGCGTAGTGGTAATGCGTTGGACTTCTACGCAGAGTGTCCGAGGTTCGAATCTCGGCCCACGCAAAGTCAAAAAAAAAAAATTAGAAAAAATAATTTTCCTACACTGCACCACCTCTTGGCAGGCAATGGCAAACCTACAAGAGTAAAAATTGCTATGAAAAGCTTTTCACTTCTCCGTTCGGATTCGGCATTAAACTGTAGGTCCCTTCCATTCATATGCAAATTTAACACGCACAAAATGAGTGGATGCGAAAAGCTCGGCCTAGGCCGAATAAAACGATCAAGTTGTGCCATTAAAAGTAAAGTAAGTAAGTATGTTCAGATGTTTCTTCACGAACAGTGTAAAAATATGAAAATGAAACCTTAGACCTAATAATATAACGAAATAAGTTGAATTTGCAAAAAAAAAAATAATAAATAAAATCAGGTATGCAGGATTTGAATTTTTTTTAGAAACCCAGAACAGGCTGAGCAATTATGGATTGGACCTTCGAAAAGACTGACGTCCAAGAACACTTCGTACACAGTTACACTAGGAAGAGGCTCTCTAAAGGGTGTAGGAATATTTACCCTCAACCTGTGTAAAATGTCGGGGGAACATTATGTCATGAAAAAAATTTTTAGTCTATAAAAGAATAGCTGAAGTTAAGTAAAACAAAGAAGCACATTTCAATATTAAGGGTAGATTGCGGAGTCTACTCTGTAATGTCTATCCGTCTGTCCGTGGACACAACACAGTAAAAGTTAATCAATCTTAATCAAACTTGATGTAGACCTTCCTTGTAGAAAGAGGCTACGTTCTGAAATGGTCGGTAAAAATCTGATATTTTTACATTGACGGAAAGCCTAAGGCAAATTAAAAAAATTTCAATCTACTTTATTAAAATAGCTCCTAGACTATCTGTTGTAAAAATTAACAACCTCGAACTACAGCCAAGTCTACTTTCCATACAAGTTAAATCTTCAAGGAACACACAAAATTGGTTGAGTTAGGCTGATAAAAAAATATTTCAAGTAAAAACCATAAAAATCAGATAATAAACACGCCTACCTACCGTTAAATACAAATACTCGTAGGTATTTTATTTCAGAGGGTGTATAGGGTATATACAGGGTGAGGCAGGTATTTGAGGACATTCACATAGATATGTTTTTACGTTTTTATCTTTTTTCTTTTCAGATCATAAATGAAGGACTCAGGAAATGAAAAGGAAATGAAAAGCTGTTTACAGAGATCTTGAAATCTCCCAATTTTTTCATGTTGCCCCATCGTTTGTTCGTTGAGAGTTGGAAGCATCTGATGATAATGTGGAAAGAGCATCTAAGTGCAACATGAGATTTAAGACAGTCTTAGAATAACACAGTTTGTGCAGCAATCCAGGGCATTATTGACAAAGACCCTGAAGGGCCATATCGAGAGAACTTCACGTTTCTAAACGAATAATCAGTCGCATTGTCCACGAAGGCATCCGGTACAAATCACGTACCGTGATCGTAATACCCAGAGGACGGTTTATGTCGGACACAAACTCCAGGCACAACGACTTTTAAACAAATATGTTAAAATCCCGGATATGCTCTTGTTTTATTCTGACGAAACAAATTTTGATCAGGACCAAAAAATAAACCAATTAAATGATAGGTGCCTATGTTCGGATCCTTTTGCAGACAAAGATTCCGGCAACTGTCAAGGTTTTCTGGGAGCGGTCAGCAATGAAGAATAATATCACCACACTTCTTTCCTCAAGTACTTCGGATGATTGCTGTTGCCTACATTGAGGTTTTGGTAACAGCTGTGAAACCCCTGATAGATATCGGGCACACACGCATGTAATTTTTAGATATCGTGAGTTGTGAGAGACCATATGTATTCCAACAGAACTCTGCTCCTTCTCACAAAGCCGTGACGACGCAAGCTTGGATATGTGAGAATCTGCACGATAACATAACTCCAAACATGTAGCCATCTAGCTGCCCGGATCTTAATACTTTGGATAGCTACGTATGGGGCGTTGTTGATCGCGAGACCAATAAACATTCACATAACACAATTGATTCAATAAGAACAACCATTACCTCAGCAATGACGGATATCGTCATTGCTGAGGATCGGGCATTCAAACGTTTCCGGGGGGGAATAGAAGCTGTTATTGCAAGATTTCTAAAGAGTATACAAATTTTAGTTTTAACCTCAATATACCTGCTGCACCCAGTATTCGCCAAGCATACGAGGTGTGATGAAAAAATAACCGTTATTTTCAAATTTCGTGAGTTACGTATGTTTGATTTTCGCATTTTTTTCTGTTTTTTCTGTTATGTTGGTACACATGTCTGTTATATAAGTATGTTGGCAATACCAACCATTTTGGATTGTCAGTTTGTTTTTGACAGATAAAAAGGTTAGTCGTGTTTTGGTGTGCTCTTCGATTTTTTACTATTCGAAAAAATGGATCAAAGAAATTGTATTCAGTTTTGTGTAAAAAATGAATTTAAATGCGCAAGGACATTTGAAATGTTGACTGTGGCCTTTGGCGAGTCTACTATGAGCAGAACACAAGTTCAATTGTGGTATAACCGGTTTAAGGAAGGCCGAGAAGATGTCAATGACGATGCTCGTCCTGGTCGCCCGAGCACGTCAACAACCGATGAAAACATTGACGCAGTGAAGAAAATGATTTTGGATAATCGTCGAATCACTATCAGAGAGGTTGCTGATGATGTTGGCATATCGTTCACCGGACTTGGCCCCCGCTGACTTTTTCCTCTTCCCAAAACTGAAGACACCGATGAAAGGAAAGCGTTTTGCTACGATTGAGGAGATAAAAGAAAAATCGAAACAGGAGCTGTTGGCGATACCAAAAAGCGCGTTTCAGAAGTGTTTCGAGGATTGGGAAAAACGCTGGCATAAGTGTATTATATCTGAGGGGGATTACTGTGAAGGGGACAAGATAGTTGTTCATGAATAAATAAATACTTTTTGAAAATAACGGTTATTTTTTGATCATACCTCGTATTAGATTAAAAAGTTGTATTTAAGAGATTTAAAAAGAAACCCCCACAAACTTATAATGAATGTAAAGTTAAGGAATGCTTGGGAGTGAATAACACTCGATTTGTTGACTTATTTCTTGCTCTCATTATTATTTAAATTCTCTCGATTTGTCTTGTCATTGCTTTTAAAAAACTCCACCTCTTCTTACACATGAATTCCTTTTACATAAAACTTAAAACTAGTCAGGCTACTGAAAAAAAAAAGCATGCATAGCAACTGACAAAATAAACAAAGAATAAAACTTGACTGGTAATTTATTTCGGGAGTAGCGTAAAAATCTAAATAAAAAAAATTTCTAAAATTAGCTAAGCACAATCACAGACACACCAACACTTACTTATATCTCATACATGTATGTATGTATGTATGTATACACAAGTACCTACACCAATATATACAAAGGAAAAAATGATTTATTTTCACATTATAATTTATACACTTTATATTCTTAAATACAAAAAGTAAATTAAACAACACACACATAAACATAAATATACACACACACACACACACACACACACACACATGTAATGCATATATAGGTATATAATATACATATGTATTTTGAAACAAATACACTCACATCTCTCGGATAGACGTGAGTGAGATTATGTGTTTTATAATTCCATTCTTCTTCTTGTTTTCCTCATTTTTGGGTTGCTTCTTGCTAAGATTGTTTCATGCTTGGTATTCAATGACGCCGGTCATTTAAGGTCATGTGATTTTTTTTATATACATACATACTATGTACATATGTACTATGGATATACATATGTATGTCTACATAGCTTTAAATACATTCCTACTATAAAAATGTATATAGTATATTTATTTTTTTGTTTGATTTTCCATTGAAAAGTTGAGGCAAAAAATTAATTACACACATCAACGTGAAATACTTATACAATATATAAACAATATAAATATTATATATACCTATACATACATACAATAAATATTATTTATTATATAAGTACATGCATGTACATATGTACACTTCCAAATGATATACGGCGTACATATTTTGATTTGTATATGAATGAAATAATTTTTATGCGTTTTTGTTTTTTTACTTTAAGTGACTTTGAGGTCAGTGTATTTAAGCGATTTTTTTTTTTGTATTAAGCGACTTTTGTCCGTTAAGTATTAACTCAACATTAGTATTTCGTTTATAATTTTAATCAAAAATACTCGTATGACTCATTGAAATAAAACAAAGTCGGTTTCTTTGTAAGCGATTGTATAAAAGCATTGAAATAAGAAATATTGGAAAAATACTTAAGTTTTATGCGATAAATCGAAGTGGTTACAAAATTATTATCAGAACACTAAGGGCATTCAATAAAACGCGTAAAAGCCTTGTAAACCACAGCAAAATTTGACAATCCTCCCTCGGAAACAAACTGTCAAAATTTGTATTGGAAAAAGTTTACACGTACCCAGTGGCGTAGGCAGGTCGGATCACACCCGGCGCGGCCCTAAATGGTGTCGCCCTATAATACACCCTCCCCCCTCCCCCCTCTTCTATTAAAAGAATTATACTATGTGTAGGTACTTATGTACGATTATTTTTTATTTAAAAGTATGTAGATAATACAGGAATTCATAAAGATAAGTGAACTTAAATTAATACGCACTTAATTTAAGTCACAAAACAGTTAAATCCTCTACGAGTATGAGACCAATAAGGGAAATTTTTATTTACAGCATGTTCTTCTTGAAGATGTTGGAAGATATTTGTTTACATAGAACTTTTTTTTTAAATGACTATTTAATTGCTGTTGTAGGAAATTGATTTACTTACAGTAGTTTCAACAAGAAAGCAATCGGCTTAAGTCACTGTAAAAATTAAGGTATCTTAAAAAAAAAGTCCACAGCGTCTTGAAATGATTAATTATTCATTGCGCAAATATATTAAGATGGCGTCCAGTCGCCACCGTTCTTTGTAATTTCATTACAACGGAAATGCATGCTATCGACTAATTTTTCAGCATATGAACGTGTTAAACTTCGCCATATTACCCTAAGAAGCCGTTTCAAATGATTTATTGAACGTATCTTTTTTCCACGTAGTTTTAACTTCATAAGAGCCCAAACATTTTCGATCGGATTCGCATCTGGCGACTGTGAGGGTCAATCCAATGAAGTTATGCCGTTTTCCTCTTTCCAACTGCTACACAAGAGACTGCGATGTTTTGGGTCGTTGTCCTCTTGAAGAACCCAATCTCGGCTTCCTGCCTCAAACCACATATCCGTTGATGGCAGAAGTCCACGTGGTTATGAAGTTGGCATCCAAATTCCTCGTTAACATGATTAATTTGCCAAATCTTTGTTTTGTGAAGCATCCCCAAACATGAAAGCATCCTCTTTCCTGGATGTTTCACTGATCGCTAGAGCATCTTACCGTCTTTAATGGACCAAGCAAGCTTAATAGTGTTGTCATCCAAAAGGAGAATTCGTCTGTGAACACCACTTGGTGGATGACTCCAATCGTCATCCACATGTTCAGTTGCCCACTCTTTTTTACTCATTTTTTTATTTGCTTTGCAGTTGGTAAGGGTTTTACCGTTTTTTGCTCGAAATTGGATCTGAAACTCCCTCAAACGATTTCTTATTGTATTCAGAGAGACATTTATGTATTTTCGAGCCAATTTTTGTTTAGCTGTTTTCAAGGATATGGCTGGATTAGCTTCGAAAATCCTCTTAATAACCAAGTCCGTCTGTTTCGAGGTAGCTCTGCAAATGCCGCGATTTGGCAAGTCGTCCACATTTTTGTGCACCAAAAAGTGTTGGTTCCAATGCTGGACAAACGCCTTCGACTTTTTTAAGTACTTCGAAGCACTCAAGTGGGACATCTTGGAACATTTTAGATTGGAACAAAGAAAGACTGCTTCAAAACGTTTCGCGTATACGGAACTCATTTCTTAAATATGCTCTTGAGACGAAAGCGTATAATGTGACTGTTTCTACAATTACATTGCGAAATTTACAATGACATCAAGTTTTTTGAAAATCAAGGCCTACCTGATATTCAAATTATTTCATGCGAAAAAGCCGATTGCTTTCTTCTTGAAAGTACTGTATGTATGTGAGTACATACTTAAAGTACCACATTTACATTGCGATATATGAAGCTTTAAAAAAATATTTTAAAAATTTTGCATTTTTTCGCAGCAAATTCTGAAATAACATTGTCGAAATCTAATTTGCTAGAAAATTCGTTTTCTAGTGATAAAATGAGTAGGTCGAATATCCTAGATTGACACATAGTTGAGCGTAAATATGATATAATTAGATGTAACTTTGAAAAGCTTCTTTCACATGAAGCCACAAAGACACAAACTGTTAAGAACAATTGAAGAGCTAAATATACGTTTGAAACAGACTCTCTATAAATTCCTATTCTACAAAAAAAGTTAGCATATCAAACGTACTTAATCCATTTACTTGCGACTTTAAATTCAATGTTTGCTGCCTTGATTAGTTTACGAAGTCTTTGTACTTCTACTTTAAGTTCTTCTTCTACAACTTCATCGTAGTGCGACGCCAACATTTTTGCATTTATATTCAGTTCTTCTTACTTACTCACTTTTAATGGCACAATAGCCAATGGAGGGCCTAGGCCGAGCTTTTCGCATCCACTCATGTTGGGCGTGTTATATTTGTACATGAATGGAAGGGACGGTTTACTGACGAATCCGAACGGCGAAGTGAAAAGCTTTTCATAGCAATTTTTACTCTTGTAGGTTTGCCATTGCCTGCCAAGAGGTGGTGCCGTGTAGAAAAATTATTTGTTCTACTTTTTGATTTTGCCTGTGCCGAGATTCGAACCTTGGACACTCTGCGTAGCAGTCCAATGCACTACCACTACGCCACAGTGACCAGTTCTTCATCCGTGTGCAAAACAGCAAGTCATTTGTTTTCAGAATTTGAAAGATATAGCCGATATCATTGAATGCCATGGTTCTAGATTTAATTTTGTCGAGAAACGGTCGATGCATTCAAGCATCGTCCTCTTGTTTTCTTCTTTAGCAGTTAAACCAATATCTCGTTCCGTTTCACCCGGCATTATTTTCTTGTACCTTATGCGCCGCCTGATGATTATTCCCAGCTTTCAGCAAATAATACTAGCCTTCTCCAATGCATCTTCTACTAAACATTCCCGCTTTTCTTGTAAAAAGAGAATTAGGGCATTCGATTTCGCTTTTACTTTATCGACAGTTAGTCCTGGAGTTTGCAACTATTTTTGTGTAGCATCCACTTCCTCCAACACGTCGTGCGAAAAACAAATGAAAACAAATGAAAGTATAATTTTAGACATTCACACCTACTTAGGTAATTATAATATTTTTTCCGTTTTTTTGACATTGCGGGTGTCACCCCAAAAATGGTGACACCCGGGGCGGACTGCCTCCGCCTCTCCCCCCGCCCCCTGGACACTGCACGTACCACATAAAATTCTAAGGAAAATTTGAGCTACGTTTCTTATTGTTTTTGTTTGGCACCAAATAAAATGGAAAAAAGACTGCTACATATTTGCAACACTGAAGAAATACTACATTTTATAAAATTATTTGTGAAAAATGGAATAGTTAGTAAATACAAAAATCTATTGCCTAGGTTCTAATAATAATTTTAATATTCCAGTTTTCAGACCAACGAGGGCCATCAAGCAAATCAAAAATGTTGCCGCGTAACTAAAACTCACCGTTGGAGTGATAAACAGACACGGCAATTAGAGGAAGAACTTTTAAACGAAATTCGTGGAACGTTAGTTAAGAATGCTTCGTATTCTGGAACAGAATAATGCTCGAAATTTCATTTATCCATTCGCGAAGAATTTCGTCGTCTTTTATTTGTGTGTTACAATCTATGAATGCCAAAAAAGTTACAATATTAAAATATACATATACAGGGTGATTTTTATAAGAGTTTAGTTTTTGACAATGAGAAAAAACATAGAAATTTTACAAAAGTGAATTAAATTTTTCTTTGGATCGATAAATCAATTCCTGCCATTTACTTTTTAAAGTTAATTTCACTTAACTGTTGCCCGCGGCTACGCTTCAAGTGGTCCATTCTGAAGGTCCAATTTTGGCACTTTTTCCACACATTTCGGCCGGAATCTCACCAATGACGCGTTCAATGTTGGCTTCCAAAGCAGTAATCGTGTTTGGCTTGTCCCTGTAGACAAGAGACTTACCATAGCTCCACAAAAAATAGTCTAACGGGGTCAAATCATAAATCACACGATCTTGGTGGCCAATTGACTACACCAAAACGTAAGATTAACTGCTCACCAAATGCGCCTCTCAATTGATGCATGGTTTCACGTGCAGTGTGGCATCGTCCTGTTGGAACCACGTGTCGGCCGAGTCCAATTCTAGCATTTTCGGCCAAAAAAACTTTTATAATCGAATGGTACCTTTTTCCATTGACGGTAACGTTGCGGCCTTCATCGTCCGTTCAGAAGTACGGCCCAATGATGCCGCCTCGCCATAAAACGCACCAAACAGTGCATTTTTCGGATGCATTGGTAGCTGCTGAATGGCTCTGGCTGGTCTTCACTCCAAATACGGAAACTCAGCTTATTCCCGAATACATTGAGCCAAAAATGAACATCGTCGCTGAAGACAATTTTACGATAACACACTTTTTTCACAGCGCATGAATTTTGATAATAAATTTCAATAATTTGCAAACATTGTTCAGGCGTAAGTCTATTCATTATGAAATGGCAAACCAAACTGAGCATAAATCAACTGACAGCTGTCAAAAAGACCAACTCCGAAAAAAGTATTGCCAGATTGAAAACCACTCTTCTAGAAAAAACACCCTTTATAATGCAGTCAAATATTTATATAGGGTCGACCATTTGTAATTTGGAATTTGATTTTGGTGTAAATAAGAAACGAATAATTTTCTTACAAATATTATTGGAAAGCACAATCCTTCCGATTAATTGTGGAACATTATTTCCTTCAAATATTCAAATGACTTCCTCGGCTCTCTCCAATATCGTCCTTAAGAACCTCAATCGTTGCTGGATGGTTAGCGTAACACTTATCTTGAACGACTCCCCACAAATAATAGTCCAACGGAGGCCAATGCGTATCACCAAAACGGCTAAAAACGCGATTTTCAAACTTCCCTCGCAAAATATTGTTGCACGGTCCAATCCTGTTGGAACCAAATATTTTCTAAGCATATATCTTCTAAAATAGGCCACAAGTAATCAGTTATCATTGTACGATAGCTCACACCATTCACTGTAAAGCATCTACATTCCTCAGAGCAACAGCAGCAATGTTTTCGGTTGTGCGCACTGTAGAAGTACGAGAACGTGTTGTTTTATCCAATAAAGATCCAGTTTTACCACACATTTCACCAATTGATCCGCAAAGTAATTTTCTTACACTTTCGATAGAAGATTCACCGATTTGCAAGTAAATTTTGAGTATTTCCCAAAGTTGTTCAAGAGTGCACCGATTCATTTCGTTAACCGAAAATATGGTACTAATTTTCCGTCATAATACGAATGAATGACAGAGTTGCCACACTCAAAATAACCAGTAGTTTAGATTCCAAATGTTAGATAGACCACACTTTATCTGCTTAACAAAAAATTAATCAGACATTAGAATCATATGTGTTCAGTATAAAATATTCGAATTGATAAATTTTATTGATACCTGCATACATATATGATTTAACCCCTTCTTCAGCTAAGAGCGAATGTAACACAAAGTTTGTAAAGTGTATTCGAATCTTTAATAAATTGGAACGTCTTGAGCTTTGATGAACGTATTGTGGACGAAATCCCACTGCCCCGTGCTCAACAAAATTCGTGCTCAACACCAAACGACGAATAGCGTTTTAAGACGGTGCTTGTTTTCGACGTTTGTTGAGTTTGACGTTCGTTGAGTTAACACAACTAATTCAAGTGTATTCAAGTGTGTTTCAAGTGTAGATCGGCCGCAGTAGAAATAAGTAAGATTTTACAGGAGACTTCACTGGTCTTGTTTCAAGTGTAGATCGGCCGCAGTAGAAATAAGTAAGATTTTACAGGAGCCTTCGCTGGTCTTGTTTCAAGTGTAGATCAGCCGCAGTAGAAATAAGTAAGATTTTATAGGAGCCTTCGCTGGTCTTGTTTCAAGTGTAGATCAGCCGCAGTAGATATAAGTAAGATTTTACAGGAGTCTTCGCTGGTCTTGTTTCAAGTGTAGATCGGCCGCAGTAGAAATAAGTAAGATTTTATAGGAGCCTTCGCTGGTCTTGTTTCAAGTGTAGATCGGCCGCAGTAGATATAAATAAGATTTTACAGGAGTCTTCGCTGGTCTTGTTTCAAGTGTAGATCGGCAGCAGTAGAATTACGTAAGATGTTTAATACAGCTAGGAACGGCTTTAGTGATATTGGTAAAGAGTTGAGAGGAGAGAAATTTAAAATAAACAATAAGAAAATCTTTTTAACGAGTTTAAGTGCCTTGACGATGGTAGTAATGTAGTGTTCTCAATTGAGAATCGATACAATTTACGCAGCAAGAAAGCTATTCAATATCTTACTCCGTGTAGTGCCATTGATGTTTCTCCAACATATTCCTTTATTCCTTTGGTTATGACTCAGTCTCCCAGTGTTGTTAATAAGTTGGCCAACTGTTCCCACTATTTTAACTTCAACTTCAACTGATAATGAAATTTTAGCTTCATCTATCGCTGTGATTGCATTCCCTGTCTCATTCTCCCTGCTTCTTCCACCCACCTATAAATTTTTCTTCTAATCAACACAATGCATTGCATTTATAGGGGTACACCCTGTGTGTTGAATGGATCAATTTTACTTGTAATGCGAACATTTTAATTTTCATTGAAACTTGGCTTAAACATTCTGTATGTGATGCTAAAATTGTTTGTTATAACTTTAAAATTTTTGGAAAAGATCGAGTTCATAAACATGGCGGCGGTATTCTGATTGTCGTTCAGTTTTTATATCCATCTGAGATTTAGCCATTAGAGTATTCTGATGACATTGAATTCTTATGTGTCCGCATAAGGATCGATGAGCAATATTTATTTATTATATCCCTGTTCGTATATTCCTGCAAAGCTCATACGTCTTTGCAAAATTGCACTGACCTACACCACTATCGCATTGAAAATTAAGACAGACATTTCCGCGCCAGACTAGGTGATTCCTTATGCTGGAGAAAATAATTCGAGCTGAGAACATGAAATCTCTGGCACTATCGTCTACAAGAGTGTCATGCTGCTAGCATACGCTGATGATATTGCCATCATTGGCACCAACGTGCGAGCAGTCAGTGCAACAAACGGGAAGGGAGTCTAGTGGAGTGTTGAACGAGGACTGAACCAGGACCAAACGAACTACCTTATGTCAACAAACAAAGATTCATGGTGTCTTTGATAAAATGCCACTGTTGACAATTATACTTTTGAAGTCGTCACGGATTTCGTTTATCTAGGATCCAGTATTAACACTAACAATAACATAAACTTTGAGTTCAGCGGAAATTAACTCTTGCCAATAGGAGTTACTTCAGGCTCAGAAGGCGATTAAGAAGCAGAACCCTCTCTCGACCAACGAAAATAACGCTCTATAAGTTACTCATCCTTCCCATCCTAATGTATGACGCTCAGACGTGGACGTTGACCACCGATGATGAGAGGCTGTGTTGAGAGTTGGAGAGGAAGATACTCCGTAACATCTATGGTCCAAAATGAGTGGTAGACGTATATCGAATAAGATGGAACCATGAGCTTTGTGAGCTGTACGCCAACACTGACATAGTTAGGCGCATAAAAATGCAGCGTCTTCGCTGGCTGGGTCATGTTGAGCAAATGGAAGTAGTCGCTAGAGGGGTGTTTTATTCAAGCCACGGTGGAGGGAAACGCAGGGGGCCACTCCATTGGAAAGACCAGGTACAGGTAGACGTGACTGCACTTGGCGCCAGCGCGCGCATAGCAGAGGCGATGGGCGAAGTTTTATCGAAGCGGCAAAGACCAATTATCGGTTGTATTGCCAATTAAGTAAGGAAGTAGTTAGAAAAATTTAAATTTTGTAAGTGCTTTTCTTTAAATAAATTAGAATTGCAATTCATTGTGTACGAACCTTTTTGTCTTGATCGGCCATTTTTTCTATATATTTACCTAATTGACGTTTAGAGATGGAACTATTTTTTTTGGTAAATTTCGATATCAAATAGCAAACTAGCAGCTAAAAAGGTATGAATATCGCCACTTAGGTCTCCATACAAATTTATAGCTAATTGTGTATAAGCGTCAAAAGAAATATGTCTAATAATAACTTTTTGGATACACTTTCTGAACTAAGTTTGTATCAAATTCATGACATTGTTAATAAGAACGGAAAATGTCTTTGTTGATCTTATCTACAGTGTCGGACAATCAAATAAGAACACCTTGCACTGTAAAACTTCCATTGACTTTTTTTTATCGGACAGCTTATGGCAAACAATTTTTATAGATAATAAAACAGTATGGTATATACTTTATAAATATCTAGGTGGTAACACTACATTTAAATATTTTTTGGGGATTCCCAAAGAAAAAAGTTGAAGCGAAGCATTCGAAGGCGGACAGGACAATCCAATAAGAACAGCACACGAAAAAATTTATATTTTAAAAAGAATTTAAGAAAACTTAAATTTGTTTATAATTTGTACTGGTAAGCATTTAAATGGAAGCATTGAGGGTAATTCAACAAATTAAATGTAAACTATTCCGTAATGTCAAAGCAAAAAGAGTCGAGCAAAGCACTGCAGCAAGGAGGAGCGTGATTTGGTGAAAAAACCGCGAAATGAGGGACAAAGCATCCGCCAAATAGCTAAAACTATTAGCAGATCGTCGACATTTGTCTACCAATCTTTATTACCTCAAAAATTTCCATGCAAGAGAGGTAGGCCCCGCAAAACTACAAGTGCAGATGACAATCGCATAAAAATTTTGGCGGCACGCGATCCATTTAAGGCAGCTGTCGCAATTAGAGAGGAGATAGGGGTTCAAATTTGTGCTTGATCAGTAAGGAGACGTTTGGTGAAAAAAAAAACTGTATGGGAGAACAGCACGAAAAGTACCAATCGAAAGTGTTCCATAGAGTTCGCTGAAGCGCAAATTGAGTGGGATGGTTCAATTAATGCAAAAAAATGGCCTAACGTATTATGGACAGACAAAAGCAAAGTGAATCTTGTTGGAAGTGATGACAAACGTTGGGTTAGACGCCTGAAAAATGCAGAATTGAGCCAGAAAATATACTAGGAAGACGTTTAAGCACGGAGGTGGAAGCATATTGGTATGGGAATGCTTCTCTTGGTATGGTTTGGGGCCCTCTGTATTGGATAAAAGAAACGATGGACAGATTTCTTTACGTAAACATCCTTCAGGAGGTGATGCTTCCTTATGCTGAATGGGAAATGCCGCTGAAATAGCAAATGCAACAGGATAACGACACAAAGCACACCTCAATCCTTGCGCGAGATTGGTTTTCACATAATGGAATTCCCGTTATGACCTGGCCTACACAATCTCCTGACCTTAATCCAATCGAGAACTTGTGGAATATTGTCAAAGAGAAGATTGGCAGTACCAGAGCTAAAAACAAAGACGAATTGTGGCAAAGCATTCAAAGAGCGTGGTATGTGGTAGTCCATACCCCAGGCTACTTGCGCGTATCTGGGGGAATCAATGCCTAGAAGGTGTAAGGCGGTTTTAATTAACAAAGGCTATTCCACAAAATTCCATTCAAGGACAAATATAACACGCACAACATGAGTGGATGCGAAAATCTCGGCCTATGCCCTGTTGTGCCATTAAAAGTGAGTAAAGTAATTACACAAAATATTAGCATTAGTAAACAATTTGAGCAAATATTTTATAAATTTTTTTTTTTTAATTGAAGTGTTGTTAATTTATTGTCCTTTTGAAATGTGATTTTATGTATAACTTTAAAATTTCTTTTTTTACACTGAATTGATTTGGTTTTTGTTTTAGGAAAAAATTAAACTTATGGAATAAATGAATAAAAGTAAATACCTTTTAAATTTATTATAAGCCTAGAGAAAATTTTTTTTCAGGTTTTTGGTTTCAGAACAAGGTGTTCTTATTTGATTGTCCGACACTGTATGTAGATGATGACTCAAAAATTTGTATTTCTCGTATTCTACTTTAGAATTATGCTTAGTCTAAATATTGATAGTAAAAACTGTTAAATTGAACTAAATGTAATAAGCTCATTAATATTCTTTCTATTACCTCTTGGTCGTTCGATAATCTGGACATTGACAGCTGTGTATCTCTATTTACCATAATAACACTTTATATAGTATAAAGTTTGAACTTCTTTTCTGAAGACTGGGCCCCCCTGGTTCACAAAGGAAGCATGTACAAATATGTACATGTTTATATATGTACATACATATGTACTCATATATGTATATAGGTATATATATATATACATATGTACATATACGCACATATCTTCTCTTTATGTATGTATGTAACTTAATTGCATTATTGTTGAACGACTCATTTTAAAGATTATTTTTTACTGTTGATGTCATTATCTTCGCCACCACCATAACCATTGCCATTACCACCACCATCGCCATCGTCACCATAAATACTAATACATACACAGCGTGTATCGATGGGCGTTATTGAGTGCGACTGTATGTGTATGTAAGTATGTATGTATGTGTATCTTAAATTACTCTTGTTCAGCTTGTGCTATTCATGCCAAAAAGTCAATGAACTTTCAATTTTTGTTTTCTTTTGCCCGAAAAAATAAGTTAATTGGAGAAATTTCATAGTTTAATTAAATTAAGTATTTTTGAAAATTCTACAAAAAAGGAAATAATCTTTTATTTTTGCCATGTTTTTTTCGCCTTTTTTTTGTTAATCAATATGTGAGTTCGATTGATTAATATAATTTACAAGTCGGAACGTTGCGCTACAGCAAACTCCTTAATATAAAGAAACTATCATATCTTACCGAGTACTACGAGTTGTATGCTTCTACTTTTAATGGCACAACATGTGCCCATGAAGGGCCTAGGCCAAACTTTTCGCATACATTCATGTTGCGCGTTGATGGACAACTTTACATGGTACACAAATAAATTACTCTCCAGCTATACTTTGAGCTTTAGGATTTGTTTTTCTATTCACAGTAGGAGGATTAACAGGAGTAGTTTTAGCTAATTCATCTGTTGATATTATTCTTCATGACACACCTACAGTTTTATGCTGAATCCGAGGTGCCAAGAGGTGGTGCTCTCTTTTTTCTACTCTTGATTTTGACTGTGCCGAGATTTGACCGGCTACCACGAGTACTTAGTATACTATGTAATCTAATATATTAAATAAAGCCTTGATAATTGTTTGGCATCAAAGGATTTTAATGAAATTTCTTTGGACATTTTGTTGAGGTTATTGTCAAGTTTTGAATTCTTAATTATTAGTAGTTTCTTCAATATAAACCGATAATCTGAACAAAATCAGTTTTTTCTTAACAAAATTTAGACACTTGATGCAAAATGCAGCTAAAATTATAAGAAACACTTTAAAATTATGTAATCAAAAAATTGTAGAGCACGAGAAAATAATGATGGATCATAAGAGGAAAATATTACTGATCTACGTAAACAGTGTTGTCAAGTCAAAAAGAAAAACAGCCATCAAATGAAACAGTGGGGAAAAAAATTGATAGTTACTTACTTACTTAACTGGCACTACAACCGATGATCGGTCTTGGCCGTCTTTATGAAGCTTTGCCAGTCGCATCTGCTTTGCGCGCGCTGGCGCCAGTTGATAAGGCCAAGTGCCTTCAGGTTGCCCTGCACCTGGTCTTTCCAACGGAGATTAGGACGTCCCCTTCTGTGTGTTCCTCCACCGTGGTTCGAATAAAACACCCTTCAAGCCGTAGCGCTTCCTTCCATTCGCTCAACATGACCCAGCCAGCGAAGCCGCTGGATTTTTATACGCTTGATTATGCCAGTGTCGGCGTACAGCTCATACAGCTCATCGTTCCACCTTATTCGATACACGTCGTCCACGCATACTGGACCGTAGATCTTACGGAGTATCTTCCTCTCGAACGCTAACAGCCCCTCATCATTGATGGTCAATGTTCACGTCTCTGCGCCATACATTAGGACGGGAAGGATGAGGGACTTATAGAGAGTTATTTTCGTCGGTCGAGAGAGGTCTCCACTTCTCAATTGCCTACTGAGCCCGTAGTAACACCTGTTGGCAAGAGTTAGTCTCCGCTTGATCTCAAGGCTGACATTATTAACAAAAAAATATTGATATAGCAACACCAAATGAAAAATTGTTCGCAATATCTGGTGGAAGAAACACTGATTTGGCAACACTGAATGAGCATGCTGAACAAAGAGACATAAGAACATCTGGAATGCTTCTGTCCGGCCAAAGCCAGATCAAGAGAGAACTCATATTAAACGAATCTAAGAGATTACGTGCTTGAAACTATAACCAAAGATTTTAATAATATATAATATCTTTGCTACAACTTTCGACTTTAATAAAGAGCATGAAAGAAGATGAGCTAAAACATGAAAAAGAAAACACAATCATAATATAAAACTAAAGGGGAGTTGTGATATCGAAACGCATCTAGGTATTATGGCCACTATAGCCTAACCTACATTCAAAACTAATGAATAATCTAACAATTCTAAAGAATAAATGAAGTACCTACCTTTTATCTTATCATGAACTTGAAGAGAAAACCTACTTTATTCATGGTACCTCGGAAATAAACCATTTATGGGAAACCCCAATGAATTCCTGATATGATTCAATATAAAATTATAGCGAAACACCAGCTAATTAAAAAGCAAAGTTACTGAGGGGCGTCAACCAAAATTTACATATTGTACTGAAATTCTATGTACTTCCGATGAATCACCAAATTGTAAAATTTTTTTAAGTTTAATTACTTAATTTTTTTTTTTTTTTTTTTTGCGACTGAGCGCTACCGAGACGTAGCTGAAAATATGCCTACTCAACAAAAATGAATTCACAAAGACAATAAATAATTTTTATAACAACAGCAGCTACTACATATGTATAACCACAAAATGTATTTTTGGCAGCAATTACAACAATGAAAACAGCAACAATAAAAATATACATAACAACAAATGCAATTCAACTTTAAGAGAAACGAACAATATTGCCAAAATACTTTTACAAACATACGAACAGTTGTGGAATTAAAATACAAAGCGCTGGGTATTATGGTTATTGTTATTGGGGTATGTCCTGCGAACCATATCTATTGCGTTGCTACTCCATGTAGAATAAAATTTCGCTAAGAAAAGCATTTCAATTCGACGCACGGATTCGGCGTAGAACTGTAGGTCCCTTCCATTTATATACAAATATTTCTCGCACAACATAAATGCGGAGAAGCTCGTTCTAGGCTCTCCCTCCACAGGCTGTTTGTGCCATTAAAAGAAAGAAAAAGAAGAATAGGCTCCTTTTTGATAGCAACTTTTGATATGACAAAACGCATCGATTTCGTAGTGATTTTTTCCAGCTCTCTTGGTGCTCTTTGGTGCTAGTGTTGATTTTTTTATTTGTATTATAATTTATTTATGGTTGCCGTGGCGTAGTTGGTAGTGCTACACAGAGTGTCCGGGATTCAAAATTCGGCACAGGCAAAATCAGAAAGTAGGAAAAAAAATTTTTCTACTCGGCACCTCAATGGCACCTCGGCAATGGTAAACCTACAAGGGTAAAAATAGCCTGTGAGCAGCTTTTCTCGTCGCTGTTCGGATTCGGCATAAAACTGTAGGTCCCTTCCATTCATTAACAAATTTAACACGTACAATTTGAGTGAGTGGATGCGAAAAGCGTAAGCTCGGCCTAGCCTCTCCATGGGCTGTTGTGCCATTAGAAGAAGAAAAGATTTATTATTATAAATAAGTAAATAAATAAATTTAAGAAGAGTTTATATCCTAGGCGTTGTATTAATTTTAGCGCAACTGTATACGGTCGAACATATGAATCGATATGAATATGCAGTGTACGCTTGTGTACGCATAACATTATTAAGACTAATTTAATTAGTTCAAATTAAAAAAATTGATAAATAACATTTGAGTTGGCAACACTAACTTATGCTATTATGCTGAAGATCACACCGTCTGAGTATGGGATGGAATCTTTCAGCGGAAGAGGTGGGCTGTAACAAAGGTGCGGCAGTGTGTATACCCATTGTATAGACACTTGCACCCACACACATGAATATATACATATGTACATACTGCCTACATATGGACACATGAATATAAATATGTATATATGTATGTATGTATGTGTGTACCAAAGCTGCGCAGTCATTTATGAATATACGAGTTTATATGTAGTATAGATACATACTTACATGCATGCATACACGTAAATATGTATATATATTTATACTTAAGTACCTATGTACATATGTATATATACATATACATACATAATATTTATAGGAATTGGCAAAATATAATGGGTGTCGCTATCAATGTGCTGTTGATGTTGTTGCTGGTTGTAGCCTACCAATAACACCTCAATAACACCTACAACTTGTAGGTGTTACTGATGTCGGTGTGACTCAACATAATATTGTGGAAAAAACACAACTTAAACTTTAAGTGGGGGAATGAGGTACAAAGAGCAAAAAATATATAATAAAGTACGTATGCATTCGTGAATGGGTTCAATTTTGTGGGGTGATATTATTAGTGTGTTTCCAAATTAAAGAAAAAAAAGTTATAAACGCATTTGAACAGTGGAATGATTTAATATTTATACTATACCATACTTCCTAAGTGTGATTTGAATTCCCCTAAGACAGACAGTCGCTGTGGTGTAGTGGTAGTGCGTTGGGCTGCTACACAGAGTGTCCGCGGTTCAAGCAAAGGCAAAATCAAAAAGTAGAAAAAATAATTGTTCTACACGGCACCACCTCTTGGTAGGCAATGGCAAACTTACAAAAGTAAAAATTGCTATGAAAAGCTTTGCACCCCACCGTTCGGATTCGGCATTAAACTGTAGGTCCGTCCCTTCCATTCATGTACAAATATAACACGCACAACATGAGTGGATGCGATAGGCACGGCCTAGGCGGCCCTTCATGGGCTGTTGTGCCATTAAAAGTAAAGTAAAAATACAGACAGCACACACACACTGCCAACATTTGCCGCCGAGAAGACAAAGCTGTTGTTGTTTCCCATGTATAATGTAAAAATGAAAGAGAGAGATGGATAGAGACATTTAATTCACTGGCAACAGATTTGCAGACGTTCAAGAGTTCAGAATACATTTGTCAGCGCGGCAACTGTTGCCGGTGTGATACCCTGAACTAACGATTTGGGTGAAAAAAGCACTAATTTGGCAGCACTGCTTGTAGGTCAGCCAAAAGGTGGTGCCGTGTTGCTGACTGTGCTGAGGTTTGAACCCGGGGTTATTTTGTTTTATTTTACTTCTTTTTTTTTAAATTTAATTCTCTAAAACTAAAGCAATTGCTGTTCTTATTTCAAAATACAGAGGAATTTTACTTAATTAGTATTCGCATTCATGCAAATCTTTCTTTATTTGATTATTCTACAATCCATGGTATTTCCAAACACTACCGACTTTTTAAAGCAATTTAAAAGATAAAATGCAAAGCGCAATGGATCGTACATTTTCCGCCTTTTCAAGGGTGGATCGCATTGTGCTATTATGAAATGCGGACGTGGCGAACATTTTTGTTTCGATATTTTCACGAAATCTGACAAGAGATTGTCAGTTTCTAGTACATATTGTCAAACGAACCGAAAGTAAGAAGAGAGAGAAAAAGTGTAAATTTTTAAACAATAATAAATAAATTATTAAATGTTGTGACAAAATCAGTTTTATTCAATATTTTATAGGTCATTTGAAAGTAATAATAATTTATGAAACGATTTATATAATCATTAAACATCAATAGCTATCGGACTTGATTTGCGATAGTAACAGTTAATTCAAAAATAGATGTTGTGAGTGTAATTTTGGTTGCAGAACAAGAAGAAGTGAAAAAGGTTTGTTGGCTATGACTCCTAAATATTTATTAATTAATTTTAACCTTTTATTGATATCAAATCAGCTCAAAAACATTAACGGAGTTGTCAAATGTAGTTCCCAAATTTTTTTTACCAAAGCGAGAGATGCGTGAGCAGATGTTATAATACCAAAAACCATTTCCACCCTCAAGTGCGATCCGTCGCGCTGCGGCCTACTGCTTTTCTAAATGACCAACGGCAACCCTGCTTTCCACTGCTTTTACATTTATTAGACCAAGAGTGTATAGGGTATTGAGTATTTCCACATGCTTGAAGTTATTGATTTATTGAGAATCTTTCAATTCATTGAAATGTACATACATATTTTATTTTACGCAGTATTTGAATATACACAATAAATTCTATGAGATTTTTAGCAATCAATATGGTACACATTTCAGACGGACTAACTGCTTTCGCAAATTGCTTAGCTTGCTTTGTTTCTATGGGATTAGCTTATTTTTGTTGTTGTTGTAATTTTTGTAGCGTGTTTTCCGTTGCTGTGTCGTAATATCTACGACGCCGGTGACTGTACTTGGCAACTTCAGACACCGAATGTACCGAAAATATGTGTTTGCGTGCATGTTTGTGTGGAATCAGTATTTTTCATTATAAAGATACACGACGAACGAAACGGAAACGTCAGCCGTAGCAGCAACAACAGTAAAGTGAATGTATTCGTCGTTATTACTCGTGTATGAATGCTTTGAGGTAGTCTCGTGCGAGGCCCTGTTTAATGCAGTCGTCAACGTCGAACAATTTGAGAAGAGACAACGACAGCGACGCTATGCGGCGGCAGCAATGCTGCCTTCCTTGCATACAATACAGTTGGCCTCAATATACAATAAAACACTGTTATTTAATGTTAGTGTAGGGTATAGTGTGGTTTTTGTTTTTACTGTTGCTCTATCGCTAGTTTAATCATTTTTTTTTTGTCTTGCTGCACCACCATGCCCACTCATGCTTTCAAATGTTCCATACTCATACGTTTGGTTATTGTTGTTGTTGCGCTTCGGTTGCTCGGGCAAAGTCAATATTATTTTTCTTTCTTGTGTTTGTTTTGTTTTAAAATGTATTTTTTTTTTTTGTTTGTTAGTGAATGTTATTTGTAAGTGATAAAAGAAAGAGTAAGAGACTCCCTCTTGCTCTCTTGTGATATTAGCTACAGTGAGAATGTTGTTGCATTATTGGTTTAAAATTTGCTACATTCGTGTTTTTTCGTTTGGTTTTCGTCGTTAGCGTTGTTCATTTTGCTGGCGTGCTTTTATCAGGATACGGAAAAAACACTAACGTACGGTACTGTACTTTTACGTATACGGTACGCAAACTCATTCACTACAAAAAACATACTTTTTGTTGCCTCGTAGAGTTTTTGTATACGTACACAAACGATATGCGGTACAGTACGATAGTGAAAAGAGAACAACAAACGCTACGATAGCGTACGGTACTCGTACGGTACTAAGTACAAATACGCTACCTCGCTTCGTAGTGTACTTTGTAAGTGTGCTCAAAATGTACACAAATGAAATGCACCCGTCCCTTGATCATGGCTCAGATAATAACATCTTGGCTTCATTATTTACATCCACAGTTTCTGGTTATGTTGAATGCCAAACCTTTGTCCTAATTGGCTCTTAACATAAAAATATGTTTTCAAATGAGATTTGTAAGATCATCTCGTACCTTTCGTCCTAAATTATATCTAACAATGCGCTAAAGTCGTTCCTAGACCTGGGTGTTCTATTTTATACAAGGCTTACTTTCTCTAACCATGTAAACTACCTTGTACCAAGAAGCCTATTCGCTTCTTGCCTTTATTCCTCATTAAATAGAAAGTATTCTTACTGACTAGAAAGATAATATTATAAAAAGTGTAATATAACCATATAAGGTTCCTCGCGGACTAGTATATTATTAGAATACGTCTAGACCGATTGGTTACGGCAGTTACAAATATGTACATACATATATATATAAGAAGGCAATTCACAAGATCTTATAAAGTATTATGACTTATAGGGAACGAAATTTTCATGAATTGCTTTCTTTGTTTGCTTTTTTGCATCTTTTCTGATTTTCCAGAAAAATTTTTCCTTCTCATTCCTTTTCATTTACTAATTCTTAGGTGAGTTTTAATAAAAATTGTATTAACATTTAGTCACTGTGGCGTAGTGGTAGTGCGTTGGCGTGTCCGGGGTTCGAATCTCGGCACAGGCAAAATCAAAAAGTAGTAAAAATAATTTTTCTACACGGCACCACCTCGCCGTTCGGATTCGGCTTTAAACTGTAGGTCCCCTCCATTCATGTACAAATATAACACGCACAACATGATTGGCTGCTAAAAGCTCGGCCTAGGCCCTCCATGGGCTGTTGTGCCATCAAAAGTAAAGTGTATTAACATTTGGAAGCAATGCCTATCACAACTTAGGCTTATATTATGTATGGAGTATGTACATATGTTACTACAATTGGTTAAGGTATTTTAATGACCCTTCACAGCTTGTGCCAAAATTTAATTTTTCTCATTTGCAAAAATATATGTTGTATTGCTTCTGTCTTTTGGAACTGCTAGCTGGTGTAGCTTCTAGTTCTGTGTACGAAATTTTTCGATGTGATACAAAATATTGGGTTTATAACTTAAAAATGAGGAATTCACAATTGAAGGCGTAACTTGTACTAAATCACATCTGGCAATACTGTAACTTTCGTGTTTTAGCTACTTCATGTAACTTTTGTTTTGATTATGTTTCAATTTGCCAAAGTGCAAACAACATAACCTAGCTCGCCCAATGGCGGTGACACTTCAGACGGCTAAATACTTTCCATAATTTCTTAGCTTGATTTTTCTTTGGGATTAGTTTCTTTTTGTTGTTGTTGTTGTAATTTTTGTAGCGTGTTTTTCTTGCTAGTCGTAATATCTACGACGCCTGTGACTGTGCTTGGCAACTTCAGACACCGAATGTACCGAAAATATATGTTTGCTTGCATGTTTGTATGTGTATCAGTTTTTTTTTTTTCATTATAAAGAAACACGATGACCGAAACGGAAACGTCAGACGTAGCAGCAACAGCAGTAAAGTGAATGTATTCGTCGTTATTACTCGTGTATGAATGCTTTGAGGTAATCTCGTGCGAGGCCCTGTTTAAAGCAGTCGTCAACGTCGAACAATTTGAGAAGAGACAACGACAACGACAGCGACGCTATGCGGCGGCAGCAATGCTGCCTTCCTCGCGTACAATTGAGTTGGCCTCAATATACAATATTGCTATTTAATGTTAGTGTAGTGTATAGTGTGGTTTTTGTTTTTGCTGTTGCTTTATCGCTAGTTTAATCATTTTTTTTTTTGTCTTGCTGTGCCACCATGCCCACTCATGCTATCAAATGTTCCACACTCATACGTTTGGTTGTTGTTGTTGTTGCGCTTCGGTTGCTCGGGCAAAGTCAATATTATTTTTATTTCTGGTGTTTGGTTTGTTTTAAAATTTTCTTTTTTTTGCTGTTGCTGAATGCCTTTTGTAAGTGATAAAAGAAAGAGCAAGAGACTCCCTCTCGCTCTCTCGTGATGTATTTTAGCAGCCGTAAGAATGATGTTGCATTATTGGTTAAAAAAATGTTATGTTCGTTTCTATTCGTTTGGTGTTCGTCGTTAGCGTTGTTCATTTTGCTGGCGTGTTACTGTGAGATTTAAAGTATTCGTCTTTGTAGTATTTTCCAAGAAAAATGGTTTTCTTCTCGATTACAAAAAAATAACATAAATAGGATTATACAAAAAGAACCCGAAGAATTATTATTAAAAAAGAGGTTCTCGCCAGGAAGAAAAACAACAAAAGGACGAAGACAACTGCGAACTTCAAAGGATGATCGGAAACAACAAAAAACTACTTGATATAGTACATACATATGTATGAAGTTTAATAGAAAAAACAATCTTCGCGAATGTTCAATATCGCTTTCATGTTTTTAGCTCGACAGCCAATTTGTATCTATTTATTTAGATTTTTTGGCGCCAGTATTTTAGATAAAAGAGATAAAATCAGTTTGATATTGTGCACCCTTGTATGTTGCATGTCAAACAGACTAGAAATATTTCTGGTCCAGGTATACCATTCAACAGGCTAGTACAATGTACTCGTAATGCTAGACATGACCAGATTGATGTAATAAACGTGCTTCTTGAAGCGCAAATAACTGCTGGATTGTTTATATTTAGCCAAATAAATTCTTCTGTATTCTTTTTAGAAAAAATTTATTACACCGCCACAAAGAATTGAACAATATTTTGCATATTTTGCATATTGAAGAGGCCATTAATCGTTCCACAAGACTAGCTGTGCGTGCTATATACATACCTATACATATGTATATTCACTATTGAATGTTCCATCGAATAATGTAAATCATGTAAATAAGCTTCATCGCTGAAGATGATTTTTCGATTAAATTCAGGATTTTCTTCAAACTTGAAGTTGTGACCACCTACTTAAAATATCGTTAGTAGTTTTTAATAATTTCCGAACGTTGCTCGTTCGTGAACGTCACCATAATAAAAATGTAGACCTTGAATGACGTTTTGTCATTGCCAGAGTAAACAAAAATTTAAGGGTGTGTTTGTATTTAAATACAAAATTTTTATGTCGTTTCGTTGGTGCGAAAATTCACTTTTACTATGGATTTGTCAAGTTTTTACGCAAAGTAGAATTTTTAGATTAAATTTGAGAGTGGAATAAAATATTTTGTCTATATTTTGACTGTATACGTAATCTAATAGATTTCAGTCCGATGAATGAAAAATAACAAACAAATCGAGAAAACTGGATTTGAGATCATGTTTCATAAGGTTACTCTACAACTAATTAAGCATAATTACTCATGGGCAACAAGTTTGGCTGGATGGAACCAGCAGTATGTATAAAATCATTACTTTAAAAGATACTGGCAGTTAAAATGAAAAATTTATAATTTTGCTGAAATTTACTCTACGTTATAGATTTGTATAAATGAAATTTAAACGCCAAAATATGTGAAAATATCCAACAATAATTACTTTAAGAAAAAGTTTATAAATGTATTTGTGGACGAGTTTTCAAAGTTGCAGTAAGTACTTGAAATTAGCAAATATCAAAAGCAATAATAAGCAAACAAAAAAATATCTTGAATCTTGCTCATAATTACAAACTTACATGGTACATACATACATATGTATGTGCAATATGAAGTTCGTTAGCCGCAACAAAACTTTAAGCAACAACAATGTATGCAAAAACTATCCAACTCTCCCACCCCATCTCCATCATTCCACTCTTGTCAAACAGCATATACTCACACATAAATACCAGCACCACTCATTCATTTACTCTCTCAACCACACGAACAGAAATTATGCATGAAGGTACTTTTTAATTTTTGAAAATTCTTCAACAACAATATTCAATGACAATGATGATGATGACGCGCGGTGAGTTAGTGAGTGGTGTATTAAAAAAATAAATAAAACAACTACTACGACAAAAAAAAAAAAAAGGAAAAGTGTGAAAAAGCAGCAACAACTACATACTTGCTTATCATATATTAATTTGCTAAAATCCTAACAATTTTTTTTAAAAATTTTACGGAGGAATCAAAAAACATTTTAAAGGTTAATCATAACATTCGGAATATTGTTTCCACAATTTTATAATTTGTAATAATATAAACTAAAAATAAAGAAGGAAGACGTTAATAAAATTTTTACATAAAATTAAATCCTTGATAAAGATGTCAAAAAAGCATCAAAACATTGGGAAAAATAGTAGGGGGATTATCTAAGTCTTGCATATGCCCTTGCACCGAGGAAGAGTAACAGAATTGCAAACATTTGACATCCCTGCAACGAACAAACAATAAAAAATTTTGCTCTTCTTGCATCGCTCATGGGCATATGCTAGAGTTAGAGAATCCCCCTAATGAATTATAACTTAAGTATTCATTGCATTTGAATCTATGATCAATAAACCCAAACATACAAGCATAAGCCCATGCGCTTTCCTGTATATGGTATGGGTTAAAAATTTGTCGCAAAACTTGAGATGGACTTTCTTAACTAAAGTACAATCCATTAATCAATTGATTTTGAAAAATTTGATGTTTAGAGCTTTAGCACATTAAGGTATACTTATACAAAATATATTAAGCTGCGAAACTGTATTAAGAGTGAAAAGATACCAGACAAGGTGGAGAGAAACGATTCCGTTTTATAATATTATCACAGAGAAAATAAAAACGAACTCAGCTGCGAGAAAACGAAGCTACCACTGAATCCTCTCCCTCTCCCCTCGCCCACTACTCTCTATGCATCCCAACGAACATACCATACATACGTATACATACTAAAAAATAAAATCAAAAAAATCAATCGCATGAGAATTTGAGAGGAACTAGAGAAGTCGAGTTGTTGTCGTACTTAGTACATACAAAGTGTGATGCATACATACTTAGTTCAATGATTAAGTAGTTGTGGGTTGTGGACAGCGTGAGCGTTGAAAAAAATTTTGAAAGGATAAAAAAAGGGGTCAACCTAAGTCAAAGAGGTTTAATCAACCTAATTCAAAGAGGTTTAATTGTAATATCTATACATAACCCCTGGTGAAAAAGAATATATGTACGTATGTATATATATAGCCAATGTCATTAAGATGTTTTACAGTCTGTTCAACAAAAAACGTTTTTCTCCAACAGACTGTATGTAACATTTACTTGAAAAAGTATTTTAGTTTTGAGAAATACATAATACTTATTATGGGTTTCGACAGGAAGTTTAATATGCGGTCCAATCTCCTGCATTGTCTATAATTGCTTGGCATTTTTGGTGACAACTGGCAGCTAGTATTTCAGCATATTCCACGGAAAGAGACCTCCACGTACTTTTGTGCAATCGAACAAAATTTTTTAATGATTTTCTTTTCTTTTTGGATATTTTATCTTTCATTAGAGCCCACACATTCTCTATGGGATTTGCATCTGGTGACTGAGAGAGCCAATCCAAAGTTGTAATATTGTGATCCTCTTTCCACTTAGTGTATAGTTTACGTTATCTTCTTGTAATAATCAATTGATGTTATTTCTCCCATATAATAATTCAGCTGACTTTAATAGACAATCCTTATACAACTTCATTTAAATTTTCCGTGAAGCACTTAAGAAAGCCAAATCCTTGGGCAGAGAAGCATCCATAGACATGAACCTTCTGCAGATGTTTTACACTTCGTTGAATAAATTTTTCGACAATTTTCAACCAAAAATGTTTTATTGGATTAAACAACACAAAAGTGGATTCATCTGTAAATATTACTTTGGTCCAATCTCGATCGATGTTTGTGTAAGCCAACTGAAGACGCTTTTCAACATGCTGTTGTGAAAGCAATGGTTTTGACAAAGTATTGCTACGTTTTATACCTGATTGCTGAGGTCTGTCGCGAATCGTGTTTAAGGATATATCCAACCCCTTCTTCGATAAAATTTTTGTTGCTTCATTGGATTTTTTTTAAAAAGCCCAACAATGACTTTATGCTGCCGCTTGGAGGTGGTAGGCTTTCAGCCTTTTCGTGGTTCGTCGTCAACGTTTCCTGTTTCTGAATAACATTCAGACCACCTTTTAACAAATGTGCAAGTAGTTTTAAGATATTTTGCAGTTTTTTTAACTCACCATTTAGGCCCTTTAGGATGCTTTGTTAAAAAGCTCGCTTTGAAACGTTTGTTGAACTGCACATTCATTTTGTTTACACGTGTTACAGTGGAAAGTACAAACAGAACTAAATTAGAATGTATGCGTCGACAACCGCAATAATATGTATTTATGTAAAATAGCAAACTTAAATTTTTTTTTGGAAGTTAACTGAGTAAGAGAGTAACGTTTTTTGTTGAACAGACTGTAAATGTCTTACGATAATCTTTGGATATGCATATATCTATTTCACATCATTTTTGTAATGCAGAATATATTCACAATATCTTCAAAAAGACATCTTCACAATATTCTTATCTTGCACATCTTGTAAGTAATTGAAAAATCACATTATCTTTGTTATTGTGGCTCGAAATTTACTCCCGACTTCTAGGTTGGGCTCTCCATTTTCAAGTAAATGAAAACCATATTTACTCACGTATCGATAACTTTATGTAACTTTATTATTTTCTTAAATTTTACGGGTAACTTCTGGAAAAACTGAATACTTATTAAAGACAGGCAGCGATACATCTATAAATATAGATTATCATCAAATTGTCATTAATCATTAGTGTCCAATCTATAAATTCTCAACAGCAAGCAGTTGGATAGATTATTTTCAAAAGCAAAAAATACTGCTCCGGGTAATTATTAAAAAAGGTCAATATAACGAAATTTTAAAAAAGTGGGGCCATGGGAACTATGTAGCAAAAAAGGGCAAATTGACCCTGTAAGGTCGCAACGGTCACTCTGGTTGTGGGTGGGTTGGTGGTTTGAGAGAGGAAACAGCAGTCCGATGATGGTTTATATTCGTATGTACAGTGTCGGACAATCAAATAAGAACACCTTGCACTATAAAACTTCTACTGATTTTTTTTTATTGGACTGCTTATGGCAAACAATTTTTATAGAGAAGAAAATGGTATATAGAGAAGTATGGTATATATTTTATAAATTTCTAGGTAACAACACTACATTTAAATATTTTTTGGTGATTCCCAAACAAAAAAATTGAAGCGAAGCATTCGAAGGCGGACAGGACAATCCAATATGAACAGCACACGAAAAAATTTATATTTTAAAAAGAATTTAAGAAAACTTAAATTTGTTTATAATTTGTACTGGTAAGCATTTAAATGGTAGCATTGAGGATAATTCAACAAATTAAATGTAAAATATTCCGTAATGTCCGTAAGGGTCGAGCAAAGCACTGCAGCAAGGAGGAGCGTGAAAAAACTTTGGTGTAAAAACTGTGAAATGATGGACAAAGCATCCGACAAATAGCTAAAACTATTGGCAGATTGTCGACATTTGTCTACCAATCTTTATTACCTCAAAAATGTCCATGGAAGAGAGGTAGGCAAAACTACAAGTGCAGATGACAATTGCATAAAAATTTTGGCGGCACGCGATCCATTTAAGGCAGCTGCCGCAATTAGAGAGGAGACAGGGCTTCAAATTTGTGCTCGATCAGTAAGGAGACGTTTGGTGGGAAAAAAAACTGTATGGGTGAACAGCACGAAAAGTACCAATCGAAAGTGTCCCATAGAGTTCGCTAAAGCGCACATTGTGTGGGATGGTTCAATTAATGCAAAAAAATGGCCTAACGTATTATGGACAGACAAAAGCAAGGTGAATCTTGTTGGAAGTGATGGCAAACGTTGGGTTAGATGCCTGAAAAATGCAGATTTGAGCCCAAAATATACTAGGAAGACTAGGAAAAATCACGGAGGTAGAAGCATCATGGTATGGGGATGCTTCTCTTGGTATGGTGTGGGCGCTCTGTATTGGATAAAAGAAACGATGGACAGATTTCTTTACGTAAACATCCTTCAGGAGATGCTGCTTCCTTATGCTGAATGGGAAATGCCCCTGAAATGGCAAATGTAACAAAATAACGACCCAAAGCACACCTCAATCCTTGCGCGAGATTGGTTTTCCCATAATGGAATTCCCGTTATGACAACGGGTCTTCACAATCTCATGACCTTCATTCAATCGGGAACTTGTGGAATATTGTCAAAGAGAAGATTGGCAGTACCAGAGCTAAAAACAAAGACGAATTGTGGCCAAGCAATCAAAGAGCGTGGTATGTGGTATTCCATACCCCAGGCTACTTGCGCGTCTCTGGTGGAATCAATGCCTAGAAGGTGTAAGGCGGTTTTAATTAACAAAGGCTATTCCACAAAATATTAGCATTAGTGAACAATTTGAGTCAATTTGAGTGTTGTTATTTGTTTGTCCTTTTGAAATGTGATTTTATGTATAACTTTTAAACTTCTTTTTTTACAGTGAATTGATTTTGTTGTTGTTTTAAGAAAAAATTAAACTTATGGAATAAATGAATAAAAGTTAATACCTCTTTTAAATTTATCATAAGCCTAGAGAAATATTTTTTTAAGGTTTTTGGTATCAGAACAAGATGTTCTTATTGAATTGTCCGACACTGTATGTATGTATATGCATGTATGCAGTCATACAGTTATATATCGTAGACGCCAGTTTAATATCTGCACACATACATACATGCATATCTATGTAAGATACGAATGTATCTATGTGTGAGGCTATGCTAAAAAGTGATGAATGCGAAACAAACGATGAGACAAAAAAAAAATTAATAAATACTCCAAAATAGCGAAAACATGCAAAATGCTAATTAAATATTATTTTCTTTGAAATAGTTCGTACGAAAAAAGAGTGGTACCTCTTTTTTTATTTATTGCTAATTAAAAACTAAAATTACTTGAAGATACATACTACATACATACTTACATACATACAAGTGAAACTGGTTCTCAAATATTTGGATTTTTCTTTGTTTTACTGCACATAGTTGTGCAGTATCATTGGCATGACAGAGAAAGTGGGTTGTGCTGATACCTTGAGATATTCCCATAGATACCATCTACAGGGGTTTTCAATAGGGACACAACAATTTTGTATTTAAATAAAACACAGATTTCGATCAAATTCAGGATTTTCTAGGCCAAGGTCTGTACTTCAAATACGCCAATAATATGCACTGAGAATTTCCCAATTCCCGTGAATGCTGTGGATTCGACTGCTGCGATATTTTCGGTACTTCGACCGGCGCCTTGTATCACTAGCACAGGAACATTAAATAGTGAATATACTATAATTATTACTACGACCGAAAATTCGAGTAAGCGCTCTTACCATATAGTTGCGGTTTTCGGTAGTAATTTTTAATAGTTTCCAAACGTTGTTCGCACGTGAACTTTACCATGATAAAAATGTGAACATTGATTGACGTATTGACATTGCCAGATAAACAAATAAAATTTAATGGTGCGTTTGTATCTAAATACAAAATTTTTATGTTCCTATTGAATACCCCTTCCATACATATGTACATATGTATTATGTGTGTACATTCCTACAAATATATATATTTACATTAAAAAAAAAATTAATAAAGCCGCTGTAAAAGTAACGTTTTTTATTTACAATATTCAGCCAACATTAATAAATATCAAAATTAACATTATAAAATGTAATTTTAACATCACTGAATTCAACTAGAAAAATTTATACAGTACTTTCAAGAAGAAATAATTTGAATATCAAGTAGTCATTGATTTTCAAAAAACTTGATTTCATTGTAAATTTCGCAATGTAATTGTAGAAAGAGTCCGTTATAGAACATACCATTATCGTCTCAAGAGCATATTTAAGAAATGAGTTCCATATACGCGAAACTTTTTGAAGCAGTCTTTCTTTGTTCCCATCCTAAAGGTCCCAAGATGTCCCACTTGAGTGCTTCGAAGTACTTAAAAAAGTCGAACGCGTTTGTCCAGCATTGGAGCCAACACTTTTTGGAGCACAAAAATGTGGACGACTTGCCAAATCGCGGCATTTGCAGAGCTACCTCGAAACAGACGGACTTGGTTATAAAGAGGATTTTCGAAGCTAATCCAGCCATATCCTTGAAAGCAGCTAAACAAAAATTGGCTCGAAAGGGCATAAATGTCTCTCTGAATACAATAGGAAACCGTTTGAGGGAGTTTCAGATCCAATTTCGAGCAACGCCGGTAAAACCCTTACTAATTGCAAAGCAAATAAAAAAACGAGTAAAAAAGAGTGGGCAACTGAACATGTGGATGACGATTGGAGCCAAGTGGTGTTCACAGACGAATCCTGCTTTTGGATGACAAACACTATTAAGCTTGCTTGGTCCACTAAAGACGGTAAGATGCTCCAGCGATCAGTGAAACTTCCAGGAAAGGGGATGCTTTCATGTTTGGGGATGCTTCACCAAACAAGGATTTGGCAAATTAACCATGTTCACGATGAATTTGGATGCCAACTTCATGACCATGATATATCGTCGTGGACTTCTGCTATCAACGGATATGTGGTTTGAGGCAGGAAGCCGAGATTGGGCTCTTCAAGAGGACAACGACCCAAACATCGCAGTCGCATGTGTAGCAGTTGGAAAGAGGAAAACGGCATAACTTCATTGGATTGGCCCTCACAGTCGCCAGATGCGAATCCGATCGAAAATGTTTGGGCTCTTATGAAGTTAAAACTACGTGGAAAAAAGATACGTTCAATAAATCATTTGAAACGGCTTCTTAGGGTAATATGGCGAAGTTTAACACGTTCATATGCTGAAAAATTAGTCGATAGCATGCATTTCCGTTGTAATGAAATTACAAAGAACGGTGGCGACTGGATGCCATATTAATATATTTGCGCAATGAATAATTAATCATTTCAAGACGCTGTGGACTTTTTTTTTTGAGATACCTTAATTTTTACAGTGACTTAAGCCGATTGCTTTCTTGTTGAAACTACTGTAATTCATTTGAAAAAAAGGTTAATTTTAACATTGAAAATGTAATATAAATATATAATATCAATGTCCTATTTATATTTAAAACTTTACCATGAATTAATTTAATCACAACATGCCAGTATGTCAGATTGCAAAAAAGACCTTCAGAGATATTCTGAGGTCTTCTGGGATTATTTGACAATTATGACAAAACACACTTTTTCAATATTTTTTGGCAATAATTTTGTTTATGATTTTTTCTCTCTGAACCCATTTTTGTCTGATGTACTCAATTAAGTAAATAAAACAAATACAAATAAAAGTTTTGTGTCTATCTTGCTTTGCGTGTGGTTTTATAAAGTATGTATTTAAGAAACTAAATCTGAAATCTTAGAAAAATTAAAATAAAAGCCGAACAATTTATAAAACAATTTTAAATCGTTTTCTTAATTTGGATAATTTCAGCAAATGGCGAAGAGGCATCAGTTACTTCCTGAATTTTGTTTCTATTTTTTCTGTTTATTTTGCTGGCTCCAACGATTTTTTTTATTTTATATTTACTTTCGAAATGACAATAATTTTGGTTGAAAATTGAGAGCAATTTTTAGTTTTGGCAGATATCAGGGAACAACAAAGAAGATGTCACTTCATAATTATTTACACTTTTTAACGAACTTTTTACAATACGATTACTGAAATGTTATTTCATAACTGCGAAGAATAGCCAGAAATTTTCAATCCAATGTATAAGCTGTAAAACACATATATTTTTTGCGCCACGTAATGAAACTTGGTAGAAACAACAATTCAAAATTTCAGATTGATCGGTTAGTGGTTAGTTTTCGATAAATCGTGGTCACCGCAATAACACATCTCCTAGGCATTTCGTAGGATAGATACGATGCGTTTCATCGATAGATAATTGGATTGCGAGCCCATACTTGCCATCGAGAGATTGCGGGCTTAAAGTTCTGTACCTTAAGTTATAGTGCTCCGATCTTTTGGGGGAATATTCTCGAAAGTATATACCATACATACTTTGAGAATATGCAATAACATTTTTATTTAATTTTTTACCTTCGTTAGAAATAAATTGAATATTCTTTGGAAAACCTAATTTTTTTGAGATTTCATTTAAATGGGAGAAAGTTTAATGTACCAATGATATACATATATACTATATGTATATGTACTTATGAATGTATGTATATATGTATATGAGACCGGAATGTTATGTATGGATGATTTTCGAAGTCGAATGGTCATAAATTTTTTCTTTGAAGTCAGTCGATTTTAAGAACGTAAAAATATTAGGCAGGAAATAAAAGGGAAACTGAATGATACCGTGGTGTAGCCAGGGGGGGGGGAGGAGAGGAGGGGCACGAAGGGGGGCGGTCTGCCCCGGGTATCACCATTTTTGGGGTGACACCCGCAATGTACAAAAAGCGGAAGTAATATTATAATTACCTAAGTAGGCTTAAATGTCTAAAATTATACTTTCATTTGTTTTCATTTGTTTTTCGCACGATGTGTTAGAGGAAGTGGATGCTACACAAAAATATTTGCAAACTCCAGGACTAACTGTCGATAAAGTAATAGCGAAATCGAATACCCTAATTCCCTGCATTGGAGAAGGCTAGTATTATTTGCTCAAAGCTCGGAATAAGCATCAGCCGGCGCATAAGGTACAGGAAAAGAATGCCGGGTGAAACGGAACGAGATATTGGTTTAACTGCTAAAGAAGAAAACAAGAGGACGATGCTTGAATGCATCGACCGTTTCTCGACAAAATTAAATCTAGAACCATGGCATTCAATGATATCGGCTATATCTTTCAAATAATGTAAAAATAAATGACTTGCTGTTTTGCACACGGATGAAGAACTGAATATAAATGCAAAAAAGTTGGCGTCGCACTACGATGAAGTTGTAGAAGAAGTACTTAAAGTAGAAGTACAAAGACTTCGTAAACGAATCAAGGCAGCAAACATTGAACTAAGTACGTTTGATATGCTAACTTTTATTGTAGAATGGGACTTTATAGAGAGTCTGTTGCAAACGTATCTTTAGCTCTTCAATTGTTCTTAACAGTTTGTGTCTCTGTGGCTTCATGTGAAAGCAGTTTTTTAAAGTTAAATCTAATTAAATCATATCTTCAAATCATCCAAGATCTTTAAGAAGAACATGCTGTGAATAAAAATTTCCCTTATTGGTCTCATACTCGTAGAGGTTTTAACTATTTTGTGACTTAAATTAAGTACGTATTAATTTAAGTTCACTTATCTTTATGAATTCCTGTATTATCTACTTACTTTTAAATAAAAAATAATCGTACATAAGTACCTACACATAGTATAATTCTTTCTTTCAAAAGAAGAGGGGGGGGGGGGGCAAGGGGGGTGGTTATTATAGGGTGACACCATTTAGGTACGCCCCGGATGTCACCCGACGTGGCTACGCCATTGACTCGAAACACTGAGAATGCAACAGAAAGCGAACTCAGCAATAAAACACAAAGAGGGCATAAGACAATAAACACCTTGAAAATATACACAGTAGCCATTCGATGTAGAACAGGACTGAACAATTAGAAATGTAAGATGAAGTTGATAAATGTTGAAAACTGTACTCTATAGCTTTCATACATATGTACATACATATATTTATGGGACATGGAGATACAATTTATATCATTATGTTTCTATTTATGTACCATTTATTATTATTTCTATGTTTCACTCTCCCTGAGGATCCGACTCCCTGGGGATCCGACTCCCTGGGGATCCGACTCCCTGGGGATCCGACTCCCTGGGGATCCGACTCCCTGGGGATCCGACTCCCTGGGGATCCGACTCCCTGAGGATATGAAAATTAAAGCGTTTTCTTTAATTTGCTTCAACTATAATTTGCTTCAAAACGAATTGGTCACTCATGCAATTAAAGATTTTCAGTTCAAAGTGCCATTTTTTGAAAATTTAAAATTTTTTTCAAAATGAAAAACAGTGAATGCAAATACATATATTGATAAAAGTATATATGTATGTATATATGTATAAAAATGCAAAACAAAATGAAAATGCGTTGCATGAATGTGTGCGTGTGTGTGTGTGCGTATCGTTTGTTCTCATATGACAGTCTGGCATCAAACATAACTCCAAGGCGTGTGTGTATATGTTGATAACAAAATTCCAATAAATAGTAAATAAAAATTCAACATCGAAATTTCGAACTTCATTAGAAAAAATTTTTGCCAGGTTTAGTTTTTTCCCCAAGATCTTTTGTATGTATGACCACTTAACACCAAAAACAAAACACAATCCATCATAATGCGTACGCATACATATCTACGATATTATACTATAAACATATAAACATGTGTGCATCAATATCACCCTCTCCCGCCCAATACCGTCATTTTATACATACCATACATATGTGTATCTGCTAAGAAAGCAATAAGAAGCAAACAAAATAAAATAAAGCTCAAACCATTTGCTTTGACTATTGTACTTGATGACGACTACACTACTAACTACTACAAATGCGAAACGACAGATGTTCGGAAGATGGTCGGATTCGAAGCAAGCAAAACAAAAACGATAAAAACAAACATTTCGAAAGCAATTTTAGTACATTGAAACTAAAAATCATTCGGGTAAATACGAAAATACGAAGTGCTACGAAATGTTGTAGCGGGGCCTGCTAGTCTTTTTTTCTTATTAATTCGGGAGCTGCGCTGCTTGCGTCGTTGTCTGGCCAGAGCTCATATTTATATGCATATGGGTTTGTTTTCACGGTATTGGGGAGCTTTCAACTTCCACTTCGTAGAATGTATTCCGTAACAAATGATCACACTCGTTTATGTACTGTGAAGACGGTAAGACGTGGCTGGAAACTGCGGAAATATACGTGGTACGGTTTTTTTTTTTTCGATAATAAAGAAAATAAATGTTACACAATAGTACAGGAAAAGCGTTGTGTTTAATTTACAATTTAATATATGCAATTACTAACAAAATTCTTCAAATTCGAAATAATCAATTTATATGCACGAACAACATTACAGTTGCGCTGATGAACTGCTACGTTGTTTGATACTTGGTTGTGAAAAAAAGAGAGATCCGCGGAGTGGTCAGGCAACTGTCAACGTTGACCGTTGACTCTGGATTTTACACAATTCAGTGTTAAAATGTTAAAATAAGTGTCTGTGTCATTGCATTAAATTAAATTGAAAGAAAGAAAAGAAAAAAAGCATGCGTCGCCTTGGAAGTTCAATCGACACACGCATACATATGTAACGCATTGTATAAATAAAATGTGTAGTAGTAGTGATGAGAAAAGAGAAAACGTCAAGCAAAAGAGTGCGAAAATAAAGTAAATTGGTTTAAATTAAAAAAAGAAAAGAAAACAAAAATTTGAATAATTGCAAGAACTTGATGCCAAATTTTGTTAACCTCCCTCGATCGATCGCGCCCACAATGTCTGCTGATATAATAATTATCAGTGTTATTGGAGCCAATGGGCAACCGCTGCCCATATACGGCAACAGCATCGGTTCCAATTGGAGTGCACCGGTAAAGCAAGAGCGTGCCGACGAAGCTGAAATACAAGAATTAGCGGCAAAAATGGTGGAAACACAAAAGGCGGCATTAGCCAAGCAGCAACAGCAGGCCGCGCAGACCGCCAGTCGGCAAGCGGCAGTCGCACCTAATGGCATGCAACTGCAGCCGCCCCACAACAATGGACAGACGAATATACTCAATTATTTATCTCGGCAGCAGAAGCTACCAAATGGCAGTGCACCCGCCATGCACAATGCTGCAGCAACCGCATCGACCACGAACGGCAGTCGTTCAGTACTCAACAATAGCACAACTGGTGGAAGCAGCGGTGCTGCTGGTGATTCCTCCTCTATCAGCAGCAGTGACAAGAAAGCACCCTGCGATGAGGAATCACAAATGGGTCATTTCGGGTGGCATACTTTTGGCAAAACGTATATCCCCTACATTTTTCGGCAGGGGCAAGAGAAGGAGAAATACTGTTCAGTGCGCATGATTGAGTTGAAGCTGTTGGGTAAATATTTAAATTGCCTGCATCCCGATATATATTCGAGCTGTACATGTGTTCGTAGCTACTATATTACGGAGGCAGAGGCGCGACTACTCATCGAAATCAATCACAAGCATTGCGACGGTGAATTCGGTCGTGATATGTTCACGCAAAAAGATCTCGTAGTGCGTCTATCGGACGCAACAAAATTCTATCAGTTCCTAGACATATGCTACAGAAAACTAATTTCCGGCAGCAAGTCACCATCGGAGAAATGCGGCTTTATACGCATCAACAAAGAGTCTGTGGTGCCGTATACGGTACGCAACAATGAGCAAGTGGTGCCACTGTTCTATTTCGAGGGCGAAACGGAAAACCTCAAACAAAAAGCTGATTATCTGTCCGGCTGGGATTTGGCATATTTGAAATTTTGCTGCAAGGTGCAGGGCATACGCAATGAGTTATTCTCTAGCGAAAATGTTGCTGTCATTTCGCTGACTGACATTAAGAGTTACTTCCCTAATGGCACCGAATTCGAAGATTATTGGCCAAGCAAGGTCGTCGACTCCAATTTATTGATCGGAAATCGTTCAAATTCCAACAATGCCATCAACTGGACCCGGCAGCCAACTCAGCCCCCACCGAAAGTTATGACACAAACAAATCTAGCCCAGAAGGCTTCATCACATTCAGCGGCGGCGGCAGCAGCTGCGGCGGCACAACAACAACAAATGCTAAAGCGTGGTGCCGCTGGAGGCCCAAATGCTTCATACGCTGCACAATCAGCAGCAGCAGCGGCCGCGGCCGTGGCAGCAATGCAACAACAACCAGGACAACGGATGCACCCGAACAGTGCTTCTTTGGCACAGGCAACTGCACAGGTGGATTACTCGTTCCTTTACGTTCTGCAATTTTGCGCAATGCGCGGCAGCTTCAATAAATTTGCAAATATTTGGAATTTAACACGAAACTTTATTTTTTCTTTTTTGCATATTGCATATGTTTTGGAATCGGCTATTTTATTGGAATATGTAGGCATTAACAAACAGTTGGATGACACAACCATTGATGCATGCGCAAATAATACAGGTGAGTGAGGAAAACACGGTAACCATTTCCACATTCTTCACACTCAACTTTCATCGTTTGTTTACTGCCAGATGGTACAAATTATCATAAATACTAAAAATTATCAATGAAGAAAAAAATATAAAACAACAAAGTATATAAAATACGTAGATCAAACAAAATTTGTTTGATTGTTTGGTAATTTCGCCGTTCGGAATCGGCATTAAACTGCCATTCATGTACAAATCTAACAAATCGCACAACATGAGTGGATGCGAAAAGCTCGGCCTAGGCCCTCCATGTTGTGCCATTAAAAGTAAAGTAAATATCAAAAATTTGACATCACTATCGCAAATTTGCTACTACTGTCGCCAGCTGTTGTATTACTTATTTAATACTCATATATTACTGCTGGAAGTCATTACTTCGAGCCAAATAACCGAGAAATATGCCAGAAGCCAATTTTTTTTTTTTTTTTGCAAAATAAATTTTCTTTAAATAAATTAAAATTTCAAGTAATTGTGAACGATACTTTGTTTTTGCTCGGCCATTTTTTGTATTTACCTATTTGAAGTTTAGAGATGGAACTTTTCATTTGTTAAACTTCGATAACAAACAGGAAACTAACCTTTGCCAATACTACTTTTTATCCACAAATAGCAATTAAGTAGGAATTTATAGCTAATCGTAATTTTTTTACACGTAAAAACACGTAAAAACCCCTGAGTTTCACCCCTAATGTAAACTAGGCATAACTACCTAATAATAATAGTTTTCAATATAGACCTTAATAGTGTTGTCACTACTCGGACTACTTTATTTATTGCGCTATGGATAATTAGTCGATATCGTTTCTCGTTTAAAGGCCAAACATAGAGTTCGCTTAAGAGTCTTGAAAATTAACTGAACTATTATTTTCTTTTATTATTGAAAAATGCAGCTTATTTATTGTTAATATAACAAAATACAAGAATTTAAAATATCACTCTACATAATTATGTAAAAACATACATGTGCTAGTGATGGGCATGGGAAAAATATATTGACAGTTTTTCTGATGTAATTCATCGTGGGTCTACATCGATAATCGGGCAAAAACAATATTTTCCATGCATCGGATTAATTTAAACGCCCAAAAAGGTAATTTCCATCTCTTCTATTAAGTTTGGTTATATTCCGAGAAATATGCCTTGTCAAATAATTGTTCAGCCTCATAAGTTTATAAGTGTGCATACTTGTCATAGTTTGTATGAAATTCTACGTGTTTATACAGTAAACAAAGCTTAAGAGGCATTTACGAGTTTACATTTACAAATAAATATATTCTCTTTTTTAATTAAACATCTACATTCTACACTTTCGGTAGAAGATTCACCATTTTGCTTGTAAATTTTTAGTATTTCCTAGCGTTGTTGAAGCATATATCGAATTACAGTAGTGTTCGATGAAATAGGAGTGGCTTACTTAAAAAATGTTATAATTAAACTTAAAGAACAACTTGCATTTACCAGGAAAAAAAAATAAAAAAAAAACTCATTGCCAAAAAATTCTAAGATTTTTTTCTTCAGATTTTTCTGATAAGTTTTTAAATGATAAATAGAAGATATTATCGATAAATAGAAGATATTATCGATAAAGTTGGAATATAATTTGAGAATACAAAATGTGGATTTAAAAATACATATCTATGGCCTTTTGACAAGCAACCTCTTTCCACATAGCAAGTTTCATTTTCTCTTCTAAATTGTATTCGATTTTCCTATTTTAATCTCTTTATCTCTAGTCCTTTTAGTTCAAGAGTTATAGATTAAACTAAAATTACTAGGAAATATGGAACCTCGTATGTGGAAACAGGTTGTTTTGTCGAAAGGCCATAGGTATATATTTGCCATATATACTATATGTGTACATGTGAGTCGTTCAATATAATAGTGGTCTGACTTCATATTTTTAGAGTATTTACTTTACTGTTACTGTGGATAAGTATCGCCATCTCGGAAGTAGGAAGGACCACCATGAGCCTTTACTTGGAACTTTCATTAGTTAGGTCTATAACTCTTAAGTTGTACCCTCCTAATTGAATTTTTTCTTTACAAAATTAAAGCCTTTAAAAATCATTCTTGCCCAAGAAGTGTTCAATTTAATTCATAAACAAACTACTTAAATTTTTGGTACAATTATTATAATATAAAATTAGAATATAAAATTTGGTATGACTACATCGACTCATTGCACCGAAAATTTCCGATGTAACGACATTAAAATATCGATGTTTTCGATTCATCGATGTATATCGCCCATCACTAGTCGGTACTGTGAACTTAATAGTATTGAACATGGCTTTCCATACGCTTGCTTCCAATTTGTTCATTCGTTTTTCTATCTCGCAAAATTTCCCATCAATTTCTTGTAAGTCTATTTAATACTGTGATTCGCATTGACGAATGTTTTCTTAACCTTCTAGTCCATTCTAGCACATTTCCCTCCAGCTTCTCGAAAATAAGAGCAAAGCTGTTTTCAAATTTCTTGTCGATGTACTCAGTCAGTTTCCGCTGCGCTCTTTTTCAGATGCCGCTCTTTAAGTTGACCTATTTTAAGCTGTCCAACTTCACAATTTTAACACAATCCAACTTCGGACACCAATTGTTACGAATATTTAGCTATTACTGTTGATTTTTTCTTAATAAGTAAGTAAAATAAGATGTTCTATCACTGTATTGTGTATAAAAGCAAATTATTGCTATTGCATATTAAATTCACCACTGAACAACACAAAAAAACTTGACAATTATATTATACACTTTGTGTTTTCACTAAGACTGTCGAACTGTGACTGATTGTATTCCGCTGCTGCAGATGGGCATCGCCGTCACGAACATTCCAGAGCTCTTCGAAGTTTCCAGATGATGTTATGTTTTATGTCATTAATTACCAAAACTACAAACAATAAGCATGGCCTCGGACGTCGAAGCTTTTTCCGAGTTTCAATTCTAATACATTCCGAAGTCGCTAGATGGCGTAGATACATTACCATGTGCGCTTGTTATTAACACACATGCATGCAAGTGAAAGCTGTTGTTCGGCTCACAATATATTAGTGCTGGAACTCATTATTTCTGGTCGAATAACACTTCAGCAGCTAAATTTCTCTCGAAAATATAGCCAAACTTAATAGAATTGATGTAAATGATTATTTTGGGGCTATAAATTTATCGAAGATAATATAGATAATCCGATATTCGGGTTAGTTATAACTGGGGCACCCTTTATATTTTATTTCTTTGTTTTGTTGTAAATGAGTATTAAAAAAAATTCCTTTCAATTTCGGCATTACATTCAAAATTTGTAAATTCCCTAACTTTAATTCAATATTCAAGTGCTACAGTGCTTTCAAGAAGAAAGCAATCGGCTGTTTTGCATAAAATAATTTGAATATCAAGTAGGCCTTGATTTTCAAAAAAAATTGATTTCATTGTAAATTTCGCAATGTAATTGAAGAAACAGTCACATTATACGCTTTCGTCTAAAGAGCATATTTAAGAAATGAGTTCCGTATGCGCGAAACGTTTTGAAGCAGTCTTTCTTTGTTCCCATCCAAAAGGTCCTAATATGTCACACTTGAGTGCTTCAAAGTAGTTAAAAAAGTCGAAGGCGTTTGTCTAGCATTGGAAGCAACACTTTTTGGTGCACAAAAATGTGGACGACTTGCCAAATCGCGGCATTTGCAGAGCTACCTCGAAACAGGAGGATTGGTTATAAAGAGGATTTTCGAAGCTAATCCAGCCATATCCTTGAAAGCAGCTAAATAAAAATTGGCTCGAAAGGGATAAATGTCTCTCTGAATACAATAGGAAACCGTTTGAGAGAGTTTCAGATCCAATTTCGAGCAACGACGGTAAAACCCCTTACTAATTGCAAAGCAAATAAAAAAAACGAGTAAAAAAGAGTGGGCAACTGAACATGTGGATGACGATTGGAGCCAAGTGGTGTTCACAGACGAATCCTGCTTTTGGATGACAAACACTATTAAGCGTGCTTGGTCTACTAAAGACGGTAAGATGCTCCAGCGATCAGCGAAACATCCAGGAAAGGGGATGCTTTCATGTTTGGGGATGCTTCACCAAACAAGGATTTGGCAAATTAATCATGTTCACCAGGAATTTGGATGCCAACTTCATGACCACGATATACCGTCGTGGACTTCTGCCATCAACGGATATGTGGTTTGGGGCAGGAAGCCGAGATTGGGTTCTTCAAGAGGACAACGACCCAAAATATCGCAGTCGCTTGTGTAGCAGTTGGAAAGAGGAAAACGGCATAATTTCATTGGATTGTCCCTCACAGTCGCCAGATGCGAATCCGATTGAAAATGTTTGGGCTCTTATGAAGTTAAAACTACGTGGAAAAAAGATACGTTCAATAAATCATTTGAAACGGCTTCTTAGGGTAATATGGCGAAGTTTAACACGGTCATATGCTGAAAAATTAGTCGATAGCATGCATTTCCGTTGTAATGAAATTACAAAGAATGGTGGCGACTGGACGCCATATTACAGTCTTGAGATAAAGCGGAGACTAACTCTTGCCAACAGGTGTTACTACGGGCTCAGTAGGCAATTGAGAAGTAGAGCCCTCTCTCGACCGACGAAAATAACGCTCTATAAGTCCCTCATCCTTCCCGTTCTAATGGCGCAGAGACGTGGACATTGACCATCAATGATGAGAGGCTGTTAGGAGCGTTCGAGAGGAAGATACTCCATAAGATCTACGGTCCAGTATGCGTGGACGACGTGTATCGAATAAGATGGAACGATGAGCTGTATGAGCTGTTCGCCGACACTGACATAGTCAAGCGTATAAAACTCCAGCGGCTTCGCTGGCTTGGTCATGTTGAGCGAATGGAAGAAAGCGCTCCGCTCCGGCTAGAAGGGTGTTTTATTCGAACCACGGTGGAGGAACACGCAGAAGGGGACGTCCTAATCTCCGTTGGAAAGACCAGGTGCAGGGCAACCTGACTGCACTTGGCCTTATCAACTGGCGCCAGCGCGCGCATAGCAGAAGTGACTGGCGGAGCTTTGTGGAGGCGGCCAAGACCGATCATCGGTTGTAGCGCCAGCTAAGTAAGTAAGTAAGGACGCCATATTAATATATTTGCGTAATGAATAATTAATCATTTCTAGATGCTGTGGACTTTTTTTAAGATACCTTAATTTTTACAGTGACTTAAGCCGATTGCTTTCTTGTTGAAACTATTGTATGTAAAAAGTTTCTGCCACTGTAGTTCAAAATTGTAATTCCATCAGTACTAAATATGAAGTTTTCTTCTTTAAAACAAGGGAAGAAATATCAGGCTTAAGTCGATATTTCTTAAAGGTTCGACATTTTGTTGCAAACTGTCAAATATGTATAACAGGATCTATATATTACAGAAATTATTGTGCGATTTGTATCTAGTATAATCCAAGTTGTTTTTATTTATTTTATTTTTGTAGCTAAAAAAGTAGTTAGGAGCTAAAACACAGAACTTGTAGCTAAATAAGAAAAAAAAAGAGAAGCAAAATTTAGCTACAAAAATACCCTGGTTGCCAACACTAGTAGTAGGATATTTATAATTTCACAAGCTTGCATTATTTTGTCGTTTTGTTATAAAGTTATAAGTCGTAAAACTGTTTATGACAAATGATACAATTTACGACAATTGACACTGCTGAAAATCGTTTTCATAGTAAAAATTTAGGTATGGCAAATGGCAATAAAATATTGATAAAACCTCTCCTTCCTCATGATTATGTCGTACATTTTCATTGTTTTTCAAGAATTCACAATAAAAATAAACATTATTCACAAACAGAACTGATGTTTTTCATTTACAATAAAAAATATAACCTTGGGAAGTCGGGTGATTACTTTTGAACCACCTTGCATATGTCCGATTGAGTGGAGAAGAATATTTTAGACCATATCCTTTTACATAACAATACGAGTATGTGAATAAATTATATTTTATTTCTATATCGTATTCTTTCAGGCTCAGCAACAATCGCAGCACCCCAGCTCACGTGGACAATATCGTAATAATCCAATGGTAAATCTGATACTAGGTCAACCGGATCGTCAAAACTACAATTATAATAACGCTGGAATATCAATGCAACCGGTGAATAGTCATGCGCAGGGTAATGCACCTCCACCATTAGTGCGTTCAGCTGGTGGACAAAACGCCAATCATATGTACGTAGTTTGAAACTCCTTTTCAATATTAATATCAAAAAAAAAAACTTACATAAAAAAATTGTGTTTTTCAAATTTAGTTGTAATTCGTTTTTATACTTTTGAATTCCAAAAATTCTTTGAAGATCAAGAACTTTAATACATTTATTTGAATGGTGCTTTCTCTTGCACTGTTTTGCGTTTGTTGTCAAATTTAAAAACTTGAAAAGAAAAATGTTTAAAATTCTTCAATATGCGCCACATTTTTTCTAAAAATTATTTTCTTTTGTGTTTTTGCCACTTTCCTTCAACATTTCATTTAAATTAATATTATTTTGTGAAATCGGTGGTTGTGCACGCATTTATTTAGTTTATTTAATAATCCTTCAAAACAAAACAAAAAAAGTCAAAAATCAATTTCTTTTATTTTTAATGTTTTTCGTATAGTTGTTGTAGTTATCTTTTTGGATATACATATTTATTTATTTGATTTTAGATAGTTGTGTATGTATGTATGAGTTAGTTTCATGCGCGTAATTTGTTCTTTACTATTTCAGTAGTTTTGATATTATCTAAAGACTAATGCCTACTTCTAGGTGCTAATTAACCTTTTCACCCTCCCCGAGTAAAGAAAGAAGCCTTAGGATAATCGAAATTTAATTGATTCAGATAGGGGGCGATGGGAGGTGGAATGCTTTAAAAGAAAATGGAATTGCCAACGTTATATGTACTGTTTAAATTGTTAATAATGTTTTTCTGAACATTTACACTTGAACGAATTACTTGCTTCTTTCACAAAAACTTATTTTGTTGAAAATCAAATCGTTTAAGTATTAAATACATAAAGGGTGTTTTATTTAGAAGTGTGGTTTTCAATCTGGCAATACTCTTTTCGGAGTTGGTCTTTTTGACAGCGGTCACTTGATTTATGCTCAGTTTGGTTTACCATTTCATAATGAATAGACTTACTCCTGAACAACGTTTGCGAATCGTGCAAATTTATTACCAAAATAATGGTTCGGTTCTCGTGACGCATTGCGCGCTGCGTCCAATATTCGGTCGACATAATCGCCCAGCAGAGTCGGTAATTCGATCAACCATGGTTCGGTTTCGCACATCGTATACTCTAGTGGATAATGCGCATCCTCCGAGATGCAGTACAGTGCGCACCGAAGACGCTATTGCTGCTGTTGAGCAGAGTATCGAAGAAGACCCGAATGAGTCCATCCGCCATCGCGCGCAACAATTGGAGCTGTGCACATGCACTTTATGGAAGGATCTTGGTTTGCGATCTTACAAAATCCAACTCGTGCAAGAATTGAAGCCGAACGACCATCAAGCACGTCACACGTTCGGTGACGAATGAGAGATAAGTTATAAGAGACGCAATCTTTATAATCGATTGTTCCGTTTATAGAGTTTAAATTTAAAGAGAACAAAACTCACTCTCTTCAAAAAACAAAATTAATTTAGAAGAGTTTTTGTACTGAAACAGTAAATCAATTAAATGAAATAATATAGCCAGAACTGCAGATTGCTTAAAATTTCTTCTTCTTTAAAAAAAACATACTAGTCGTATTCACGATCTGTATTTTTTGGTCTTGTATCGTGTATTCTTGGTTTTTGTGGTAAATTTTTAACTACAAAACCAAATACATGCAACTGAAATTACAATCAATTTAACAAATTTCCAATCGCCACACCCTATTGTAACATTGCGTAATATTATGTATTTTCTTGATAGTGATCTCTGATCTCAGTTTATAGATTCTACTAAGAAAATGTGAACAAGATCAGCTATTTTTGCAAATACTAAGTATTTACAACACGGTCGTTCACGATCTGATGTAAAATTTGATATATTTTACCAACACTACTACAAAAACTACTGATCGTGAATGTTTTCTCTATGTTCTATGTTTTTGGCTGCACATCTATAATTGCCGCGCTCTCAAGTTGTATGCTTTCCATTGCATATTTTTAGGCATTTCTTCTTTGTTATACTGTGTACCGCCTTTTGAACAATAAAAATGCGTGACGTGAAGGGACACAACTTTCAAAGTCCTATTCGACTCTTTTTCTTGGTCAGTTTTTCTTTTTTATCTACTAGAGAAATTCTGAATTTTTTTTTTTTCTTAAATTTTATATAAATTAAAATTTTTGCATGCTACACTTTTTTGCTATTTCTCTGATTTCCAAATACTACATATTTAAATGCTTTTAATTTCGTATAATGTAATGTAATTAGAGTAGCACAATTTCTTTTAGCAAAACTTGATTCAACTGTATTGAAGGAATAAAAGGAAAAAAAAAACAGAAAATTAAAAAAGGAACTACAACATTTGAAAAACATACAAAACCAATATTTAAATCTCTGATACATATTCTCATATTGAATCCTTCACTTTCGCTCCCTCCATTGTTGAAAAAAGATTTTTATCCTAGATACATTATATATAATGCGTGTACAAAACGAAGACAAAACATGAGAAAATTAAATTTATTGCAATAACCAAATTAAAAATATTGAATATTGCTTATTTTGTAATTGTAAATATATAATTCACTGTAAAATCGCTCGTGGAAATTAAGATTTATTAAATGCTGCAAAATTATTGCTCTTTTTTGCAATTAAATTTGAAAAATAGAATCCAAGTTAAGTAATAAAGCAAACGACCAAAAGGTTAAAAATCGATAAAGAAATTCTCGAAAAAGGAGGAAACTTACATATATTGTATATAATGTTTCTAGGTCAAATGTCGAGCAAACAATGCTGCAACAACAAACACAACAGCAACAGCGACACAATTCCTCAACTGCCTCTTCCTTATCCACATGTGCATCCACAACCTCCCCAAGTCCTTATAATTTTAATTTACCCTCAAATCCAATCACAGCGCCTGATTATACAAATTTAGCTTTTTGGAATCAATTGACACCGACCCAAAGACTCTTGCTAACACAGCAAATCAAAAATAGTAGCACGCTTTTAGGCTCCAACAGCAAAAGTGTTTTTCCGCCTCCATTTCCCTCGCTGCCATTGGACACTGACTTGAAAACAATGTTGGATTATAATCCACATAAATCAAAACATAACAGTTCCTCTGCCAGCACGTCGTCAGGTGCTGCCGCCACTAACACGTCGAACGGGCAATTTACCAAACCTTCGGTGCCACCGTTAATACCGGTAAATACAAGCCTAGAATTGCAAACGAAACGTTCTGGCGCAGGGGCGGCCACTGGCGCTGGTTCATCTTCACGTCACACACCTTATCCTTCGCCTTCTTTGCTGTCCACTTCATCGACCTCCTCATCCAGCTCTTCAATGTCAACGGTGCCTTTGAATTCTTCTGCAGCACTTGAAGATTTTGAGAAGAAATTCAAAATGACTGATGAAATGAAAGCTGTCGTCCAGAAGGTGCTTTCCAATCCCGATCTATCTACGTTCATACAAACGAATTCTTCAAGTACGTTTGTACCTTTTATTTCACCACCGATATCGCCAGCGGCCTCGCTTTCCATTGTACCCAATCCTAATGTGACAATAACACCACATATACCCTCGCATTTTTCACATTCAGCGCATTCGCCTTCGTCCTCGTCGACTTCTTGCAGCTCTTCCGCGGCAGCGGGGCTGACGAGTAGTGGCAGCCGCCAAAAAAGCGTTATTTGTTCGACTATTTCAGGCGCTTTGAATGTACCTCCATCCCCGTCTACATCTAATTCCACCTCAACACCGTCTCCTTCTCCTACACGGTCTGCGTCAAATGCGGTTGCTCCTGCGAAAAACTCGAGCGGCAGCAGCAGCCACTTTACGCATCATAACCACCACCACCAACACCAACACCACCAGCAGCACCACCATCCACTCAATATTAATAATAATAACCACAGTAGCTCCCAACACTACCATCCACATCATCACTCCTCCCAACACTCCCAACAACATCACAATTACCATCATCACAACCAGAATACAACCAACACCCCACCAATGGAAGTAATCGATTTATCTTCCCCTCGAAGGTCGTTGCAAGCAGGTAACCCGTACATGCAGCAGCATCAAGTACATCCAGCGGTAGTCCAACAACAACAGCGACTAGCAGCAGCGGCACAACATCATTCCCAACAAAACGGAAGATCTTCATCAAACTCGGCAGTGCCGAATTCCGCTAGCATGCATTTGCAGCGGCATGCCTTAGCGAATGCAGCAGCGGCTGAAGGCGTAAATCGTTTGAGCGTTATACCTGAACTTACGCCGAACAATATGAATGCGCAACCATACAAGGTCCAGAAGGTTTATGTAGACAATCATCTGGTGCCGTGCATCAATATGAAGGCTTACAATGATTCGGAACAACTGATGACACTGACCGACTTTCAAAGGTTTTTCTTTCCAAAAGTTCCGCTAGAAAATTGTAAAATATTAATTGAAACATTGGGCGTGGAATTATATAAAGGAAATAGGTGAGTGAAGTGATTCACAATCTGGAGTATTTGTAGTAGTTACAATTTTTACTACAGATTGTGAATGCAGTTATTGTGAATTTTTGTATTTGTGATAATTGTCGTATAATTTAGCAGAAGAAGAACATGAAAAATTACATTGTAGCCAGAATCGCGTTCCATGTTGCAAGCGTTCGGCCTGCAATGAATTTCAGGTGCTGTTACAGCAAAACTATTTTTTTAAACTAATACTTGTGTGAAAAAATAGGTCAAGATTAATCGATTTTAAAGAAGAACGCAGAGCAATTTCCCAATATATAATATTTAAAAATATTCAAAATCTTATCAGATATTAAATTATATGACAGCATTACATTTTCGCGTTAACTGATCGGCAAATACACAAGGACTATGGTATGACAAAAGTTACAATGGGCTTTCGCAAATATAAAATTTGTCGAAAATACAGAATACAAGATCATCTACTCCAGATCGTGAATACCGTTAATGATGTTGATGAGTGATGATGTTAATCTTCTGCATCGGGTGGAAGGGAGGAGACCCGTTGTGTTACAACGGGGGGTTCATTCCATCCCGTTAAATAAAGATCATCGTTCAAACTTCATTCTCGCAAGTTGCCACTGGTGCACCCGTTTACTTTTACCTCTTTCATTAGTTTTGTTCTTATCATGTATGTACAATGTATCACTTTGCCCTTGCGCTCAGACAAGATGAGCATTGAGCTTCTCGGCTAGCTCGTTGAGTAAATATTGATTATCATGAACTGACACATTCTTATATTTCATAGCCGTCACACAACAGAAATTAGCCAGCCAAAGGAATAAGATTTTCAGATCAAGATCTTACTTAATTTTGCATGGAAGCCGTTGCTTCCCAACATTGTCTACAGAATGGATGATAATCATGTCTAAGCGGTGGCTCTTAAGGCACCTGAGATTAACAATGTTTGTCTTCTTCTTTTCTGAAGAGCATTCTACCCAAACGGTTGCATCATAGAATCTATTTGCTTTAATGACTATAGTTTTATATAGTACAAAACTAGTGATTAATACGCAGTTTTATACCTCATATATTGCCTACTTGGGTAGAGCACCACCGTGTCCCCTGAACCCTGAGTATGGTGTAAACTTCTCCAGATATATCTCTTAATCTGCTAACCTTAGAGTTGCTCCATTAAGAGTCGAAGTTTTGGGGAATTTGGGGAATACTACGCTTTGTTGTAGTGAACAGGACTAGTTTAGTTTTTGGTTAACGCCAATGCTGCATATTGCTTCTGATTAGATTAAAGCGATTTTATTCAAGGATGACATAATAACACTGGGGCATAAATTACCTACATTTGCCGGTGTTAAAATCACGGCACAGGCAAAATCAAAAAGTAGAAAGTACCCGGCACCACCTCTTGGAAGGCAAACCTACAAGAGTAAAAATTGCCTAACAAATGCTTTTCACTTCGCCGTTCGGAATCGTCATAAAACTGTAGATCTTTTTCATTCATGTACAAATATAACACGCACAACATGAGTGGATACAAAAAGCTCGGCCTAGGACTTCCATGGGCTCTTGAGCCATTAACGCAAAATTTTGTGTAATTTTATCTTCTGTTGTAAATAACAAAATTAGTTTTTTGAGAAAATTTTAGAATTAAAATATAAATTTCCAGCTTGCAGAGATCCCTTACGAGTTAAGGGCAGCGCTTAGTGTTTTTTTTTTTGAGCTATTTATTAGTTATTAACAAGAAATGAAAAGGAAAATGTAAATTTTTACAAGAGAATAATTTGACGGCGGCTTAAACTTATTTTTTGTGCTTGATATCTTTATAAAAGTTATTTAAAAGAAAAGTTATACAAATGTGTCATTTTAACTTATTCTCAATGCTCTTTACTTTTTGCAGACGTCAAGTTCAAATTCTCATGGAAAATGATCGCAATCACAATGAAAATATTCCGTTGGTGCAGGTGCGAGATATCATGAAATATATGACGCAATTAACATTCATGATTCGAAATCAGGATCAACCACCAGCGAAGCGAACTCGTATGAGCTAGGAATTGGGTTGGGGAGCACAACATGTTCAAGAACATCATCATCAACAACAGCAACAATTACAACAACAACAACAGCAGCAGCAACAATCAAAACAAAAACCATCATCATCATCAACAACATCCTCAACACAACAACAACAACAACAGCAGCAGCAGCAAATGCAGCAACATCAACAACACAGTCGTCATCATCAACAGCAACAACAACAACATCACACAACAATGCACGCACCGCTTAATACACCATTAGCACCACCACCACCACATCCGCTTGATATGTTGTACTCCCACAACCGCCATGCCCAACAACAATTACACCATTATAATCAAAATACCACAATATCACATAGCAATACTAGTAGTAATAGTATTAACAACAACAACAATAATAACAGCAACACAACCAAATCGTCGCCAAGCGCGAACAGTGGCAGCAGCACTGCTTCCTCAGGAATAACAGCGCACAAACACCACAGTAGCAGCGGCAGTAGTAGTTCTAATGCAAATTCTATGCGGCACACGGCAACATCGTCCGCCTCGGCAGCACATCAATTAGCTGCTGCTGCTGCCGCTGAAAGCGCTGCTGCATACAATTTCCTATGTGGTTCTGCAGCAGCTGCGGCTGCAGCAGCCGCCACTATGTTAAGTCCACCGCTGAGCGCTAGTTCTACGCTAACTGCTGTTAATCCATTTTCCAATCCTTTCGATTGGTTAGGTGCCAGCGCCAACAGCAGTGGAAACGGTAGTCAGCATACTGAGAAACGCAGCGCCATCGCCAGTGCAAACAATGCAAGCTCTTCTGGCGGCAGTAGCAGTGGTAGTGCTTCTTGCCGCTACACCAGCCGTTCACAACAAAAACTGAATCATCATCAATCGAATTCAACCGCCACATCACCAGCAGCAGCAGCTGATTTTATGTCGCTATTCAGTGCTAGTGCAGCCGCAGCAGCAGCTGCAGCTGCTGCAGGCACACATTTCGGTGCTGACCCACCGCCACCACCTCCCAGCCATCATTCACATCGTACCGGCTCTAATTCATCAGTATCATCGGTGACATCTGGTAATTCGAACTCAACAGTTTCATCGCATAAATTGAGCAGTAGTGCGGCCTCGTCAGCCTCTGTTGCAGCATTAGCAGCGCATGCTTCACTTTTTGGTGTTACTGCGGCGCATACTCACTTCTCGGCACCATCTTCTGCAGCATCCGCGGCTGCTGCTGCTGCTGCAAACGCTGCATATCACTTGCAACCAACGAGCGCCGCAGCAGCTGCGGCCGCTGCAGCAGCGGCGGCTGGTACTCATGGCCTGCCATCACCTACTATTTATCCGCCTACACCGCCACCATCAGCGCCCTGGATACATCCTTGGTATGCAGGTGATACCTTTTGAAATACACAGTGTAAATAGCAAAGAGGAGTTGCTTTTAACTCTTCATCTTAAGAGCCAGACAAATAGATAGAGAGAGAAATAAAAAGAAAGATTGCGATAGTCTAAATAAGAGAAAGAGAACTGTGCCAACGTAATAGTTTGGGAATACAGCCAAACCTAATCAAAAATAGTTTGATTTCGAAGTGGTGAATTTTTAAGTGTTTCAAAAAATTTAATTATCAATTTCATTAATAATTACAATCAACATCGTTTGCACAACTTCGAAATCAAACCTTTTCTTTTTGGATCGAGAGGAAATTTGAGTATAGCACAAATTAATTGTAAGATATATTAAAAGTGTACCTTTCACTACCGAAACTATTTAAATGTATGAGTTATTCATTATGTTTGTTCAATTACAGAAAATCTATTCAGGTGAGCTGCACATTGACCAGCCTCTCTCCCAAGGGAAAGATCTACTTCATATTGTATGAGTACAACAAAAAAACAACAACTAACTGGTGCAGTTGTTGTTCTTGTTACAGTTAGTTACGTGTACAATAAGAACTAGATCTAGATCAAAGAATGAGCCAGAATGAGTCTTGTTGCTTGTTGATTATTTGTCAAAAATTTTGTGTGTGTGTGCTGTTTCAACGTCTGTTTAAAGAAAATCCATTTTGATTTTGTTTTAAATCAAAGAGAACATGTACCTAATTAATTTTTCGACGGATATCAATTGATGCGAATTTAAGCGCACCCTTATAGACTTTCGTCAATTAGTTTGCCATAGAGGTGGTGAAACAATGCAAGCTATTCCAGCGGCGTAGTAGTAGGCACTTCAGAATATAGACAACTAACAACAAAAATTTCGAAAGAAAAGACCGTCTACGTAATGAATTACTATACATTTTTTGGACTCCATAATTTTATTATTTCCGGATACTCAATTTCAATTTTGCACCCCAACTATTAAATAAGCGTTCTATTGACCTTCTTAGTTTACCAGAAACAATATCCATTTTAAGCTAAAAAGCGTACGTTCTAGTACTTTCTTCTTTTGATTGATTTAATTGAGCTAGGAGTATATGAGCAAACAAATATTTCTTATTCTTAAGAATCTTTCTGGTAGACATAATTTTCAAATTGCATATGCAACATTTCTTGTTTTACGTTGCAAAATTTTACTTTCTGCTTCTTTTTGGGCTCTTTAAAAAAAACAAACAAATAAAAATTGTATGCTATTTAAGTGTTTCTTTGTTTAACACGAAAAAAATTTAAATAAAATCAAACAAACATAAGCAAAAAAATTCAACTAAAAAATTATACCAAAATTAAGGCAAGAACTAAAAGAACTGAATGTAAATTTAATATGAAAATTTAAATCCTAGGAACTACCATATTACGTGTATAGGTGCTTCAAAAGCAACTAAATCAATGTACAACTTATACATAAATGAAAACCGATTAAAAACCAAAATAATAAATATAAATTGCTTTTATTTAAATTTATTAAAAAGTAACAATAAATCAATTTTATAAAGTAACCCCAATTCAAATTTAAGATAAAAAAAAACTTTTAAAGTAATTTTTTCTCCTTTGCAAATTTGGAAATTTGTACTGTACTGTCTAGAAGTTAAGAAAACATAAACATAAAAACATAAGCAACTAAGAAAAATGGACATTAAATGTCTACTAATAATTAAAGAAATTAACTCATGTTGTAAGTACGCACTTACAACATAAATACGTACTTGCAACACATACTGATATATAAATTAGCAAATTGATTCAACTAATTTGTAAGTTGCTAAATGCAAACCTAACTATCGATATTTCCATTTTTGTTTTTTAAACAAATACATGCTTATTTAATAAGTTGATCGGATATGACACATATGAAGGAAAATTGTAAGAGTAAAGAATATTTTTTCAAATTTTTCTATCATTCAATTAAGTACTTTTTCTCGTACAATTAGAAATTCAAAAAGGAAAATTTTTGCCAACACTGCACTAAAACTAGTAATTATGTACAATACAATAGTATCTATGTGTATACATACGTTTGTAGATAAATGTATATATATATATAAATATCATATTTATCCGTTTTATGGATTGAATTTAAAAGTGAACTATGTTATACTTAATTTTATTTTTTTTTTTTTTAGTGTAAAATAAAAAAGCGAATTAACCGTTAAAGTATTTTTGTTAAGCTACTAGCAATGTAAAAATTCTGACAAATTATTATTTATGTAAAATAAGAATAATTTCTTTCTTTAAGTTTTGTTGTTACTTTAAGTTAAGTTTTTTTTTTTTTGTTTAATTTAATACATAAGTTAATTTATTAATGAACACTGGGTTAAAATAAATACATGTATGTATATAGTATATTTGAGGGGTCTACATAGAATCAAAAACTAAAAAAGTTCCACATTTGTTGGGATTTTATTTATTTAAAAGCGAAAGTTAAAATGTGAAAACCACTCGGTATTTGCAACTTTGTATTATTTTTCTGCCATGAAAAATAACGCAAATAATTTAAAAGTGGTAAACTCTTTTACTCTTTTGGTTCTAGATTGGCGCTTACCAACTCACACATGCATTCTGATCGACTGTGCGCTTTCTGCTATGTTTATTAGCTTTGGATATATGTATGTAATTACTTAGATATTTTGGACTCATATCAAGGCGTGGCCAGCGCTGTCCCAGACCCCTCCTATTCTCTATTTTCCATAAGGAAACGAAACCTTCAAAGACTAGTTATTAACGTTTACCAAAATATTAATAAATACCTATAAATTTAAAATAATAACTGAATAATTATAAAGAAAAGAAACTACTTAAATAAAAAACACTTAAATAAATTTCAATAAGAAAATATAAATTACAGAAATCTGTTAAACATAAATAAAAAATGTGTTGTTATTTGTAGGCTATCAGGACAAGTAAGAACATAATTAAAGAAAAGAAGGAACATGTACGAGGTGGGATCAAAAAATAACCGTTATTTTGAAATTTCGTGAATTATGTATGTTCGATTTTCGCATTTTTTGGTTTCTGTTATGTTGGTACACATGTCTGTTATATATGTTGGCAATACCAACCATTTTGGATTGTCAGTTTGTTTTTGACAGATAAAAAGGTTAGTCGTGTTTTGGTGTGCTCTTCGATTTTTTACTATTCGAAAAAATGGATCAAAGAAACTGTATTCAGTTTTGTGTAAAAAATGAATTTAAATGCGCAAGGACATTTGAAATGTTGACTGTGGCCTTTGGCGAGTCTACAATGAGCAGAACACAAGTTCAATTGTGGTATAACCGGTTTAAGGAAGGCCGAGAAGATGTCAATGACGATGCTCGTCCTGGTCGCCCGAGCACGTCAACAACCGATGAAAACATTGACGCAGTGAAGAAAATGATTTTGGATAATCGTCGAATCACTATCAGAGAGGTTGCTGATGATGTTGGCACATCGTTCGGCTCATGCCAAGCAATTTTTACGGATGTTTTAGGCATGAAACGTGCGGCAGCGAAGATTGTTCCAAAATTGCTAAATTTTGAGCAAGAACAACGTCGCTTGTGCGTAAATTTTTGACCAAAAACAAAACCGTTATCATGCCTCAACCACCGTATTCACCGGACTTGGCCCCCGCTGACTTTTTCCTCTTCCCAAAACTGAAGACACCGATGAAAGGAAAGCGTTTTGCTACGATTGAGGAGATAAAAGAAAAATCGAAACAGGAGCTGTTGGCGATACCAAAAAGCGCGTTTCAGAAGTGTTTCGAGGATTGGAAAAAACGCTGGCATAAGTGTATTATATCTGAGGGGGATTACTTTGAAGGGGACAAGATAGTTGTTGATGAATAAATAAATACTTTTTGAAAAAATTGAAAATAACGGTTATTTTTTTATTATACCTCGTATCTAAGCTAGAGATGGGTGCGTAACCTGCGATTTACGTGGCATGTGTAATCACGCGTGAACCTGTAATAATTTCAAGTGTGAGCCTGGTGTAATTTCCAAGTGAACACGCGTGAGACTGAATTCACATTTACTCTTTAAAAAGGTAATTTTGCTAGTTTAAACTGCAAGTCTTAGTTTTTTTTCAGCTGAGAAGCCTACAAGTCTAAAATCTGCCATCACTGTGTGGCATACCCCACAAACTCTGTGTACAGGATTTTGATTGAGTAACGATGGTTTGTGCCGCCCACAATTAGGCGTCATAGGTATGAACATTTACTACTTATATATAAAAGATCAGCGAGCATAGCGGAGTCGTTTTAGCCATGTCCATCCGCCTGCCCGTCTATACGATACCTCGAGTAAAACTTGGTACAGACATTTTTTATTGCCACGAAGAAGTTAAGTACTGAAATGGGCAAAATCGGTCAAGTGGGTGTGGTACACCTCCCATATAAGTGAAATGTTTAAAGAATAATATTACGGATATTCTAAAGCGATACACTTCATTATAAATAGTCTCTTGAGCAACTGGTCTGAAAGTGGTCAACATTAGGAAAAAAAAAGCTACGCTTACTGCCCTTGCAAGTGACATATTCAAAAGAAATATTGAAGCAAATGGAACCAAATTTTGCGTTCACAGTTAAAATAACTTTACATAAAAATATCTTATGCCTAGTCACCATGCCTAATTGCTAAAAAAGATTTTTGTAGTTAGTCAGAGATAAAGAAATTTACGCAAAAACCATAAAAGTTTCGCCCACCGTTAAATGCAAGAAGGTGTTTTATCGGAGTGAGTGTGTAGGGTATATAAAGTTGGGTCGCGCTCAAACTTTGCTTTCGCAATTTTTAGGTTTTTTAATTTTGTATTTTTTCTTCTTTTCTTTTGTGTGCATTCCGAAAATTCGGTTACATCAGCAATAAGTAAACACACGTGAGTAATAATTTCAAAGCCGTGACAGTGCGTGACGTGAACTAAAAAATACTGGCGTGTCAATCTTTAAACTACCATAAGCATGCAAAGCTTAGCTAACTATGCTCAAACAAACACTTTAGCTGCAGCACAACAAATATCGTCCAATATTTACTACCAATAAAGAAGTGTATTGGCCGCTTCCTCCTTCCTGTAATTGCCAGATTTACCAATATATAAATATATTCTCATAAGAATCTTGTGGCATACCATATACCTGACGATGTTCATGCACTCATTTCTCAATCATCTATTTAGATAATGCCTGCAATAAAAGGAACTGCAAGTTTAAGGAATTCGAGGCAAAAGCAAGGAGCGCCACGTGCAGGTGTGAGCTTGACATTTAAATGTGAGAGGCTATATGTTCATATATTAACTCTAGAATACCACAACCGCCGCCCTTCGACGAGCAATCAATGCAAAAATGTTGCTATATAATTATTTTTTTTTTTGCATAAAAATAAAAAAAAACTTTAAACTTATTTTTATAAAAAATCACACAAACATGGAAAAGAAAACGTGATTCGTAATATGTTAAATTTCCAAATATTTGAATGTCTAAAAAGGTTTTATTCTATGTAGGATTAAAAATATTGTATGCTTTTTGTTTGTTATTTTGCTAATATTTATTAGAAAATGAGAACTTAAGCGAATTTATTTAGAAATTCTTTAAGAAGGTCGTTTCGTTCTGTTTGTATTCGATTACATTCATCTATTTTTTTTGTAAGACGCTCTATGGCTTTTACTCGCTCCTTTTCAAGTTTGATTAGTTGTTTTTGTTGAGTATACTTTTCCTTTGACTGCGAAGTTTCCAGTACTGATATCGAAGCAGATTTTGGCATTGAATCATCGTCATCATCCTTAATGGATGGACTTGTCGATGCATTTTCGAGGCAGTCATGTGAGCTTTCAGATAATTCATCAATAAAGTTAAACGACATATACTGATCGTTTTGTTCAGATTTCAGTGACCTAATAGTTGAAGCGATGTCGTTTGTTTTGTCGTCAGAGAGGATTTCGTTAAAGATTTCGTAATACGGCCACCCCGCCCGTCTTCCTGATTTTTTATTGTTCTTTTTAATTGTGCGATACGTTTTTCTCAGGCTACGTATTTTAATTTCGAGCGCATCATCCGATAAGTTTTCGTACCCAGCATTCTCCATTTGCTTCCTTATTTCATGCCACAAATACTTATTTTCTATTCTTGGATCACGAAACTTGTTCTTTCTTTCCACATACAGCTGCATCAACAACTTCGTACCCGTTGGTGTCCAGTAATGCTCATTTGTTTCGGATGGAGCTCCATTAAGAGTACCAGATGATGAGCTTTCCGATGATTCGTCTATGAAACCGCATAAGGTAATCTCTTCAATTGGCTCAGGTTGCACAGTTGAAGTATTTGATTCCTTGCCCATAGTTTTGTCATCGGGGAAAAGTGTATTGAAAGTTGCATAATGTGGCCATTTCGTTTTACTTTCTTGTTTTCCAGCTCTCATGTTGTTCTCTAGTATTGTGCGATATGTTCTTTTCATGTTACGCATTTTACGGTCGAGTGCCTCCTCTGTTACATTTGCGTAGCCAGCATTCTCCATTTCCCGGCTGATTTCCTGCCACAAGCTTTTCTTTAATATTCTTGGGTCACGAAATTTGTCTACTCTTGCTGCATACAGATCCACCATCAGAGCGGTACTGTTTGGTGTCCAGGAGTGGTCTTTCACATCGGTTGAGTTTTCATCGACACAATCAACTAATATTTGGGACGGGGTCTCACTGTATTCCAATTGAGCATCCTCCACCGTTTTCAGCGACGAAACGTGAGATAAGAGATCGTCTGTATCGCCATCAGAATATAATTTGTCCATGATTTCATAATACTGCCATCGCACCAGCTTATGTCCGTCCTTTTGCCTGTCTTTTATTATCCGATAGGTTTTTTTCATGTTACGCATCTTCCGGTCAATTTGATTGTCCGTCATGCCTATAAATCCATGATCATGCATTTCATTTGCCATATCCTTCAATATACTTTTCTTCAGTATACTTTTGTCACGGAACTGACTTATTCGTTCCACGTACAGCTGAAGCATTAGTTTCGTACTATTTGATGTCCAAATGTGTTCACTCAGTTTCTTTATCATTTCAATTCAATTTATATTAAGTTATCCTATTGAATATTTCTATTCCTTGACGTTAAACTTCTTCAAAAATATTTACTACAACAATTTGCGCTCACCTAAAACGTAGTTGCAAAACAGTTTTGTCAGCTGAATGCATGTGACAGTTAACACTGTGCAACAATTTATATTTCTTTTGCATAAAATCACTTTTAATTTTGATAATTTCTTTTCATAAACCACGAACTGTATGTGAAAATTGGGTAATCTCCTATTCTTGATTTAGGTTTACTTTGTCGCAAACCTGTTTACTTACTTACTTAACTGACACTACAATCGATGATCGATCTTGGCCGCCTTGATAAAGCTTCGCCAGTCGCCTCAGATATGCGCGCGCTGTTGCCAGTTGATAAGGCCATGTGGAGTCAGTTCCCCCCGTTCCTGATCTAGGAGGTTCTCTTCTGTATATTCCCCCACCGTAGCTCGAATAAAACACCCTTCTAACTGGAGCGCATTCTTTAATTCGTTCAACATGACTCAGCCAGCGAAGCCACTGTATTATGCGCTTGACTATATCAATGTCGGCGTTCAGCTCATGGTTCCATCTTTTTCGATACACGCATAGTGGACCGTAGATCTTACGGAGTCTTTTCCTCTCTAACACTCCTAAAAACCGGACCAGAATGTGTGTAGCTGCTGCAAGTGTGGCGGCTGCAATTGACCTCTTTATGTCTGCATATTAAACGCAACTTCTACAATACTTCACAAATTTCTTATTTTCAAGTAAGATTTGGTTTGTATCAAACCTTAAAACAAGAAGTGTCCCTGGGCAATAAAATTTTTAACTCTGAATCACTGTGATTTTGAATGTGCTAGATATAGTTAACGAAAAAAAAAATGCTTAAAAATATTTCAGATGAAAATTATTTTAACACATATAAATTGTAAATTGGTGTGAATTACGATGTTCATATTAGACAAAGGCCTAATGCAGACGTGAGTCTGCATTCTTATGAAGGCAGTTATTTAGGCGACGGCACGACCACGCGTCTTAGCTGTCACCAATTTAAATCTATTTCTAATTTGACAAGCAACAAAAGAAAGAAGAAGATGAATTGTAGAGGGTGAAGAGAACTGCTTGGGTTTGTGCCGCTGCAGTCGCTTTAAAGCCGATGGCGATTCGTAGTCATCGGTTCTTGTAGTTGCTGTCATTAATAGAGTATAATAAATACTAACATTATCTTTGAATACGGCCGATTCGTTTCGACGTTCATAAGTTATCAGAATTTATTTTCCTTTGTGCAACACAAACATTTACTGGAGAAGGAAAGTGTTAAAATTTATAAAAAGAAAATATGTAGCTGATAGTGAGAAAGAAGATACCATATTTACGTATACAAATTTTTTATTGTATAAGAAAAAATTTCCTCATAAGACATTACGAGCGCCAAAGTTTGTACTCTATTCCAAATACTCATAATTATAATGTTATGTTTATTGTGTTTAAGATTCAACATGAATGATGATTCACTGTTTCAGTACAAACTTTCAAATTGTATAAATCGGTAAGTTTCCACCTGGGACGCTTTTCATAATAAAGTTGGCAACACCAATTGAAATGCCGAAATCAGCTGCGTTGGGAAAATTAAAAGGCACAGATGACGTCTAGTGTGTATAAATTTGACAGTTTTTAAGTTTTCGCTTTTGTTTGATTAGATTTGTTATCGATAAAATTACAATAAAAATTAAAATAGTTGCGTATTATTTCAAGTCCGAGAGGAATTAAATGGCATTTGTAAAGTTGTTCAATCGGAAATACTTTTCACACAGCGTCTCTTATGTCTGCTTAAAGAAATAACAAGAGCAAAATGTTAAATTTCTTAAAACAAACGCGGAAACTATTAAATTCCACAGTCAGTAATAAATAAATAAAACAACACATTTATCATATTCAAATAACATGTACATTCTTTCAAAAGGATTCTATTTGCATCGTGATTGGCAATGAATCGTGTGACTTGGATTCTGCAGTTTGTGCGTTGACTTTGGCATATTTCTACGAGCAACGACAACATCAAGAACGAGAATCTACAAAACCAATCAAAAAAGATCTAGAAAAATTTCTCCCAGTATTAAATATACCGCGTCGGGATTATGCCCTCAAAACGGAAGTTAGATACCTGTTTGACAAGTTTTCTATTAGCGAAGAAAATTTAACATTTCGCGATGAATTGAAAGAGGATTTTATTAAACGTAACAATATCATTCTGGTTGATCATCATGTGAGTCCGTTTGCGGAGCGATGTGTCGAAGTATTCGATCATCGTTCATTTGATGATAGCGCCAATTTGCCAAGTAATTGCAAAATTATTATGGAATTGGTCGGTTCGTGTTCTACGCTCGTAGCAGATTTGATTCTAAAGCAGCATGTCGCCAGAGAAGAAATATGCTCGACTACGATATCATTACTTCATAGCGCTATCGTTTTGGATACTGTGAATTTTTCTATAGCCGCAGCACGACATACACCAAAAGATATACAAATTTGTGATGATTTGGAGACTATTTTAGCAACAACGGGTGCTAAGGTCGAACAACGTGAACAAATTTTCAAGTCACTTGTAGCAGCTCGCGCTAGCGTCAGCTCCCTGTCAGCCTTGCAGCTTTTACGAAAAGATTTGAAAATATTAACCAATACCAATAACAACATTAAAATTGCTATTCCTGGCTTTCCCATATCTGTACAGCATTTTATTGAGAAGCCTGATGCAGTTGAAGCTGTTCAGCAGTTTGCTAAAGAGATGGGTTGTGCAATTGTATTGCTTATGGGCATGGTTGTAAATGATAATGGTAATGTCCAACGTGATATTGGTTTAATAGATGTCAATGAAGGTAGTAACTTGTGTAATGTTGTTTTGGAGGTGCTATCAAAATCCGATAATCCTGTTTTATGTTTACAGAAAAGCGATAACATTAATTTTATGCAAGGTAATTTTTTCAAGCAAAATAATGTCAAAGTAACTCGAAAGCAAGTTTTACCTATTGTGAAAAAGATTTTAGATCAATGGTAAAATTTCCAGGCATGCAAATCCGAAAATGTTTAAGCCTTGCTTAAAAAACAAGAATAAATTCTACAGCTCTGTAATAAATATAGAAGTAAAACCTAAATTTATTTTCTTATATTGACATTGTTATGGTACTGTTGAAGAATTCACTTTGCGATAGGTTTATTCAGAGAGTACCAGGATACTTACACTTTTGACAGAAAATAAGTATATAAATATTTGAAGAAAAATATTTAAAAACCAGTAGTTTCATTCAATGCAATTGGGACGAAGACGATTTGCGTGCTTAGCGCGAAAGCTAAATTTGTTTTTCGTACAAAGTTATCAACAAGTGAAAGCATCAGAAAATCAATTTTTTAGAAATATATCTTGTTTCGTTTCCATTTGAATAAAATATAAACTTTAGTTCATTGAGCTTTTCCCATATACTCGTACAGCGCATAGTGAAATCAATAAAAAGAAGAAAAATAAATACATCAGATAAAAAGAGAAAAAAATCATAAACGAAATTATTGTCAAATTTTATTGAGCGAGCGTATTGTCAAAATTGTCAAATCTCAGAAAACTTTTTGCCATATGGCATACTTTATACTGCGGTAAAGATCATTTTATATTTTTACCAGGTACTACAAAGTTGTCTTTTTATCTAAATTAGTATCCAAAAATACTTTAAAACAATCTCCCAATACCCTTAGACCAGTATGTTATATAATGTACCGTAACTTCTACAGTTAAGCATCCGTTTTAACTTTTTGAATCATCAGCAGAATCCAATGTCAATTCGTCCAACATTTCTTCCAAATTAATACGTGGGAAATTATCACGATCATTAATGGGAATTTTCTGTACATCACGATATATATTGACTTGTTTGCGATAGTCGGCATCTTCTTCCAAATCATCAAGAAATTCATGATAACCATATTTGATACGTTCGTCGGTGGCTTCATCTGCTAAATGTTTTAATTTCCACAAGCGATTTTTCCTACGATTTTGTATATCAGAATAGCATTTACGAACAAGCAAAACGTCAGGTATTAGATCGGCTGATAATTTCTCGAATTCAGCATCATTAATATTGGCTTGCCTCATATTATAGCCCATCACAGAGTCGCCAACGTTCAACAAATGTCCCAAATGTGAACGTGTGTGAACGGTATTTTCATTGATGCCTAATTCCGAGGCTCTAACAACCCAAATATCGCAGATTTGGTGACGGAAAGATATTTGGCCTTGGCCAGGATGTAATCTTCGATCCTTATCGTGTATAGTTTCAATATCCATAACAATATACTCAAATAGATGTTTAGGATCACATATAGACTCAAAAGGTGTGCGAAAATACGATTGACCAGATAACTCTGATATTTGTGCACTCAAAGGATCAATTAAATGAATGCCATTAGTCACCTTGTGTATCAGACAGAGCGGCGATAGATTTCCCAGTTGCTGACGTAGCTTCTTTGATAAACACACAACACTATCTTTCGATATGGGAACAATTTCCACCGACCAAGTATATCTGTAATGGAAATTGTTGCTGTGAACATCGTGCGTTATTAGTCGTCGCGACATTGTCACTTTCACCGGCATCATCGCTTGCAAGAAATCTATCATTCGACGTGCATGATTATAGTGAGCATAATAGAAATTCAAACCGCCATGCATTGGCTTAATGCCCAGCGTATTCTCATGCGCCTTGTGTTTCAATATAAACTGTTCTAAATAATAGAAGGTCTTCTTATTCGCTGCATGCTGGCGCACTTGCACCAGACATTGCCAATAGTCTTTTGCTTCGGTAAGATGACAATCTTCGCACATTTGGTTTTGTACTGTGAACTCCACAATAAAGACCTTCTGCAATATTGTATCTGAGTATTCACCACGAACAGTTAATTTCATTTTAATACGCCTTGAATGTGGTTCGGTCCAGATAAAACCAGCATGTATCAATTCCAGCTTTTTAATGCCTTTCAGCCTTTTCAGACACAGTGCTATTAATTCACGGGATCCTAAGGTTGCACTAATCCATTCACCTGGTGGCTGCAAGTAGCGTTCACAGTTCCGACAAAAATGCAGTACCGCCTGTTTAGGAATATTCGCTGTGATATCGACATTAGTCGGTAAACATGTTGGACACATATTGGAAGGATTCGATGCGATTTCCACTCCACACTCGCAACAAAGTACCATTTTCAAATCTGGAGATGACTTTCTCGGATTTGGTATATGACGTTAACTACTAAGAAATACTCGTGTATTATATCTGCAAATTTAGCAAGTACCAACCACCAAATAATACTGATGTAATAATTGACAAGAAATGTTAGTATAAATAAATATGTATGTAGAGAAATTAATTAATGATGAAATACAATTGCGAAACGCTAAGGTTAGTGGAAGAAACACGATACAAAAATTGCAACCTTGCACTGGGAATAGAAAATACTCGATGAAAAATGTTAAATTACCTGCTAAAATAAAAGATAAATTTAACTTGAATCCTCGACGACTATAAATGAAATTATCATTATTTCTGGGGTAAAAAGTTAAATTTTTACATTCTAAAAAACCATTATTTCTTTAATATGTGGTACCATAAAAGTAAGCACTCCCAGGAGGAAGAAATACAATATTAACTTTTCTAAGACGACGATTATAAGTAAGACATAACGTTAAAAATCTATTAAATTTATTTTGCAGGTCCAATTGAACTTGGAATGGTGCACAATTCAAGAGAACCGAGACATATTCTTAAACAACATAATTTAAAGATATTCAATTCAATTGAGAATTAGTTTTATTGTTTTGTATTTATACAAGTAAAGTCTGTAAACAATATGTTTGTAAATATCTAAAACTCATTAAATGCATTTACAGATCGCCGCCCGTCGCTTCTTCATCACCCATAGCATCATCAGCACAATCTAATGCCATATCTTCCAACATTTCTGCCAACGTAATCCGTGGCATATTGTCATTGAAAGGAAGAGTGTCACCATCATCAACTGGAACCTTTTGTGCATCACGATATATATTAACTTGTTTGCGATAATCGGCATCTTCTTCCAAATCGTCCAAAAAATCATGATAATCATGTTTGCTACGTTCATCGGTAGCTTCATCGGCCAAATGCTTCAGCTTCCAGATACGATGACTTCTACATGTTTGTCTATCACCATGACATTTGCGCACAATAATGACATCAGGGATTTGATCCGCTGGCAATTTTTCGAATTCGGCATTATTAATATTGGCTTCGCCCAAATTATAGCCCAGCACAGTGTCGCCAATCTTCAACAAACGCCCCAAATGTGAACGCGTATGTATTGCATTATCATTTATGCCTAATTCCGATGCGCGTATTACCCAAATATCGCACAGTATGTGACGGAAAGATATTTGTCCTTGGCCGGGGTAATATATCCGATCTTTATCGAATATAATTTCAACATCCATAACAAAATATTCCACCAGCTGCTTAGGATCACATAGAGACTCGAAGGGGTTGCGAAAATATGCTTGCCCTGATACTTCTGATATTTGTGCAGTCAACGGATCAATTAGGTGTATGCCAGTTGCTACTTTGTGTATCAAACAAATTGGCGATATATTTCCTAACTGTTGCCGCAATTTCTTTGACAAGCACACGGCACTGTCCTTGGACAGCGGTGCAATTTCTACGAAATAAGAGTATTTATAGTTGAAGTTGTTGCTGTGTATGTCATGGGAAATTAAACGTTTTGATGTATTCACTTTTACGGGCACAACTGATTGTAAGAAATCTATCATTTTGCGTGAGTGATTCTGATTCGCGTAGTAAAAATCCAAACCACCGTGTATTGGCTTAATGCCTAGCGTATTTACGTGTGCTTTATGCTTCAATATCAACTGTTCCAAATAGTAGAATGTTTTCTTGTTCTCAGCACGCTGACGTACCTGCACCAAACAATGCCAGAAATCTTTAGCTTCGGTGCGATGGCAATCACCACACATTTGATTTTGCACTGTGAACTCTACGATGAAAACCTGTTGCAACACTGTTCCACCAGATATCTCACCGTGTACCGTTAATTTTACTTTAATACGCTTAGAATGTGCCTCTGTCCACACAAAACCAGCATCCACCAATTTGACTTCTTTTAAACCCTTTAGCTTTTTCAAACACAAAGCCAATAACTCACGGGATTCCAATGCTGCGCTTATCCATTCTCCCGGTGGCTGCAAGTATCGTTCGCAATTGCGGCAAAAATGTAGCACCGCCTGTTTGGGAATGTTCTCCGTAATATCGATGTGATTGCGCAGACATGCAACACACATATTCGACGTATTTGGCTCGATTGCTACAGCACATTCGCAGCAGAGAATCATATTTGCACTGCTTTGGCTAGATGGCTCAATGTACTCCATTTTGCTGCGTTTCTGTTGATAAATTTTACTATTGAATTTGTTTAGCTAATTTTAAACGGATTTAAACACGTGCTCCAACCAGATGCTACGTATTTATCGAAGAGAATGACAAAGCGTCAGTTAAGTGAATATGAACTCTACAAATGACAGCTGCTGAATGGCTTTCCTGAAAGATTTCCATACAGACAGAGTTGTATTTGAGAATAGTAAAACCGATTACCGATTACAAATATTAAACTGGTACTTCTTTGGAATGGCAAGTGCGTAAGGCTACTGTGCGGCAGTGTTCAATTACTAGATCAGAAGTCAATATGAATTGAATAACGAGTTGCGAAATATCAAACCACATTTGTAATATCTGTGAAACTAAAAATACATCATGTACCTCATGTAAACATAAAACTACCTCTATGATTTAAAAATATGGAAAGCTTTAGGCTTAAGTCCTCTTTTCAATTCTATTTAACTGTTACTGCCGCTTGTGGCTTGAATTTTGTGTCATTTGTTCTTAAATTTTTAAAAAGACTAAAAAAGATATTATAATATATTGAAAAATTATATCATCGTTAGAACTTCCAAACCGCGTAGGATATAAATATTCATTTAATATTGTAGTATTGGTGATAAAAAAATAATAATCAGAGCTTCTTGCGCGTCTTAATTTGAGTTAATTTAAGATTAAATCTATCCAAAATATTGCGGGCTTAAAAGCACGTCGCCTTGCACCTGCCTTCGAGATTAGCAACATCAAAGCAGTATATTATTAAATAAAAATGAGCTATTGTTGTTGTTATTGGGAAATTAATATAAACTCATAAATGCCTCATAAGTTTATAAGTGTATAAACTTGTCAAAATTTATATGAAATTTGAAAGTTGTCTTAGGCCGTGGTTATGCTGGTGTTGGATGTTCGGCGAACAGATCACATTTTTCTCTCGTGTTCGGTCTGGTGGTTACATTGAGTTCGTTACAGAGTTGTTTTTGGACGAAATTCAGGTTTTTTTAAAACTATTTTGTGCGAAACGGCAAAACACTAAAAACCAAAAAACTTTAAACGATTTTATCAATATGGAGAGTGAATTTAATAATATAATTGAATGTGCAATAAATTATGCAAATAGGGTAATTTTTTGTACCGGCAGCCACGGGCTGGCTATAAAAAAAAAGCGATTAGGTGGTGGAGAATATGTGGCAACTTCAAGGCAAGAATAGTATCAACACCATTTTCATTACATCGTAATGAATATCGTGAACATAGCTAATACGTTGTGTACATAAATACTTGTCATACATACTTCTTCAATCTATATATATAAAAATGAAGATATGTTATGTGTGTGATGAATGATCTCGGAAACGGTTCGATTTTTTTCAAAAATACAACTTTCATGTTAAAGTACATGCTTTTCTGACGCACATAGGCTATTTATCCGCCCACTGCCACGCCCACAAAAAGAGTAAAATGCTTACAAACAACTTTTGAACCCCTTAACGCATTCACTTAAGCGAGCTGCGTTCAATTATGATTTGACGATTGATTACACTTTACATCGAACTGTAGTTATTGGTGCTATGGATGCTATGGATGACGTATGTAATCATTTCAGAGCCTGGTGAGCCACCAGGTTTATGTTGTGCTAATGGAAAAGTCATATTACCGGCATTGGAGCCACCTCCAAAACCATTATCTCTTCGATGCAACACAATACCTCGAGAATTAAATTCATCACCAACTATTACTATTGCAACTTCATCCATTGTGGGAGCATTAAATCTTCTGGCATGCTCTCCACATGGTACTTTAACGGCCTTTTTTACAATTTTGTGATTATCAGTAGGCATTTGGTCGAGAGCAGTACGGAAAAGTCGAACCAATTCATTATTCTCTTGAAGGAAAGTTTGGATTCGTTTAATAGCATCTCGCTTCAAATTTCAACTAATTGAACATTGATGATCAACTTGCTGATCAGAATTACCAAGGAAATAAATTTGTAAAAACTGATACTCTGTATCATAAAAGAACAATAACGAACCCAAGCTGTGATATATTTGTCCATGGATCTAGGAAAAAAAAACAATCAGAAGCGGGGACAACGTTGTTGTGAAAATCATTTTCATAATTGTCAAATACATTTTCATTTCGAGAGCAATAGCATTTTTTCCATGTTGTTCATGCAAATTACCTTGAATGTGGTCACAAAATTGTCACGAATAATATTCGTTGCACCGAATGAACTCATTTGGAAACATGAATTGTAAGATTAAATGTTTGCCAAGAAATGCTTTGATTCAGGTGCACCACCTAAGTAAAACCAATGAGCGTAATGATTCTGGAGGTGGCTCCAATGCCGGTAATTTGACTGAAACTTTAAATTTAATATGTGGCGGGACGTTGTATTATAAATGGCCCAACAATTTGTCTACGATAAAATGACTTTTTATTACCTCACGTCACGTCCATTATAATAGAGAGCAGAAAAACAAGACAATTATTCTCTCATCGTCGCTCATATTTTCAAGTTTTTCGAGTACGGGAACTCTTTTCTTCTCTCCCTCTTTTTTTGACCTCATTTCCGTATTTCTAATTTGCTTGCTTACCAATGGAGTGATCCCATGTTGTTTTTTCGTTTTCCAACTTCCTAGGAGATTCCATTCAATTCTTGACGAAGAGGATCGGTACATAATTTCTAACAAGAAAATGTTTTTGAGTGTCCAATGAAATGTGGTAATTACTACTTAACATGAATTCTGGCCTGTAAAAACAAGGTGTTCTGTATCAGCAAGAGACGTCTGATGGCGAACCGAAAATATTTTTAGATCCCAATAAACATCCATGCGGCGGTGAAATTGCCTTGTCACAGAATTCATTTTCCGAAGATGATACTTAGTTATATGGAATGACAGAGAATGGCTCCGATTGGTTAAAAATCCGTAAACAAAATTTGCTAACAGGAATGGTCTTTGAGGGAACAATCGATGAGGTTTTTCGGAAATCTCCTGGACCGAGGACAGCAAAGGACCGAGTTACTACTTCAGCCAGCCACAAAATGCCGAAAATGTAAATCAAGAACTATTCTGTCACAGGAGTGAGGAAACTCAGAATAAGGTTGCAAAATTTTTCGATGGCCCGTCGTGGCGTTCTCATTTAGTTATTTCCGATTGTGGAAACTAATTAATTATGACTATAGTTAACGAATGCCAATATAACATGTTGTACTATGCAGGCATTGAGACATGCAGGCGATTTACGATCCAAATTAGAAATAAATAAAATCATTAATACATTGGAGTCTGACTATGATTACATAACTAACATTTCACCTTCGAATTAACAATTATCCCAATTATCGAGTTATAGTGATTGACGTGGAGAATCCCGACGAGAGAAATTGGGTGACTTTAATACCGGAACATGAAAAGAATATCTTAGACTTGGTAAAAACATTAGCGTTTAACTACCACTTTCGACGGAGTACTGGCATATCCAAATATAGGCGGTGGCAACGAATATGGCGAAAAATGGCACAATGGGGACCGCTTGCTGAACAAACAGAATACATTGGACGACTTTACAGCATCAGCCCAATATTTAATCGATAACAGCTACTCTATCAAAGATCATTTGGTTATACAAGGTGGATCGAATAGAGGACTATTGCTGTTGTGATTCAGGTGGACATCATGGATATTTTACGGTCCAAGCTTGGCGCTTAGACAACGGCAATCACAATCAGAAAGAACATTTCGAGAACTTGTACAAATATTCGCCATTGCACAATGTGAAAACACCAAAGTCATCTCAAGTCAACACACAGGGTGTACTCCTATGCATGCGGAGCATTGTGTTGATTGGAAGATTGATAGATGGGAGGAAGAAGGAGGGAGAATCAGAGAGGGAATGCAATCACAGGAAACCGATAAAGAGATAGCCCGCCATTCTGGCAAGTGCCTTATGCCTTTACCACAATCAGCTTCAGTTTATCAATGTCGACTATAACCGCATTAGCGGTAAGGAAAATGGAAGGATAAAGAAAATGTACCGTTGCCTGCCAAGAGGTGGTGCTGTTTAGAAAATATGTTTTTTTTCTACTTTTTTGATTTTACCTGTGCCGAGATACGAACCCTGGACACTCTGCGTAACAGTCCAACGCGCTACCACTACGCCACAACGACCATTGCTTGGGTAACTGACGTACTGACTTTTAAACATAAGAGTTTGATATTCGATACTGTTAATTTATAAGCACTTTGAGGGAGCATAAATTTTGATATCAAAAATTGTTTAATTGTAATCATCGCTGCGCAAGGATGACACGCAAAATGGTGAAGCGTTCCAATTCATGAGAGCTACTGGCCCCGAAAGATTGCCTCATACCCGTGGTTACTTTCGGAAGAAAATAAGAAGTTAGCTTCCCGAAGCGTGAACAATGTAGCAATCCAGAGATCGTGCTGGAGAATCTGACGGAGATCTTCTTCACTAACAGATCCAAGACCGATGAAGATACTGGAGCTGGATGACACTTAAAAGAAGGTGTCAATTGCTATTACTTATTCCTTGGGTGGGTTGGCAACTGTCTTACAGACAGAAGTTTTCGCTATCTTTAAAGTAGCGGAATGGATAATTGAAAGAAAATAGCGCGAGAAACGTATAGGTGTCTGTGGTGACAGTCAGGCTGTACTTAAGGCCAAGAGTGTAAGAGGAAACTTAGATCAGTCGCAAGACTGAATCAGCTCCATCTTATCTGGGTTCCTGGGCACTGTGGAGTTCCTGGGAATGAGAAAGCCGACGAGTTGGCCAACTGTGCATCGGATCAAAGAACATACCTTTGGGACCAGTTTGGCAGGTGCCATGCATTGGATAAAATCTTATGCTACTTAAAAGATTTACACAAGAGACGCTGGTCCAATCTGGACATCTGTAAAACGGCTAAGTGTCTTGTGATTTGCCCAAACAGGAGGGCAGCAGAATTCCTTCTTAAATTAGGAAGGAAGGACCTGCGCCGGATGGTGGGACTCATCACAGGACATAATGGAGTCAACATATGACCACCATCGACATCACCGAGGACCCGACCTGCACATCTTGTCTGGAGGAGGTGGACAGCACAGAGCATTTTCTCCGCACATGTCCCACCTTTGCCAGAACGAGATGGCGCATTTTGGGTTTCAATGTCACAGGAATGGACAACGTTCACTCCTTTCCCTTCTGCGATCTTCTGCGATTTGTGAGAGAATCCGGAAAATTTGCGAAAGCGAACGTAGTCCCCCTATAACCCCCTTTTCAACTTTTCCCCTCTTTTTCTCTAACCCCTTACTTGCTGTCACCCCTTCTTCTTTTCCTAGGCCTTAAGTACAATCTCGGCCTTCTTCACATCCATCCATCCATCCTTTTACTTACTTTTAATGGCACAACAGCCCATGGAGGGCCTAGGCCGAGCTTTTCGCATCCACTCATGTTGTGCGGGTTATATTTGTACATGCATGGAAGGGACCTACAGTTTAATGCCGAATCCGAACGGCGAAGTGAAAAGCTTTTCATAGCAATTTTTAGTCTTGTAGGTTTGCCATTGCCTGCCAAGAGGTGGTGCCGTGTAGAAAAATTAATTTTTCTAGTTTTTGATTTTGCCTGTGCCGAGATTCGAACCCCGGACACTCTGCGCAGCAGTCCAACGCACTACCACTACGCCACAGCGACCACTATCCATCCATCCACGCGGTTATAAATTTGATTTTAAACCAAGACAATCAAAATCTTAAAGTACTAAAAATTGTGCAAGAAATTTATTTCAAAATAAAATATATGTATATACTTATGTCGCTTCAACACTTCGAACAATCATTTGATTTCCTTATTACTCTATTTCCGAAAAAAAATAATAATAATAATTATGGTATGCTGTACTGAACCAAACTAAGTGCAATAATTCAAAAATTACATTTTTTATTAATTTTAAATATGTACGTGTATAAATTGTTGGAAACAAAATATCCATAATAGGTTTTTTTTTACAATATAAACTAGTTTATTTCTCTCATAAAAATGCGCCGTTAACATTACTGTGTGCTTATATATACTACAATAATATTATTAATCGTAAAATTTAACAATATTCTTAAGCAGTGTTCTGTTCCTTTCAAAAATCCTCAAATATATTCAATAATAATAATGAAAATAATTTATCAAATTACATTTTAAATGCAAATAACCCAATAACTTTATGTTGACGTTACAACGAGAAGTGATTCAGTTTGATTTTAAACTTATAATTATTAAGAAAAAATATGAATTTAAAGTAGTGACGGGGACAAACTCATACTCCCATACGATGAGCCCTTGAACTTTTTCATTTAAAAAACATTGAACTTAGAACTTAGTACCTTCTTCACAGGTCACTAATTTACGATATCTCTTTAAATAGAAACAGAGGCACTAAACAGAGAAAGTGTATATGTGAGAGAAGAATAGAAAACATATAAGACTGTGTGCTCCCTATAGAGTTGGCGAAAATTCAGTTGGAGCTAAAATGCGACAATGCATATCTTTAATCAGTGGAACAGTGTAGGCAACACATTCATCCCAACCGGGTGAACGCCAAGCAGCTTCACGCGTCTCCTTACGATCTAACAATGATTTGTAGCCTAAAATGTAATAGAAAAATCGTTTAAAGTTGCTTATTAAACGAAAGAAAAACAATTTCCAACTTACACCAAATATGATGCACATTATAAAGACGTCCAATTTGTGAGAAGAATCCAGCAAATGCTTCGTTGTTATGCTTACGGAAATTTATAGCGCGTGCCCAGTTATTACCCCATTCAATCATCGTACCTGGCTTAAGACGATATGAGCTGGAAATTGAAGGGAATATGTTTATTAAAAATTCATTTTCATTTAGTATATTATTTATGTAGGTATGCCCAAACTAACCGCATTTCGTAAATGTGCTTATCATCGCGACTTGTAATCTCCGGCCAATAGCTGAATTTCAATAGATATTGTAAATGACGTGAACGCAAATATTTCGCACGCTCTTTCATGAGACCAACATATTCAGCATCATTCCATAGATCCTCCTTCGCAATATCGATTTTCTCAAAACCTCCCGTGTATTTCCATAAATGTAAACATTGATCCATATCACCTACATGCACTGTCCATGAAGCGACCAAGTTGCATGACAAATTAGCTTTTTTATCAGTGACAAGCTGAACGGATGTTTTACTAAAATTAAAATATTGTATGGTTATGTACTTGTTAAATCGATCCATTATTCAGATAGACCCCAATTACGAATGGTGTCAAGGTTCTGTTTGGATTCTAATAGAGATCTGTTCCTAGGCCTTACGTACTACATGGGCTACATAGCATGAGTGCTTGAGGAACTGTCCTGCACTCGTAGGTCAGGTTCTCCGCCTTCTTCACTTCCATCCATCTAATAGAGATAAATAAACCCGTTTCAAAATGTACCGAGTGAATTATTTACACCTTAGAATATGTGGTGATAATTTCGAATTTTCGGAACAGGTGGTCACTCAAAAAAATAATATTTCGAAATTAAGTCAAAAACTAAAACACTAACAATTCTAATATTGCTAGAAAAACGCATAGCATTGCCGGTGGAGGAATTGGATGCAAGAAGAATCACAACAAGAAAAATACGGATAACTCCAATTTACTAGATTTACTAGATTTACTAGACGCATTTGTCGATTTTGCGCTTATTCGTTGAAGGCTGCTATTAATTTTGCGATATAAAATACTTCGAAATTGTTCATTAGACCCGTTCACATAGCACAGCATGTTGGACAGTCAGGTTAAAAAAAACATGCATAGATGATATCAAAAACTTTTTAAATCTAAACAGCATGTTGATCAAACGGCTGTATCTACTGTTCACATGCTCAAACATTGGTATTATAATTTCATGTGAAGGGGCTTACCAGTATTCTTAAACCAGCCTCAGCAATGCTATCGTTGATGGAGAGAAGTGAAGTGGGTTTTCACCAAGTTTAGCAGCATTTTATATTTTTTTTTAAGTAAAACACTTACATTTTTAAACTGGGGGATTTGATTTAAATTCTTGAAATAAATTTAAGAGATTTTCAATTTTATTCTCCCATTTTTTAACGTCCAGAAAACAACTACTTCTTCACCATTGCATTTTCACTTTTTTCGATGTTTGTTTAGAACAAGAGGAGAATGTAAAGGAGAAAAAACACACCAGGAAATGTCATATTTAAAAATATCACTTTAAATATTGAACTTCTAGTAGATAAATTCACTTCGGAAAACTCTGAATTATAATTCAGAATAATCCATAGCACATCCATTGTCCATTCCTTTATCATTTGTACTTTAGTAGGTACGAATATAAAGCTGAGATAAAATATAAGCAAAATTCTTAAAACCACATTTAAGTATGTTTGTGTGTACAAAATATGCTAATGACAAAGGGTGTTTTTTCTAGAAGTGTGGTTTTCAATCTGGCAATACTTTTTTCGGATTTGGTTTTTTTGACAGCTGTCAAAAGATTTATGCTCAGTTTGGTTTGCCATTTCATAATGAATAGACTTACGCCTGAACAATGTTTGCAAATTATTGAAATTTATTATCAAAATTCATGCGCTGTGAAAAGTGTTTCGCAAGCTACGTCCATTTAGCGACGAGGCTCATTTTTGGCTCAATGGATACGTGAATAAGCAGAATTGCCGTATTTGGAGTGAAGACCAGCCAGAGGCAATTCAGCAGCTACCAATGCATCCCGAAAAATGCATGGTGCGATTTATGGGCAGGCGGCATCATTGGGCCGTACTACTTCAAATACGATGAAGGCCGCAAGTTTTTTGGCCGAAAATGCTAGAATTGGACTCGGCCGACATGTGGTTCCAACAGGACGATGCCACACTGCACGTGAAACCATGCATCAATTGAGAGGCGAATTTGGTGAGCAGTTAATCACGTTTCGGTTTAGTCAATTGGCCACCAAGATCGTGTGATTTGACCCCGTTAGACTATTTTTTGTGGAGCTATGGTAAGTCTCTTGTCTACAGGGACCAGCCAAACACGATTACTGCTTTGGAAGCCAACATTGAACGCGTCATTTGTGAGATTCCGGCCGAAATGTGTGAAAAATGTGCCAAAATTGGATCTTCAGAATGAGCCACTTGAAGCGTAGCCGCGGGCAACATTTAAGTGAAATTATCTTTAAAAAGTAAATGGCAGAAATTGATTTATCGATCCAAATAAAAATTTCATTCACTTTTGTAGGATTTCTGTGTTTTTTCTTTCATTTTCAAAAACTAAACTCTTATAAAAATCACCCTTTATTAGAACATAAAAACTTACTAATTTTTTAAATAGTCCTCCATAAATCCGGGACGAACATTGTGGGTATGCAAGGCGTATATAATTTCTTTGTCACTCAACATACGACTGTGAGATTCCTTAGTTGGTTCTATTTTACGTACCAACAATTTGGAAAACCATGAATCGGCTTCGTTGAGCGGCGCTGAGGTAGCTATGGAACTGAAAGATAAGATTATTTATTAAAATAACTAGAATAATACGGAAATATATTATTTAAGTAGCACTTACCGCACAGTTGTGGTATTGATTACAGTTGACAAATTTCTTAATTTGATCATTTTGAGGATTACTTCTACAACAGATAACAGATAACATATACAAAATAAATATTACTAATCAAATTATTTATGAAATGTTAAATGTAATATACGTTCTGTTCGTTCAACAAGAGTTGTGTCCTTTAGTCAAGGTTAAGTCAAATGAACCCAAACCGATGTCAGCGCAATTGTCTGTAGGAAAATTTAGTAGAAGGGTGTAGGTGAACTGAATTATGAAGAAAAGCAAATTGAAGTGTACGTAAAAAAAACAAAAAAAAACAAGAAAACGAAATATTAAAGTAAAATAGAACAAATAAGCGCATAGCACACCTCACCCTCTACGCTATCCACTCATCAGTCCAGCTTTCATACATTTTCCTCTCTCTCACAATTTATCAAGCAAAACAAAAACAACATTTTAACACATCCCACAGCATTTAGCTTTTTGCGTTTTTACTGCTGTTGTTGTTATTGGTTAACTTTAACATGCATACATACTTATGTACATATGTGCATTAGAAGATGTACATATATATACATATGTGATATTTTTGATTTTTGCTATTTTTGTTTCACAATTAACAGAGACAAATAAAACTAAAAGATTAGCATAACCAATTAACTGGCGTAGGTACGCAATAACGAAAAGTATAGTTTGCTTAGCTGAGTAAATAAATGTTATTTTAATTTTCTTTTGTACATGAGCTTATACATAGACGACATTGATCAGAAATTTAGATCTATTAACTACCCCCAACTTTCAACTTTCCTTTTCAAATGCCCTCAAGTATGTAACTACTTTATAACAAGAGTATGCAATTTTTTACTTACCTACCTACTATTGGTTGTTTATATTATAACAACAAAAATTTACTCCAATTTTGTTGCAAAAAAGAAAATTAGAACTTAAATTTAGAAACTTAAATACGTTCTAACCAAAAAATGTATAAAATAAAACTATTGCGAAAATTCTGTTTTTCCACACTTGTTCCAGTTTTGTGCTATTATCTTTCTGATATTCCTATTTTTACGCTTGCCTTTTGCACTCAGCCGGTTCATATGAGCCTTTGACGTTTGCACTGATAGCATACAACTGTCATTTGTCTTCTGGTGGTTGATGGATGCCAATGCGTCGTTATTTGTAATTAAATTTTCTTAAAAAATGTTTGATAACATAAAATAGTGATGGCAGCACTTTATATAATATGAAATTTTCAATATTGGGAATTTGTTTAGTAAATTTATTACATTTGAAAACATATTTTATTCGTAAGAAGTTGAAAACTTTTGAATTCTATATTTTAGTTGGCAATGCTATCAACTGGCGTTACCAGTTAATACATTAGGGCTGTTCATGATGCAATTTACTTGTTATGAATACGAGTGGAGAAATTATTGCAATCTTCTACCATTTTGATTCGGAAACTATTATTGACGTGAAATATTTGTAAACATAGACATATTTTACCACTTCTTCAGTTAGCTTCTCAAATTCTTTGCTTTTAAATTGTCACTGCACAAAATAAAAGTTACTTCAATTTACAATCAGAAACAACCTTGTGCAACGGCGCTCAACGAGAAAAATATAAATAAATCTTAAGTCGACCGAAAACCGTCGGCGGTAGAAACGTCGTCGGCTCGTTTTCATCGTACCGGCAGCTGTCTTCGTTCGTGAACCCTATTTCTGATTGCGATTGTCCCACAACTCATACTTGTAGGGTCCAAAGGTAAACTCAAATATACCAAAAGTATGTTATAGAAATGCATACAGCGTTATTTAGAAAAACTATGCTAGATGAATTATGTATATATGTATGTAGATAGATAAAGGTGGTGCACATGATGAGCCCAGTTCACTGCGGTCAATTAGGGACTATTCTGATATCCTCCAAAAAAATTTGTTGTTTTATAGTTCCCTTATGGGTTCTTTTATTGTGAGGAAAATAATTATGTACAGTAGCTTAAACATTGTTATGGTTTATGATAAATAAGTTAAAACTAGTGTTGTTAGTATCTAATTTTAGTTAAAAATTACTAAATTACTAAAATTGCAAAACAGAATGCAATTCTTGAAACTTATGCGAATTATTTACAGGTGCGAATGCAAATGCAGGTGGTCGCTGTGGCGTAGTGGTAGTGCATTGGACTGCTACGCCGAGTGTCCGGGTTCAAATCTCGGCACAGGCAAAATCAAAAAGTAGAAGAAATAATTTTTCTACACGGCACCACCTCTTGGCAGGCAATGGCAAACCTACAAGACTAAAAATTGCTATGAAAAGCTTTTCACTTCGCCGTTCGGATTCGGCATTAAACTGTAGGTCCCTTCCATTCATGTACAAATATAACCCGCACAACATGAGTGGATGCGAAAAGCTCGGCCTAGGCCTTCTATGGGCTGTTGTGCCATTAAAAGTAAAGTAAAGAATGAATATCTGCCCTAGATAAAAGCACGGAAGTTAACGTTAACTCTTTGTATGAAAAACATTTATATTTATGTTATATTTGATAAACAAGTTCACCAACATTTTATCGCATGACAAGACAACATCTGTCACCAATTCCTTTGAGTTTCGCTTCAGCCAGTCATCAAATAAATCGTGGATGACGCTTTTTTTCTTCTTCTTCCCTTTTGGCTGAGTGACAGCACTGAAATATTATCAGCATTCCGGTTATTAATGTTTGTGGTGCACGAAATATCAGCTTCGTTCTTCATCGACATCATGTCTTCCTTGATCGTTCGCACCATAGTTTTCTTACCGACCTTGACAATATTATACTTCTCTAACTAACAGAAGTTAATCAAACCGTTAGTGGTTTTCAAAATTTACGTACTTAGAAGTTAATCGTTAACATAAAATTAACGGATTAACGATTTTCTGCCAGGCTTGCTAATGCTCTGGTTGTAATGGACGTGAGGAAAATGTAACTTTTCCGTAGACAAAAATAAGATACTCTTAATCAGATCAGGGGCGAAAAACATTATTCAGCCTGTCAAGTTAGAGCGTTCACAGCATAAATGTTTGATAATTTATTTAAAAATTTTATATCATACATATGTACTTATTTATACATACATTGCCAACGTTCGGATTAAAATCTAATTCCATCAATATTTTGATTCGACCAGATTTTCCGCGTATTTGCACGGCAGTGACCTCTAATCGAACTTCTCGAGACAGGTGCTTTAAAGCGAAGACTTTTTTCCACGTAGTTTGTGCTGATGTATGCCCCGACATTCTCGATTGGATTTGTCAATCGAGCGAGACAATGCTAATATTTTCATTCGAGTCGCCGTTTTATATTTTTCTCCAAATAGTTTCTTCATAGTAGCGCGATATTTTACATGCACGAAGGTGGGTTTCGTACTACACATCGTGCTCTGCTGCTTGACTTTTTCAGTAACTTGAAAAAGGGGGTTCAGAAGGGGGTTCCGAGTTTGTAAGTTTTTTTTTCGATAATGCCGTCTTGACACTCTTGTAGAAATAGTGAGATTTGCAGGGATACCAAAATCAGACATTGCGGCGTACAAGTGATCCCTAATCGTGCCGTCGAAGGCGACTTTATAATCGACAAATAGATGATGGGTGTCTATCGGTTTTTCTCGGGTCTTTTCCAGGATTTGGCGTAGTGTGGATATCTGGTCGATGGTGGATTTACCAGGCCTGAAGCCACACTGATAAGGTCCAATCAGTGAGTTGACGATGGGCTTCAGTCTTTCGCACAGTACGCTCGATAGAACCTTATATGCAATATTAGTTGGCGCAGATCGTGGAATCACCTTTCTTGTTGATTGGGCAGAGTAAGCTGAGGTTCCAATCACTTGGCATGATTTCATCCGACCATATTCTGTGCGTGGATACGTTTTACAAGCTCTTTGCCTCCAGTTTTAAACAACTCAACAGGCAGGCCATCTAAGCCTTATTGATTTTCAGCCGAGTGATGGCTACTAAGCCATCCTCATGGTAGGGCGACGGTACCCCAACGCCTGCAGTGATTGGGGTTTCCGTAGTGGGATTATTGCCCACATCGTCATTAAGCTGCTGCGAGAAGTGTTCCCTCCATAATGTTGTAATACCCGGTCTTCAAACCACTAGTCAGGCGTCTTATTCTTTCGAAGAATTTTCGAACCTCGTTTCTGTCCCGTAACATTTCAATATCATTAAACTCACATATTTCTGCTTCTCTTTTCTTGCGCCTGAAAACACGTTTCTCCTACCTCTTCAACTCTCTGTATCGCTCCATGGCAGCTCGCGTTGCAAAAGGCTGCAGGTTGGCTATATATTCTGCGTTTTTCGCTTCAGTAGCATCGCGACACTCTTGGTCGTACCACATATTTCTCCATCGTCGGTGGTATCCTAGGACCTCGTCGGCAGCCGTACACATAGAGTGGGAAATGTGCGTCAACTGCGCGCATATATCATCAAGTTGGGGGGAGTGCGAGTCGATTGGCGAAGACATCAGCTGTCTGTTGGGGTTGCAACTTTTCGACATCCAGCTTTCTCTTTGTACCTATCCGCACACGATGTACTACACAATACACGTGTGCAGACTTTGTCAGTAACCAAGTAGTGGTCTGAGTCGATGTTTGCACCACGTATTGTGCGTACATCTAGTACACTGGAAGCGTGCCTTCCGCCGATTACAACGTGATCAATATGGTTTAGTGTGTTTTAATCAGGGGGGACCTGCAAGCGGCCTTCTAAATATCTAGATGTTGAAATCTGGAGCAACTAACGATCAGTCTCATACCGATTTCGGTGACTTCGTCTCGAAGACTGAATTTTCCATTGGTCGTACCAAAGAGACTCTCCTTGCTCACGATTTTAATATCGTAGCGTGGACTATGGATGGTATTAGGTTAGGTTAGAAGTGTTGGCGGATACTTCACATATACCACATGCAGTGTTAATGACTATATAAATTATAATTGAAAGAAGATAAATGCCAGGAAAATGGTAAAAATATTAGCTGGATCATTAAAATTAACCTAGTCTATATCAACTAGGTGGCCGTATACTTCTTAATTAAAACCATTCTATTTATATTATATTCATATACAGGGTGGTTTATCTAGTATTTGCAATTTGAACCACTGTGTATTTTGAGAGTCTAATGTCATTAGTATTATGACGGAAAATAAATTTTAATTTGTTTGAACAACGTTAGGAAGTACTAAAAACTGTGAATCTTCTACTGAAATTGTAAGAAAATTGCGTACAAAATTCGGTAAAAGAGAATCATCTTCCACGTAATTTGTGGACCAATTTGAGAAACGTGTGCGTGAAGCTTGATCTTAACTGGATAAAACAAAACGTTCTCGTACTCCTACAGTGCGAACAACCGAAAAAATTACTGCTACTGCTCAGAATGTGCAATTACTTAAAACCATCCACATCAACTCGCCATCGTTACCAGGAATTGAACATTTCATGCACTTCTTTGTTGCGGATTTTGCATAAAGATCTCGGTATGAAGCCTTACAACAATAGGCCTAACAGTTGAAGCCACATGACCAGCCTTACAACAATAGGCAAAACAGTTGAAGCCACATTACCATCCGCAACGTTTTCGGTTCGCTTATTGGGCTCTAGATTGCTTGGAAGATGAGCATTTTTACCGAAAAATCATCTTTTCTGACGAAGCTCACTTCGACCTCGGTGGTTACGTCATTAAACAAAATTGTCGCAGGTGAGACTCAGAAAATCCATGCGCGATTGTTGAGAAACCAATGCACCATTAACGAGTAACTTATTATTTTTATTTTTTTTAAATGATGAATGAAAATGCTTTAGATTGAATGGTGTGCGCTACCGCATAATGATAACTGATTATTTGTGCATTAGACACCACGCAGTTGGGATTTGACTCCGTTGTAGGCAGCCGTTAAAAATAAGTGTTACGCTAAACATCCAGAAACGATTGAGGCTCTTAAGGAGGAAATTGATGTAGGCATCGGTCAAGTACTGCTCCGTACAGTTGAAAATGTACTGAATAATTGGGTTGATCGTATGGGCTACAGCAAGGCAATCCGAGGAAGTCATTTGAATGAAATAGTGTTCCACAATTAACCGGATTGTACATTCCAATAAAAGAAGCCACATTGAATAAAAATTTTTTGTTTCTTATTTAAACCAAAATGAAATTTCAAATTATAAATGGTACATCTTATATATGTACAATTACTTACCTACATGTGCACGTATAAATTAGTATATTTGGCAGGTGCTACAACCGATGATCAATTTTGGCCGCCTCCAAAAAGGTCCACCAGCTCTTGCGTGGTGTCAGTTAATAATGAAAGTTGAAGTCAGACATCTCATTATCTAATCTCTCTGTAGACTAGGTCACATATTCTGAGCTTTCCATTACCGCGATCCAAATAAAATAATTTTCATCTTGCGAAATATCTTCTTCTCCTCTGCCTCTGTCTGTCCTTTGGCTTTCGTTTTCATTTGACTATTAAGCTGCTGGAAATGGTTAACATTTGCCTTTTGTTATATTTCACATATCGTCCTTTAGGACACGTCACAACGGGACTATATTACTATGTGGAGATTCCATGTGGAGCAATGAAAAAGCTAGCATACATTTTAATATTGGCTCATGTTTTACCTTATATACAAATTTTTCATCGTAGATTTTGATGACCATCTATTTCCTTAATTCGTTTTGCATCAGTTTACATTCTTCCATGTGATGGCACAACCAGAGAAGCTTTTTGATGTTAATGTCGACATATGTCGAATGCAGTACACGTAATTTTTCTCTTTTAACTCTCGCAGCGCAAGCTTTATGCTTCCAGCATCATCAAGTGGAATGAGACCCAATGTAGAATGCCGTTCTATTGGTCTGTTATTTTGCCACAAAAAGCCAAATAATAAAACCGTTTGTAAAATTACGTATTTATTAATACATACCAACATATAATGATGTAATAACAAATAGAAGAAAATAAATTTTATTTTGTTTATTGTTTAAAAAACCTGATTAAGTTGTTTAATTGAAACTAATAAAAATATATTTAAATAATTAGGTAAAAAATGCTTGTATAAAAAGCTTTATTTTTTATAGTATCGTGAAATTAACATATCTCTTTTTCAAGCTCATTTCATCACTCATTATAATAATGTATGAACTTAAGTTAAATATAAATTGTTATAAAATGTGTAGATTTTGCCTCTCTACTTTGAATCAATATTTGATTATGAAATTATATTTCAGAAACGAATTTTATATTGATCAAAAGCAAAACAATTCAACAATCTTAAAACTAGAACTTAAAGTTAATCATATTAAGTAATAATTAACATTGTACAGCGGCCAAAGAAATCCACGAACACGATGGCATTCCTTAATCAAAAAAATACATAATTTTCTTGCGGTTTTGTATACATTTCAAATTATAAATTAAAAAAAAGGTTTATGAGCGTCATAATTGAAAATATACTGTATTGTCTGTGATTATCCAACACTGCTTCGTGAAACTAAATGAGTTGTAGTCGCACTTATTACAAAGGCTACAGATCTATGATTTTTCGATAGAAAAAATTATTACAAAACTACTGAATTCTTCCAATTGACTTCATATTTTCATATATCCCCACTTGGCACTAAATTTCTCTATCAAAGAGTTGCAACAGCTTCAAAAGTGACCAGTCATCAAATAGAAAACCGAAATGTTATCATCGATCAGCATGTAAACAACCACAATCATCGGGTTAGACCAAATATCCCAAAACACATGCCCAGCATTTAAACTATTGGCACCTGAACATTTTGTTGGTAGATCGATTACATTCCCATAAGGCTCAACACCATCACAAAGCACAAGCGAACCAAGAACGGCTAAAAATATTATTTATCACTGTATTTTGCAAGAACACTTGCCTTCCAATTCATTAAATGTCAAATTTCCTTTTCCATTTGGAACAATTTGGAGGTCCTCAAAATTGATAAGGTTACAAGCCTTACAAGCACATCCATACATTTTTTTTCAGTCACTATAAAATTAACTTTGATGAGAAAGCAAAAGACAACAAATGTTACCATCGTGTTTGCGAATGTAAATTATTTTCTTCTTTTTAGATTCCGTTGTTCAGTGTACTTAAATGGAATTTCGTGACAATTTACATAAGGTTCTATTCTTCGTTCTTTCCTTTTTTTTTGTTTTGATTCAGCTGACATTAATTCTTAATACAAATTATTTATTATTGTTATTCAAAGATATTAATACACGTACTTTAATTTGTAAATATAAATTTTCAATTTGAATTATAAACAAACAGAAAAAATATGTAGTAATTCCAATCTTTAAAGTTTCACTTGTTTTCATAAAATTTCACGACCACCATATCAGTATTTTAGTCAAACATATTTGTGTTTCTCACTGGCTGGACAGGCCTTCTTGACATGACTATAGTCATTACTGCCATCCTTTATTTTAGACTGAAAAGCATCATTTAAATCAAATTTTTCGACAACTACTCGAGCATCAATTTTGAAAAGTAGCTTAAATTTATCAATACTTAAACGTGTGTCTACACCCGCTATAGCGATTTTGGTATAAATTTTGCTCAAGTCAATTGGCTCTGGAGTTTTGCCATAAAACGAATAAGGCTCCAATTGTGTACTCACGTTAGGTTGTCGGGATGTAGGTGATGATATCGATAATGAAGGTGGAACTGCTACTGGCAATGGTGGCGGCAGAGTTATTTGTCGTGCAAGAATATCATATTTCGTTTTTTTAGTGACATCAAAATTCGTGGAATCATTGCTCCTATGACCGAACATATTTGCGACTGTATCCTCACTTCCTAATGCCACCGTCATACGCCGTTTACAAATCCTTTTCGGTAGCAAGGCTGTTTTGTTACCGCCATTTCTGTCAGCCAGTAGCATTGCCGACGCTGCACAAGCTGTACTTTCGGTATCCATTGGATTGGGAGATGATATTGATTGTCGCCGTGCTTCAATGGATTTACGTGCCACTAGACGCGCGATCGATAAACGTGGTATTGGTGGCTCCTGCGAAGTTTTGCAAATCTCTTCATATAATTGTTGTATACTGTCTTCCGAACCATATTTGGACTGGCGCAAATTCTTCTTATCGATTATAAGACCATTTGGAAATAACACTAACACTTGTAGCAAATATTTTTTAATATCCGCCAGTGTATATAACTCAGAAAAACGTTTAATCTGTTCACGATGATCGGTATAGCAATGCTGCATGTAAACGTTAAACGTTTTCTGTGGTTCATTACAAAAATAACAACGCTGAAAACGCTCATAGTGATCGATCATGTGACGCAGTGTATTTAATTCATTTGTCGATGTAAAACTACACATTGGACAGCAATAGATGATGGTGTTCGACAAGGTTTGGAAGGAAAATGCCTCGACGCTACTATGCTTTTCATTTGCATGCGCATCAATTGCATTACGATTTGTAAATAGCTCCGTGCATATGGTACACTGTAAATAGGTTTCGGTTATGCCCAATTTTAAAATGGCCGATACACGATCAGTTACTAAACGTTTCAGATCGTGTGGCTTGTGCAATAAGCGACTATGATGTCTTAGCAGCTGTTCAGATCGTTCGCAGGTGTAGTTACAATAGCCACACATAAGCTCATTGGCAACACTCGGGTCAGCCGCAACATAAATGAGTTTATTATGTGTGCTCTGCATGTGGATGTGCAATTCCTTGTGGGTACCAGAGAATTTCTCACATTCAATACATTTCAAGTTGTTCAACAGACGAAAGTAGAAGGGTTTAGCTGACTTTATGTTAGTATTGTGGGCATTGCGCCAATGTACTTCTTTTAATGTATTGAAGTTCGATTTGAAGTCGCAATGATTGCAACCTAATTGGTACAATCCCAAATATAAATTGGGGTTGGCTGAAAATGTGCTGGAGGTTGCAGTTGCAGCGTTAAAGGAGAGCTGAAATATTAAATACACTCTGATAAAAGAATTTAAGAATTAATTTTTACATAAATTATTTAAATTCACACAATTTCTACTTAGTTCTTCTCTTATTCGGGCTATTTAGCTGCTTTAGGTTAATATTTGTGGATATTTGTCATAAATTAAACTAAATAATTTCTACACTTACTTTGCTCGTACCGATTGGCTTGCTTCCCACTTCACCACCAGCATTATCGTCATCATCCTCATAGTCATTTTCCAAACATAAACGCTTGCGATATTGTTCCGATTCTTCTTCATCCTCCATCAGTATACCGCGTATGTGACGCACACGTTTCGGATCATCTCGCTGCCATAATGGTCGCGTATCAGCCGCACTTAATGTATCGTTTTGATATACAATTTTATGGAACATATAACGAGCTTCACGTATTTTGCCATCATGTTTTTCATCGATATGCGTTAGAATTTGCGTCAGTTGTGCAGCGCCAAAGGAACAATGTGTGCATTGATATTGATGCTTGCTAGCATGTTGTGTGTGGCAATGCGCAATTATTTGATGTTGTGTGATTGATTTTTGCCCACATAGGTCACACGCCCATTTATATTTGGATTTTATATTTGTAGTTTCGATTTTTGCATGCATTGACGCTGTATCAGGACCAGATGGTGTAACTTTACTCGTTATCAATTCTTTTATTTGTTTTTCTGTAAAATAGAGATAAAATAATGAATATAGTAAGTACCTACTAAGCTAAGGCTTTCCATTAATAAAACTTATTTTCGTTCTTATAAATATTATATTTCGCATTCTACCGTAATCCTCTGAATATAGCATAAAAGCACAGAACTAAATATTCCAATATACTTTTTTTTAAGACATTGAAAAGATGTAAAAAAAATTCGCTACTTTATTCACCATTTTTATTTTATTTTCAAAACACACAATTGGGAGAATGTTAGAATTTATCTAAAAATTATATTTTATTTGATTGATTTGGATGGGTGACGTGTACTATTGTACCTCTGATAGTAACTAGGTTACAAGCTGTCAGATAATCAAATCTTGCTGAGGAAGCCACATCCAGTATATGATGTGGATTCAAGGCTATGATGTGTCTACTTTCTGGGTAGTAATGCACCAATTATCTTTCTGTCCTGCAAGTATTATAGGTAAGTGGTCGCCTTGTCGTAGTTGGTAGTGCGTTGGCCTGCTACGCAGAGTGTCCGGGGTTCCAATATCCCAGGCAAAATCAAAAGTAAAAACAAAAACAAAACACGATACCACCTTTTGGTAGGCAAATTCAAACCTGCAAGAGTAAAAATTGCATATGAAAAGATTTCACTTCGCCGTACAGATTCGGTATAAAACTGTAGGCCCCTTTCATTCATGTAAAAATGTAACAAGGTGGAAAATGTAAGCTCGGCATAGGCCCTCCCTCCGTGGGCTGTTGTGACATTAAAAGGAAGAAGAAGAAGAAGAAGAAGAGTAGTGCGTTATTGATGGCACTCTCCCTCTCCACCTTTAAAATCTATTGTACCCCTACATGGATCTAAAGCACTTCCACAAGTTGATTCTACTGCTAAGTAATTCAAATTGTCTTCTGGTATTTGAGAGTCACTGGGTGCCTTCTTCGGGTATGCATAACTACAGGACACATTCCGTCCGTCCATTAGTCCCTACAACTGTCCTTGGATTTGTTTCACATTTATGAGCTTTGCTGAATTCGTCTTCTGTACGTCTTGCAGTTATCTTGCTTCTTGGTGTTTTTTTTTTGATCGGCCAGTTGAGATGCGGCACAATAACCTGCTAGTTTGTTAATATGAAAATTTGTTCTCGCTATAAAATATATATATGGTAGTAGTTTTAATATTAAAAATTATAAATATGCATTTATAATGGAAGGAAGTCAACTTTTGATATGAATTTTCGTTGTATCCCTAATGGAATAAGTACTTCGGTAGGTGACCGCAGAATATTGTTGCAGCATAACGAAAAATAATAAGATATTTCTTCTTATTAATATTACAGCATTTCTAAATTTGTATAGTTGTTACTTCAGTTATAGTATCAGAATCTCTCTTAAGTTTTCATGCCCATTATGTGAACTTTATACTGATACTGATACCTTTACCTTTACCTTGGCTTTCAGTTAGATATGCACATTTTAAATAATTAATTCTTTAAAAATTTGCTTACCCGAATTGGATTGTGATCGATCGTGTGTTATCAAATTAACACTAACTGTTGCATGCTTGTCGTGAATATGTCTCTCAACTACAGTTTTCATATAATGCAAATAATCACACTCTTCGCACCGATACAATAATTGCCCATGAAAACGTAAATGATTCAGTATGCGTTCAACCGAAATACTGCGTTTGCAGATTTCCTCTTTGCAAAATGAACAACTATAACTTTGAATGTTGTTGTGCAATGCATTCAGATGTGAACGCAATATATCATCAGATATAGTCAGATATTGACAGCCAAAAATACCGCAAGTATAACGCTTCGTTTCCGGTATATAATCGTATTTAATTTTAAACGATGGCTTTGTTGTATTGCCGCTGTTGTTGGTATTGTTGCTGTTGCTTGTATTTCCACCGCCGTTACTGTTTATTACCACGGATGATGAAGCTAAATTGGTCATCTTATCGAAATGCCTTTCATTCGTGTTCAGACATGGCACCGGATTTACGGGATCAACATTAGCCACCTGTTGGGCTCCACCCATGGCTCCACCTGCACTATGCATTTGCAAATGACGCAACATATTTGTACGGACTTTTGTCTTGTACATACATTCGGCACAATAGACTTCTTTTTGAAAAATCGGATGAATTGGCAGCAACGCGATTTCACTCGGTTTAAACATTGTTTTCGATCCGGCTTTTTTGCGTTGCCAGAATGCGATGAGCTCTTCGCCGTATTGATGAACTTCAAGTTCAGTCAATTTCTGCGCATGCGACACGTAGAAACCAGGAATATCTAATTTATCACTTATGCTCTGGCGCTTAATCAATGGATATGCAGTGAGGGTAGCAGTAAAATGCATTTCACAGAAATGTTTTTGCAATTTTTCATTATTGGAGGCAGTTTGCATGCAAAGATAACAGAAGTAACTATGGCGCGCATGTGTCTTAATATGCGTTTTAAAACCGGATGGCTTGTGATATACACCGTTGCAGTGCATACATTTATAATTGTAATTGGTAGCAATACCAGCTGTGGATAAATGATAAATGATGTGATTGTGGAAAGTCGATTCGTTAAGTGAAGCTTTGCAACCCTCAATAACGCATCGATAAAGTTTTGATTCTGGAGGAAGAAAAGAAAAAAGTTCGGGGCATTATTCTAAAGCAAATGTTTATTTCTCTCCATAACCAATCCTAATCTGATATAAATACTATAATATAGGAGTTGGTATTGGATTTTAAAATTTTATTTGATTTATACTTGAATACTAGTAAATACCTGGAATACCAGTTGGTGCCACAATTTCATTGATGGTTTCTCCCAGTTGTTCTCTGTACGTTTTTATCGGTGCCGTTGATGTTGATTCTTTCATAGTACTAGAGGAAGAATCGCCAGATCCACTATCTTCGCCCTTTAAAATGTTTTGAATTTTCTTCGTAAGCTCACTAACTTTTGACTTTTCCGAGTTGCTTGTAAGCTTGCTCTTCCCTGTCAAATGTTTTTCCTCCGCATGCTTCACATAACCATTAACATCCTCCGATAAATGCGCGCACAAGGAGCATTGCAAATAATCACGTAGCGTGGTAAAATTCCGGCGCTCATGAAAATGCAAATGATCAGTCATTGCGACAGGTACGCGAGTTTGAAATTTACACCCATTCCCCATGCATTTAAAATGTGGACGTGTATAAGTCTTAACACTACCGACATTTAAAGATGCTGGTACAACAGTCATAGGTGATGACGAATTAAGAGAACTGGAACGACTAGAGGTTGCAGTATTATTTGTGGTCGCAATCGATATATTGAAGCCAAGTTGTGGTTGCCCACTGCTTGCTCCAGACTCGCAGTATTGTGCTGAAATTGTTTGCGTTAACACGAAATCACCAGTTGTTGCCTGTCCAACGGGCAAAGTTTCCGCAACTACTAAAGGTTCGGGTGAATCAACTGGTATGCTTCTTTTAGTTCTTGTTGGCATGGACGCATTTGATAAAATGCGTGAAACTTCAAGCGATTCGGCAGCAGATTTCTCTAATTCAAGGCGTTCGCTTTCAATATGCTTTGCCCAAAGTGCGTCTGTTCCACCAGTTAAAGAGCAAACACTGGAAATTTTGGGTACTTGTATTGTCGAACTCGGACTTTGGTCATTCAGTGATGTACTGCCTTCAATATTTCGTGATTTATCGCCAGTATTGGACTTGTCATTCAAACTCACAACATTTGAGATTTGCAATGGAAAAGCACTTGCAACTGCATTGGTTTTCGAATTATTTGGTTCAAATTCTGTACTTGAAGAAACTGAAGTTATAGTGATATCATTAGAAAGATTCTTAAACATTTGCAGGCCCGAAGTTTCGGGAGCTAACAGTGGGTCCGTTAGTGGCATATTAATTTGTGGTGGCATTTGTTTGGTTGGTGGTCTTGGTTTAGCATTTAATAAATCGCTTAAATTTGTATTTTCATCAAAAACAGAAGATGGATCAGCAGATGTTTCGAGGCAGAAAGCGGAAGTGCCGGCAATCATGCTGGGTGACGTTGAAGAGAGACAATCACCTGTGAGACGTCTTATCTTGATGCGTGGTTTCTCCTCTACTGCAACAGAAGTTAATATTTCGTGTGGAGTTACCGCCGTATCAACACATTGGGAATCTGACAGTACAGTGTGGTTTTCTAGCATATGTTTAATTTCTTCGGTAACAAGTGAGAAGTTATTTACTTCTTCAGATGACGAACTTTCTATTTGTCTTCCACAAATGCCACAAAAACCATTCCATTTAGTTGTAGGATGCTCCATTAGATAATGATCTCCTAACCCCATGGCGTCACTTGAATATAGAAATGTACAGTTTTGGAATAGACAATAAAACTTGAAAGTACTATCTTCATTCGACAGTGAGTAACCGATGTTCTGTATTCGGTTTATCGCAATTTGCGACGATGTCTGCGTTATTTGTGGTTCGCTATTGCTAGCAGTGTTCATGCAGTCAATTCGTTCCTGTTGCTCTTGTTGTTCAGAGACAAAATCTAAAGCTTCTTGTATGCTTGTATGTTGATTATCACTGTTAATGCACACTGAATTTGTGGCCTCGAGATCCGCCATTAAATTGTGCGTATCTAAAGGACTAAAATTTGAATCAAGTATCGATGATATATCATTAAGATCTTGCAAGGGTTCAAGTGATGCTAATTCTGGAACTAATTCAATGGGATCATTGCATGGCGAATTAGGCAAAAGATCATCTAAGTTTGTTAATGTAACTGTACGAAAGTTATTGGCAACTGCGATTGCAGTATCTACATTATTTATTATCTTTTCTGTAATAGCATCTGAGGGTTCAGTACAGTTGGCGGCTTTTCCTACATCAGCCTCAGTCGTTTCAGAGTTTTGTTGTTTCCTTTTAATGCTTAGCAAGTTTGATGTTGAGTTCTTTTTGAATTTATTGCTGGATGCATAGAGACGACTGAATTTTTTATAGATATTTTTGTTTCTCAATTTGATATTTTTGCCAATCGAGCTGGTTGTTGAGACAATAGAAGAAGTGGTACTTGGTGCTGATTCAACAATTTCAATATCTTCCCAATTTTCATCATCTTCAGGATTGCAATTATCAGCAGCAACATCATCATAGACTTCAGTCATATTATCTACAGTAGATGTATCTGTTTTGGATTTAATAACGCTGTCCAATGTAGTTATGTTTGTTGAAGTATCAACCTTTTCTGTAAAAATTGCTGCCAGTTCAGCAGAGAGAACATTATTTGATTTTACCATGTTGGCACTTTCCTCTTTTGATGTAGTAGCAGCCGTTAATGATGATATTGAATTATCCTTCAAATCCTTAAAACGTTGGCTTAATCGTTCGGCCATTGATATATTGTTTCTAACATTGCTTATGCAACTCTTATCACTATCTACTGCAACAGCGTTAGACGATCGCACTTCCTGTTCGATAGTGAAGAAGTTTTGTGCAAAACTATCCATTGTTGGGGAGTCACTATTGATTTCGCGTGTTGGCATGAATACGTTAGAGGTTGATGCATGCACTGACAGCGATGACGATGCTTTGTTATTGTCGGCTTCTTCGGAACTAACAGATTTTCTAGTTGAATTATCAAGTGGCAGCACATCATTTTTTTTAAGCTTTTCCGATGCAGTTAGATCGGCTTGTTCTTCATTTTCTTCCAAAATGTTTAAATCGTCTTTACTTTTCTGTATTCCATAATTTTCTTTACCATTTTTAATATCTACTTTTCCATCATCACCGTCAACATCTATAACTAATGAGTCATTTGTAAGCTCCTTTAGCGCATTGCTTTCCATTTCGCTAGCCGTCTTACTATCAACCATTTTAACATCTTCAATATTCATCAAATTAATGGAATAACCCATGATATCGACTTTGTCTTCATCGCAACCATGCTGCTGCACGTAATGCACTTCTAACCGCCTCCGATCCATTTGCAAATAGTTACACAAATGGCATACGTGTCCCTTGATATGTTTTGCATTAGCAGCTACTATTTGGCTAATACCATCACTCAATACAGTGGCTCCAGTGCATGCTGATTTTTTTATGTGTTTGATCATTAAATTCTTTTTATTACCAGCTTTATGACACTTGGAACATTCATAATTGTATTCTCCAGTGTGAGTTATAAAATGGTCTAGCCAACCCTTAAATGAGCTGCGATTATGTTGCAAACAGAAGGGGCAGCGATAAAACCACAATGGAAACTTTTTTTGATAGACGCCAAAAAGTGGTTTACTTAGTTTACCCTGTTTGAATTGCTGTAGCGTGCAGGGCGCCATGCGTGATGCATAATTTTCCAAATGGTTCATTTTATAATGAACTGCAGCATATCCTAGTTTCATGTTGCAAAGAACACACCACTTGGCATATTTTGATTGCGAATGCCAATTAAAATTCGTATTCTGTATGGCCTCACGTTCCACTTTCTTATGCTTTACGTTAACACTTGTTTTTGCTGCATCGCAGTTATGGGATTTACCGGATGATGAAACCGCAATTTTTCCATCGTTGTTTATATCATTTAATTTCTTTAAAATAGCAGCAGGTTTCTTGCTTTTAGGACAAGGTTTAATTTTCACTAATTTCACTTGCAACTTTTTAAGCGGTTTGGCAATGCGACTGCATTTGGTAACTTTACCTTCGATTAATTTAATATGTGTATTTGGCTTGAGTTTGGGCATAGGACGTGGTGGTGTTTCTAGTAGCGTTGAATCTGTTTGATCATCCGTCATTGAAGTGACCACATCTGTGTTGGTGTCCGTTGTACCCATTTCACTATCATCTAGTATACTTTCCTCTTCTGATTCCGAAGCGCTTCCCACATTAGTTGCATTTAATTTGGCACGCTTTGACCTACGCAGTTGACGTGCTTTGAATACGTTTGCGGTCAGAAGCCCTCGACTCCCGATCTTTGTTTTAAGTTGTGTTTTTTTTGTGCTAGGACTGTTTTTCTTTTCAGGTTTGTTTTTGATATATTCGTTTTCTTTGATGCCTTCACTTGATTTTGTGCCGTTCTTTGCAGTAGCTTCAGCTGCTACAAGTGTACACATTCGTCGTCCTGTTGCTGTTAGTACACCCTCGCATATAAACATATCACGTATATCTTCATTCAAACGATCTAATTCATTAGTTCGCTTTCTAGTTACTTTAGCTTGTTTTGGCGATTTCTTCAAGCGCGTTTTTGGTGGAGTCTTATTTATTTGGATATTCCATGCCTTATGATAGTTGTCTTCTTGCTCTTGGTTGTCATCAGTTTCCATTGCATTAGCATTCAAGTGTTCATCATCGGCAATTCCAATGTCATTTACGTTGCTTCCACTCATTTTTGATGCAGTTTCTAAAACGGATTTCACCTGTTGCAACTGATCTTCGCTGAGTATTTGTTTTAATAAACTATAAATATATGCAGTATCTGCATTCGGTTTCAAAATATCTTGTACGAAACCTTCCAGTAACTCCTGACTTCCATTTTCTTCATCGACTGCAATCGGTACCGTTGCGCCCTTACCAGAACTACTTGGTTTATCATCATTGACAGACTGCTTTAAATCGATAACATTGACAGATTTTTTACTATCGGAAACGACAATATCCGACGACGAAGTGCTGGAAACGGTACTGTTTTGATTATTGGATTCGCTCGTTGCAACATTCAATTTAACATTAAGAGTTTCTTCCTTCTCAGGTGTTTCTTCTTTTTCGATGTCACCAACCGGTACAGATTTTATTGCTGCAGTGGTCCCTTTTCTCATAGCAATATTTATACTATTCCTTCTTAGTTTAGGAACCGGAGATTTTGTCTTATTTCTGGCAGCTGCCCTATTAACTTTTTTCGTTTGTGGTGATAAAGCCTTTTTAGGTTCGGCTGGCTTTGCGTACTTAAAAAGCGACTTTACTTGCTGCACCTCATTGAAGTTCACCGTTGGGCGGGTACGCCTTTTTCCAGAAATAATATTTTGCGTAGATACTGTACAATTATCATCGGTTTTTTGAAATATATCGACTAAACTTTTGTTCTTTTTCATCAATACTTTTTCATCATTTGCAATTTTTTCTTTAAGTTTTGCACGCTCTTGCACATCCTCAAAAAGTAATGCATTACTAGCGAGTAGCTTATCTTTATCAACTTCAGGTGCACTACCATATGAAATCATTGTACAACGTCTTTTAATGATCCGGGCTGGTTTCAATGCATCGATGGCTGCTAATTTTGGAGACTCTATTTTATTTGAAATATCTTTGCCGAGTTTTTTGTGCACTTCTTGTGAATTTTGACTTTTCGAATTCTCTTCTTCAGATGAACTTATAACAATTTCATTAGAACCTTCAACATGCACATCTGCCGTGTTGGATTTGCTTTCAAAATTTTCATTAATTGCTTTGCTCTCTTTATTCGTAAATTGATCATTACACTTTAATTCCGTGTTTTCAATTACTTCCGATAATGATGATCGCAATGGTTTTCTTTTAATATTGTTATTGTTTTCGATTTTCTTATCAATTATGACATCATTATTTTTTTCAGGAAGAATACTTTTCTTGGTTCCATTTTCACTAGAAATGTCTTTCATGTTCTCTTCTTTTTTCTTCTTATTTGTATCTTTCGGTGGCTTCTTTTTTTCTTGGGACTTTCCTTGATTACCTTCAGTCTTCTTCTGGGATTTCTTACTATCTGGTTCGAATGTTTTTTCCTTTTCTTCGGTTTTTAATATTTTATTTTCCACCACCTCTTCTACCGCCTTCTCTCCCCTTTTTTCAGTCAACTTCTCTACCTCCTTTTCAGCCTCCTTTTCGTCGAGACTCGGTGATGCGGTTGATTTCTTTGGAATCTTAAAACTTATTTTGGTTTTGGGAAAATCAGCATTACTGAAATTCGAACTTCGATATAGCTTATCCAAAGTAGATTCTGACATTGGTTTGGAAGACAACGAATCTTTAGCTAATATTTCTGCGATTTTGTTGGAATTGAATCTCTGTTCCGTAGTTCCCTCAGTTGTTTTATTTTTAGCCTCCAACGTAGCTTTTCTGGCAGCCTCCTCAGCAGCAGCACGCGCTTTTGCCTTTTTGAATTCAGGATAGGTTTGTGGGGTTACGTGTTTTTGTTTCTTTGATTCGAAATACTTTATACGTTCAGATTTATCATTGAGTAGAGCACTAAACCGTGAATTTAACGGAGGATTTGCTGTCGGTACTTTACGTGGTTGTTGTGCTAAACTGGGTATAGAATACGGATTTGCTGTTACTGTGGATGCTGTTGTAATTGAAGTTAATTTCTGTTGCCCATTTGTTGGAGTTACCGTATTTGAATCTTTTTCAGTATTTGCATTGAATGTTTTGGAAGGTACTGTAGTTTCAGGTTCAGAATCCCAATTTTCTTCTTCGCTCGCAGGCTGTGCCGTCGTTTTATTATTATTGAAATTATTGGCTTTTTGTGATACGAGAGGTATATTAATACATGTTGTTGCCATTGTTTGACTTGTTGGTGGTGCTTCACCCATATTCCAATCCTCTCCAGACGTGTTACTGTTTCCGTTTTTCGGATTAGATTTGGTTATAGTTGCAGTAACAGTTTTAGGAGTAAATGATTTATTTATCGTATTATAAGGTGGACGCCGTGAATTGTAGAAGCTATTATTACATACATTATGATATTGTTGATGAGTACGTTGAAGCTCTGGTGATGGTCGCATAGGATGAGATGTTCCCGTGTGCATAAACTGGTTGTCATTTCTCATTACTGGATATACAGGTTGTGACGGATCGATACGCATTATTTGAAAAGGCGAATTTGGTGATGTTAGATGATGTTTTAGTGGCAATGATACTTGAGGCATACCATAAACAGGCGACATATTTACAGCAGTTGCAGAAGCGGCGGACTTTCGTAACCGTGGATCACTGAGATTTATGGAAGGCAGAACATTAACATTTGACAAAGGTATCTGTCCAATATTCCTGTTAGTCAAATTCAAGCGTGGATCATTCGGTTTAAAAGGATTACAACCATTTTGTAAACTAGAATCTTTACTTTTATTTATTGTGGCGTTCATGGGTTCAGCTCGTGGATGTGGATGATATTTTAATGCTAAGCGTTCATTGGATATCCCATGTTGTGGTACATTCGTGGTTGGGGATGACGAGCTGAAATTTGTAGAATGCATTGGCGATTCTGGGCTCTCACGAAATTGTGGTGAGTTTTTAGTAATCATTGCAAACTTTTTGCGCACCATATCTAGTGTAGATGCGGATGTATCGTTTGTGGCATTGGTAGCTTTCGCCGCTTCAGTAACTTTTGGAGGACGACGAGTTCCTATCTCGGATATATTTGCTGAACTATTAGAATTAACATCTGTAAACTCATTGAGAAGATTGGAAATATCATTAGCTGATAAAGGTGGACTTTTTAATACTTCCGGTATGGTGGGTACTTTGACGGGCACAGAAATCGGAGCAGATTTAGTTGGTGAGTGTTTGTTGCTTGACAATGAATGCTTATTTATGGTACTTTCATTAGGAACGTTAATTTTGAAATTTTCAAAGTATTTTGTATTCGTCTCCTCTGCCGTTTTCGTCATTGTTTCATTGCCAACTTTCTCGCCTAATCGTTCAAAAACTTTACTGGTACGCGTCAAATTATCTTGTTTCTTAAATTTAAAAATAGTATCATGGTATGTTTTATCAACGGATTCTCGGCTCGGCGAAGGAGAAGTACGTAAATCAATAATTGGAGTTTTAGATGTTGTAACAATTTCATTCCATGACTCTTCAGGCGAATAAATTTCATTTTGATTCGTGTTGTTCAGTGTAGATTTAGTCTCACGATTGTTCACAGAATCTTCAGGATTACGGTAGTGTTCCGATGCATGATTGCGATGCACTGATGTATTTGCTGAATTTGAATTGAAAGATGAATCGCCCCAACGACTGCTGTGAGTCTGTTCAAACGATTTAAATTCCATTTCTCCACGTGATTTAGTATTATTACGATCATTATTTTGCGATCGTACAAGTGTGTTACTGCCAGGACCATAAGATCTTTCTCTATCATGGCGATGATTTTTAGATTCACGTTGATTGTGTTCATAATGACGTTGCGGAGAAGAACGTCTTTCATGACGATGATCATGATATCGATCGCGATTACGATCATCCCGTCCCATGTTATGATGTTCCTTGTAGTTTTCATGCGCAGTCGCTACTATTGGTGAACATCGCCTTTCAGTTGGGATTTCTACTGGTTGCATATCATCCTCTACCAATTGTGGTGGCGGACTTGCAGGCCCAGTAATATCTACAACTTCTACAATTGGGTTTGGCACTTTTTTTGCTGTTTGTTTGTTGGCATTGGAAGAACCGATATTACTGGAAGCTTCATTGTCGTTCTGCAAAAAAGGTGACTGCATTGTTGAAAAATATGTTTCATTTTTATATCATGTTCAAAAAACAAACAAACATGCGAAACATAATGCAACAGAAAATAGAAAACAAAAAACGATATTAGCATTAATAAAAAAAATTAAAAACGAATAAAAATATTGCAATCAAATTTATTTCAATTACAAATAAAGTGATGAGAATTATCGAATAAGAACTATCGAATTATTCATTCAAATGAATGAACGATTTTTTGGTATAAGCGAAATATGTCAACGAATTTTTTCTATAAGGCCGTGGTTATGTTTAACATTTTGCTCGGCGAACAGCACGAAATTGTTGCAGCGAACACGATATGCCGAGTAATTCGCACACCGAGCACAAAGTGTACGCCGAGCAAAATTGGCATCATAATTGGCCTAAGTAAAATATTCGAACGAATCACACTTTTCATCAAGTGTTTATTGTTCTTTGGCCTCGCAGTACATCTTTTTTCATAAAAGCAAGAAAATGCGAAAAAGGGGGACTTACATACGTTATCGTATGTAAGTTATCGTTAATTATCGACAATTGTTGTGACTTAACGATAATTGTCGATACTACCACAACTTTTTTTCCGTTAATTTTTATCCAAACAAAAAATTAGCTGTTTCCAATTTGATACTTTTGAGTGCCAAAGGTACCAACTTATCAACCACGTGCTTCGATACCTTAATTTCTTGCTTCTTTCGTTCATACATATGAAACATATCTGAAGCGCTTAGCGGAAGAAAGGGTTAAATCATGTTGTATACCTGTAACTTTTATCAATTTATTCTGAACAAATGTGATTCTCATTTCTGAATAATTTTATGTTTATCATTTAATATGCATAGACATTTTAAATTCCTTAGTTAGGCATAATGTGAGTTCTTTTCGTAAGCTTTATATGATGGAATGAATGTAAATTTAATATTGTCTCTAATTGAAATCTTTCGGTTAAGTTAAATTTATTGTTTGCAATATCTAAATTTGAGTTTTTTCTATTTATAAAGTTTAATTATTGTACAATAAAACAAATTTACTAAATAGGTAAGGTTGTGAAATTTAGACCCCCTGTTACACGATGCAGTACTTGTATTGCAGCTGTTGGTAATACTCTTTTGATATTGCTGCATAATTTCATGTGTTAACACACGCTACAAGACATCAGAAACTGACAATGATTTACGTATATGGAACTGGAATGTCCGAATGCCTCTTTCCAGCTGATAGATGTCCTCGACAGATATCGAGCTGACAACACCGCTATACAAGAAATGCAATGGACAGGACAGGCAAAAGAAACAACAAACAAAGAGTCAGGGCGATTTATATAAAATGTCAGCTTTGATATCAAGCGGAGATTAATTCTTGCCAACAGGTATTACTACGGGCTCAGTAGGCAATTGAGAAGCAGAGCCCTCTGTCGACCGACGAAAATAACTCTCTACAAATTCCTCAACCTTCCCGTTCTAATGTATGGCGCTGAGACGTAGATATTGACCATTAATGATAAGAGGCTGTTAGTGCATTCAGCGGTGAAAGAAATGTCAAAAAAATTTTATTTGTCAAAATTAAACTATGTAATATGTTTTAGAAGTTTTTTACCATAAGATTAAAAAAATAAGATACTGGCTGTTAAAATCTTACAAATTAAATATTCAAATATTGTTTCTCACCTTTTCAATTTTCGCATGTAATTTTATTAGAACTCCTTCACATTTGAGTAAAGTTTCCAATTTTAATCTGCTTTAAAAATGTAAAATACTATATTAGTATAAATTTTCTTTTTATATTACTTAAATAAGTAACATACTTTCTTCCTTTACTTGTGAGTAAATCGAATAGCTTTTCCATTTTCTGGAGTTGCCCTTTACGTGAATTATCTTCCTTTTGATCGTTGTTGATTTTTAGTTTTTCAATTACCTTCTGAAGAAATGGCAAATATTTCTGCAGCTCTTTATATTTCTCATCAAATTTGGAATCAGTCATTTTGTTTTAAATTAGTAATTTCATTTATCTGCAATGAGAAAAAGAAGGTTTCACAAGTTTTAAGATTGTTAAGAAGTGTTAAGCAACGGTATAAATTACTCAAAAAAACAGGCCCTGGTGTACACCGGATCGCAAAACTTCGTACGCCCATGGAGTGAGAACATATATGTACATACAAAATTAACTAATTATCAATGGGCAAATAAGCCGTACTACACTTGTAGTTAAGTGAGCCATTTGCTTCCGCATTTTAATTGGGTTTGATAGAAGTTCCATACTGAAATCAAGACATGAATGTTACAGTATCCATGAGCGTGTTAATGGTAGCAATCGTGAAAGACTGTGCAACAGAAACAGGTACTAAAGAAAGTTAGTAAGGAACGACGCAAAACTTCTATCTCTTAGTTTCATGGTTGCACCAGTGTAAACAGCCACTTAAGGCTTGGTTATGCATACGTGACGAAGCGTATCGTCACGTATAGAGCTGTGGTATGAGCCATGCATGCAAGGTTTTATGCAAGCATAATCAAAATATTATGCATACGCAGCGCAACGTAACGGAGCGTGACGTAAACAATCTATTGAAGATAGAACTCTACGCAGCTTTTCGATTTCGGTAATCAATTGAGCCTGGACACACGAGAGCAACTGCGCATGCAGCAAAACAAATAAAGTTTCGTGCACTTGATCAAAGCCACAATAGCACAATTAAACAGACATAAAATACTTGTACTACTTTTTTATGTTTATTCTCCATGCTATATTAAAAAATAAAATAAAAGTGCAACCATAAAAATAATAAAAATATACATTAAGTGTATTAGTGTTTTAGTCTCTTTGCCTGGCATAAAATATTACACACACGTCTAAATAAATAAAATTCGGTTTTACGCAGCAAAATTGCCTTCGTGTTTTTGTCGACATTTTTGTTTAGGTTTTTGTACTTATTCTTTTGTCTCCTTTAATTTATTTATCATTTTATCTTAAGTTTTACTTTCTTAACAACAAAGAGCAAATTTTATGAAAACGAAAACAATTCTTAGCAAAATGTTGAAAACTTGTAGATCACAATTACTTTCTTGTAACCCTGTGTGGATGTGCAGCAACCCTTTTCGTCTTCCAAATGCCATTATGGTGAAATTTCGGTAAGTCTACGATTACCGTTGCGCGAAAAGCTGATAATGCATTTAATCGTGCGTTTGTATTTAAATACAAAATTGTTAATTCGTTTGCTGTTTTTTACAGAATTTGGACATCTTTTCCGGTATGCCTGCCATCAGCACCTTTACTGTCATTTCTGAGACTCTCTTGGCGGCAGCATTCCACTTATTTCTCAATGGATTTAGCTTCTTTGTTTGTTGCCTTTAATGTTCTTTTCACTAGAGCCCAATATATCTCGATGTGCTTTGTAATGAAGGGCAGCAATCTCTTCTGGAGGCACTCCTTCACATAAATTTCGGCGTTAACATTGCCACTTGTTACGAAACTTTTACTCCTTAGCCCACAACTACAAATCGCTTGCTATACCAGAAACTTCTTCGGGAACTTGGACTTTTGTTTTGTCCTAAATCTTTTCTCAACTCCTCCTCGTTCCTTTGCGGTGTAAAACTCTTGACCAGGCAATTGAGAAAATTTAGATAATACGTATGTTTCATCGTCCATAACACAGCAATCGAATTTTTGGAAAAAAAAACAGTGTTTTGTGCAACTTTCGCCTTATTTGCAATGGCTTTCTGGCTCCACTGCGGATTTTCTCGAAATAATTCAACAACTAAATCGCGTCTTTCCAGTTCCGATACCATGACTCAACTGAAAGTTCAAAAGTCAAAAAGCATGTGATTGTATTTCATCAGAATTTCTCCAACGCAAAGTCTACTGTTTGAATTTTTTCATTCAGATGAAGAGTTTCAAAGCAGTGGTCTTTCAAAGTTATCCGATTTTTTCGATCTCACTCCTTATGTCAAACATATGATCAAAAGACAGACATGCACAAAGCGTAAGACAGGTAGTTACACAAAGAAATGAAGATAAATGTGTAAAAGATTATTCATTAGATAATGTTGAGAGATGGCGTTATTTATGTCTTCTCTCTCACATTTATTATTTACTCCCGCGTTACCAATGAATTTTACAAAAAAGATTTGTGATCAATGAGCGGATTTAAAAAAAACTTTCGGTTTCAAACTTGATATATTCGGACTAATCTACTTCTATAATTATTGTACAAAACGACAGTAGTAGTAGTTACGCTAATACTTGAATGTATAGATAAAATATTACCTCCATTATATTTGATTGGTCCACACACTGTTTGGTTTAAGTGGCTGTCCACTCTCACTGAATGATGAAACTCCACAAAATGCGTTAAATATTTTTAGTAAAAATCGCACAATTTTTCATATATTTTCTAATTAAATTTGTTGTCAACTTTTTTCAATTAATTTCCTACTAAATTTGTTATTACTTACTTAGTTGGTACTACAACCGACGATAGGTCTTGGCTGCCTTGTTAAAGCTTCGCCAGTCGTCTTTGCTATGTTTGCGTTGGCGCCAGTTGATAAGGCCAAGTGCAGTCAGGTAACCCTGTGTCTGCGTGTTTCTCCACCATGGCTCAAATAAAATACCTTTCTAGCCAGACCGCCTTCTTCGATTCGCTTAACATGGTCAAGCCAGCCAAGCCGTGGGTTTTTATACGCTTGACTATGTCATTGTCGGCGTTCAGCTCATGGTTCCTCCTAACAGCCTCTAATCATCAATGTTGACGTCTCAGAGCCATACATTAGTACGGATGAGGGATTTATAGAGCATTATTTTTGTAGGTCGAGAGATTTCTCTGCTTCTCAATTGCTTAATGAGCCCGGAGTAATACTTGTTTGCAAGAGTTAGTCTCCGCTTGATCTCAAGGTTGACATTATTGTTTGTGTTTATCCCGGATCCTAGGTAATCGAAATCCTTGGTAACTTCAAAGGTATAATTGTCAACAGTGGTATTTTGTCCCAATCGCCGTGTACTCTTTGTTTCTTGACACAAGGTATTTAATTTTGTCCTCATTCACCACTAGACCCACTCGACGAGATTCCCTTTCCAGATTGGAGAATGCTGCTCTTGTAGAAAATAGTGCCAGAGATGTCGATGTTCGCAGCTCCAATTATTTTCTCCAGCATAAGATTAAAGAAGTCGCGCTATAGGGAGTCTGAAACCTCTTTTGGAATCAAATGGTGCGGAGAGGCCTGACCCAATTTTAACTGCGTTGGTGGTGTGATGAGCGTCATTTTGCAGGGATACTACAATCAGACACTGCGGCATACACGTGATCCCTAATCGCGCTGTCGAAGGCAACGAATATTATAATCGACTTATATATGGTGGATATCGATCTGTTTTTTTCGGGTCTTTTCCAGGATTTGGCTTAGAGCGAATATCTGGTCGATGGTGGATTTATCAAGATTTGAAGAGGGAGGAGCCAGACTGATAAAGTCCAATCAGTTTGTTGAGAATGAGCTTCAGTATTTCACAACAGTACGCTCGATAGAATCTTATATGCGATATTAGGAAGGCATATCCAAAGGTAGTTGTCGTAGATTGTTGAATTACCTTTCTTATGGATTGACCAGAGTAGGCTGAGCTCCCAATCACTTGGCATCCGATCATACTCTACATAGAAGCGCGTGCATGCGTTCTATGATCTCTTCGCCTCCAGTCTTAAACAACTCAGCCTTATTGTTTGAGCTGAGCGATGGTTGTTAAAACCTCCTTATTTTCGGGCAGCGGTACTTCAACGCCGTATGTGATTAGCCGTAGTGAGTTTCCGTAGCAGTTTCCCCTGCGGCGGGAATATTCCCGCCATTGCTATTAAGCAGCTGCACGAAGTTCTCCGTCCATAATCTCATAATACCTTGGACATCTGTTACCAGATTTCCGTCTTCATCCTTGCAGGAAGCGGCACCGGTCTTCAAACCATTAGTTAGGCGTCCTAAACTTTCGACGAGTTTTCGGACTTTGTTCCTGTTCCGTAACATTTCGATATCATTAAACTTACTTCTTTCTGCTTCTCTTTTCTTGCGCCTGAAGAGACCCACTCCTCCCTCTTCAAATCTTTGTATCACTCCTGCTCGCGTGTAGCTGCAGGGTGGCTCAATATAATGCGCGACATCCTTCATACCACATATTTCCCGTCGACTGTGGTAGCCTAGAACCTCTTCGACAGTCGTACGCATTAAGCGGGAAATGTCCACTGCGCGCATATATATTATCAAGTTGAGGGGTGTTTTACCATAGGAGTGCAAGTCGATTGGCGAAGACTTCGTCTGTCTGTTGGGATTGCAGCTTACGACATCCAATTTTCATCAATCTGGATGTTAGTTATGTCAATAAGGAATAAAATTACTTGAAAGTCAAATGACATCCACAGAATGTTGGCTTGGAAACAATATATTGGAAATAATATCCAATATGGTGTAACGCCTTGCTCATAGACATGCATAGGCTACTAGGCGATGTTGCCCCACAAGTATTGCAGCTGCATTATACATAAATCATGCAGTAGGTTATGTTTTCTTTTTGCGTCATTTATCATTTTTATGGTGTCTTCTTTGCTACAGTCGAGTGCTGCTTTCAGGTTGCCTTCAGATATGGTACAATATTTTATCATATGACTGATGGTGAGGATTGTATTGCACCAAATACAATCCTTTGGACTTATTTCCTTGTAGTAGTGTTGGTAAGTAAACTTCGTTGTGCCACCTCTTTTCGAGCAAGTTTGATGCAGTCGCTCTGTGAGAAATTCCAGTTGTAGCCTGGTCTATCGCAGAGGACCAGATTCTTAAGAATGAGCCGGAATTCTGCCATATCCTTGTTATATCCTTTGTTATAATTATGCCCAAATATGGAGCCTCTACAATAAGTGGTATGTTAATAGCTTTTTAGGCTGCAACAGCTAGCTAGCTGGTTGCCAGATATTCCTACATGGCTTGGTATCCATAAGATGTAAGTTTGGACTGATACTCCGTTTAGGATGAATCTGCGCGTCTCGTTTCTGTTGCTCATAAATAATTTTACTACACTGAGGCTGTTGGCTAAGTGATGGATTGTTGCCAGTTCGGCGTTGTGGAAGGAGGGACTGACGAATTAGATTGCATGAGTTATCCGATTGTTGCTCTATTATTGGATAAGAAGATCCATCGAGAAAGGAACAATCAGTAAAGAAGGTAATATCTGGTGTGAGATTGATTTTGTAAGTTAAAAAAATTTGTTTGAAACGATTTAGGCAGGTCACAGTGTTAATTTCACTATGAGGTCTTGTTGTTTTTGTGTGCGCTGAGCGATGTGTCTATTGTCCAAATGTGGTTTATTTGCTTTTCGTCAGGTAGTTTTGATAGTATTGGCTCCTTTATACTTAATAGGTGATTCACTATAAGTCGAATAATGGAAATTCTTCTATAGCTGTAGAATGTAGAGAATAAGAGGACGACATATTGAAAGACATTTCATTTATACATTTTTAATCGTAGTGTAATTATCCTTACCAGGTGTGGTTCTTTTTGCCTTCTTTAATGTTATGTTTAATTCGAAGAGAGTAACTTCATCTAAAATATTTCTGATGATGTTTGCTATATTGTTGTCAATATTGAGTTTAGTTCTATCTTGGATTTGATTTGTGTAGAAATAATTCGGTGTTTTGGTTTAATGTTTTTTTAGTAGATTGAGCTAAGTTGTTTGGGTCTTTTTTTATTTTATTTTGTTTTTTTTCGATGTGGTAGGTGAGTTGTTAATTTCATTTGTTTTTTATTTCCCTTAATTTGCATTTGTTTGCTGATTTGTTCTTTAGGGTGGATCGTACGTAGAGTGTGTGCTGTTGTTGCAGTTTATGCAGAATTTCCTGGAGGATGTTTTATGTGGAGGCAGGATGGCACACTATTTGCACATTTCGCACACTTTGCATATTTCTATATTCCGACACTTTTTTTTGGCATGTTCAAGTTTCTGACAATTCATGCATCTCATTGGGTTGGGAATGTAATCCTGGAAGCGGACTTTTTCCCATACCAACTTTATTACTTCAGGTCTGCGAATTTTGTTAAGGCCAATGTTGCTCCAGTAGGGATCAGTTTATCTAATTTTTTTCATAAATTTCATAATTTCGAGTAGTTCTTCGTTTGAAAAGTTGATAATATTTCTTGAATAAATTTGATCTGGTGAAGTGTTCAAACTATTATACGAATTATATCGGCTCATATAAATTGAAGTTGTTTTTCAATTTGAAATATGTTATGGCATATAGAGCACGAATTTTGCCTTAGGAAGGCTTTTTGTCGGGAGGATTTAGGGATCGAGTGCTCGAAACATATTTCCGATGGTGGAGTCAGCCACGTTAATTTTGGTACCTTGTAGCCCAAGGTGTTTATGTTCGAAAAACTAGTTTTTTTTTGTTTTAAATATATGTATATATAAGTAGGAGGGGGGGGGGGCGTGGGGGGCCTGGGGCGTAGGTCACAAGGTAAAGTTCGTGACAGTCGCAGGTTCGTGCATGGTCGATCCCTGCGCTTCTACGTTTCAAGTCGACACACAGCCTCCTCGTGGCGTCCCCTGGATAGCGATCTGACAACCGTCAGTGAGTTAACTAATGTATGTGGCGGGCTCCTCCATGGCCTTGAATGAATGGTTGTGCGTCGGGCTTGGAACCCACCACGTCAAAATATTTAACCAATGAATCCCCAAACGAAGCTTCGGATATTTAACCCCCCTAATGTTGACGACTCCCGCAAACGCCCAAAGGACAACGATTTACGGATATGCACCTGGAATGTCCGAACCCTTTACAGGGAAGGTGCCTCTATCCAGCTGGTGGATGTCATCCAACAATATAGAGCTGACATCACCGCTATACAGGAAATGCAATGGACGGGACAGGGTTGCTCCAAAAGAGCATCCTGTCATATCTACTACAGCTCTGTCATGCGTCGAATTTGGTGTTGGATTTGTGGTTGGGAAGAGACTGCGTCATCTAGTCTCCGCATCAAAGCAAAATTCTTTAACATCAGCCTAATTTGTGTCCATGCCCCGACGGATGAGAAGGATGAAACGACCAAAGATGACTTCTACGAGCTCCTCGACAACACTTATGAGCATTGCCCCCGCCACGATATTAAAATCGTGTTAGGCGACTTTAATGCCAAGGTGGGCAAGGTCCGACGATCGGAAAATTCAGTCTCCACGACGAAGCCACCGATAACGGTATGAGACTGATCGACTTCGCCGCCGCACGAAACATGACAGTTAGTAGCACCAGATTCCAATATAAAGATATCCATAAGGCCACTTGGCTGGCCCTTGATCTAAACACACGAAACCAGATTGATCACGTTGTGATCGACGGAAGGCACGCTTGCAATGTACTAGAGGAACGCACAATACGGGGTGCAAACATCGACTCAGACCACTAGTTGGTTGCAGCCAAGGTCTGCACAGGTATATGTGTAGTAAATCGCGTACGGATAGGTACAAAGAGAAAGCAGGATGTCGAAAAACTGCAATCACAACAGACAGCCGAAGTCTTCGCCAACCAACTTGCACTCATCCTTTCGTAAAACACCCCTCAAGAGGTGCTAGGCTACCACCGTCGACGTAGAAATATGTGGTACGACCAAGAGTGTAAAAACAATAAGGCTGCAGGTGCAGATGGCCTGCCTGCTGAGTTGTTTAAGACCGGAGACGAAGAGCTCAAAAAACGCATGCATGAGCTTCTAAGCAGAATATGGTCGGATGAAAGCATGCCAATTGATTGGAACCTCAGCGTACTCTGCTCAATCCATAAGAAAGATGATTCCACGATCCGCGCCAACTACCGTGGGATAAGCCTTCTTAATATTGCATATAAGGTTCTATCGAGCGTACTGTGCGAAAGACTTAAGCCCATCGTCAACAAACTGATTGGACCTTATCAGTGTGGCTTCAGGCCTGGTAAATCTGCCGCTATGCCGCAATGTCTGATTTTGGTATCCCTGCAAAACTCATTCGTCTTTGCAAAATGACACTGACCAACACCACCAGCGCAGTGAAAATTGGGACAGACCTCTCCGCACCATTTGATACCAAAAGAGGTTTCAGACAAGGTGACTCGCTATTGTGCGACTTCTTTAACCTTATGCTGGATAAAATAATTCGAGCTGCGAACATCGACATCTCTGGCACTATCTTCTACAAGAGTGTCATGCTGCTAGCATACGCTGATGATATTGACATCATTGGCAAAAACGCTCGAGCAGTCTGTGCAGCATTCTCCAATCTGGAATCTCGTCGAGTGGGTCTAGTGGTGAACGAGGACAAAACGAAATACCTTGTGTCAACAAACAAAGAGTCACGGCGTCTTGGATAAAATGTCACTGTTGATAATTATACTTTTGAAGTCGTCAAGGATTTCGTATATCTAGGATCCAGCATAAACACCAACAATAATGTCAGCCTTGAGATCAAGCGGAGACTAACTCTTGCCAACTGGTGTTACTACGGGCTCAGTAGGCAATTGAGAAGTAGAGCCCTCTCTCGACCGACGAAAATAACGCTCTATAAGTCCCTCATCCTTCCCGTCCTAATGTATGGCGCAGAGACGTGGACATTGACCATCAATGATGAGAGGCTGTTAGGAGCATTCGAGAAGAAGATACTCCGTAAGATCTACGGTCCAGTATGCGTGGACGACGTGTGTCGAATAAGATGGAACGATGAGCTGTATGAGCTGTACGCCGACACTGACATAGTCAAGCATATAAAACTCCAGCGGCGTCGCTGGCTGGGTCATGTTGAGCGAATGGAGAAAGCGTTCAGGCTAGAAGGGTGTTTTATTCGAACCACGGTGGAGGAACACGCAGAAGGGGACGTCCTAATCTCCGTTGGAAAAACCAGGTGCAGGGCAACCTGACTGCACTTGGCCTTATCAACTGGCGCCAACGCGCGCAAAGCAGAGGCGACTGACGAAGCTTTGTAGACGCGGCCAAGACCGATCATCGGTTGTAGTGCCAGTTAAGTAAGTATATATAAGTATGGTAGTATGTACTAAAAGTATACTGTACTAAAAGATAATGCACGGTCTCGCACAAAAACGGAGAAACCACGCGATGAGAGTAACCTATAGATTGCATACACAGCAGGCGAAAAATTCAGTTGTTACGTGGCGAATGACTGAGCTAGACTTCAATTGTTATTCAAATTTGCAGTAATTTTCATGGAATAGATTTTTATTAAAATTCTTTAGCTTAAATTCGTATGGTCACTAACCCGAAGTTTTCTCGAATTTTTGCATTTCAACATTCTATGATGGTTTTCAATTTGATACCATATATACAAAAACGTTTGATAAATAGTCGGGCGGCGGTACTTCAACATCGTTAGTGATTGGGGGTTATTGCGATCATCGCCATTAAGCAGCCGCGAAAAGTGCTCCCTCCATAATCTCATTATTCCCTGGACATCTGCCACCAGATTCCCGGTCTTCAAACCACCAGTCAGGCGTGTTTTTCTTTCAAAGATTTTTCGGACCTCATTCCTGTCTACACATTTCGATATCATTGAACTCATGTCTTTCTGCATCTCTTTTCTTGCGTCGTATACAAATCGCGTCGATGTTTGCACCACTTATTATGCGTACGTCTAGTATACCCGAAGTGTTACTTCCGTCGATCACATCGTGATCAATCTGGTTTTATTGTGTTTTGACCAGGCGACCGCCAAGTGGCCTTATGAACATCGAAATTTTGAAACCTCGTGCTGCTGTCATGTTTCGTGCGGCGGCGAAGTTGATCAGTCTCATACCGTTATCGGTGGCTTCGTCGTGGAGACTGAATTTTCCGACCATCGGACCAAAGAGATTCTCCTTTACCATCTTGTCATTAAAGTCGCCTAACACAATTTTAATAACGTGTCGTGGGCAATGCTCATAAGTTTTGTGGAGGAGCTCGTAGTAGTCATCTTTGGTCGATTCATTCTTCTCATCCGTCGGGGCATGGACACAAATTATGCTGATGTTGAAGAATTTTGCCTTAATGCGGAGAGTGGCTAGACGCTCAATCACGGGCGTGAACCTCGAGACTAGATGGCGCAATCTCTTCCCAACCACAAATCCAACACCAATTCGTATCTAGACTTATGACAGCTGTAGTATGTAGATATCACAAGATGCTCTTCTGGAGCAACCCTATCCTTCCCTGTAGAGGGTTCGGACATTCCAGGTGCATATCCGTAAATCGTTGTCCTTTGAGCGTTTGCGGAAGTCGTCAACATTACGGGGGTTCCTTATCCGAGGCTTCTTTTGAAGATTCATTGGGAAATATTTTAAAGTGGTAGGTTCCAAGCCCAACGCAGAACCATTCAATCAAGGCCACATAAAAGACCGCCGCACACATTATTTAGCTCACTGTCCTGGCATCTCACGATCAATCTGATCTTCATATACTTGAGTGTGCCGAATAATTTCTTGGTGCCGATTTGTATACTTAAGTAAAAAAAAAATTATCACTGAACTATTCGTGTAATTTATGGGAAAATTACTGAAAAATGCAACAGTGTTTATTCGTTCTTCATAATGAATATATTTTGTATGTATACGATCTGATTCGCTCTTTGTTTAAGCAAATGATATTTAACGAAACTTTTTGTTAAGTACAGTATAGTTTTAACATATATGTATGTAGTTGCTTAAGCTGGGTTAAGCCAATGCAAGCACATTGTAGCTAGACCTTTAGTTTTCAAGTTTGTATTTCCAGATTTTCATAATTAAAAATAATTTAGCTTCACTTGTGTAAATGACCAGGTGAACATAGAATGTGGTTTTGAAAATAGGAAATTCTTCTAGATGAAACAGTGAATTTGACCTACAAAGTATAATTTCACGGGTTTCAATAACTACAGTTGCCCAAACGTTTGTAAAAAAACATGTGTTAAACAAATTTGTTTGTAGGCAGGTTCAACTAGTGTTGGCGTGTAGAAAATTTGTTTTTGACAGTGCCCAGAATTTAACTCAGCATAGCAGTCAAAATATACGAACAGTGTACGACGGCAAATATTTACTAAACATAAAAAGAGAAACCCGCCGTTAAACAGTAGGTTCACCAGTGTATATGGCCTCGTTGCCAACACTTACCGTACGTACTTCCTAATACTTTTACTTTGTAAAATTTTGAAGACATAAATAAAATAGAAATAACACAATGTTAATCAGAAATAAGAATCACTTTTTTTCAGTATAAAATATCTAAATTCCGCTAATAGCTTCTTTCATATATCCGATTGTAACACTAATTTAGTAAAGTTGATTAGAACTTGTGGTCGCTGTGGCGTAGTGGTAACGCGTTGGACTGCTACGCAGAGTGTCAGGGGTTCGAATCTCGGCACAGGCAAAATCAAAAAAGTAGAAAAACTAATTTTTCTACACGACATCACCTCTTGCCAGGCAACGGCAAACCTACAAGAGTAAAAATTGCTATGAAAAGCTTTTCACTTCGCCGTTCGGATTCGGCATTAAACTGTAGGTCCCTTCCATTCATGTACAAATATAACACGCACAACATGAGTGGATGCGAAAAGCTCGGCCTAGGCCCTCCATTGACTGTTGTGCCATTAAAAGTAAGTAACTAAGTAAAGATTAGAACTTTTTATACAGATGAAAAAAAATTAATAAAGATTCCGAAACTTGTCATTGGTGACAATTTGGTACTTTACTTTAGTACTAAGTAGTACTTTCTTTTAATAAAAATGAACTGAGGAAATGTTTTGAAATTATCGACAATCATCGTTAAGTCACTAAAATTGTCGATAGTTAACGATATCGTTCCTTCTCCATAATATCGAGTAAATTCTCATTCCTAATTGGAAATATTTCCTATTTTAGTTCACGTGGCTATACCCACGTGGTTATTAACCAATGTCAAGAAAAAGTAAAAAAGTGGCGATGTTCGCTTGACCGGATAATAACGTGTTCATTAATGAAAAGGTAAAACATAACACTAATTTTTTTCAGATGTATAAACATACATTTCATTTACGAAAATGGTCGCGTTTCGTAGGCGCAAGGGGTCCATGAGTGTCACCGCATTGAAACTTGCTCAGTTTGAGCTCAAGAAAAATTTGCTGGAGCGCATTATTTGCCTAATTTACCCTGCGTTTAGATCGCCCAAAAAAGGATGAAGATTTGTTCTTAGAAATTGTAGCTAATAATTTTTTATTTGCACAAACATTTACAGCGGTCGAACAAATATCAGAAGCCATCTTGTTCGCCCGCCCTGTGTTGTTCCCAAACATCACTTTAAATTTTTTACCAAAATTCACTGAAAATAACCATATGTTGTCAGTATTGTATTGCCCTATACGTCAACTACGTTTTTACATCGTTTCTACCTGTTTTTTCCCCCCTTTTTTACTTCATTTTCACATTTATACAAGAACAGCAACATTGGATTCGGCAAAAAAGATCAAACTCAGTCCGATCATCCCGAACAAAGATTTTTCCATTGGTTCGGAGTACGTAACCATTCAACATTGTTCTTGAACATTTTATAAGGAACACAATGTTCTACGCTTAACGATTTACACCGGCCCAATAAATGCAAAAAATCTTTCATATGGGCGGTCTAAACACGATAGCTGAGCATTTTTGTTGAATACACAACAAATAAAAATTAATATCATGTTTACCACGCTTTCATCACATTTATGATATCCATAATCCCTATTTTGTATATTTTATGGGTAATTTTAACTTTCAAGATCGTAGTAATCAAAAATGTTTGTATAATATGTATATGCTAATTTCTTATTAAAAAAGCCCTTAAACACGAAGAGTGCACCAAGCAGATTGCTTTGGTTTGCAGCGCTGTTACATTTTTGTAGCTACTTTTTAAAGATTTTTTTCTTTCCTTTTTCCTCGCGATACTTTTTAATTATCTTTGTAAATCGTATTCATAAATATTATTATAAAATTTGCTAACCAATTTCAAACATTTCCTTAAAAGAATCACTTTAAAATATATTTTTAGTCAAAAATAAGAAATCACAAATTTACGAGTTATAAGAGCGGAAAACGAAATAAAACTGAAATGAAAGGTAAAAAAATTCATCGATGAAAAACGAATGGAAGAAAGAAAGAATATAAAACAGCACAGACAGCACACAGATTCTACTCAAATGAAAACACTCAGCATATTTCGCCGTACGCATACTTCGTATAATTTGTGTATGTTGAGTTTTTTGTATTGTTTTTGTAAATAAACGGATTTTGCTTGTAGATAATAACAGTACTCTATAATTGGTCTGCACCGACGTTTTTACTTTATGTAATGAAGTTGTTATATTTGAGGGCCTATAAATAATGATACAAAATTTGTTCCTCGTTATAATTTTTAAACTTGCAGAGCACTACTATATGTAGTATAGCTATATCTACTTTTTAAACTATGAAATTATATGTATTTAAGCAACCTTCCGATGGTGCCTATCGATTAAACTCATCGTACATTCTTACTGACAAAGAACAAATATACACGACAAGGACGCTACCATTATAACTTGTAAGTTAAATAAAATTGTTTTGTCAATCAAATAGTATTCATTTTAGTTTCACAATTAAATTATTAGGTATAAATAAAATCTGTGTTTATAAGATGGAACGATGAGCTGTACGCCTGCAGTGACATATTCAAGCGTATAAAAATTCATCGGCTTCGCTGGCAGCGTCATGTTAAGCGAATGGAAGAAAGCGCTCCGGTTAGAAGGGTGTTTTATTCGAGCCACGGTGGATGAACATGCAAAACATGACGTCCTAATCTCCGTTGGAAAGAACAGGTGCGACCTGACTGGCTTAATCAACTGGCGCCAGCGCACGCATAACAGAGGCGGCCGAGGCCGATCATCTAAGTAAGAAAGCTAGTTTATATTACTTCAAGCCTTAATCCTGGTGTATATATATATGTACGTATCATGATACAAATGAATCATACAATAGTTTTAATCATATTTTCTATACTTTTTTTCCTTAGATCTTTATAGAGAACTCCTAAAATTATTTGTAGAATTACTTACTTTTAATGGCACAACAGCCCATGGAGGGCCTAGGCCGAGCTTTTCGCATCCACTCATATTGTGCGTGTTATATTTGTACATGAATGGAAGGGACCTACAGTTTAATGCCGATTCTGAACGGCGAAGTGAAAAGCTTTTTCATAGCAAACTTTACTTTTGTAGGTTTGCCATTGCCTGCCAAGAGGTGGGGGCTGTATGGAAAAATTATTTTTTCTAATTTTTTATTTTGCCTGTGCCGAGATTCGAACCCCGGACACTCTGCGTAGCAGTCTAACGCACTACCACTACGCCACAGTGACCACCAAATATGTTAGCGTTGGAAAATGAAACTTATGTAAATTGAAACTCTTAAACGAGTAGTCGATACAAGTAATATTCGATACTTGTTTCCGATATTTTTGGTGGCATCGATGCTTTTACATGGTACAAGTAATGAGTAAAAGTGTAGATATGAAGTGAGTATCGAATCAACACTAGTTGTAGCTCATTCTAATTTCCAACACTCTAGAGATATAATCTCGCACCTATTATATCGTGCTAACATGTCAGAAAAACGTTTTGGGTTCATTGGTTACGTGAACCTAAATCCTTCTAGAAAAAATCACGCGAATCAAGGGTGGGGTTGATGGAATGGACCAGACTCCACCTCATATGCTGCTTCAGCATTATAAAAATAAGTCGTTTTTGCATCGAATTATTACTGGCGAAGAAAAATGTAATCACAACGACAACCCGAAACGCATGAAGTCGTATGTCTTGCTCGGCCAACCAGGAGCATAATAGTCTGCATTTGATGGGATCAGTGTCATCTATTATGAGCTGCTAAAACCTGATAAAACAATTGATTCGGTTGAAGAGAGTAATAGCCGAACAAATACCAGAATATACGACCAAGCACGACATTACGTAATTTTCCGATGGAAGTTATTAAATTTTTTGTTTTTATTAGGTGTTTGACAAGCACAAAACTAAGCGCAACTCTAGCCCCCTTGGAGATTACGAATAGGACCCCACCAGTTGGTTAAGCCACGATGGTTAAATGTTGTAGTAACGTTCAGAAGACGGCTGCGGTCTCAGCGACAACGGTGAATCCTGGCGCATGCCTGGATAGTATCGGTAAGCCTCCTGGAAGCGAGGAAGAAGCAGAAACTTAGGAGAGCTGAAATGGATGCGGAGGCCATGACGAAAGCCATGGATCATGAAAGCTCATAAGTCCGTACCGACTGGAGGAAAGCACAAAGCAGAAGGAGGAAGGTTAATCCGAAGTAGCGGCGAATTCTGAAACGTCGGCAGTAGCTGACAAGTGATTGATCGAGAAAATCGTGAAAAGTTTCTGGGATGTGATCTTTCGTATAAAAAATAATTAAACTATATTGACTGCCACATTTGGGAAGCCCTAAGGGCATCGCAAGAGGTCCCGAAATTCGATGGAATACGGACGGAAAACTGTACTCTACAGGAACAGTGCCCCAATCTTTTGACTGGCTGACCGAAACGGTGGCTAAATTCCCAGAAACTGAGGGATGCAGATTTCTGGTGAGGAAAATCAGCGGATTGCAGAAGCTGTTAAGGGCACCGACGTGTATTCTAGGGAAACCCAGGAAGCCGCATGAAATATACATCATGTTCCATATTACATTCTCGCAGATACAGCATACGAAGTTTAACTCACATGCAGTGGTCATGCGAAGTTGCAAATACACAAATACCCAAATAATACTAATACAGGCCTGGGTGGAATTACTTGGGGGTTGCTCCTTTAATCTGAAGGTGCTGTACCACCACGCAAATTTATTATTATTTATTATTTGGATCGGGCGAATTTCAGGGCCTCGGTCGGAGGACAGCTGCATGGAAAACTTTGTGTGCAACATTTGACAACGAATATTAATGCCATGCAGTACACTGCTCGGCAATTTGCCGGTCTGGTCAAAGACTAATCATACTTCGATTAGGTAACAGTATGCACCATGCAACAGTATACGCATGGCAGCGAGGCAACTTGTCGTGGTCATCAAAAATGAGAGCTACACTACCGACTTAGTAGAAAATGGGGCGAGTAATCGCGTTACATCCATGCAGTGATGTCTTGGTTCTAAATGTCATCCTTTGGACTGGTCACAGCACTGTTACCCATTACTTTACTTACTTTTAATGTCACAACAGCCCATGGAGGTCCTAGGCCGAGCTTTTCGCATCCACTCATGTTGTGCGTATTATATTTGTACATGAATGGAAGGGACCTACAGTTTAATGCCGAGTCCAAACGGCGAAGTGTAAAGCTTTTCATAGCAATTTTTTCTCTTGTAGGTTTGCCATTTCCTGCCAAGAGGTGGTGCCGTGTAGAAAAATGATTTTTTCTACTTTTTTATTTTGCTTGTGTCCGGAGTTCGAACACTCTGCGTAGCAGTCCAACGCACTACCACTACACCTCGAGAGGAATCGAGCCTCAGGGCTGGAGGATATTCGAGCATAGAGAGACAAGAGCAGCGTAACGAAACGGTTGGCGTATTTCTTTTAAACCGAAAACATGCGTAAGAATAATTTCAATAAAATCAAAATCACATGTAAATAAGTCTAAAATAAAGAACATTTTGTAATAAAATTAACTACAAATAAATATTTGGATATTTAATGAATTTGAGCATATACAGTGGCAGGCATTAATGGATACATGCTGGTTATATTTTACTCTGAGTTTACATTTACTTTTTAGAGATAATTTCAATTAATTGTTGCCCGCGACTACGATTTAAGTGGTACATTCTGATTGTCCAATTTTGGCACACTTTTTCACAAATTTCGGCCGAAGGCAGAAATCGTGTTTGGCTTGTCCCTATAGACAAGAGACTTAACATACCCCCACAAAAAATCTTGGTTGCCAATTGACTGCACTAAAACTTGAGATTAACTGCTCATCAAATTCGCCTCTCAATTGATGCATGGTTTCGCGTGCAGTTTGGCCAGATGTCCTGTTGGAATCACATATCCGCCAAGTCCAATACTTGCATTTCCGGCAAAAAAAAGCGTGTTATCATCGGACGGTATCTTTCTCCATTGACCGTAACGTGGCTGCCTTCATCGTCTTTGAAGAAGTACAGCCCAATGATGCCGCCTGCCCATAAACCGCACCAAATAGTGCATTTTTCGGGATGCATTGGTAGCTGCTGAATTGCCTCTGGCTGGTCTTCACTCCAAATACGGCAATTCTGCTTATTCACGTATCTATTAAGCCAAAAATGAGCTTCATCGCTGAAGATGATTTTCGATGAAATTCTGGATTTTCTCCAACATAACAGTTGCGAATTTCGGTAATAAACGTTGTTCGTTCGTGAACTTTTTTGGTTTTTGATCAGGTGAAGTAAGTATGAAAAACGTAATATCAAAAGAAATGCAAATGCAAAACCAATCTAATTCGGTAGTCCTCGTTAAAATACCCTCTACAATAATTGAAATATGAAAACCGTCGATATCGAGGAAAAAATTTTTTAAGTACTACTAACGATTTCTAATGTTACGATCCTCATATACCCATTGGACTTTAATTGAAATTGCACAAAAATTTTATATTTCATACTCTTCGGTTATTTGCATTCCCAGGTTTATTGAGTCGACGACCTTCATAAGTCCAGCCTTCAGTTTTTATCTAGTTTCTCTCCATTTTGGGACGCTGTTGTAGCTCCAATGAAGATAGCTATCGCTCCATAATTTCTAGAACCTCTGAGTTATGTGAGTAGTTAATATTGATACTTAAATCAGAAATTTCGAACCCTGTCTATGTGGATGTTTACGCTGGCGCAAGCACGAAAGACATTTCGAGAAACAGGTAGAAAAGTAAGGTAGTGAGTAAGAGATAGAAATTTTAAGTCTTTTTCTCGTTACCTTACTTTTCTTCTTGTTTCTGTCTCACAGTGTAAACATTTACTATGAAGCTGCTCACAACAGTGCAAGCAAGAAAGAGATGAAGTTTTTCGTTCTCTTTCTTACTACATAACTTGTATACTTGTCTCCCTCTCATAGTCTTTCGTGCTTGCGCTAGTGTAAACACACTAAGTAAGATTGAAGTTTCTTTGCTGAAAACAAAAGGAACCTTTATTTTAATTTGTACTCATACCGTAAGTAACTTTTTTTTTTGAAATTAAATTAATTTTTAAACTCTTGCATTAAATGTCATGTATTCATAACCGGTTAACTTAGGGATGTTCCTCATTTTACCAAGTATTTTTAGCACCAATACTTCGGCTTGCAATACCAAGTAAAAATGTCGATTAATTTGTTCCGATGCTATTTGAGTAACATTCTAAGAAAAATTCTATATTTTTATTTATAGGTAGGTTGCAACGTTCGTTAGCGTTCGATTTTAGTAATAACTAGTTAAAGTGAGGAAAGGAATATTGCATATGAATTTATACCGATCCATAAAATGTTAGTTTATTCCCAAATATTATAATTTTTGCAATAATATGTAAGAATAGATTTAAATGTGTTTTGGTTACTTATAATGAAATTGTAATCGTATTTGAACAAAAATTACTTCACTTAAATTTAAAAGTTCTAAAATTATTACGTGGCAGCCCTGTGAAAACGTGACAGGTCTGAAATGTCAATGCGTTATATTTTATGGTTTTTTGTTACACCGCGTCTCCACGATAAATAATTCATTTCATTTTACAAATTCAATATGGCCGACATTAATTTTGATGTGGACATTCTATGGCTTACAATTTCATTTCTCAACATCGCGTCAAATAAAGAAGTTCGTTGCGTCCGCGCGATAGAAAATTGCATTCACCCTTATCGTGAATACGGCATTAATGTTTTCCCTTATTGTGAATTCCGGTTATAAAATTTTCATGTTCGAAAATTTTCCTCTTGTTGGCAACACTTTTTTCACGGAATATTTTGAATTTTTCACCTTTATTTTTCACTTCACTTTTGGAAGCGAAAACACCGGAAAAATGTAAGTTTTGCATTGTTAAAACAAAGAAAAGTGAGATAAGTAAATAATTTTTGTGTGTTTTGCAGGATTAAAACAATAAATAAAGTTTAAAGCGAGGTTCTACTGAATAGAATGCTGGAGAAACCTGTCGCAATTCTGGAAGGAATTAACATTGGAGTTGAATAGCTCAGGCCCACCAGTGAAGGCCGTATCTGAATGGAAAAAGGAACGAATTTAATTGATTATATAAGCTTTTAGCTAATAGAATCCTTTTTGATTAGTTTTGGTCAGATCAAAAGCGCTACGTACGGAAGAAGGCTTCCTTGAATAAAATTTATGAAAGAGGAACAGGAGGTGGACCTAACAAGACCCAAAAACTTTCACCTGCAGAAGAGTCCATTTTTCAGCTCATTGCAATGAAGGAGGCTGTAGAAGGTGTTGGAAATTCAAAGGCTTTTGGATAACCTCTGGCTGAGCAGGAAAAAGGGTTAAGCACAGAAGCAGAAATATTTCTCGCAAATGAAATTTTGGGGGAATGTGGGGAAAGCAGCATAGATTCTCTTTTTGATAGATCCTCTTATCCCAAGTCAAGCTGTTGTTAATCAAGAAAGTTTAAACTCCAAAGAAAAATCCTGTAAGATGACAACTAACGAAGTACTCAGTCTTAAAAGAGCTGGAAATGCAGCAAGATTTGTGCGCCAAAGTGGATGAAGCGATATTGGAAATGAAAAGGCATAACTTGGAAATGGAGAAATTGAGAAAGGAGGAAGTAGAAACTAAAATTGAGAAGAATCGTCGAATGCTGGAAATAGAGAATATTAAATTGGACATTCTTGGGAATAAACAAGTATAAGAAATTTGCGATCCCAATTCACTTTTACCAAACTTAGTTTAATTCTCGTTTCAAGTACTAAATTCAATATTTTTATTTATTTCTTTTGTTTTTAAAACGTATGTATATTATAACTTAGGTTAGTTCTTATCTTATGTCTGAATGTGTTCAAAATAAACTGAATAAACTATGTCTGAACACGTAAAAACGTTTGTTCATGTTCGCAATAGTGTGTTCGAAATGCTCTATGCCATTGACAGTAAAATTTTGTTCGGGCAGAATTGCCTATAAGGGGAAAAGTTTCGGGCGAACAGAAAAATTCACGTGGAATATTTTTTCGCCCGGAACTCCCAAAAAGGGTGATTATCTTTTATTCCCTTTGCATTCGTTTTTGTAAATATCTTTTGTTTCATAGAATTGAGAAGACGCTACGTTTTTTCTCACTTGTCTCTATATAACTTTTCCTTCGCACATTTTTTGTTGTTGATATATCGTGAAACGAGTACGAGTATGCATGTACATAAATACCTGATCTACATACATAGTAGCAATATGAGCAATATTGGAGAATAGTGATATGTGATCGAGTAAGATAAAAGCATTCTTTTTTAATAATTATTTATCTTTTTATAAATTCCTAAATATTTTTTTTATTTTTGCTAATGTAAAACAGAATGAGTAAGAGTTTACGTTTATAAAGTCAAAACAAAGAATGAAGGAATATGTATCTCATCAAAGTTGTTTGCCAGTGTCGAACAGCGAAGATGGCCGAAGCCGAGCTGGTACAAAATATAGGGTGGTCCATCTAACATTTCGAATTTGAACTACTGATTATTTTGAGTTTGGCAACTCTCAATGCCATTCGTATTCCTTCAGCGCGCACAACTGAAAAAATTGCTGCTGCTGTTGCTCAGAATGTGCAAGAAGAACCAACCACATCAACTTGCCATCGTTCTCAGTAATTGAGCCGTACAAAAGCTGAAGCAACATGACCATTTGCAACGTTGACGGTTTTCTAATTGGTCTCTGGAACTCTTGGAACAAGATGAACATTTTTACCGAAAAATCATAGTTTCTGACGAAGTTCACTTTGAACTTGATCTTGGTTACGTTAATAAGCAAAATTTTCGTATCTGGGACTCAGAAAATCCATGCGCGTTTGTTGAGAATCCAACCTTCAACGAGGTTTTTGTGGTTTGAAAATGAGTACAGTGAATGGTGTCTACAGCACAATGATAACTGATTATTTGTGCACTATTTCAGAAGATATGGACTTAGAACACATTTGATTCCAACAGGATGGCGCGCCATTTCACACAAGCCGTGCAACAATCGAACTTTTGTGTAGGAAGTTTGAAAATCGCGATATTAGCCGGTTTGGTGATGGGCATTGGCCACCACCCAGTTGCGATTTGACTCGGTTGGACTATTTTTTGTGGAGAGCCGTTAAAGATAAGTGTTACGCTAATCATCAAGCAACGATTGAGGCTCTTAAGGACAAAATTGATACAGCCATCGGTCAAGCACAGCTTCTTACAGTCAAAAACGTACTGATGACTACAGCAAGGACAGCCGAGGAAGTCATTTGAATGAAATACTGTTCCACAATTAACCGAAAGGATTGTATTTCCGATTACTAGAAACCACATTGAAAAAAATTATTCGTTTCATATTTACATCAAAAATCAAATTCAAAATGGTCCACCCTATAAAGGTACATATATATTTTATATATATTTATTTATATTTATTTATTTCGACTAGAAACTTCAATAAATAAGTTTTTTGCTTTATTAACAAATTTTTGTGATAGGTGCTAAGTCTCCTTTTCCACACGGCAAGTTTTCTTTAAAGCAAGTTAAGTTTGTAGAGAAAAGATGAGGGGGCCGATTACAGACTTGCTCGTGCCGGCAAGTTTTCTTTTGTGCTGTTCGTTCTTAAACATGACAGACAAAGAAAAAGCAGAATTGATCACGAAATCTTGCTGTGTGGAGAAGCAAGTCGTAAGACAAGAATTGGAAATTTGCTTTCAACAAAACTTTCCGTATGGAAAAGGGGACTAATGGGTGTTAGACTTAATTTAATGTCAATAATTTTTAATACTTTTGCGTTACGAAAATTAGAAGCATTTTGTTAAACGTTAATTAAACAGTTAATAAATTTTTGACGAAATTTGCAAATTTTCGCCAATAGCTTACCAATTGCAGTTGATAGAAATGAAATTAAACCCTAATTTGGAAGGATGCTGGCCGTGTAATATATGTATATAATATTTGCTGAGTCGAAACTTTAATGGCACTATGGCTCATGAAAGGCCTAGGCCGAGCTTTTCCCATACATTTATTTTGTAAATGTTATACTTGTTATGGAAGACACATAGTTTTAATGCCGAATCCGAACGGCGAAGTGAAAAGATTTTCTTTTTACTTTTGGAGGGTAGCCATTGCAATTACCAAATTTTCTTTCTTTCTTTTGGATTTTTGTCTGTCCCAAAATATGAACCCGGATACTCTGTGTAGCAGCCCAGCATACTACCAACTAAAAAGTAGCAAGTTGTGCTATTACCGTATTACTGAAAAGTTAGAATTCAGTTTTGGTCAAGTACTACATCACCTCCCCTTGACTGGTAATGGCTTCCAAGAGTAAAAAATGGCATGGGAAACCTTTTCGGTTTGGAGTTTGAATTCCGAATAAAACTGTAGTTACTATTGTATCACAGCAGGTTAAGAAAATGCTATTATTTTTCTTGTATAATCGGTGTCTTGTGTGATTGCATTCCCTCTCTCATTCTCCCTCCTTCTTCCTGACACCTATCTTCCTTCCATTCAACACAATGCTCTGCATTCATAGGGGTACACCCAGTGTGTTGAATGTATCAATAAAAAAAGGGCAATAGATCACCTTTCATAGCAGTCAGTCGGTTGGACCATTTTACTCTTCCCTGCTTTGACCTAAAGTTTAACTACTGTTCCGAACGACGGGTGGCAATTTGGTTTCACTTGTACACTTTCTTAAAAATCATTCACTTCATATAAGTAGGAACATAAGAAGGTTATGAATGAGAATTAATAATCTGGTAGACCAAGACCAAAATTGCCCTTGTAACCTACTCTTGTGAGTACCACTAGACTGTAGAGGTCGGACGTCTAAAGAGAAAAGTCTTTTGAACGGGCTGTCGTTACTTTTTCAATTTTGATTCATTCAGCACAATAGATCGTTAAAGTTATGGAGATGTAAATTGATAGTTCTCTGAGAAAATACATCGTTTATCAACTGTGAATAAAAGTGAGTGCAGTTAGCAACTTATGTCATCTATGTACTGACTAACTTAAATCGTTAGAATTATGTGTGTATATATAATTTCTTTTCAGGTTATGTTCACATGCTTCCAACTTTCGTTAAAAATCAATATGGCTGACTTGGTTGACTGACTTAATGATATATTCGCTTCTTTGCGCAACATTTCATATTAATAGATGTGTCTACAATTTTTCAGGTATAATTCGTTATTGCAATATATTTTATTTCATATTCACTTTTATCACTTTATTTTTAAGCACTTTAATTTTAAATATACTTACCCATTCTTAGTTGAGTTTACTTTAATTTAGTAAAACCTCATTTAAATGAAGATTAATAGAGACTACTAAAATCGTTTTGCATTGGCCTCTAAACGAAATCCAATAAACAATTACATAATCTCTACACCAAAAATTTGCTTGGAAACTTTTTCAAACTGTAAGTAGTGCAAGAATGAGTGAGTGGATTGTAGTTTATGAAAAAGCTGAAAAGTGCAAATATACATCAGCATACCTACATAATACATACATACATGCACAGCATTTTCATATAGTACATAATTTATAATTTTTGACAGCTGATGAATTCTAATTGCTTCACACAAATAACTTCTACGGTATTTTTAGGCACTTTTACTTCGAAAAGCTGATGTAATTTTCGCACCATCCGATTGTTTATAACTTGTCAAACAGTTTAATGTACATTTCAAGTAGAATTTATTATTATTTACTCACTTAGTTTGAAACAATTGCGAAAAAACTACAAAATTTACTTTCCTGACACACTAAAACGCAAAAGGTAGCAAAAGCAAAGTAAAGAAAAAGAATGAATGAGTATAAAGCCAACAAAAATCATTATTACTTTTGCTTGAGTTTGAGCTAGCTGTTGGTTTTGTTGTTGCTGAGGCTCCGGTTTGCTTTATTTTACGTTTCTCAGTTTCCTCTTCATTCAGCATTGACAGACAGAAGCACTACTGAAACATCATATTGAATGCAATCGGCAATAAAGCAAGCGGCCCCTAAAATGCCACACTCAAAATGAATTGGCCGCAACTAAATATCACTCAAGGCGAAAACATTTACAGTTTTCATATTTCCTTTTCGTTTCAGTTTATATAAATAGCGTACATTTTTTCAACGTTTAGTATCGTGTGTGCTGCAATGGCGTGTGGTAAGTACTTTTTGATATATATTTTTTTTTACGTTAATACATATTTCACTTCTGTATATGTGGTTTGTAGATGGGTAAGTATAAAGAAATACCCGCTAATTTCGAGAGTAACCAATTGCTTTTTTACCGCTAGTGTAATGGTCACTAGCTATTTTTTTGACTCAGAGGTAATGCAAGAACGGGTCAGTTCAATAAATGTCGTGCTCGTTATGCTGTTTCCATCCGTTCCATCGTCACACAATTACTACATTGCAAAACGAAGACAAGTGCCACGAGTGCCAAACAAAAGAAAATAAATACGCCAATGTTACTCTACTTACTTTTAATGGCACAACAGCCCATGGATGGCCTAGGCCGAGCTTTTCGCATCCACTCATGTTGTGCGAGTTATATTTGAACTTGAATGGAAGGGACCTACAGTTTAATGCCGAATCCGAACGGCGAAGTGAAAAGCTTTTCATAGACAATTTTTCCTCTCGTAGGTTTGACATTGCCTGCCGTGTAGAAAAACTATTTTTTTTACATTTTGATTTTGCCTGTGCCGAGATTTGAACCCCGAACAACTCTGCATAGCAGTCCAACGCATTGCCACTACGTCATAGCGACCAACAAAATACGCCATTGTTTACGCGCAAAAACAGTAATGATGATAAACAGAGAATTTGCTACAGCAAGTGCGTTTGATCTGTAGACAGAAAAAAATTAAATTAGCGTGATCCTTTTTTAGAGCTCACTTCCTTCAGGGACTATAGTTTGGTAGAACATTGTCTATGTTTGTGTTAAGTTAAATTTTATTTTGTTAACTATGTGTTAAATGCATATATATAAATCAATATAAAATGAATTCAATATTTACTATATATTTTATGGATTTATGGACAGCACTGGTGAAGTAGCTAGTCTGTATTAGAGAATTAGTTGGTTGGTAAGAACTAGCGAAGTGATTGGTTCTACTTATAGCACTAGCGACGTGGCTAGCGAATGGTAATGCAGAAGGTAACCAACAGACCTATGACTATGGTTGCCAACCGTCCCGTTTTCGCCAGGATTGTCTCGTAACGCGAAATTGTCCAGTTTTTGAATACTTGATAAAAAAAAACTTGTTAAAAGCTTATGTTAAATTTGCCAGTTGAAAGTGAAAAAAGTATATTGACGCAGCACTGGTGGTGGTGAATTTCGGTCTAGTGAAATCTCTTGTTCCTAATTAGCTCCATATACTGCAAGGTAAGTACCTACCATGTGTATCAAGCGTTTTCATTTTCTGAAGAGAAGTTGAAGGTAAGTAGCAATTATTTAGTGATTTCCACTGTATTTTTATTTTTTTACTTTTGTTTTAGTAAGATACTTGTAAGAGTATTAAAATCCGATAAAATTAAGTATAAAGAAAAAATTTTGGTAATATCTACAAAATTTCACAAAACTTAACAAAAATTAACGTAACATAGAAGTCTATTGAATTTTGATTTCTATGCTAATTGTTAAGTGATATTTCGCAAAATCTATTTGTTTCTTTTTATTTGTGTTTTTGTTTATGGAAGCGAAAAGTAAGTATTGATATTTTGCAATGATATTTTGTACAATAAATTCAGCCCAGGATATCACATTGGCACAAAAAAGAAGACGATATCGCAAGGGAACTGCAAGCAACAAGTGTGTGCATAGTTTTGGGATTTTTTTTTAGAGAATAGTCCATTAATAAAATAGTTGATAAGGCCAAGTGCAGTCAGGTTGCCCTGCACCTGGTCTTTCCAACGGAGATTAGGACGTCCCCTTCTGCGTGTTCCTCCACCGTGGTTCGAATGAAACACCCTTCTAGCCGGAGCACTTTCTTCCATTCGCTCAACATGACCCAGCAAGCGAAGCCGCTGAATTTTTATACGCTTGACTATGTCTGTGTCGGCGTATAGCTCATACAGCTCATCGTTCCATCTTATTCGATTCACGTCGTCCACGTTTTGTTATGTTACGTTAAGTTTCTATAATTAGACCATAGCGCATTACAAAAACACACAGCTTTCTTTGTGAAAAGAATGTTGAATGTCAAAATCAGCTGACCTTAATACAAAGAATGGAGAGTCAACGTTCTCTGAGAAAAAGAACAAGAAGAAGAGAGACATGCAACCAACAACACTTGTTCCTATTTCGCCAATGGTAGGTAGATGATTTTTAAATTCAATAAATTTTGTATCAAACATTTAGAAAAAAATAATAAATATTAAGGAGTTACTGTTGTTTTAAATATTGCCTTGTGTTTTTACATTTGCGCTTCCGTGAAGTTTGATTTGTGCTTTTAGTTTAACATGTGTTCACGAACGTTTTAAGTTTTAAACATTTAGCTTTCAATTCTTTTAATATGTCTTGCTACAAACCTTATCATAAGTCTTTTCTCTTTCATATAAAAAAAATAAAATATGGATGAGAATATTATCGTTCCAAACAGCTCAAACCTTAATTAAAGAAAACCTGATGTAATATTTTCTTGGCTTCAGAACAAAAATGGAGTGTGTTTATTGTGTTGCGTGGGAAAACAATGTGGATTTGATACGGATTTGAAAATAAGTTTTTCTAAAGAAGTATCAGTGAAATGTCGGTATAAAGTGAAATCAAGTAAAATCCCTTAAACGACCTTTATTTTCTAATAGGTAGCGTACTAGACTCTCATCCGTGATGGTCCCGTTTTCATCTGGATAATTTTCATAAATCTTCTTATACTCCTACCGATATGAAGTGAATGAGAATTGTAAGAAAGTGTACTAGTACACCTTTTGGTAGGCATTAGCAAAATCACTAAGTAATAAGAAATGGCCACCCTACCTTTCGAAATCGTTGCTAGACTGCAGGTCCAACCACGTGGTATCACAATTGCCCGTTCTGGCCTAAGTATGTCCCAGTACAGCCACCAACCTTGTTAGTATTGCTAGCTTTTAGAGAGTTTAATTAAAACGTAAATTCTACTTAGATTTTTCTGATTTTATTCAGTATATAGCAACGCCCAAAACACACTGAAACAGTTGCACAAAGAAACGCAAAAAAAAAATGCGAACGTGATGACATAAGTAAAAGATTTCTTGACATTAATGATTTTAAACATTAAACTAAGTTTCCAGCTCTTAAGAATGACAAAACTCCATTCAAAATGTGCTTAAGCAATGTTCATGAAAACCTTTATTGTCCAATTTCTTTTGAATACAGTTATTGAATACTTAATATTGTAATAGATCATTGTGTTTGTTTGTATTACTATGCAAAAATTTTTGCGTGAAAGTAAAGGTTGCACTTCTCTTGCAATCTGTTCATTCGTATTTAGCATTTACGAGTGTGTACAATTTTCCTTTGCTTTAAAGCTGTGTCCTACGTGAATGCGATGAGAAATTAGTGTATCGCATAGGAAAACATCGTGTCGTACGAGTGCCCTCATTGGATACGATGTGATTTGACGGACTGGAAATCATAGGCAATTTGTTCAAAATTGCAAAATTTTAGAATATATATAATTTTTGTGTTTTTATTCCAAAAACTTTTGGAATTCGGCAATCACAATCAAAATGTATCGTACGACTTTAAGTTTGATTTTCATCCGATGAATAAAATGTGAAATAATCGTATTGTGTTGTATTCTAAAAGTCTCGTTTGAATACGGCACTTTATTTCTACTAAAATCGTATTCGCACAGTTCGGATACGATCAAACAAAGAGTATGATGCGAAATCGTCATTGTACTTATGTAATTAGAACAGCATCATCTGTATTCGCTGTGTATTCGTGCCAAGGATGGCCACTTCGAAACCGACTGAATATATTTTGTCTAAAACTGTTGTGCATACTTATTAATTGTCACCCTGGTACATAAACAGATTATAAGGAGTGTACACGAAAACATTAATTCTTTCATTTTTCTTTATAAAAATTGTTAAATACATCCGAGGTGGTAAATTTGAATGGTATTCCATGGAATTCAGTGTACTACAATTTGCTGTCCAGTTTCTCAAATTGCATTTTGAGGACGTGACAAATCGTAAGAGAAAAATGTTAGAGATGGGAAACATATCGATTCTTGCCGACAATTATCGCTAAGCAGTATATCGAAATGCATCGACAACGTTTGTTGGCAACGATAAATATACATATGGTCACTTTTGGAGAATTCTGAAAAGGTGCCAAAAAAGAAAAATGAAAACGAAGGGTCCAATAAATTGTTCGCTTAAATACTAAAAAATATATATATATGCAAATATAAAACTAATATATAATATTAAGTGTATAAATATGACCATAATTAAAATTATTTTTTTAAGAATCAGGCCGTTCTTCCAGTAATTATTTAGAATACATAGAAATTATTTATTTTATTTATTCAATTCACGCATATATAAATAATATTATTGTTTGTATTTTATTGATACATTCAACACACAGGGTCTACCCCTATGAATGCAGAGCATCGTGTTGAATGGAAGGAAGATTGATAGATGGGAGGAAGAAGAAGGGAGAATGAGAGAGGAAATGAAATCACGCAGGACACCGATAAAGAGATAGACAGCCATTGTGGCAAGTGTTATGCCTTTACCACAATGAACTTAAGTTTATCAGTGCCGACTATGACCACATGTAGCGCCAAAGGCCGAGTTTTTCGCATCCACTCATTTTGTGCGTGTTATATTTGTACATGAATGGAAGGGATGTACTGTTTTACGCCGAATCCGAACGGCGAAGTGAAAAGCTTTTCATAGCAATTTTTACTCTTGTGGGTTTGCCATTGCCTGCCAAGAGGTGGTGCCGTGTAGAAAAATTGTTTATTCTACTTTGTGATTTAGCATGTGCCGAGATTCGAACGCCAGACACTCTGCGTAGTAGTCCAACGCATTTCCACTACGCCACAGCGATTTTGGTGTCAGTCAAATGGTTTTTTTTTTACAGAATTTCTTTGTTAATAAATGAAATAATTATCAATCATTAAAAGAGAAAAATAACTGAGCTATGTTAACAGTGTTAAGCTGAAAAGCACTGCCACAAAAAAAAAAGAGTAAGTAAAAAAAAAATATTGTAAAAAGCTTGCACAAAATGAAAACATTGATAGTCTTATTTTTGTTAAATCCACCAGATATGGTGGAAAAAACAATGATTTGGCAGCACTGTATACGATTTCTTTTATTTATCGATTTGACCACAGAAATTTGGTTGTGGATCGCACAAAGGGTGTTTCAGACATTCAATATTGAATAATTTTACAAAGTGATTAAAATTTTTGTTTTGACTGTTCCTAAAATGTACACAGGGACGGTAATTTATTGTTTTTTTTTATGTGTTATTGAAAATTAAATAGAATTAATTTTTTTACAAGATACTTTTGGCCAATCGAGAGCAATCAGTTTTTCGTTAATTCAACTGTACCTTTAAGTTTGCATTTTTGTATTTTGTAGTCAAAAGGTACAATAAACAAACAACAATTGCAGCGTGTCAGCGTAACAGTTCTTATTTGGCAGCGTCTATACGCCGCTGATACGCGTTTATATGTAACTATTGACAACGGCAAGTGAACAGCAGTTGAGTTGCCGAGCTGCCTCTCTCAGAATTGTTTAAGTAAATACTCTTGTGGCGGGCAACGGCAATTATCAGCTATTTTTTAGATTTTAAAATATTAATAAAATTTATGTTTTCTCAATTCTTCAATAATAAAGACAACTTTAATTAAAATTTTGCTCGATTTAAATATTTCAGGTCATTCTGAACCATTTCGTATGATTTTTTGAGTTAAAAAATAATAATTACCCGGTTGATATTATAAAACATTTTTTTCGAAATCAACAAACAAGGTGATGTTACTAGCAACACGCTCCGTTCTTCCCTTGTGGTGAAAAGCTATTTTTTTGCATTTGTCAGCTGATTTTGACATTCTATTATGGCCGCAACCACAACAGCTCAGTTGTTGCTGCCCTGGTGAATTTAATTGTACTGCTGCTATCACCTTATATAAATTCGCCTTGAACAACATGTGAACACGGAATTTGAACACGACGTTGATGGACGATTCTTTGAAATATAAAAACAAATAAATACGAAATTTTTTAAAAATTTTATTTTTTATTTTTCGAGTACGTCTAGTTCTTATTAACAAAACAAAATACTTTTCTGATAAAATCATGAGTACATTAATTTACAAAATATGTGGTATAAAATTCTTAAATTCTTTAGAATTTATTTATTTTTATGGGTATTACCCATTCATAAATTATATTAACAGCAGTGCTTAAAAAACTCATCTATGCACTAATTTTCAACAATTTCAACAACTGCTATTTTCATTACTTATGAAATCTTTTCACTTAAAATCTAAGATAGATTCAAGACAGTATGAAAAATTTACAAGATGCTTAAATATACAAATAAATTCGAATTACATGTTTTTCATTCAAACTTTCGTAAATAATGCTAATGTTACAGTCTGCTGCTCTCACGTATGGAAGGTGTATACTTGTCATGACCATTTGAGATCATTTGTAAATGTTGAGGCAATACTGCAGGACGGGCATTATGCGGCAATGTTTCATCAACTTGGAAGACGGAATTATCTTGACCATGCATGTGACGCATATTTGATTCACAAGAATTATTTTCATTGGTATTAGTTTCTTTCGGTTTTCCCTCGAGTAAGCAGGCTAAAATTAAGAAAAGAATGGAACCTGAAAAAGACAAGGACACATAAAGTTAATAACATGCTTATTGTTGATATGAAAGGGATATTAAGCAAATACTTACTTATGCCGTACATTCCTGCATAGAAAATCATTATTGCGCCACGGAAACCAATCAATTTGGCAACAGGATCAACTAAAATTGGCAAATTTCCACCGATATTGTTCATTACGAACAAGAAGACACCAATGGTCGAGGAACGCACTTGTAACGGCACAATTTCCACAACAATTGCAAATACAATTCCAAACCACATTTCAGCAAAGAAATAACTTCCGCCTAAAGTTATCATAGCCCAGAGAGGATCAAAGTACACTGAGCCAAATGCTGGCAATGTAGCAATCAATTGACTCACACCCAAAACCAAGGCACGTGAACGTATTCCCATTTTCGCGACAATTTTATCAGATACTACACCACCGACAACCACGCCTATACTACCAATGCCGATAGTCACTGCGAACAACCACCAACCGAGATCCACGTCGGGGAAATAAGTATTATAATAGAGATCAGCATTGTAGGCGAAAGTCATGCCACCTGAATGACGTATCGAAGCAGCTATCATCAACATAATCATAGCGGGATTGAACAATATTTTCCACAGATTAACTGGCTTCTTTTCACCGCCTTGACTATCGTCCTCATTGATTGCTTTTCGTTCTGGTTCCTTGAGTGTAGTCCCTGTGAGCGCAGCGACAAGTACGGCTAGTACACCAGTACCCAAATAGCACACTCGCCAACCCAAATTGAAGAAATTCTGTTTGGTGATGTAACGTCCAACTGGAAAAGCAATACCATATCCACCGTAAATGCCCCAATTGAAAATCGCCATGACTAGAGCGCGCTTATTTTCGGGAAAAATATCGGACATGATGCCCGTCGCAAGAGGATTGCAACCGGATTCACTGTGGAAGTTAATATGAACACGTTATAGACATGCAAAGAAATTGCGAAAAAGCAAATAAATTTCAATTTGAGAAGCAATTGTACATTACTCACCCCAATGCCATAAGCATACGCAACAGCAATAATTGCCAATATGTTTGGACTGTACCCTGCAATATAATCGCTACTGCAAAAATCAACGTACAAACTGTCAACATTTTCACACGATTATATTTATCAGCTGCAAAACCCATAAAAACACCAGCTATCGTAAAGACCAAAATAAATGTTGGTCCAGCTAATATCTGATAATCAATTCCAAGGCCATTGTAATTCCATTCACAATATCCAGTGCCATTTAAATCCAAAGCCAGGCAGCTGAAATTGATAGATTGTTTTATTTTTCATTAGTATGATATTTTTAGAAGGTGAGATTTATACATTCCGAGATTCTCAGTATACTCCCGACAGACGAAGCTTTATCGAGGCGGTCAAGACCGACCATCGGTTGTAGTGTCAGCTAGGCAAGTAAGTAATAAATGTATGAACTTACCTATTCTCTTCTTTTACAGCTGAACATTGCTGGGGCAAGTCATTACGGTCAAAGTTTGTATTATTTTGCTGACATGCTATGTCACCATAATCCAATTCGATGGCTGTCTGTTTCGATGTCACACCAATTAGATAATGACCCAATTCACCAAGTATATAACCAATGGTCAGCACCGCTAATACATAGCAATCGTAGAAAGAGCTTATCTTTTTGACGATCGGAATCATTTTGAAATCTGAAAATAAAGTAGGTACATATAATCAATTATATAAGAAAAATTTAAACAAACATATAAAATAATTTCAACAATTCTCATTAGGGACTCGAAATGTAATTCTTTGAAATGACAACATTTTTTATTAATTGAACAATTTCTATCATCTCCTAAGATCAAAAGCAAATACTCGTATTCAATGCCAATTAATTCATTTTCATCAATTGCATTGTCTATTGTAAATAATAAAATACAAATTTTTAATTGTAATGTTAAATACATACATACATACATACATACAAATGAATGGGTAAATAGTCAAAGCGAAAGTGTTTGATTGTCATGCGAGCTGAAACAAAACAATGACAACAATGACAGTGACAAATGTGGATATAGAATATATTCTATATTTGCCATATTATTTAAATTGGAGCATATTGCAAGTAGATCGTGTTTAGATATTCTGATTATAAATGGTAACGTTTCTAAGGTAAAACGTGACTAGAATTTGAAAGTAAAAAGGAAGTTAATACATCATTTCATAAAAAAAAAAATAATTATATACGGAACGATAGAAATGTATGTAATCACCTTTGTACGATTTTTCAGATGTTAAAAATATAAAAAAAAGGTTATGATCTTAAGTTGTATAAAACGGAATTTCTAAGACATGTTCTACTATAACTAATTACATAAAAGTGAATAGCAGAAGTTGGCTTCACAAAGTCGGATAGAAAAAAACTTGTGCATACTTTTAGGATGTCATGGAAAGGAACGGCACAACCTTAGCGATAACATTTCAGTTTTACTCCCAATGCTAAATGTTTCTTTTATTGATACATTCAAACACAGCGTGTACCCCTATGAATACAGAGCATTGTGTTGAATGGAAGGAAGATTGATAGGTGAGAGGAAGAAGGAGGGAGAATGAGAGAGGGAATGCAATCACACAGGACACTGATAAAGAGATAGATAGCCACTGTGGCAAGTGTTATGCCTTTACCACAATGAACTTCATTTTATCAGTGTCGATAGAAATTGTTAAAAATGTAAAAAAAAGGTAATGATCTTAAGTTGTATAAAACGTATATATACTCAAATGGGCCATACTGAGTTGTTTGATGCTCTTTCATTTAAAATTAACTTGCAAAAAATGATTCCCTATTAAAATTAGTTTTTTCCAAAAGTTCAATTGCTCATATCAACATAAAATTATGCCACAGCATCCTCACCATAAACCGCACACATTTTTCGGCATGTTTTTCAGCGGTTTTACCTTTTCTATGATAATAAAGCATCACATATCTTATTTCTTCAGATATTTCACTCATTTCCAAATCAAATGTAAAACTTTACACTAGCGACAAATTACACAACTGTCTTCACACAAAATGTAGCCTTAAATGCCACCTTTCAAACATATATTCGTTAAATATAATCAGAATAGTGTTACCAGATTTGTGGGTACTAACTAACATCATATTGTAACGATAGACCGCGGATACTTTTTATATGATCAAATATTTTAGTGGGGGAGTAGAAGAGAGAAGAAAGGGCACTTCCGCGTATTTTCCCTTATTGCTCTTATGTATGTAGGTACCCAATTCTGACTTTTTCTTTACTTCTGTATAATTTGTTAAAATTTTTTCCTTCTTGTTTGTCTGGTACAAATGCCAAGAAAAAACTGAAAGGGCGGAAATGATTGTATCCAGATGAGGATTTATACAGTACATAATCATTCATGAATACTAAATATCATGGATAATCAAATGACCAGACAGAGGGGCAAAAATAAAAAACGTTCAAGATTTAGTGGAACCAAATCAAGTACAGAACAAAGACAACTAAATGTGTGCTCGTGCGTAGATCAATCTATCAATTGTTAATGGATAAATGATTACAAATGGAGGAATTAAATGAGTTATGATACATGGCTAAGTGTGTATGTATGTAGTTAGTTATGTATGTATGTACTATATGTATGCTTACGCGATAAAGTGAATTTGCCCAAAAATAAATAAAGAGTTATATTCGTAAATATTTGAACACAACCTGCTTTTTCGCCGGTTTGTAAAGAATAAAGATTAAAGTTCATAAAAGTTGATTTTGATTCGCAACAAACTTAATTTTGAAATTAATTAATTAAATTCAATTTTTTTTCTCACATTTTCATATTTACTCGTGTATGTGTGTAGTATTTTGACAGACCAAGGTTAATTTTAGAGGGGGAAAAAGTAAACAAAAAAGTTAAGAAGAAGACAAAACAAATAACCGCCAGCAGAGAACACAATTTGGCAGCATCACAACATACCGCTTTTGGGTACATACAAGGTGGAGCAACAGTAATGTCATAAAGTGAATTTGCTGCCATTATGTTACAAACGAAAAAAATTGGACTCAGTTTTCAGGGATAGTACATTGAAAGGTGTAAGTTTTTGATATTAGATTGAAAAAATGATATCGGTCAACTGACCACCTCCAGATTTGACGGACATTTGTGCTTTTATTTAAGACATTTTGGCGCCAAATTGGTTTTTGGAGATGCATATCGCTCCCTTGCTTGCTGTCAACTAATTCTCTATCTGTCTGCAATATATGTACTTATAAATGTCAAAGTACAATGACATTTGACGCCAAGCTAAAATTATGGCACATTTACATTATGATATTACTTTTACCCCACCTTGTATAGTATATACTTATTATACATATGGTATATGCGAAATACTCGTTTATTGTCTATATTCTATCTGTTAATCGAAACCGTTTTACAATTAGCTTCATAGTGTATAGATCACACACTTTTTTGAGAACTTTATTATATTACAGATTTTCTATAACTACATATGGTATGCGGATATTTAATCTGATAATGGATTTAATATGTAAAATAAAAACAAAGTTCAAAAACTCTTTTGAAGGCCTTAAGTTAAGCAACTTTAAGACACAATGTAGATATAGTAAGTACTCGCAGTTGTCTTTATATCATTTTCCTTTTCGCAATCTTGTTATGCTGTTAGCAAGTTTATCAAAGTAGTTCAATCAAAAGCTTTACATAAATTTACCCAAATTGTGACAGTTTTTATATTATTCTCAGTCGTTTGTAGTGTCTTTTTTGCAATGTTATTTTGTCAATTTTGGTAAAATGTGCGAAAAACATGAATGGCTTTTGTAAATTTTGCTTATTATTTCATTCTCAAAACTATTTTTTGTTTTTGTTTGTTTAAGTTTTCTACAAATTCCTTTTTAATATGTATTGTATGCATGAACAATGGTCGGTATTTTAATCCGGATGCATTTGTATTTTTATACCAAAGCTACATATTTCTATGGTAAGCTTAAGAATAAATTATGTAGGAATAGGTCCTGTTAAAGTATGTACATAGATATACTTAGTCACATTTTAACAATGACGGAAGTTACTCGTATTATGTAAAGGGTGTTTTTTTAGAAATGTGGTTTTCAAGAAGAAATAAAACGGTTATTTTTAATCATTTAATTTAATGTTATGGCCAAGAATTTAGCTTTATTATAAAGATAAGGGTTTGCCATTATGTTTTAAAAATGATTTCGGGCAAGTGGCCGCAGTAATTGGGGCCGTATGTCAGTAATAACGCGCCGAACATTCTCTTCCAAGGCGTTAATCGTCTCAGGCTTATCTGCGTAGACTTAACATAACATAACCCCACAAAAAATAGTCTACCGGTGTTAAATCGCACGATCTTGGTGGCCATGCCACAGGCCCACGACGCGAGATAATGCGCTCACCAAAAGTTTCCCTCAATAAATTGATTGTTTCATTGGTTTCGTTGGCTGTATGGCATGTAGCACCGTCTTGTTCGAACCAAAGGTCGTCCACATCAACATCCTCCTATTCACGCACGAAAAAGTCATTAATCACGGCTCTATAGCGTTCCCCATTGACTGTAACATTATGACCGGCATCATCTTTGAAGAAATATGGACAAATGATTCCCTCTGCCCATAGAGCATACCAAACAGTGACTTTTTGAGGATGTAACGGCGTCTCAACAATGGCTTGTGGATTATGATCACTCCAAATGCGACAATTTGGCTTATAACGTGCCCATTCAACCAAAAGTGAGCTTCATCGCTGAACAAAATTTTATTGTGAAATCCGCGCGAGCCGAACCATTATTTTGGTAATAAATTTGTACGATTTGCAAACGTTGTTCAGGAGTAAGTCTATACATTATGAAATGGCAAACCAAACTGAGCATAAATCAAGTGACAGCTGTCAAAAAAGACCAACTCCGAAAAAAGTAATTGCCAGATTAAAAACCACACTTTAAAAAAAAAACACCCTTTACATATTTAAAAAAAAAAAGTTATTTGAAATGATTCTCGCTATTGCAAAATTGCATAAGCAATGATTTAATCAGGTTAATTTCAAAAACTTTAAGGGCCGTGTTTTCTCTATGTCCGGTTAAGTTAAGCACTAATCACAACTTCAGCAATTTTAGCTGACGGTTAACAGAACAGAACCGACGGTTAAAATTGCCCTAAATGCTTTTGGTAATATTCAGATTAATTAAAAGGAAATTGTGAAAACGTAATCAGTGAGGAAAGTATGGCATATGAAATCAAATTAAACTTTATAGTGCGAATTTTAAAACTTCCCAAAGTTTATATTTAATTATAATTCTAGAAATATTATATTCTAATTTTGAGCTTGATATTTTATAAAGGGTTGACCAAATGAGACGCAGGAAATTAAACGTCAATTTGACAGGGACGCCATGCTTGTTTTGTGTCTGTCATCTTTATGTCATTTTGTTAGTTGAATGTTTGCCATTTATCGCTATGGAGTCGAATTCGATTGAAGACCTCATTAAAGTTATTAAAGAACACTTCAAAAATGGTGAACAAATAAAAAACACGTTTCGCGCACTTCTACGAATTGCAAGGTTTTTTCGAAAAGTGCTTAATTTCGCGTAGAGGAAATGTGAATTGGCCTGCAAGATCATGCGATTTAACCACATTGGACTTCTTTTTATGGGGATTTTTGAAAAACAAGGTCTACGTAGATAAGCCAGCTAATATTTAGGACCAAAAAAACAACATCATTACCGAGATAAATGCCATACAAACCTCCCTATTGGAAGATGTCATCAAAAATTTTGATCATCGAATCGACGTATGTAAAACTAGCCGTGGCGAACATTTGAGTGATATCATTTTCCATACATTAATGGTATTGATGAACCTTCAAAATAAAGTACCCAGCTTGATCAAAACTAAGATTTTGTAGTTTTAATTTGCGTTTACTTTCCTGCGTCTCATTTAATCAACCCTTTAGATTATGTTATTAATAATATGGTAATATAATCGTATAGTATGTAAATGGTTCTACTGTATCTACCTATAAATTCTGGAAATTTTAATTACAAAAATCATAATATTATTACAAAACGTGCAATACTTTAAATTGCATATACGAGTACAGATCTTGGTATTATATAATCATCAGTTCATGTTTATTATATAAACTATTGTATGTATTATGATAAACTGTGAAGTAGAGTATAGTAAGATTTCGCTGGACCGATAAAACTATGGTTAAATGTGGCCATTCCTATTACAATATGTATGTATGTACATACAGTAGAATCGCGATAATTCGTGTTCTTAATTCTAAAATCTCAATAATGCGCAACAAACTGTTGCTCCCTTTGGAAAATCGCTTTAATTTGCAAAAATTCCATACATGTTGGTCTCCTCGGTAATTCGTTTTTGTTTTCTATGCAAGATCTATTTAACCTCTTCTAAATCTTAATGTTTTTAACAAACTCTTACAATTCGTAATGCAAAGCTAAAGTCAATGTAATTACGGTTCGATAAAAATCAAACATAGTAGCCAGCTACAGTTTATCATTCACTTTTTTTGACCGTTTTTTTTATGCCAGTTTGTTCGTTGCTTAATCGGAGTAAGGGGTTTGTCTTTTTCTTTCTTTCTTTTTTTCTATAAAATAAATAGGGGAGACCGGCGTAATTCTGGACACGTTTTGGTTATTTTACCATAAAATGCTTAATTTGAACTGTATTCTCAAACCGATTGTACCATTAGAAAGAGTAACTTCATAATTCAAAATTACAAAATTAAGTACGACCGGAAAAACGCACAAGAAAGTGTCTCTAGATCGATTTGAAGTCAGACCTCTGTGACGGGGTAATTCTGAACGCAAAAGAGTAATTTGTGTAATTTTGTTTTTTGTTATTTTTAATTGAAGAACAAAACATAAAAATTATGATATTTTTTTCAATCCCCTCAGAGAGTTATGAGAAATGCGTGTACACGGTCCGTGTCTTAGAGACAACATTTTTTTTTCATGAGAAAAACGTATTGAGATGTTACGTAAATGTCAAAGAGTACGAGAAAGTGTCAGTCAAGAATTACCCCTACCCTAAAAAAAAAGTTTTAATTTTTTTTTTTAAATTTAACCTCGTTAAATCGGAATCTCGTCTGAAATTTGTAAAAAATTCGTGGTCCCTTGCGAATTATCGGAATTCTACTGTAGTGGCTGAAGATTTATTTAAAATCTTAAAAGTTTACTCGTATTTTTCATATTTTAACCTCGTTAAATCGGAATCTCGTCTGTAATTTGTAAAAAATTCCTGGTCCCTTGCGAATTATCGGAATTCCACTGTAGTTACTGATGATTTATTTAAAATCTTGACACGTTTACATATACTCGTACATAAAGAATTATAGTTTAATTTAATATGCTCGTATATTTAATGTTTATCTTATGTTAAAATTACCAGAATAATATCAAAATGATGTTTATTTCGGATTTAATCTTGTTATTGTTAAACTTTGAATCATGAAAAACAAATTAAAATATTGTATAATTTTAAATTGAAAACGTTAACTATCCTTAACGAGAAATTATATAAGAAGGTGTAATTAAATTGAAATTGTAAAAATATAATTCAGATGCGGGTAGTCGTAAAAAAAACATTGATTCATGTTATGGACGATCGATTAATGCGGTTAAAATACATAATTATGTGTGAAAAGAAACAAACAAAAAAGTCGCTAAAACTAAATTAACTAACTAATTAAATAACTCATTGTAACTCATTGCGAGAAATTAACTCCTTTTTTGTTTTTCATATTCTTGGAACAGATTAAAAAAATTAAAAAAATTTAACATAATATGAAATAATAATTGCATTATAATTGCCAGTTAGTTTGTTTTTATTTATTATTTGTACGTAACACAATATGTATAATAATTTGTTTATTCCGAAAAGTCAAATTAAATTAATAGAAAAACATACAGGTTTTAAAAATGTACACTAACTAAAAGTTTTTATGAATCATGGCTCATAAATACGTGTACATATCTTCACCTGTGTATTCAAACAAGATCAAATCTTGACGACTGGTTTCTTGGATTTTTCAGGTATTTCCCCAAACAAAACTACGCACATAGATATATACATATGAACGTATACATGTATTGGTATGCAGTAAATAAAAAATCACCGGCATCATCAATTGCAAGCGTTGCATCCGCATAAACGCATTGCCAACATAAATATTGACTGTGTTTTAATATTCTTTGTGTGTACGAGTGAGTTTCTGTTTGCGTCTCAGTTAGCCTTAACCATAGATTAAGCCAATTTTATAAATTATCTCTATGTGTATACGTAGGATATTCAATATGTATGTAGGTAAAAGATTTGTGATTTTTGTATTAAAAAAATGAAAGTTGATTGTTTACATAAATGACAGACTTAATTATTGAAATTGACAATTTGAGTTATTGCGACAAATTGATATATCAAGAATTTTTTAAATAAAATGAAAGATACATTTCCCTTTAATTAAATGTAATTAAAATTAATTTATATCACATTACTGAAAGAAAGAATTTACTCTCATTTCTCAAACCATTAAAAGTAATTATAAAATACAATAATGTTTAAAAGTTTAAATGTTGTAAATTGCTGTTTTTTTTTTTTAATTAAAATAAATGATCACAATGAAAGATGTAATAAATAAAATAACTTAATATTGCAAAACTTTGAAATTATAACACAATTTCATCAGATACCTAAATATAATAGTAATGAGCTGGTCGCTGTGGCTTGGTGGTAATGCGTTAGACTGCTACGCAGAGTGTCCGGGGTTCAAATCTCGGCACACACAAAATCAAAAAGTAGAAAAAATTATTTTTCTACACGGCACTACCTCTTGACAGGCAATGGCAAACCTGCAACAGTAAAAATTGCCTATGAAAAGCTTTTCACTTCTCCGTTCGGATTCGGCATTAAACTGTAGGTCCCTTCCATTCATGTACAAATATAACATGCACAACATGAGTGGATGCGAAAAGCTCGGCCTAGGCCCTCCATTGGCTGTTTCGCCATTAAAAGTGAAGTAACTTAGTTTTTGTTTAACGAATAATTTAATTCTTGTTTTGTTTGGAGGCAAAGAACCTATCCTTTGTTTAACAAAAAAAAAAAAAAGGTTTATATCAAATAATTAAAAATGAACATACAAATTGAGTTTTACAGAATTCCATTTCAGGTTAACTACCAAAACACACCCACTTTATTTATGGCATATGTACATTACCATATACTCGTAAACTCGTTTGTGTTGTCTTCTGCAAAATTTAGCAATATTGGTAAAAATAGCAATAAATTTCAGAACTTAAAAGTTTTAAGAAAATATGACGAAGAAACTTAAGGAAAACAAAAGTGGCTTTTATTATGTACATTAGTGAAATTCCTTAGCTGCGAATTTGTTGCTAACTGAAGCTTTTGATAATTAAATATAACTGAGTGTTTTCAAGGAGAGATCGTAAAGAGAGATTATTAGCAAGTTACGTTGTTTGGCAAAATATAAAACTAATCGTAAAGAAGCATAGTTATATAGTTATAGAATGGTATGTATGTATTTAAATAATGACTAGCAATTCTGAATATTTTAAAATCTGTATTAGTATGTATTAGTTAAATATTCTTTATTGTAATTTTCGTATTGAACAAACCATTTTGACAAAATACTGCCAGAGTTTGATTAATATTGCAATATACAATAATAGTAATGGGAAGTATCGAATACCTACTTTTGAGCATCGAGTATTTCGGTATCGATACTTTCAATAATCAGGAATTTTTCCAGAGAACCGGGTACTTTTTGTTGTCAGAATTAATTTTTAGTCATATTTTACTTCTGGCATTATTAATTACTTACTTACTTTACTTTTAATGGCACAACAGCCCATGGAATGCCTAGGCTCTAGAGCTTTTCGCATCCACTCATGTTGTGCGTGCTATTTTTGTTCATGGATGGAAGGGACCTACAGTTTAATGCCGAATCCAAACGGCGAAGTGAAAAGCTTTTCATAGCTAATTTTACTCTTGTAGGTTTGCCATTGCCTGCCAAGAGGTGGTGCCGTGTAGAATAATTATTTTTTCTACTTTTTGATTTTGCCTGTGCCGAGATTCGAAACCCGGACACTCTGCGCAGCAGTCTAACGCCCTACCACTACGCCACAGCGACCACTGTTAATTACTTACTTACTTTTAATGGCACAACAGCCCATGGAGGGCCTAGGCTCTAGAGCTTTTCGCATCCACTCATGTTGTGCGTGTTATATTTGTACATGAATGGAAGGGACCTACAGTTTAATGCCGAATCCGAACGGCGAAGTGAAAATCTTTTCATAGCAATTTTTACTCTTGTAGGCATTATTATTTCACTTTATTACCGTGAACAAATTCAGCATATTACCACAGTTGAACGCGTCGACTTCTGGGTGCTTTGAAAAGGGTTTTTTTGGTTTTGTTTTACTGAAATTAATTCGATGTAAAGATATTACTTTGGCCGAGTTGGTATTACGATGGCCTGCTACACAGACTGTCTGGGGTTCCAATCTCGGCACAGGAAATATCAAAAAGTTCTACTCGACACCACCTCTTGGCAGGCAATGGCAAAAAGAAATAATTTGCAATTCACCGTTCGGATTCAGCATAAAACTGTAGAGGTCCCTTTATTTCTTATGGAAATATAACACACAAAAGAAAGAAAAAGTAGTACCATCAAGTATGCATTTTTGTGTACTCAAAATTGATACTTTCTGCAATAGTACTCGATTCTTTTAAGAATCGATTACTTATACTTTAAGTATCGATGGTGCCCAACACAAAAACTTTCTAAGTAGTATGCACAATTAAATTTTCAAATTTTACAGTCAATTTGGTTTTATCTAAGTGCTTCCCTAAGTGCTTCTTTCATCATTTAATAAAGTTGTATTGAATATAAAACTTTTTTCTTTGCTTAATTTCTTTGAGCTATCACTAAGTGGTACATTCTTTTAAATTAATTATATAGAAACGCGATTAGTATTTGCATCAATTATAATTATATAGCTGCAGTTCTACTTTTAAATGGAAGCAATTAAAATTAATTTGTATTTGCAACACAATTATTCTGATTATCCACTACACCTTCTTTTTTAGCATCTGCTCTCCTTACAGTTAAATATTATAAATGGATAATTGCATAGAAAACCTAATAACATTTCTTACAATGAACGTACTCTGTGTAGATTTGAGACAACTAATGATCACATTGACAATAATACATACTACATATATATTGTATATAATATACTATATGTACAATATGTAAATACAAAATTTAAAAAAAATTTGTATATTTATTTAAAACGCATTAGATTATGAAGTGATAGTTTTGACATTTGCAAAAACAATTCGATTCCTAATCAATTCAACTTATAATGTTATTTGCAAATAATGTGTTTTTTACATTAAGAATACTTATAAACAAGTATAATAAACCCGCCTGTTTAAGGGTAGAAGTTAATTACTGTTACTAAGTGGTAACTAAAATTAAAATATTGTTATATCTAGAATATATATATATAGTATAATGATGCATACCAATAACATGTAATTACTAAAAATATTTGTAACGTAGTATGCAAAATTTAAATTTTCTAATTCTAAAATTATTGCTTAGTTAATATCTGAAACATTTTTCACTATCTGTGTAAAATCACCCTTTTCACTGATGGCTCAAAAATGGATGTGGGAACCGGAGTTGGACTTGTCTTGAAAACACTTAACAGGAAGGAGTCCTCTAGATTACTTGATACATGCAGTGTCTTCCAAGCAGAAATGCTAACAATCGAAAAATCTGCCAACGGAACACTGAACTGCGATCTACAACCGTAGGATATCGCAATCTACGTGGGCAGCAATGCAGCTTTGAAAATGATCCAATCACGAGTATATCAAATCAAAGGTGGTATCAAAATGTCGAAAAACGCTGAACGCAAAGATCAAACTATGCTGGTTTCCTGGACATAGCGATATTGAAGCAGACGAACTGTTCCGAAAAGGATCGGGAATGCAACTTAGTGTGGCAGATTTTACAATCAGTGCTGCCAGATTGGTGCTTTTTCCACCAGATCTGGTAGATTTTGACAAATAAAACGAGTAAAATTTTGCATTTGGTGGCAATGTGATTCTCCAGTGATTTTTTCCACTTGCTAAGTTTCGACTTGACAACACTACGTAAACCTCAGTATTATTTTTCTTTTATAATGCATGCTAATTTTCTCTGAAAACAACAAATTGATTTGAGCTACAGTTTGTTACAGTGTCATACTTATTTTTTTTCGAATAATTTACTTTTTAAAAAAATAATCTGGCGGTTTTTTTTAAACGTTTTTTTTTATCCAAATTGTATATAATAACTTAGTATAAAAATCTGGTAAGCTGGTATAAGTATCTGGTGGATTTTTCACAAATAAACGGTTTTGTTTTTGGGAGTTTTGCTGTATTTTGAAATCTAAAATTGGCAACACTGGTTACGGTGCAGCCATCGATAGGAAAATTATATACAATATAATTGATACTGTTTGTAGTGGAAGTTGCGACCAACCGCACTTGGAGAAACAGTAATATATGCGTCACAGCTCGGTCGTTATGGCCAGAGATAAACAAACGTCGAACAAAGAGCCTTCTGAAACTCCTAATAGACCATTAATCAGCTTAATGACTGAAGTGATCACGGAGCATTGTGCCATTGGAACTATGCCCCAAAAATGACAACTGCAGCTTAACGATTACTGCAGAATTTGCAGATGTAGAAGAAATCGAATCAATTCAACATCTACTTTGTAGATGCACTGCCTATGCAACAACGATGTTTTCTCGGACTGAGTGCAAGGCTCTTTGATAAATTAGCTGAAATTTGTAAAGAATACCGATTGGTTTGATATCATGTGAATTAGGTTCATGGTAGTATACTAAAAAAGAACAAAATTAAGAAATTCACAATTGACCACAATTAATCCTCCGTGTGGAAATGATTACCAATCTGATCAAACGCTCTTCTTAAATAAGTATAATCTAACTTAACCTTCACTATCGATTGATATATAATTTGCGGAGATTTATATAATATTATATAAGATACGACTATCAGACTGTGTTTAAACAATAAGCTTCGGTCCTATCATGTATTGAGGGTGTCTTCATTGCTCACGCTTTGAAAACGATAGGGATGAGTTGAGGCAAACCTTTGGCAGGCCAGCTCCACCGGTGAAGCTTACAACACAGATGTGCAAACATGTGGAAAAATTAAATGGGCACATACTCAGTGTTTAAGCGAATTATGATGCAGAAAACGCGTCGCTAAATGAGCGAGAAGAGGAAGAGAATGATGGCAGAAACAAACAGAGAACTGAACTGCTGGATTCAGCCCTGCGAAGTAATACCTACGAATAGTTCCGCGGGAGAGCGGAAGGAGATGCAGTCTTTAGGAATCCGAAATAACCGTAATATTGCACGAACAAAACTACTGAGCTATTTAGACGAACATGTCCATTGGTTAATTTGCCCAAAACATTTTCCAACTTTGTTTTGTTTTATATGACAACAATTTTCAAGTTTGTTGAACTGCATAAATTGGTATATTCGTGATGTATGCGTTCGTAAATAACTTAATTATTTCAAAATGTTAACGCAATCTCACATGCTATTATCGAGAATGAAAGTGAGTGTTAAAAGGTGATTAACAACTTTTATCAATTATTCTAAAAAGTTACATAAGTCAGTTGTTTTTTATGGATATGGAAAATTTATGTATGTACATACTCGTTGAAAGTAATTTGTATTTTAAAAAAGAGTTTTAATTTCAATTAATTTCGTTGTGTATATAAATAATTTTAGACTCAAGTTTATGTACATACATATATATAAAGGCAAGTCTTCTAAAATGATTTATGACACAATATACTAATAAAAAAAAGTAGTTTCGATCGCTGCACCTGTTATTGTAAAATAATTTGTGTGTAATGATTGTTTTATTATTGCCAAAGTAAAACTACACATGTTCAAAGTTGGTTAGTACGATTTTATCGGTATGTAGTAAATTTAAATTACAATACTTATCAATTTGAGATGTGTGTTTAGAGTAAGTATGCATGTATTGCCATAATAAGGCTATAGAAAATATAAATATTTTATAAGTTACACCTATATGCGTAAAAAATAGTATGCATATTCCTTTTAAGTACGCTATGAAATAAAATAATGAAGAATCTTATACAATTATCGAAAAATGAAAGCATTTATTCCGGAACTCATCTTATACATAACTACTGAAAAATAGCCTCAGGAAAATATGAATTAACAAATAAATTTAGAAAGTACCAAGGAGAAATTTCAAATATGGTATATTGTATTTTGAATTACCTACATATGTACCTAGGTTGAAATTACCTACATACTTACTTACGCGTATGTTGCAGCTAGAATATTTAATAATATCTATTCGCATGTTTCAAAGTAATTTTTTAATAAACGGTTGTATCATTTACATATATTAAATTGTTAACGGAAATAATGTAAACACCTGGCATTGACAGAAAAATAAAAATCCACATTAGTTCACTGTCCACTACAGAAAATCAACTAAATCCACCCACGTGGTTATGAAACGAGAGTCTGGTTAACTTAACGAGAGCATATAATAAATAATTAATTAAATATCAATTTCATATGCTAAACAAACAGCTCGTGTCTAGATCAGTGGCTCATACATATATATTATCCTATATTGTGCATGTGTGTGAAGTAGAGAAAAACGAAGTTCTCTCTCACTCTGTACTTGCAAAAAACTACACAGCGAGGTCTTGCTTCAACAAGTGCTGAACAGCAATTGATTTGATTTGTATCGCCGAAATGAAAACAGAACAACAGCCGAACGCTTACGATCGAAAGCCACAAGAAGAATCTTATATCATACGTGTGTCGACGTCGTGCAAACGGCTATACACGCCTGTTATGGTAATTGAATATGTGCCCATCGCTGTTACACAATTACATACAATATAAATTTAAGAGAAATACACATAAGTATACAAATGTCGAACGCTTACAAAATTTTAGGGGCAGTTTTTTTTTTAATAGTTCTAAGTAATTGAAAGCAGAACTTACAAGTTTGAAGTGGTTTTAAAAATAAACATTTCTACATAAATTTTAACTCTAAAATTTTAATTAAAACTCAAATTCTGTAGTTGAAAATTGACTAAAACATACTTAAATACTACATAAAGGGTGATTTTTTAAGAGTTTTGATTTTGAAAATTAAAAAAAAAACACAGAAATTTAACAAAAGTGAATGAAATTTTTATTTGGATCGATAAATCAATTTCTGCCATTAACTTTTTAAATATAATTTCACTTAAATGTTACTCGCGGCTAGGCTTCAAGTGAACAATTCTGAAGGTCCAATTTGGCATATTTCTCACACATTTCGGCCGGAATCTCACCAATGGCGCATTCAATGTTGGCTTCCAACGAAGTAATCGTGTTTAGCTGGTTCCTATAGACAAGAGACTTAACAAAGCTCCACAAGAAATAGTCTAACGGGGTCAAATCACACGATCTTGGTGGCCAATTGACTACACCACGTGAGATTAACTGCTCACCAAATTCGCCTCTCAATTGATGCATAGTTTCGCGTGCAGTGTGGCATGTGGCATCGTCCTATTGGAACCACATGTCGGCCGAGTCCATTCTAGCATCGGCCAAAAAAAGTGTTATAATCGAACCATTCTCCATTGACCATAACGTTACGGCCTTCATCGTCTTTGAAGAAGTACGGCCGAATGATGCATTGGTAGCTGCTGAATTGCCTCTGGCTGGTCTTCACTACAAATAAGGAAATTCTGCTTATTCACGTATCCATTGAGCCAAAAATGAGCATCGTCGCTAAATGGACGTAGCTTGCGAAACACTTTTTTCACAGCGCATGATTTTGGATAATAAATTTTAATAATTAGCAAACTTTGTTCAGGAGTAAGTCTTCGTTGTTCATTATGAAATGGCAAACCAAACTGAGCATAAATCAAGTGACAGGTGTCAAAAAAACCAACTCTGAAAAAAGTATTGCCAGATTGAAAACCACACTTCTAAAAAAAAAACACCCTTTACATACTCGTACCTATAGGTTAAGTTAGGTTATGGTTGCTGGTCAATTATGATACGAGTTGTGTTATGTGGCGAGCTGTTTACTCTTAATCCCCCCTAATTAAATCATTTTGTGCATTTGATGAAGCGTAATATGTTTCAGATTTCAGAGGATGCCTATTCTGAGAGTCTATCAGAGATTTATATATGCGCGCTGGTAGAGATCATTACAATTGCAGAGTAGCTTGAATAGTGTTTCGTCCTCCTCTTCATTTCTACATTTTCTGCTGTATTCACTGAATGGAAGTTCTACTCGGCGAGTGTGATTGACAATGAGTTAGTGTCCGGTAAGACTGGAAACTATACTAACTACTAATGTGGATTCGGTCCAGGTTTATGAGTACTTTGGTGAGTTTTTGATTAGGCATAGGCCAAAACTATCTAGCAATAATCGCAAGTTGGCTCTGTTTTCATCATCTGCTTTCTTTCATCATTCCCATATTGATGATTCTTTATTAAAAAGTGATTTATACCCACATTGCAAGTGACAGAGTGAATTGTTGAGAGTCATTCCAAGCTAAGCGAGCTCATTAGCCCTACTATTTGCCTACATACGAGTACATATCAACACTATGATGACTTTCCAGTTTAAAACTTATCCAAAAATTTTTATTGCCGTTTTATTACTTAGAACTATAAACGAAACAGGTAATTCATTTATATTTATGCCTAACTGACTTATTTATCAGTAAAATATAATTTCAATAAGCATGTTTACAATTCCATAAAAAATCAGCTTAACCCTAAAAATTGATTGACCTAAAAATTCTCAAAACATAAAAAAATTAATTGGCGTGGATTTATGAAGTCTGTTAGCAAGTTTTTTTTTGATTTTTTTTTTTTTTTGAATTATTAATCATTTTAATTTATTTAATGTTCCTATCTTAGCTAGTCATAGACTTTTTTTATATACCGTTAGTATCACGGAAAGTATTTTATTTATTTGTTTTTATCAATACATACTTATTATATATGGTTCATATGGTATGCATAAAACAAAGTCGTGAAATATGTTTGTAATTCCATAACTGGAGAACAGAGCTCCCGATTTGATTGGAGATTTTTTTTGTTGTGTCCGTAATTTTCAGGACAAAGTTTTTATGTGGCACCGTCCATACAATACAATATTTAAAATTGCTATAACTCGGCTCCCTTTAAATAATATTTAAAGAAATTTTGCACAGGGCTTTATGTGTTCAACTCTAACACATATGAAGGTGGTTGAACACAGGCGGTGGCACCATACATAGGATTCAATACTTAAAAATGGTATAACATAGTGCGTTGGACTGCTGCGCAGAGTGTCCGGGGTTCGAATCTCGGCACAGGCCAAATCAAAAAGTAGAAAATATAATTTTTCTACGCGGCACCACCTCTTGCCAGGCAATGGCAAACCTACAAGAGTAAAAATTGCTATGAAAAGCTTTTCACTTCGCCGTTCGGATTCGGCATTAAACTGTAGGTCCCTTCCATTCATGTACAAATATAACACGCACAACATGAGTGGATGCGAAAAGCTCGGCCTAGGCCCTCCATGGGCTATTGTGCCATTAAAAGTAAAGTAAAGAACAGAGCGCTCGATTTGCTTGGTGTGGATTCCCCCGTCGTTCCCACTGATCGTTTCGGCGAGCAATGGTCGTGGAAATCGTATTCTACACTTATTCACAGCCCATGGAATAAGGGCGATTGGGAGAAGAGTTGCAATCAAATCAAGTTTTTAACCGAAATTCTCAAACTCAATGTAAATAATTAATTTTTCAGATTATAAAAAAGTTTTGATTTTGTTTGCTTCCAGCGGCTGTAATACAAATCGCAACTCATAGCCGAAGCATTAATATGAAAGAAACGATATGATAAAAGTGTACCTCCAGACTACTGTTCTGGTGGTTATTATATCCGTTTTGGTTTCAGGCTATCTAGAGGCCTGCTGGGGAACTAGAGGGTTAACTGTTAAGCTTATTAAAAGACAATAAACACATGCAAATTATCTACAATATGAATATTTATGCATTATTGATTTGGATTGTTTCTACTAAAGTAAATAAGTACATATATGTACATATAAGTACATATATGTACATATAAGTACATATAAGCAGACACTTACATATGTATGTGTGTAGTAAAATTAAATGCATAAACAATAATAATAGCAACACTTTTGCATAGTAGATACTTAAATCACCGAGATCAGTGGCTGCAGTATCGTAACGACAGCAGCCGGTCAACCTTGATTGCGGTTAAATTACCGAACAATTAAGAATTACATAAATAAACGCTATAAGTACATATGTATTAAATCGCATGCATTCATTCATTCGAGTGAGTATGTACCGACATATTTACAATACCTACTATGTAAACTGCATTTGGTAGAAACGAAAATCCAAAACATTAACCCTCATGTTTGTAACCAATTCTTACGCGTTAAAATGCCCACAGACGAATTTTTAACTATTAGCACACGTTAAGGTGTAAATTATCATAATTATTAGATCTTTTAATGTTGCATGTTTAGAATGTGTTTTCATTTTAGTGCCTTCATGTTGCTATAATGTAGCTCTTAATTAAACAGTACATAAAATTTCTTAATATTCTTTTCATTGTAATATTTATTGTTCATGTTAAAAGTGCATATTAGTGCTCGTATGGTTTTAATGTATGGTTTGCATGTTTTACATATTTGAAATTGATCAATTATAAAAATACATTTAAAACTGACATGATTAACCATAAATTTGATAAAAAATTACTACTAGTTATTGACATAATATGAAAAGTCGAGATTTGATAATCACTTATAGTGATTTATCATAATAATAATACTTATGTATTTGATACGGCAGAAAATTTATTCAAGATCTCTTATTCTAGTTCAATGATCCCAAAAAGTCAGTTAGTTCAGCTATTCCATATGCGTAAGTATTATCGGAAAAATATAAAAGGAAACGGACCACTGTTAATAAGACTCGAAATATGAAAATTTAAGAGGTTACAAATTTGACATGTCGCGTGAAAAATAAAAGTGTTTTATACATTTTTCAAATATTATTTAATATAATATTTATGATAATTATACAATAAAAGAAAAAAAATGTAAAATAATTCGAAAGCATTGCATATGAACCAGGTAATGTTTAATTGTAGTTTTTATTCTACAAGTAAGTAATAAAAGATTCGGTAAAAATACTTTTTCGCGAATTTATTAAAAATAATTGTTTCTCACTCATGTACACCGACATTGTTTGTTAAACTAAAAATGATATCAATTGTTAAATGAAAAGTCTCCTAACATAAGAATACAAGTGAGTATCTTACAAAATACTCACTAAAAACTCTACACGAAACTAAATTTTTTTCATGTAAATATCTTCAATAAATATTGACACAATCAACGTTCGACATAACAATTCGCTTAAGTGAAATTTCTGAATGAATATAGCAAATGAAATACTAAATAATAATAATATGTTTAGTTGAAGTTGTGTTTAAAAAATATTAAATATTTATGAATACTCGTAAATATTTGAATTGATTTTAGAAATTAGTGGATAATTTTTTAAAAGTAAAAGAAAGTTGTATACAAATTACGTAGATATTGAAATTTCTAATAAGTCTAAGTTACTCTAATGAAGTTAAAAAATATATTAAGTAATGTAGTATTTAAATATTTAGGCTTAGTGGACGTTGGGTTTGTCAGAGAGAATAACAACAAAGTATATGGAACATATTAAGTAATGTAAGTAATATGTATAATGATGGTATTATTTTTGTACTTACAGAAATGGAATAGTCCTAAAGTTTTATATCGAATCCGAATGCGAAAGCAATTTTTAATTATTTTTAACAATTTTTATTCTATTAGTTTCACCAAATGCAGACAAGAAGAGCTAGAGTGTTGTGGTTTTTGTCAATTACAGATTTTTTCGATTGCTTCAAATATTGAACTCAAACATTCTGCGCAACAGGCTAGCACATACTACTTACTACGGCAATGACTAGCGAAATTAACCTTCGTTTTTGCTACTTACATATTATGTTGGCAGTATTCATGTGTAGTAAATTTTATGAGTTTACAAAAACAAAATACTTGTAAGATTCTCAAATACTATGTAAAAATATCAAAAATACCACGGCGAAAGCCAATTGTAACTTTTATTATACTTAGTATTAGAGTATTTGCCAATCAGTTGACAAGAGAATGTAATGCTGCCATAAAATTAAATTTCTGATAGATTATGAAGATTTATAACAATAAAATTGTTTATATGTAAGTATGTATATTGGGAAATAGCTCTCCTTTCTTCTTTTAAATCGCTTAAACTTGACCTATTTTTTCATATATCTTTGGCAAGTAATACTTAGTTGAAATGGATTTAATAAAATTGTGTGGATCTATTCAAAAGCAATTCAAATTCATTACAAATAAACATATGATAAACACAATAGGATAATTCTCGCTGCATTTTAATGTTTTATGTTCTTCTGTGGTCGCTGTGGTGTAGTGGTAGTGCGTTGGACTGCTACGCAGAGTGTCCGGGGTTCGAATCTCGGCACAGGCAAAATCAAAAAGTAGAACAGATAATTTTTCTACCCGGTACCACCTCTTGGCAGGCAATGGCAAACCTACAAGAGTAAAAATTGCTATGAAAAGCTTTTCACTTCGCCGTTCGGATTCGGCATTAAACTGTAGGTCCCTTCCATTCATGTACAAATACAACACGCACAACATGAGTGGATGCGAAAAGCTCGGCCTAGGCACTCCATGGGTTGTTGTGCCATTAAAAGTAAGTAAGTAAGTTCTTCTTCTGCTAAATAATACAATACAATTATCGTAAATAAAAAAATTCCCAATAAATGCGTTCACAATCTGTAGCAAAAACTGTAAATTTTGTACAAAAATAATACAATTACTTAAGATTGTGAATACCGCTATAGTCTTACGAAACTTAAAAACTAAATTGCTAGCAAATTAATTAAAATTTAGTAAATTCAAGAGAGACAAAATAAAACGATTATGTATCGTAATATTCAACGAATTACAATACATACATAAGTACCTACATATTAACTACATACTTATAGCAATCCAAAAGCAATGGCAAAATTCTTTGTTTTAGCAATAAAATTTATAAAAAATAATATAAATAAATTAGACTCTTACATTATTCCAAAAACTTCTTCGTTTCTTATGTAAATGAAGAACATACAAAAATAAGTTTTTATTAATTTCATTCGTAATACATGAAAAGATTAAAAAATTGCAAACGATAACGACTTAGATAAACTCTACTTTGCAGCAGTGATTGCTAATAATAAAGAATGAATATTTTATGAAATTGTATAGCAAAAGTGGTCGTAGTGTCCGGGGTTCGAATCTCGGCACAGGCAAAATAAAAAAAAACAAAAAAAAGTAGTAAGAATAGTTTTTCTACACGGCACCACGTCTTGGCAGGCAATGGCAAACCTACAAGAGTAAAAATTGCTATGAAAAGCTTTTCACTTCGCCGTTCGGATTCGGCATTAAACTGTAGGTCCCTTCCATTCATGTACAAATATAACACGCACAACATGAGTGGATGCGAAAAGCTCGGCCTAGGCTGTTGTGTCATTAAAAGTAAGTAAGTAAGTAAAGTAAAGTAAATAGCAAATGCAATCTTTAAAACAGTATCTAAGTTGTGCCCGTTCTTCAGGAGTCTTCTAATCACAAATTTGTAAAAAAAAAAATTGTTGTTTTTTGTAAAATTTTATAAGAAAACACGAATTACACGAATTATGTATTTTTAAGAGGCTTGAATGAAGTATATTTTTTTTTATTTCTAAATTTCCAGATTCGAAACCAGCTGCCAAAAATACTCCAGAGAAACTGAGCCACAACTTAGATACTATTTTGCTGTTGTACAGTGTTATTAATGGATGTAATCGATCTGGCTAAATACCGATTAGAAATATCAGTAAATAAAATAAAACTTTTCCACATACCTACTTCGGCAATAGTTATTCTAAAAATTATAAAATTTTTATGTTATAAACGATAATAAAAAATTAACCACAATATTCAAAATTTTTTTATAATTTATTCTCATATACAATCATTTATCAATCAAATATGTGCAGACGATGAAAGCAAAAAACAAAATTTATCTTAATATGAAATGTGAGCAAAGTTTCAAAACAGATAAGAAAATTAAAAAAAATAAAAATGCAGATAACAATAACTAAAGTATTAAAAAGTTACAAGAGACCAACATAATGAAAAAAATGATAAGAATAGCGAGTTTGTCATCGATCTCAATTTGGTTATATTGTAACATACTTTAAATTTGAAATAAAGATGAATTTTGTAGAAACCAACATCAAATTAAAAAAGATACCTGCAGCTTATGTGTGGTACATAGATTCCAGGCAGTACTTGAAATTATTTACTTTACTTTACTTCTAATGGCACAACAGCCCATGGAGGGCCTAGGCCGAGCTTTTCGCATTCACTCATGTTGTGCGTGTTATATTTGTACATGAATGGAAGGGACCTACGGTTTAAAGCCGAATCCGAACGGCGAAGTGAAAAGCTTTTCATAGCAATTTTTACTCTTGTAGGTTTGCCATTGCCTGCCAAAAGGTGGTGCCGTGTAGACAAATTATTTTTTCTACTTTTTGATTTTGCCTGTTCCGAGATTTGAACCCCGGACACTCTGCTTAGCAGTCTAACGCACTACCACTACGCCACAGCGACCACTTGAAATTATACTAGGCGTAAATATTTTTATGAATCAGCTCTAAACGTTCCGATATTCATAATGAAAAGTAGCTGATTGTGGACCTTACATATTTGTATCAATTGTCTTTTTCATAGTATTAACTCATTCAATTCGCATGGGTTGTACTCATGTATGTTACTCAGTGATTTACAGAGTATTTAATAATGTTTGAGAAATTTTATCTATGAACCATTCAAACCAAGTAGGTCATTTTAGTACCCATAAATGACGTATCGTAAAGATTTGATATTTTCCTGCTTTCTAATTGGGAAGGGATTACATGATAATTTAAGTTTTGAAGGGGTTAAGCAGTTAGTTATTTAAATAATTATTAAATAAAAACAATTTGAAAATATACGTAGACATTCGAGAATTAATTGTAGAAATATTTAATTTGAATTGATAATTTATGTAAAAATAACTTATAATTTTCGCTGCAATATCACGTTAATTTAGAAAAAGAGAGATTACTTACTATATACGAGTATACAGTAAACCTATACAGTACATTGGAAAAATTAAAATAAATAAATTGTAAATTGTAGTTAATAAATTAAATGACGTCTTTCATAAGATTCATAAGATTAGAATTGCATAACGACATTTTATTTATTTTTTCTAATCTGTGAATGCCATATGCTTAAAACGAGCTTCGTTGGAGTCATTGCTTTCCATTAATATCGCAAGTCACGACTGATTCTTATGCTTCATTTTATGACTTTTTCAATTTTTTTATCGTATGATTCTTTTTTTTTATTTGTTTCAGTTTAATATAGAATTAATTAAGGGCTCGTGTAAGTGCATCTGTCGATAAATGCAATTTTCTTGTCACAATTTTCAATTTGGAAATAAGAATATTGCATTTAATTGAAACATAAATGCATGTACTTTATTTACTCAGTAGCAATTTTTGCATATGTTTAATGCACTTTTAAGGTATATTGAATATTTAATAGCCATTCATTTCAAAAGTGATGGTGTTCAATATAAAATCATATCGAGAAAATAGAAAAAAGGGAAATACTTCTTAAAAAAAATATAGAAAAATAAAAATTATATAAATATTAAGAATGGGAGAAAACTGCAAAAGCCTTAAAATTTTAAGTGAATTTTTCATGTTTTTTAGTTTTCTAAAGCCCATTTTATAACTACAATTCTAATAATCCAGCTGCGTGTGAAAGTGTATAAGAAGTAAAAAAGTGATTTGCTTGTGGAAATTTGAGTACGATATGGACGATAAGGACGTCACCCATTGATTATTCGGAATAGATTATTAAAAAATTAGATGACCAAAAGTTATCATATGATGATAATGAATTTACATTTAGTTAATTCAATTTATATATAGTATGAATGTTTAATAAAAAAATATTGAAACAAATAGATTTCATTTAAAATTTAAGGTTAACCGAAATTAGTAAACCAAAACAAAGAAACTGTTGGTATTTAAATTTAATTTAAAAGTGGCTAAAATTCACATGATAAATTTTTCAACTTTTCTGAAAGTTAGCACATGATACAAAAGTTTTTTTTTGTTTTCTTGTTTTTAACTTGTTTTTTTTTTTAACTTGTAATAATTGTTTTTACCGATTTTGGCAAGTTCATGTTGTGATATTATATTTAGTGTATTAAAACGGGCTTAATGAACGTTAGGTTTGCCATTTGTTTTCTTTAATTTCTCTTGCAAAAATACTTATGTAAGTTTATTGTAATAATAGGTAAAAGAATATAATATTTTTTTATTTTTGTTTTGAACTAACCTTTAAGCGTTTTTATTATTGGTCTAATTAAAAATCACTCAGATTTAGAAATACTTCTGTAAGCTTATTTTTTCAACTACACTTTTATTCACTTAATTTATAAATTTTTGTTTCAAAATAATTAATTAACGAATTTATTTCTTTTCAACACAATCGCGACTTTATGCTCAGTGCTTAAATTGTACGCTTCAATTGGCCGGGCGCACTCAATTCAATTGAAGGCTTTTTATGTAAAATATTATTTGTATTTGGTTTTTTAAAATTTTTCTATATAAATATATATATAATATTTTCAACGATCTTTCAGCGATCTTTGGTAAAGTAGGAGACTCTACGCCGAGCTCCGTCTGATTGTCTTCGATTTGTTAACAGAACTGATTTTTGTTGAGTCGTCGTCTTTTAAAGGAAAAATCATAGTGTGATTTTGTGATTTTTTGTCGTTGCTTTTTTAATTTCTTTGTTTTTTGCAATCTTACGTAGAATGCTGCTGTTTTTGTTTTTGTGTTTTTTGTTTGTTTTTGTTTTCTTCTTGTTTTGTTTTAGCATCCAACTCAAACTTGTTTGAAGTGCTCGGCAACAATAAAATATTAAAAAGCGTGAATAAAACTTGAAACTTGACTAGCCTGTGACTTTAAGATATTATTGGTGACGTTGGTATGCTTGTTGTACAGGTACACGCTGAATGATGCTCTGTTTTAGTCGCAATGGGATAAGTGACGATCAGTTAGTTAATCGTTTATTTTGAAATGTCTGTTACAAATTAGAGGAAGTTAAGTTACAATTTGTTTGCCAAGAAATTCATTGAAACGAAACCTAACAACTTTTGTATCAATTTACATACATATGTACATATGCACATATATACACACGTATATACATATCGCTACCTTAATTTGCTAAAGCGAAATTTTCAAAATTGAGTTTTTGATATTGTTCCTGAGCTGTTCTAACGTTGTCGTCTTGTTGGCACAAACCAACGATTTAACTTAAACCATTCTGTGACCTTAAAAAAAATTTTACCCAAAAGTTTTTTTTTCGTACAATTTCTGTTAGACTCTTGGCTAATACATTGCTGAAGACTCTATAAAATTTGTCCGGGACTCTTGGCTAAAACTGTGCTGAAGACTTAAGTAAGGCTCTATGGCCTATCTAGTGTTCGATGTGGTAATTTTTTCATAAATCCACTAAACCGCAGAATTGAAATAAGAGACGTAAAAACGACTCGGCAATTTAGAAAAACCGTATATGCGGTTTTACTCAGCTATGGTAGTACTATCACCCCTATATCGCAGTATAGTTCAATTATGATTTGTGTTGCACAGTGCAACAGCCGATCGAGATTCAGAGTAGAGTAATCGAATAGTAATAGCGCAGAATATTTTTACTCATCTTAATGAATGCAAAAAATCAAAACAAAATAACGTTTTAAATCTAATATCTAGAGCAACGAATGGCTCTTGAAACTTGCGAGTTTTTAAAACTTTTGAAGAAAAATTGTTTTAATGCTCAAAGCTCCGTTGAAGCCTCTTTCGAAATGAAAATATACATAATGCAAAAAAAAAATGTTTGGAAGTTTTGGAAGTTTTTAGAATGGCAGCAAAAAGTGTATGAGACATAAAAATTTTGAACATCTTGGACCAATGCTTTTTGTTTTTTGAAGTTTACTTCTTTAGAATCGTTTTTTATATCCACGCCGAGGTTAAAAAATGATCGTTGCAGCGAAAATTGTAACGAAAATGATGGGCAACGCCCACTATCACTCGAGTATGGAAAAAACGCGGATGCATATGTATGTGTATACAGTTAAATAATGGTAAGCGCCCTCTATCAAAAGTAGCGTATGATAAATTATGTGTATACACATATGCATCTTAATATTGTTCATATTCAATTGATAGAGAGCGCTGCCCATCGATTTCTTGTCAAACTTGACATTTCAAACAAAAATCGTGAGAAGTTTAAACGCAAACGTTCTAAACAAGTAAACTTCTGTAGGGCGTCCCACTGACGCACACAATTTTTTTTTAAAGTAATTCAGATTGTACTGAGAAGAAATCGGTCAAACATAGGCAGCAATTAAAATAAATCGATATTTTTCACTTAGTACAGATGATTTAGAAAATATACAAGTGAGATTATTCTCAAACTTTATCTCAATTAGAATTATAATATAATATGTATATATTATTAAAGAATCTCGTATACATACCGTTAAAATGAAGCTAGTTAATTTCGAACTGTAAGTTGAAATTAATTGATGAATAATTCCGTTCACAAGTGGGTTTTGTTAAATAACCGGCACCAGTGGCAGTACTTTTTATAGACTTGTTGTTAACACCCATCATCTGTTGTAGGTTTCATTTCAAAATTATATTATATATTGTTTTAATTTGTTCACTCTTACTACTTATGTATAAATAAAATTCTGGAAATACCCTTTATCCAAGTCCAAGTTATTGACTTTATGATTTCCTGGATGGAAAAAACTCTTTAAACTTTAAGTAGTAAGAAATTTTGTAAATATTTCTTGGATTCAGGCCAAAAGCAGATGCGCAGGTGTAAATCACTTTTGTACATGTGTGCATACTCATACATATGTAGTAGTATCGAACATGTTTGTTTGCAACTTTCTGTCACCGACGTCAATAAAATTTCATCTGAAGTTAAAGCTTGTTTTCTCTTTGTAGTTGTTCATGTTTTTTCTTAAAGTTTTAGTGAAACCCTTAAGATACTCGTATTTTTGATTTTTGTTTTTCAACAGAATGGTTAATTTTAAACGTAATAAATAAATTTTTTATTTATGGCAGTTGTACGCATCTTTTTCATTTCGGGGATCTTTCCACTGCGGTTTATTTAAAATTTGTTGTCATAAAACCAGATTTGTTCAGTACATTTTATTTGAGGAGAGTCAAAAGCTCAAAAATTTTATCCATTGCACAATGGTTAAGAACATGTTTTTTTGCTTGGCACTGAAGAAAATAAATATTATGTATACTTTTTCAAATACATTAGTAAGGATATGTGCATACTACATTTGTACTCGTATGCGCATATAAACTTTGAATTGGTTTTATTTGGTATGTATTTTTAGAATTCTGTAAATATCGCTGATGGTCTTCTCAATCCATTTATTAGATTCTAGGAGAGATTATAGAACTTGTAATGCAACATTTTACTTCAGGAAACATGTATAAGATATACATATTTTCCAGATTTCAGAAGGCAATTATCTAGAATGAAGGACAGCGAAAATATAGACCTTGACCTAATTTTTCTTCAATTGAATTTGATAGTATGTAAATACTATAAACATTTTCGTGTGTGTGTTTTTATAAAGGGTGTTTTTTTTAGAAGTGTGGTTTTCAATCTGGATATACTTTTTTCGGAGTTGGTCTTTTTGAAAGCTATCACTTGATTTATGCTCAGTTTGGTTTGCCATTTCAAGAATTGAAGAAGAACGACCATCAACTGCGTCGCACGTTCGCTGAATGGACCCAAAACAAGATGGCCACCGATCCCGTTTTTCCCAAGAAACTTTTGTTCAGCGATGAAGCTCACTTTTCGTTGAATGGGTACGTTAATAAGCAAAATTGTCTCATTTGGAGTGATCATAATCCACAAGCCATTGTTGAGACGCCGTTTCATCCTCAAAAAGTCACTGTTTGCTGTGCTCTATGGGCAGAGGGAATCATTGGTCCATATTTCTTGAAAGATTAAGCCGATCATAATAATCACAGTCAATAGGGAACGCTATAGAGACATGATTAATGACTTTCGCGTGCCTGAATTGGAGGATGACGGCGCTACATGCCATACAGCCAACGAAACCAACGAAACGATCAATTTATTGAAGGAAACTTTTGGTGAGCGCATTATCTCGCGTCGTGGCCTGTGGCGTGGCCTTCAAGATCGTGCGATTTAACACCGCTGGACTATTTTTTGTGGGGTTATGTGAAGTCGCTTGTCTACGCAGATAAGCCCGAGACGATTGACGCCTTGGAAGAGAATATTTGGCGCGTTATTACTGACATACGGCCCCAATTACTGCAAAAAGTGGTCGAAAATTGGACCTCTCGGCTGGAATTTATTCGAACCGGTCACTTGCCCGAAATCGTATTTAAAACATAATGGCAAATCCTTATCTTTATAATAAAGCTAAATTCTTGGCCATAACATGCAAAATAGAATAGATACTATTGGCTTATAGAATATTATTGAGTAGGTACAGGGTGTTTTTCTTTTTTTAGAATTGTGGTTTTCAAGAAGAAATAAAATGCATATAGTTATATGCATTTTATTTCTTCTTGAAAACCACACTTCTAAAAAAAAACACCCTGTACCTACTCAATAATATTCTATAAGCCAATAGTATCTATTCTATTTTGCATTATCACGATGTATGTTTATTTGTTGTTGTGCGTTGTCTCTCTTGGCCAAGTGACGTCACATGCATATGTGAACGATGGCTTTAACTTACTTAGTCACGCTTGAACTGATGCTATTCGCGTGTGATGTTGTTGCTGTTGTTGTTATGCTTAAACAGGGTTTTTTAAGGTGTTGGTATCTCTCTCAGTGCAGCAACTTATTGTCATGTGTGGCCATTGTTTATGTAGTTATATTGGAAAACCTGTTGCAGTATCTATAAGTAAAGGGTGTCCCAATAAGAGTGCACGATTTAATTTAAAAATAAAACGAATATTTTTTGAGCTAGTGGTGATATTTTTATTGCATTGTAAAGTAGACATGTTCCGATTATGTATGAAATAAAATATCCGGCAAATGGCCCCCGCGGCTCTGATCACAGACTCTTGCTCTTGGAATGAAATTTTCTATGACGTTTTGAGAAAGATGTAGCTCTATCTCATCGATGACGCGTTGGATCTCGGCATTAAGCTCAGGAATTGTTTATGGTTTATTCGCATAAATCTGGGATTTCACAAAACCCCAAAGAAAGAAATTGCACGACGTTAAATCGCACGATCGTAATGGTCAGTTGACATCGGAATTTCGGGAGATGATTCGGTCCGGAAATCATTGCTCCAATAAATCGATTGTTTCATGCGCAGTGTGACAGGTGGCGCCGTCCTGCAAAAACAAATGTGGTCAAGATTCATACCTTCCAGTTCAGGTCACAAGAATTTCGTTATAATGTTCCTGTAACAAATGCCAACCACCGACACTGCATTTCACAATGATAACGCATTGTTCCTTTTTGTAGCGCTCCATTTTTAATAATCGGAACAATTGTAAACGACAGCGGTTAAATTTCGGAGAACACGCTTCCAAAGAAAAAAAAAATTTAATCAAAATTTTAATCGTTCGCTCTTATTGGGACACCCTATACAATGTACTAATGGCTTTTCATTATGACCCCCAAGCAAGTACACTGGGGAACATTGACGGCATATTTTCACTTTCATTATTTTTCATATTTGTTTTGTTTTCTTAACGGATATAATATTTATGTAATAAGTATATACCTGCAATATAATTTTTCATATTTTCTTTATTGCTTTAGCATTGCGCTTAAATATTCTACATAGAATTTTAAAAATATTCCAAAACCAAATAGATATGAAAACTATCAAATTTGCATACAAACTTTACCAAATACCTATCAATTTCAAATAATTTATAAATTTACAGACCTGTTAAACAACTAATGTGTTTATTAATATTATTGTGGAATCGTTTGAGCAAGTTTTGGCTATAAGATCATTCTGGGAGAATGGGCAATTCACTGATAGACATAAACAATTCAATGCGTTAAATCCTCTTCATTCATTGAATTTATGTAAAAAAAAAATAATGGTCGTTTTTACCTTAATTCAAAAAGAAAGTAATTACTGAAATCGAGTTATTGTCAAATTCAACTGAATTAAGCTAACGTTATGCCTACTGAGCCCGTAGTAACACTTGTTTACAAGAGTTAATATCCGCTTGATCTCAAAGCTGACATTATTGTTTCTATTAATGTTGGATCCTAGGTAAACGAAACCCTTGACGACTTCAAATCTACATATAATTATCAACAGTAACATTTTGTCCAAGACGCTGTGACTTTTTGTTTGTTAACACAAGGTATTTCGTTTTGTCCTCGTTCATTACTAGACCCACTCGACGAGATTCCCTTTCCAGACTGGGGAATGCTTCACTTGCTGCTCGAGCGTTTTTGCCAATGATGTCAATATCATCAGCGTTGGCTAGCAGCATGACACTCTTGTAGAAAATATTGCTAATTTTTTACCTCACAAATTGCGTATGAGAAGCTTTTCACTTCTCCGTTCGGATTCGGTATAAAACTGTAGGTACCTTCCATTCATGTACAAATATAACATGCTCAACATGAGTGGATGGGGAAAAGCTCGGCCTATGGCGCTACATGAGGTCATAGTCGTCATTGATATAAAAAAAACTGAAGTTTATTGTGGTAAGGCATAACACTTGCCTCAATGGCTGCCTATCTCTTTATCGGTGTCCTGTGTGATTTCACTCCCTCTCTCATTCTCCCTCCTTCTTCCTTCCATTCAACACAATGCACTGCATTCATAGAAGTACACCGAGGGGTACCCCCTGTCGCACGATAGGGAGTCACCTTCTCTGAAACCTCTTTTGGCATTAAATGGCGTGGAGAGGTCTGTCCCAATTTTCACTGCACTGGGGGTGTCGGTCAGTGTCATTTTGCAAAAGACGAATAACCTTTGCAGGGATACAAAGCTCACAAGTGATACCTAATCGTCGAAGACGGCTTTATAAAAGACGAATTGATGGTGGGTGTTGATCGGTTTTTCTCGTATCTTTTCCAGTCTCCTAATCCATGAAAAGGTGCAGGCCACATGATTTCGGTCGCTACACCCTTTCTAGCAAGCTCATTTGCTTGTTCATTCCCCTGGGGAATGGGTGTGGTTTTTTAAAAAAAATTATTAGAAGCAAATATAAATTCTTTCATTGCAATAGTTAGAACAATAAGCAAGCGGCTGTTGGGAATTGAGAATATCAGCCTATATCTAACACAAAGCAAAGGAACAGACTTGGTTCAATTCGCACAAATTACGCATGAAGTTCATTTTCAAAATATTTTTACAAATAAACTTATTAAAAGAAGAAAGAAAGAAAGTTGACAAATCGTCAAACAACAGCGGAAAAAAACTAGGAATACCTTTTTGAAATCATATAATATTTCCAGGTTTCGAAAGTAGCGATATTTGGATCATAAAAATCAATTTCTTTTAATATTTGAGCCAAAAGCATTTTTTAATGCTCCAGTCTTTTATATTACCCTGTACAAATACTAACATAATGCAATTTACAATTTATTAAATCGCATAATTTTTATTGGTTTTTACAAGTTTCAAAGTTTAAGACTGAATTTCTTAAAAACTTGTGATTTGTCAACATCCTTGACTATTTATAATGCCCCAAAAATGTCCTTTCACTTGACCAATATGATGAGTCACTGTATGTATTTTCAGTTCATCAATCACATTTTCAATTTACGCGTAAACTTTAATAAGTCAGCATTTAAAATTATTATATTCTTAGCATAATTTACGGCATTACATTTAATTTTTTGCGCTTTCTATAAATAGAAATTTAAATAAGAACAATGAGCAAAGTCATCGCATTAAAACGCCTTAAATTAATCTGCTCTATGTAATTTATCAACAGCTGATAAGGATTTGTCATTATGTATGGTATGATTATTAATCAGATGCTACCTAAACTTAAAACTCGTTTTCACTAATGCATACATTAATTTTGTTTGCATTTTATCTGCTTTGTAATCTTTGAAGTTTGTTCACATTTTCTTAGCTTAATTAATACAAACGCGTAGGTTCATTATGCATTAAATTATGAATCAGTTAATTCAAATTATTTGAATGGGATTTTTTTAATTTTCAGTATTTATATATTCTAGTACGTAAGTTGCAATGGTTTTTTTCGGTCTATATAGAATTTAGAAATGAATCAGCATTTTGAAAGAGAACATTGTAGCATGGGGTATTTGAGTTCAAGCTAGCACGTGATAATTAAATTCATTTTGTAATAACAGAATACGGTAGTAAATTAAGTAAAACGACACTGTGTTTTCTGAGCTTGTCTGGAAAATAAATTTTCCCGTTTCGTATGAGTTTCTAGTGGGTCCAGAGGCGTATCCTAATTCGCTGCGAGGCACTCACTCGCTGGAGGAAGAGATCCACATCTGTGACACTCGCACACAGAAAGTGAAGACATCATAGCCTTAAAACTATATCTACTACTGAGATTTCTCAGCAAGATTGGCTAGTCTGATAACTTGTAACCAAGCTACTATCGGGGGTACAATAAACATTTAAGGCCGCAGTACACAACTTTACGCTCTTAATTAATCAATCAAATACGTACTTATGTTGGCTCTCAAGGCATGCATACAATATGTACATTAAGGTGGGCGGAGATCCATAGATGAAAATATTCATGATTTTGCTCCCGCGATTGGTCATTGAGAGACTAGGCTCATAAACGGATTTTCTATTGAGAACACTCCTCTTGTGCTAAGGTATCGAAATGCTGAATTAGTAGAAGCCAACCCGTAATAATAGCAAAATATTTATTTCAATTATAATATAGCTATGATTCAGATCTTCGTCTTTATCACAGTGTCTTACTTACTTACTTAGCTAGCACTACAATCGATGATCATCTTCTGCGTGTTCCTCCACTGTGTGCTTTCTTCCATTCGCTCAACATGACCCAGCCAGCGAAACCCCTGGATTTTTATACGCTTGACTATGTCAATGTCGGCGTACAGCTCATACAGCTCATCGTTCCATATTATTCGATACACGTCGTTCACGCATACTGGACCGTAGATCTTAAGGAGTACCTTCCTCTCGAACGCTCCTGACAACTTCTCATCATTGATGGTCAATGTCCACGTCTCTGAGACGGGAAGGATGAGTGACTTATAGAGCGTTATTTTCGTCGGTAGAGAGTGGGCTCTACTTCTCAATTGCCTACTGAGCTCTGTTTAACTCCGGGGTGAGTTAATATTACTTTAATTTAAAGATTGGAATTGGATTGGAACACAAGGAAATCGTGTCAATCCGGCTCAAAGGATGAATAAATGGGATATTAAAACACAAGGTATACGAGGTATGATAAAAAAATAACCGTTATTTGCAATTTTTTCAAAAAGTATTTATTTATTCATAAACAACTACCTTGTCCCCTTCAAAGTAATCCCCCTCAGATATAATACACTTATGCCAGCGTTTTTTCCAATCCTGGAAACACTGCTGAAACGCGCTTTTTAGTATCGCCAACAGCTCCTGTTTCGATTTTTCTTTTATCTCCTCAATCGTAGCAAAACGCTTTCCCTTCATCGGTGTCTTCAGTTTTGGGAAGAGGAAAAAGTCAGCGGGGGCCAAGTCCGGTGAATACGGTGGTTGAAGCATGATAACGGTTTTGTTTTTGGCCAAAAACTTACGCACAAGCGACATTGTTTTTGCTCAAAATTTAGCACTTTTGGAACAATCTTCGCTGCCGCACGTTTCATGCCTAAAACATCCGTAAAAATTGCTTGGCATGAGCCGAACGATATGCCAACATCATCAGCAACCTCTCTTATAGTGATTCGACGATTATCCAAAATCATTTTCTTCACTGCGTCAATGTTTTCATCGGTTGTTGACGTGCTCGGGCGACCAGGACGAGCATCGTCATTGACATCTTCTCGGCCTTCCTTAAACCGGTTATACCACAATTGAACTTGTGTTCTGCTAATAGTAGACTCGCCAAAAGCCACAGTCAACATTTCAAATGTCCTTGCGCATTTAATTTCACTTTTTACACAAAACTGAATACAGTTTCTTTCATCCATTTTTTCGAATAGTAAAAAATCGAAGAGCACACCAAAACACGACTAACCTTTTTATCTGTCAAAAACAAACTGACAATCCAAAATGGTTGGTATTGCCAACATATATAACAGACATGTGTACCAACATAACAGAAAAAAAATGCGAAAATCGAACATACGTAACTCACGAATTTGAAAATAACGGTTATTTTTTGATCACACCTCGTAGGTATTTAAATTTAACAACATTAATTTATTGTAATGAAAAATTGGAACTTTTAAATGTACAACAAATAATGGAAGAAGCCAACCGACCGGTGTGAATGTGTTCTAGAGAAGAACTATAGTAAGAGACGGAAAAAGAAAGCAAAATATAGAACAAAAAGAAATAAGGAGAAAATGAATAAGAAAGAAAAGGTGCATTAGGGTGGCTTGAAGGTTGATTCAAATTACGAAGCATAATATTAGTCGCACCAATTTTCAATTGAAGGTTATGCGGCGGTAATCCGGGTAAATCCAAAGAATTTAAAAATTCTGTACGATAGTTAACCGCATCTTCTACACTGGTAGCATTATCAATAGACTTATACGAAACAAAAACACCAAGTATTTTGGATTGTATAGCTAAATTTAATTCATTGACATCTTTATTCTTGGCTGCCAAAATAACTATGTTGGGAAATACACTGTCAATCAATTCTTCTTTCGATGGTGTAATTCCACAAAAGTTATCCGGCAACGTAATCAATCCAGTCTCATCAACTGGCATTGCACCATTTGCAATTGTCATCAATTGATTTGAAAATTCAACAGTTGATGCATCATTTTGCAATTGAACACGAACATTTGTTGAAAGAACAGATATTTTTACATGTCTCAACAAATACGATGATTTCAAGCAAGCATGTATTTCATCGGCAGGGGTTGATCTTGGTATAATTGGCAAAGTTTGTCGGAAATCTCCTGACAACAAAATTAATCCTCCACCAAACAAATTGAAATTTTCCCGAATATCTCTCATTGTCCGTTCCAGGGCTTCAACTGATTTTTTGTGAGCCGTGGTGGCCTCATCCCAAACAATAAGTGCAACATGTTGCAACACTTTAGCCATTCCAGCTGTTTTCTCTATATTGTAGCTGTTTCGATGATTTGCATATTCAAAGGCAACTTGAGTGCGGAATGTGCTGTACGGCCACCTTCTAACAAAGTTGCTGCGATGCCATAGGAAGCAAGTGCCAGTGCGATTCGATTTTGGAAACGTATTGTTGCTAAAACAAATTATATTAAAAACGTTTTTCCTGTACCACCAGGAGCATCCAAAAAATGAAATCCACCACTTCCATCGTTAACAACATGCATAATTGTTTCATATACTCTTTTTTGCTGAACATTTCATTTCGTAACATTTACTTGAACGTATCAATTCAAGGTATTCGAGTCATATTGGTTTTCACGTTCTAATTCTTGATTAAATATGTCATACATGGATCGATTTGGTGCTGTCATTCCTAATTGTGCTAATGCTTTGTTTGCCATCATCATACACAAATTTTCAATCATAATCAATGCCTCGTTATAAATTGCCGATGTAAAATCCATTTCAGGATTGGAATTGATTCGACGCACTCTACGTAAAATATCTTCCGACACGTAATTTTGATATTTTGTCCACAAATCAACTGGATTCGATGGATGACACGTAGTCAAAATAATTGCAAATAGCGAACGAATTTGTAGTGGATGGGCAGATACTTATGCATCTGCTAATGTGTCATCCCAATGCGTATCATGTTCCAAGAGATCTAAACATTGACATGCTTCACGATATGTTGTACAAACATGTCCATCAACTATTTTTAACTGTTGAAATGATATTGGTCCACGAACATTCTGCATTATTAGGATGAACAGTATAAATTCACCCTACAGTTGAAAACAGATTTACATTAACTCGATTCCCTTGCTTACGACGTTGAAATTCTTTTTTTTGTTGAATTCCATGTAAAATACCTTGGCACTCCTTGGAAAAATTTTGTCAATGTCGTTTCTGGTGGCGTTACCGCTCTTTGCGCTGCATTTTCCGACATAAAATACTCATGCTGTCCGTTTTCAAGATCAACAGCTAAATGCTGCAGGTAACGTTCATGTATCGAAAATGAAAAACAAATGATTTCGTTAAAAAATATGACAATAGAAATATGAAATAAAAATACATTCCTTATTGATGTGTTTTCAATTTGAAGTGAATGCGTTGAGGGATTCAAAAGTTATAGGCATTTTACTCTTTTTGCGGGCGTGGCAGTCGGCGGAAAAGCATATACTTTAACATGAAAGTTAAATTTAAAAAAAAATCAAACCGTTCCCGAGATCATTCATCACACACATAACATATCTTCATTTTTAGTTATATAGATTTCTTTACAGTATGGGAACTGAGCGACCAAAATCATTTCAAATCTTTATAACTTACGCGGAATCGAACGTAGTTTTGAAAGTCAAAAAATAATTGGTACAAAATATTTGAGTAAAATGTTTGAAAAGTAATAAAATTTATAAGGACGGGCTTTCGAGATGTTTTGGATTGCAGTTATAAGATTTTTGAAAATACTTACTATAATATGTTCTTGCATTCTCTCTCTCATTCTCCCCCCCACCTATCAATCTTCTTTTCAATCTACACACTACACAATACTCTGCATTCATAGTAGAACACCCCCTGTGTGTTGAATATATCAATAAAAATAATATAAAAAAAAGCTATCTGTCCTTCTTCTTTTACGCAAAATAAAAATGTATAAGATGGACCGAAAAAACATACAAATACATTTATAGTTATGAGTATATGTATCTGAAATTTCTAGATTTTGAGGGTATATTCGAAATGAGTAGTATGCTAAAAATAACCGATAGAATGACAAAATATACATATCATATCATAGTTTTCTCGTTGGAGTACAATCGTTGCACTCAGTGCAATTAAATCGCTGATTGCAGGAACCACTCTTCTTCTTCTTTTAATGGCACAACAGCCCATGCAGGGCCTAGGCAGAGCACTTTTCACAACCGGTCAACCACATATAAATTTAGGATAGTTAAAAATACAATTTACTTACTTTTACTTTTAATGGCACAACAGCCAATGGAGGGCCTAGGCCGAGCTTTTCGCATCCACTCATGTTGTGCGTGTTATATTTGTACATGAATGGAAGGAACCTACAGTTTAATGCCGAATCCGAACGGCGAAGTGAAAAGCTTCTCATAGGCAATTTTTACTCTTGTAGGTTTGTCATTGCCTGCCAAGAGGTGGTGCCGTGTAGAAAAATTATTTTTTCTACTTTTTGATTTTGCTTGTGCCGAGATTCGAACCCCGGACACTCTGCGTAGCAGCCCAATGCACTACCACTACGCCACAGCGACCACAATTTAATTGTGTTTATTTGGTAAAGTTTATATACGAGCATAAGCACCAACAATAATGTCAGCCTTGAAATCAAGCGGAGACTAACTCTTGCCAACAGGTGTTACTAAGGGCTCAGTAGGCAATTGAAAAGTAGAGCCCTCTCTCGACCGAAGAAAATAACGCTCTATAAGTCCCTCATCCTTCCGTCCTAATGTATGACGCAGAGACGTGGACATTGACCATCAATGATCAGAGGCTGTTAGGACCGTTCGAGAGGAAGATACTCCGTAAGATCTACGGTCCAGTATGCGTGGGAGGCGTGTATCGAATAAAATGGAACGATGGGCTGTATGAGCTGTGTGGCTTCGCTGGTTGGGTCATGTTGAGCGAATGGAAGAAAGCGCTCCGGCTAGAAGGGTGTTTCATTCGAACCACGGTGGAGGAACACGCAGAAGAGGACGTCCTAATCACCGTTAGAAAGACCAGTTGCAGGGCAACCTGACTGCACTTGGCCTTATCAACTGGCGCCAGCGCACGCATAGCAGAGGCGACTGGCGCAGCTTTGTAGAGGCGGCCAAGACCGATCATCGGTTGTAGTGCCAATTAAGTAAGTAAGTTATATACGAGTACCTACAATTAAAATAGGTACCTATGTATAATTCAGCTTTACATAAACCATTAATATAAAGGTTGGTCCATCTAGCATTTGCAATTTGAACTACAGGCTTGAACAACGTTGGGAAATACTAAAAACTTACTTGCAAAATGGTGAATCTTCTACCGTAAGTGTAAAAAAATTACGTTCGAAATTCGCTAGAAGAGAAGCGCCTTCCAAGCAATTTGTATATCAATATTTGAAACGTATGCGTGAAACTGGATCTTTATTGGATCAAAAAACACGTTCTCATTCTTCTACCGAAAAAATTGCTGCTGCTACTCAGAGGAAGGAAGATATGTTACAGTGTGCGCTACCGCACAATGATAACTGATAACTGAAAAATAAGGTTAATCGTATGGGCTACTGCAAAGCAAGTCGAGGAAGTTACTTGAATAAAATAGTGTTCCGCAATTAACCAGAAGGCTCGTACTTTCGAATAATCAAAACCACATTGAAGAAAAAATAATTAGTGGTTTCTTATTTACACCAAAATCAGATACCAAATTCAAAATGGTCCACCCTGTATTTTATTTAAATTCACAATATAGTTTAATTTGACTTAATGCAATTAGATTTGATTTTACTCATATTATATCAGCACTACGTGTTTCAATTATATCTGAGGTAATTCAAAAGAAGAATGATCAAACTTACCATAATCATTGATTTTAAAAAGTTTGCAATATTGTAAATTAACTTTATTATAAATTTTTAGTTTTTATTTTATATTATATTTTAAATGTTTTCTCCAAATTTTAGCAACAACAAAACAACGAAAAATAAACTAGCTTCTTATACAATGTTATAACCCAGGATCCGTCGTAAAAGTTACGAATTCGGAGGTACATTTACAAATTGAAATAATTTGTGTTCTGCAATCCAATCGGAATCATTTTAAATGTTGCATCATTAATAACAATTCGATCTTTTATTTGAGCCGTTTTCGATATTTAATTTTTGGGCTATTGAGTTACGAATTCATAACTGTTACAACGGAATCTGATTATTTTAAGTATATTGCAATGAAATTATATTGACTTAGTCAAAACTTGATTGCATAAGGAAGCCGATTATCCTTCATGGGGTAAAAAGAAAGTGAATAACGTGTGGGCACACGGCACAGGCCCAACTAATCATTCTCGGTACAAGTTATTTAAATTATATGCGTATTTGAACAACTCAGCACATTAAAAAGAAAAAAGCTGAGCTTGAAATCAGACTGCGAAATCTCCGATGGCCCCCAGGCAGAAACTCTGCTCTGTCTGTACATTGTAAACTTTGTATATACAAACAAATACTAAAACCTATTTGGTTATATGGTGCGCAGCTTTGGGGCTGTGCTAAGATAAGTAATGTAAACATTATCCAACGTTTTCAAAACAAATTGCTCCGCTCTATAGTCAACGCCCCGTTGTACATAAGAAACAGTGACCTCCACCGTGACCTAAATGTGCCTACTATAATTGCAGAAATAGGCAAATTGGCAAGATCTCACCATGACCGACTACGCCAGCACTCGAATGAAGAAGCTGTAAAGCTACTGGATACAAGAAACTTGCGGAGACGATTACATCGCACTAAGCCTTATGAACTGGTGGAGCACACTCAATAATGTTCTTTAGAATTTATTGATACATTCTCTAAGCATTCAATGTAAACAGCTCGTTGGTCACATATGACCAGTCGCTGTGATAGGAAAAGTGGCTAATTATTAACTTACTTTTGTTAATTATTATCATTGCATTGAATTAAAAAAAAAAAAATGTTAACAACTGTGAGTGGTCAAGGATATAAATAAATAAAATAAAACGCAAATATTTGAATGTCTGAAAAATATATATATTTATATTTTTTGTAATTTCTTTTTAACGCTAAATACGATATTATTATATAGTACAAGTTTCACTTAAAAACAAAACTAAAAGAAGTCATTATTGCTTCTAAAATTTAATAAGAGAAACCGAATGAATATTGCGTTTTACTTTTCAATGAAATATAATAAATTAAAGAAAGAAAGCTTAAAACTAAACTACATGGTTTAAACTACAAATGAATACATTAACATCAAAATTTTGAAGTAACTCAATAAATTAATAAAGGAGTATAATTTCTATGAGTAGGTAGAAAAAGGATATAATGGAAATATTCGTTTTATGTAACTATTGTTATTGGTAGTATCAAAATTATATGTACAATTTATATCAATTTTTAAAGAGAAAGCTGAATTAAAAAGCTAAAACTATTTTGGTAAAACTAATAGCATCTTTTATACTAAAATTAATTAAATTCGCTTATATTGTAAGAGAAGAGAATACTTGATTTTGCGAATGCATGGAAATAAAGATAAAAAATAAGTTAAAACAATTATTTTTATTTTTAGTGGTTTGGTTTTAATTTTTGATTAGTTTTGATGAAACATAAAATTTTGGAATTTTAATTTTACATACATACATATATTTGTAAACTATTTATTGTGTTGACAATTCTTTGCATTTCCCCCCCTTTTTTCAATAATAAAGTCGAAATAAATATGTTGAATATGTTATTGTATGTACATGAATATACTTGCTTACAAGTACTATGTATGTAATATATGCAGTGTATAAAAAATTAGTGTCATACGTTCATATTTCCCTTTGTTTAATATTTTTTCATTATCTTTCTGTTTTGCTGTGTAGGTAGCGATTCCACAAAATTTTAATTTCTATTACTTTAAAGAAATAAACGATTTTTAGGCATTTTTGTACTAATACGTTTACATTTTGTATGTAATTTTTTGTTTGTGTTTCTTTATATACTAATAGAAAACGATGTCAAATACATTGAAATTGAAATAGAGGAAGAAAAAAGCCACTCCTCTCCGTTCAACTCAAGGTCGATAAATAAACAAGTTGCATATAACGAAGATTTTTCTGCTTCCTTACTCAAGCATCGCCACGTCGTTTTTTCGCTATCCGACAACTACCACGGGTAATTGATGCTGCTGCTCCCGCTGCACTACTACTATCGCGACAAACGTTAGCCGTACTTGCAGTACAGGCCATAATTGAAATATCTGTCGTGCTTGCAACCCCTTTTGTTGCATTACATTGGTTATTACGCAATGAAACACGTTTGCTAAAATTCTTTGCCGCTAGTGAATTTTTTGTTAGTAATGAACGCGCTCGCGTTGCTGCCGCTACAGCCGCGACTGATGAGTTCATCAGTTTCGGTGATGGCGGTTGCAATGTGAATGTATTCACAGACGATTGCATGCGTGTAGATTTGCTAAAATTTGTCGGTATAGTTGTAGGCGGAGTGGACCTAGTAATGACGTTGGAATTGGACGAGATAATTTTAGTAGCTTGCTTTGTGCGTAAATTCTCTCTTTCACGTCGTAGCACAGGTGATTTTGATCTTTTAATTGCTGAAGATGTTGATGCACTATTATTGTTTTTGTTGCTGATGTTACTAGTACTTCTGTGGTTCGGAGGAGGAGAAGAAGGTACACTTGCAAGTCCCACCGTAGTTTTGACAGCAGCTGTCAATTGTCCAATTCGACGTGAACGCAAATTGATAGCATTTGTTAAGTCTGAGACGGAAGTTGACGATTTCAACAATGGAAGCTTGCCTGTCTTTGTTTTTTTAATATTATTAATACTCTTACTGCGACTACTACCATTAATATTGTTGTTGTTGTTACCGCTGCAACTGTGTTGTTGTTGACGTTGCTCCACCAATGTTTTTCGTAGCATATGTGACGAAGGGCGTTTAAATGATGAGGATTGTGTTTTTTTCGCTTTCATGTCTTTGGCAAGAGAATTGCGTGTGCGCAACGTACGTTTTGAATAATCAACAATGCCGCTACTGCGCAGCTGTCGTTTTTCCATTCCGCCACCAGATCTACAAGACCCTCCCGCAACAGTTACAGGTTTCGTAATAAGTGGCGCAAAAGGTTCCAAGCGAGATCGTTTCATCAATGAATGCGAGGATGCGGTCACAGATGAGCGTTGATTTTCATTGGGTATGTTATGGAAATATGTGTGTTTAGCAGGCACTCGTTTTGTGCATAGCATTTGTGTCTGAATCTCAATTGTTGAGGTACTACGCAATGGTTTCGATTCGTGTTGCACAGTTGATACTAGATCTTGCAATATTTCAATCTTTTCTATCTTCTCTATACATTCAATTTGCTCTGTTAAAACTGGCTGCTTTTCAAAATTGGATGTAAATTTATTATTTTCCTCAGTTGATGAAGAGGAATCCGTGGATTTGGCAATGGGGCATGAGTTATCGATTGTGCTCGAAGAGGAAACCTCATTGATTTGAACAGTTTCATCATTTTCAATTGTTATTTCTTCATCGAGATACTCTTCAACCAGCGCATCGTCTTCGATGTTGTGTAGAGCCACACTGCAATTAAGGTTATGAGAAGTACTACTTTCGGTGGTTGCATCTACCAACTTTCGTTGCATTTCCATTTGTTCCAATGCCACTTGTTGCTCTTCTTCAAGCTCTCGTTGCAGCAGTGAATCCAATTCTAACGGCTTTGGTTGCTGTACTTGTTGGCGCTGCTGCTGCTGCTGTTGGTCCAAAATAAATCTACTTATGCTAGTAGACAATACTGGAGTACGTGGCTCTTCCTCCCACTCATGTTCCTTGAAGGAACTCTGCTCTGCGCTTTCTCGTTCCAAGACTAAATTCTTTTCATCTGATTCCTCGTCCGACCTTTCGTTTCCAGCTTCTTGATTCTGTTGAAATATCTTAAATGTTTGTACACCGCTGGTGCAACGTTGCTGCTCTCGACGCGTCTCCAGCTTCGTAAGTGAGTATCCTTCTTCTTCGGACATACATTGCTGCTGGTAAAGCTGTTGTTCTTGCAGAATTGCAAGCATGCCTGGACCTGTACCCATGTGTACACTGTGATAGGATGGATTTGAATTCGAAGAACTATTTGCCTCTTGTGACATCTGTTCGTTAAGTAACGAATTGTAGGATTCTGCAAAACTATTTGTATAATTCGTCTCTGTATGTTCCGATGTGCTACTAGTATCCAGCGAAGTGGATGTGTCGGAGATATAATGTGTATAATTAGTTACTGTGCTTTCAGGTTCATGTTCTGCTACTGCTTCGTCTTCATCGTTATCCTCATCAGAATGTTCAACTACATTTTCAGCATTTTCCGCATTCACTTCTTCATTTTGCTCATTATCATGCTCATGGGCAAATGCTTCAACTCCCATTTCTGTTGCCCCATGCCATACTGTTGGCATTTGTTGCCTGGCAATCCAACTCCAAGGATAAACATCTGTTGGAAACGTATGATTTATCTTATCACAATCATTGCGCCATTCTAATATACCAGAATGACTGTATTTGATTTCTGTTGGCATTGGCTTCTTCTCATCGTTGTGCTCATTTTCATCCTCATAGTAATTGAAATTGCGATATTCTTCGGGTGGCAAATATTTGTCTGCCATGTCATGATATGATGTCACACAATCATGCAACGAAATTTCTGCACCCATCTGCATGTATTCGAGTCCATAGCTTGTATTATTTTCCAGTGTGCTTTCTGTAGAACAAATTGCGCCATTTTCACCAGTATCTATCGCAGTTTCACCATTACCAGGTGGGTATAAAATTACAGTAACTACCGAAGTATTATCAGCACGCATCTTTTTCGCAGACCACGTCTTCAATGCTTTCTCCACTAGACCCTTACTTGGATTTGTCCACTGACAACTTCCATCCGTACTATCACCTCGTTGTGCCTGCAAACATTCATTTATAGTTTCTTTTTCAAATACTGAATTCACTGCTTCTTGTGGTGTCACCACATTCCATAGGCCATCAGTACCGAAAATGAGACATCTGTAAGGGAGAAAAAATGATTTCATGTACATAAGATTCGGCCGGGCGCTACAGAAAATTTAATTTTTAGATTCAAATTTATATATTACGATTCACTTACCTAAAAGTTTTTGGGTTAATTTTGATAACTTTTACATCTGGATCTGGACTAACAACAAACTCGTTCACAGCTGAGTTGTAACTCCATAAATCGCCTAAGCTACGAGCAACGGCCAAAAATGGGACTTCATCGATAGGTGTGCTACGTCTTATGGGTCCTTTATGACCTGCTGCGGAGATTGAATTTAATTATTTTTCAAAATATACAAGCAAAAACAACTTAATTTACAAACCATTTCGTGGTCGATTCCAAACAACCCGCGGTACTCCAGACTTTATAACTACTTTTCCACCTGATCGCATAATACGCGCTCGCTCAGTGAACGATTCAGGCTTGTGATCTGTTGTCAATTGTTTTGCTCGCCAGAAATTCTCATTTTCATTTTGATATCCAAGTACAATGCCCGAATCACCAACATGACCAATGTAGATTTTTTCGCGACGAATAAACGCAATTGTCGCAGTAGTGCCGGCTGTACTCAAGAGCCCATTAGCAGTTTTAGGCCATTTTTCTGTAATAAATAAATTTCACACATTTAAGTCTATTGTAACTTTAAGTGATACTCGTATAAATGAAATCCGTTTATATAGCACAACAACAAAAAATGTAAACAAATAAACAAAAAAAAGAATTCTGACATTTCCTGTGCAAGGGAAAATTAAAAACAAAGGGGAATATAAGGTGAAGAAGGTGTAAAAAGAGAAGCGATCAATAAATTGAATGAGAGCAAAAACATAGAGTAGAGTAAAAACAATAAATTGGCAATTTTGGTGGGATAGTTTTGAACTGTCACAGCTCTTGGGTGTGCAAAATAATTTAACACCACATCTTCCCAACACTGTGTGGGGTTATTATAAAACGTGGTGTGAGCAAATTAAGATAGGTGAATTTTTAAGTTATAACAGAGTTGTAATTTATATACAACAACTACAATGCTGTATAAAATTGTTTTAAATTGTGAAAGTACATTTAAAATACTAATGACAAATACAGAGCATTATTTGTAGAAAATTCCAAATTTATTGATAATTTTATATTGAAAACCGGTTTATGTAATTGTATTGTCAATATATTTATTTTAATAATTATTTACTTGTATCAACTACTTTCATAAGACTCCCTTAACCACACGAAAAGGGGGAATTTTCTTAGCCTTATAAAACTCATACTTAGAGTTACACAATCAGAGAAAAGGCAACACCTATTTGCAATCTAAATATACAAATATATACTCTACCCATTCTACTTTGACTCATGGTGAAATTCTTTATATAAAATACAACTGCATATGTACAAACACGTACGAATTTGTATCTGTGTGTGTTTGACATTTGACAGTGTTGTAGGTTTCTGTATTTCCTACTCATATTCGTTGAATAGTAGTGGTTTGTGTGTGGGAATATTCCATTGCGATTTCTACATTTTCTACTAGATTTTATAGCATGTTTTTTGTATGTATTATAATGCTCTTGGGTAAAAGTGCATACAAATAAATGAAATTAAGGCTATCTACACTGGTGGTCCAGTAAAACGAATGGTATTTATGTTATATATATATGGTTTTTGGAAAAGATTTTTGTGTTACAACGAAAAATTACTTTTTAGGATTATATCAAGTTCAAATACCTTGCTCATTCCACATCGCATAATGTGTTGCAATATAGCCCTCCCGTATGGCACGCAATACATCTCGATCTGAATCGGACCAAAACAGTTTCTGATTTATAATTTCCATCATTAAGTGCTCTTTGGCAAATCTAGCCGCTTCAGCACCGCCATGGCCGTCATAAATGCCAATAAATGCATATTCTAAATCTTTGGCATTTTCCGATTGTTGATAGGCAACAGAAAAATAATCTTCCATATACTTCCGTCCACCCTGACTGCATTGACCAGTGACGCGTAAATTGACACCAATCGATGGGGATGCGGTTGAGGTGGTCGCTTCATTGCTGGTGCATGATGAGAATGATGAGCAGGATGAGCCACTGTCGGCGGTGTATGAATTGACGAATGAATCCAATGATGATATTGAAACACCGGATGGGTTGTTGTTTGGTGCTACTAAAGAATTCAAATTATTGTTTGGGAATGACATCTCCATATGAGATATTTGTTGTTGTTGATGTTGCTGCTGCTGCTGCATATTGACATTTGATTTTCGATTCTTTGTGCTGTGGTGAGAATTTGCTTGTGGTTGTTGTTGCAAACGATTATTAGTGTTAAAACTTGATTGACATTTGCACTCGTTCGTTGTGGTTTCCTCTAATATTTGACTGCCATCACGCTCGCACATTATCGATCACAAAGTGTGCAAGAAAGAGACCGAGAGCGTTAAGTGTAGTTAAGTAGTGATTATTTTTGGGCATTTGTAAATTGCTCCAAAAATTCTAGTCTTTCTTATAATCTTCTGTAAGTTTTTAACATTATTTTCTACACTTCTACGCAAAACACCAAATGTTTCTAAATAATGATTTGACACTTAAATCAAAGAAAAGATATCGACGCTTTTCAAATCCCTCTTCATACATGTATTTGTTGGCTGTTGACTGCAACGACCTCTTTTCAAGACTTTTTCGATTTTCAATATAACTTAAGGCCGCTTTCTTGCAATTTTCAATTTATAAATTTCACAATTTCATAAAAAAATTCATGGTAATTAATTTCTGATTTAATTAATAGCTTTTATAACATTTTCTTTTTACATATTTTAAACGAAAAACATTCAAGATTTCTTTCCACAATGAACGACTCAGAGCAACTGTTTGTTATATGCACCGCTATGAGCTGTCAACCACATAAAGGCAGAGACGGAGAAAGAGAGAGAGAGACAGTGTAAGCATAATAATGTTGTTTTTGTAATACAAAACATACACACAAAGCCATATAGTATAGCACTTTTTTCCCCACACAACACAGAGTGCTGTTTTTATATTATTTTGCCTTGTACTTATTGCCTTTCCTCCATTCCATTCCACTTCGTCGTCTGGGTTCGTATATGCTTGTGGAAGTATATAAAATTTTGTCTGTATTTTTGCTTTTATATTTGTACAAAATTTTATTGTATAGAGAATTTTTTTAGCACATAAGTTTTCAATTTTTTCTTTATTAATATTTTACATAATTTTTACATTGCGTTTTTGAATATTATTTGCATTTTGTGAAACTTCACGTTTGACACTTGCAATAATGCACTTCTGCGGTGACATTTGTATATTTTTGGCGCGTTAATCAATTTTCCTCAACATCACAGAAAAAGTACTTCAACGTCCTTCTGCACCGTTTCTCATTTGACATATGTATGCTTAGACTGGTTTTTCTTATTTCAAAATTATCTTCTATTTATATTTTCTCTCGCTGCTTATTTACTCGCTAATTTGCTTCGTTCGTTCATTCGTTCATGCCCGTCCATTCGTTTCACTATTATGGATACGACTTCGTATTGTAGTATTTCTACTGTTTGTGGAATTTTTTATTTCCCTCACAAAATATCATAGAGCTGGCAATTTTTCGTTGGACAATGGTATAAATTGTTGAGATCTAAAAAAATAAAAAAATCATATGGGAATTCATTCATATAAACTCATATATGAATCCCACTATAAATATGTACTGTACATATGTACTGTACATATGTACTGTACATATGTACAAAATTATGTTTCATTTTATATTTAGTACCTTAAGAGAACACTACATATAATATTTAGGTAACTCACAAGGTCTCATAATGTCAAAAATCCTATTTGAAGACACGTTAGATACGTTTAACAACCTGCTGCTTGCTTGTAAAAAAATATAGTGTAAGGATGATTGAAATAAATTACACTGAATTTTAAATTTTTTTAGATCCCGTACACAAATCATGTGTTTCGTCTATTTGGGACTTTTTCTTTGAATGGCTTTTTCCCTAGACAATGAAGTTGGCTGCATTAGAATGTTACCGCAAAAATGGCAACCAACTACATCTAGTGTCGCCAACTCCAATTAGTCAATAATATTTAACTAGATAACAAGGACCATACAATAGAACTATTTTGCAACTATTGTAACATAATATGACACCTTACTTATGAGGCCATGAGAATCACCTAAATGTTTTGTATTTACATTAAAGTGAAAATACCAGAACTGAGCCGAGAACAACAACTGGACCCACTTGGCGGGCAGGTATACAAAATATATGTTGCTTTTTCAGGGACGTGGGGGAAAAATTGGAGGGCGCGGGGAGGAAAAGGTTGACCAGCTTTCGGGGCATTATTTTTTAATTGTACCTTTACATATAGTCTTTACGTAGTCTTCAAATTGTTTATAGATGTATGAGAAAATTTCTCATATATAATATTGATATTAAGCGATTTTTGTGCTAAATTTGATATAGCAAAATAATAAAGATCTCGAAAATGTCAGATATTAATTACAACGGAATATAATTGATAAAAACAAAATTCTATAGTTCTCATATTTTACATTTGATTGCGTCGCTGAAGGGCTATTGTTTTTTCTTCTCACCTAAGGCTTGTATATACACATGTATGTATATCTAGTTTTCAAATGAGCAGTTTTTTAATGATATTCATTTCGGGAATCGAACTCGGGACCGCAAAAAAGAAATTCTGGCTTTCTGTTACTATACAACAGAAACGGTATATTGAAGTGAATTGTTTTTCAATTTATTTTGGCAATTTTCACCACTGTGCGACACCATTGCCAGCAGTAGCGAATGAAGAACAGAGGGATAATATTTGTATTTATATTGCTCGTTTAAATTGTTCGCTTCTTTGCTTTTCTTGTGCTGTAGTTATCGACTACTCTTGGCAAATACACAATTTCCCCCATTTGCCAGAATAGTGTGTGTGTGTGAGTATTTCGTGTGTATTAGTGCGGTTAAAAATATAAGAAATACAATACACAAAGTTAGATAAAAAATAAAAGAAACTTTCTACTTAAATTGGGGGAAAAATATTGTAGTCTTTTTAAATTAAATTTTAAATAAATGAAATAAAAAATGTAAATCGTGCACAATATTTTTGTAATTTCTTTAAATAAATATAAGTTAAATGAAAAAATTATCCACAAGTCGTTAATTTAGTTTCAATTGACAGATATTAATTGTTTCTTGTACTTTGTTTTTCGCTCGATTGGCAATAACAAGAAAACAAAACAAGTATTCAAGATAATTTGACAGTCAACCTCTCATGTTATGTTTTTATTGTTCGAATCAATATCGAAATTCGCTCGTTCATGAGCTCCCTCTCGTCCTTTGATAATAGCGGCAAGTTGCTTTTCCTTATTACTTTGCTATAGATAATCTCTTTATGCTCTGGTTATAATGGACGTGAGGTAAACTAACGCGAAGTAATAAAATGTCACTTTACCGTAGACAAAAGTAGGGCCAATTATAATACAACATCCCGCCATATACAACTAAACTCATTGTTGTTTTGCAAATAAAAAAAAAGTAAGCAAATTACTCATAAAAGCCTCGTACATCGTATATACATACTTAGAAAATCGTATGCAAACTTTGAAAATAAATTTTGACATGTTTATACACTTATAAACTTATGATTTTATACGAATTTCTCCAACAATAGCGCATATTTATTTATTAAAATACTTCTTTGAACTGTTTACCTGTGAAATTTTATATTTCCGCTGTCAAAATTCAAGTCTTTTATAACTGATGCTCTTACTTTTACGTACAACAGAAAATTAAGTGACATGTCATTACTTCACGTTACTTCTCCTCACGTATATTATAACCAGAGCATTAGGTTAGGGCCGCAGCAATAGGCGCCACTGTAACGAGTTCGAAATTTGTTACCACATACAAATGCGAATAAACTTTTTTGACATTTGCTGATTAAATTAGCAACACTGATGGGGATTTGTTTTTTCTTGCTATTATATTTTTTTTGTTTGGAGTTTGGCGGTTCACACAAAATTCTGCGGTTGAATTCTGTTTGAGTTTGATGTATTTTTTAGCTTTTCTATGGAATGTTATACATGCACCTGCTATACATATTACATATGTAAAGCATCCAATTGGTTCTGAAAAGTATGGTAAGTCCATAAAGAACCGGTCAAAGACTTTCCGTTTTATTTGGATAAGTATTTTCGTTTCAAGAGTATTGCACACCCATTGAAAAAAATACTTTCAAGACAAAGTATAATAATGATAAACAAATACTTGAAATTTACTCAAAAGTTGAGTTAAGATTAATATTTTGTCCGGTTATCCGAATAAATGGATTATGGATACTTCGGCCTATTCAGACTAGGCTTACCAACTTTAAAAACTCCTTATGGAGGACAATATTTGTTTTTTGTTGGGGAGGACTTTATAAGTGGAAAACGCTCTTCAGGAGGACACTATATAAATTTTTACATATATTTGCTTTTAAGAAGCGGGGAGAGTAAATTTAAAAATTGTTAAAGTAGTCACACACTGCAAGGGCAGTTAAGAATAAGTATAAAATAATAAATATTAAAACAAAATTACATTGTAGCAAGATTGCCGCCTGACGTTATTGCTGCCCCATGTATAAAAAGATCTCGGCCATATTTCAAACAACTTAATGCAGCAACATGTAAAAAAAATTTTTCTCTTTTTTGAACTTTGCAATTTGTCAAAAATGAAAAAATTTTAAGCTTAAGAAAATAAAAAAAATTTAAAATACATATATGTTTTCTTAAAGAAGAAAATTAAATGTTTCAGGAGGATTTTTCAGACTGTGAGGAGAACGGAGGGCATTTTCTGTCAAAAGAGTACTGCCCTCCTGAAAGTATGACGGTTGGTAAGCCTATGATCTAGAGATATGTATATCTGTTGTGAAAATTAAAAACTGTTTAAATCGACTTAAAATATTAAACATATTTTCACATATTTATGACTACAAACAACAAACTGTCTCGAATTTGAAAATAATTTTTGGGAGTTATATAATATATAGAATATTTTGAAATATTACAATAATTTCTATAATATTTCCACTCAAAGCTATCAAACTGGCCCAACATAGTAATACACTTAAGCTGTTTTTCATTTTCACAACAGATATTTATGTGGAATAAGCATTAATTTTAATTTTGTAATAAATATAATTTATTTTTGGATGGTAAAAACATTTGTGATTAAATTAAGTAATAAGTAATTTTATGATATGTATCATATTCGAATCATGCTTAGCCCTGAAAATGTGACGTCTGGTTCTTGAATGTAAATACTTGAAAAGTTTGGTACTTGGGATTTTATTGACGATTCCGTATTTGTAGATTAAGCTACTTATTGATAGATTTTGAATCTTGTTAATGAAACTCGTGCCAAAAATTTGTAACTAGTATTTAATAAGAACAGAACGCGGGGCCACCGAGAGCATGTTGCAATTAGGCTACGGCAGAATTTAAGTTGTGAATCTTACTTTTACCTAAAGTTTGATCTTTCACATTATCCGCAGTCTTTACGCCACTTTTCTTGAATACTAAAGCTAACAAAAAACTTCTTACTCCAGATTTAGAACCAGCGTATGCAAAATACTAGAGTTGGACAGAAAATTGTTAATAATCAACCGCGTACAACGGCGTATCATACTTGCTGAGCTACAGAACACCTCGGAACTCTTGACAGTCTTTAGCAATGATACTTACCTGCTGCTTACAACTAGCCTATATTCCAAAGTTTTGGACCGAAACTGTAGTAGTCTTCATTCTCAAGGCCTCTCACAATAAAGTAAATGACTTCCTTCCGATTAGTTTACCTTCATGTCTTCCAATGACTTTTGAGTAACTGATAGGTTAGGCTCGTTAAGGATAAACTAAACACCAAAACGATATATAAGTACTTAAGTCCCAGCAGAGTCAAAAGGAATTTACCCTAGTTGCTTTCCTCGATATAGAAGGAGCTTTTAACAATGTATTACCCCTAATTCTACAATTGCATCCATGAGTAAATTATGTATACATAAGATTTTAATAAGCCTATATAAGACATAAGTCCAAGCTAGGAAAATCTCAAGTAAGTAGGGCTTTAGCATGAGGTTCGCCGCAAGTGTTTCACAAGATTTATATAACCTGATTTCAAATTATATGTTATTAAAGCTAGAGAAGTCAGAGTGCACTGTTATTGCATACGCAGATACGTTAAATATGGTAATGTTTAGCAATAAGGACAGTATCCCTTCCTTTAGAACCCCGCCTCTTAATTGAGTCACTCTAAAGTTAGCGGACCAGGCTAAATATCTGGGACTTATCCTAGATAGGAAACTAGACTGGAAAGTTAACACCCAATTATGTAAAAAAGCAGTGGACAAAAGTTGGTGTATGGAACCTAAAATGTTTCAGTTAACCACAAGCGTTAACAAGAACGTACTGGGCAAGGTTTAGAGAATAGCGACATTGTTGATCACAAGTGCCTTAAGAACAACCCCTTCCTTAGCCATGAAGGAGTTGTTCTCTTCTTAACAACTGTAGATCTGTTTGGGAAACAGGCCGCCGTAAAAATCGGCTACCAGGCTAAATTCAGTTGAACACTTGTATAAACCTTTTCTGGGACATTCCAAAATCAATTTCAAATTTGCAACACCCTTCTTCGAAAAATTACTTCTTCACTTCCATCCCCTCGAGGGAGGATGTGGCGAAGTTAAATAGTAAAGTACAATTTAAGTATTCGGTGTACCTGCACACCGATGGATCTAAACTGGATGGAAGGGTGGGGGAGGGGTATTCTCTGAGCAACTTGGATTAATATTATCTTTACTATTGCATGATCACTGTAGTGTTTTCAAGTTTAACCGATGACCAGGCAACCGCAGAATGGCTAAAATGTAATAAAGTGTCAGTTAGTGATGTATTCATTTTCAGTGCTGGCCAATCTGCCATAAAAAACCCAGAAGTTGTATCACTTAAATCCAAGCTGGCTGTTGATAGTCAGGTTTTATTCAATGAAGTAGCCGATAAACTCAATATACACCTTTTATAGGTACCGGACCGATGAACTGACTAGTATTGACACAAAAATGCCAATTCTACAACATAAAAACTACCCAGGTATATTGCTGGTAACCAGTAAGCATAAAGGCCAAATATCGTTCTTGAACCAAACAAAGGTTAGATGGCTGCATGAACCCACTGGCAAAGTAACAAAGCAGATTTGGCCTTAGCTAACCCCTAAACGGTCAAAAAGCTAATATCCCTTGGCAGAAGCCAAATACTTACATAAAGTGGAAGCAGCTATTATTGGCCATTAGCTAATAGACCTTAATGCCAATAGACTGGTATTAACCTCAAAAGACCCTTGTAGAAGCTATAAAGACGGAGATGAGGATGAATCTATCCATCATAACTTTTGCATCTGGCTAGCTACCTGTAAATACCGTAGGTCCATACTTTTTGAATTACCTATCCGACCTAAGGCCATCTTATTTAGGGGAAGTAATTAATTATAATTAATAATAATTAATGGTCGCTGTGGCGTAGTGGTAGTGCGTTGGACTGCTACGAAGAGTGTCCGGGGTTCGAATCTCGGCACAGGCAAAATCAAAAAAAAAAAAAAAAGTAGAAAAAATAATTTTTCTACACGGCACCACCTCTTGTCAGGCAATGGCAAACCTACAAGAGTAAAAATTGCTATGAAAAGCTTTTCCTTCGCCGTTCGGATTCGGCTTTAAACTGTAGGTCCCTTCCATTCATGTACAAATATAACACGCACAACATGAGTGGATGCGAAAAGCTCGGCCTAGGCCCTCCATGGGCTGTTGTGTCATCAAAAGTAAAGTAAGTAATTAATTATATAAAAAGGTCCAAATGGTTTGAATAATAAGTTCTTTTATAAGAAAGAGAAATATGAGAATCCACGTGGTATCACAACGAGACTTATTTGGCCTAAGAACAACAACTAAGCCTAACCTAATTAACTGCGTTAAATTTTTGGATAACGATTACCATGTACGTTAATTTCGAAAACCATTAACTTTGAGATTAACGGCCTCTAAATTTCTTCTGTTAACTCAAATCCGTTAATTATAACTAGGAATGTTAGCTAGCCGCTGCCTTCCACGCCTTGTTTCGGATCATGTGGTTAGATATGTAAGTACAATATTGCCAAAGTCGGTAAGGCAAACAAAATTATGGTGCATGCGATCGAGGAAGATATGATCTCGACGAGGAACGAAGTCGATATTCCGTGCAGCCAAAGCAGCAGTAACGAAACGGCTGATAATTTTCCAGTGCTGTTACCCAGCCAAACAAAAAAAAAAAAAAAATAAGAACAATAGTTCGTTTAAAAACGTCATCAACGATTTAGTTGAGAACTAACTTAAGTAGAGAGGAACTCCATGAAATTGGTAACAGAAAGTGTTGGTGAACTTGTTTATCAAATACAACACAGCCCATTCCCTAAATTGCTGCAGTTGTCGTCCAGTATTGTATATCATAAAAACAGTAGTGGATCCAGGGAGGGAGGTTAACATTGTTAATAGTTCATATGAAATATATGAATTAAGTATATTAAGCTTGAGATCGTAAGGGCAATGGGTGAGCCTCTGCCTCTGTACATTTGTCAATCCTCTTCCAATTAAAATTGGTATGCTTCAATTTCAACCGAAAGTTCTGTTTTCTGACATAAATAAGTTTGTTCTTATAATATTTATTTTCAAACAACGTCTAATTGTTTTTAAAGCATCTATAAAAATATCTCTGATTACCATAGTGTGAAAAACTCTGTAATATTTCATATGTACCAAAGGAAATGTATAGAATAAAATATTTGCCCTTGCAACATAACTATTCATAGTGTTGTTCGAAAGCAAAAGTATTGATTTCCTCTGTGATGCGGAAACAAAAAGCCTTGAGTGTTGGTAAAATGACGGTTTTAAAGATGTGTGTGTGTGTGCGCATGATTGCTAACAACTGAAACACCAGATACGAAACACGACCACCCCAAAAGCAAAAATACAAACAATAAAACACAGAAAGTAAAGTGGGTTTTTGTACATGATTATACACTTTGCAGCATTTATATACAGAGACTGTAGAAAAAAATTACATGAGTGTCGAACCTGACTAAATGAACAAACGGGCGATAAGCAAAGTCACTTCACACACATTTTTATTTCTACCATATTGTCAGTGAGCAAAACAGACTTCCATAGAATTTTGTATGATTGTAGGAATACGAAAATATGTACATATGTATTGTATATAGGCGAAGCAAACAAAAAGCCAGCAACTGCGTACAAATACATGCACACACCATCGCATAAATGAAAACGAGCCAAAGCGATTAACATGACTGGCAAAGCGACTAGCAACGTTTCGCTATGAATACGAATGATTAAGAGCAATAATATACAATACATATCTACGGGTATGTACTTTGTATGTATAGTGTGGAGCAGAGGTAGATACATCGGTGGGTATATCAAATGAAATCAGGCAAAGTAAACAAATTAATGTAGGAACGAACGAACGAACGAACGAACGAACGAACGAACGAACGAACCACGAAGAATGAGCCAAAAAGCAAATGAAACAAAATTCAACATGATACAACTTGACGTATGTATCTACTTTCAGTATGGTTGAATTTCATGAAATTATGTGTATACTATGAATACACATGTAGATAAGTATAAGCTATAATAAGCGAACATTGAGCGCAAACAGTAAGTCAAGCTGACCAGTATAACCGACAGTAACGAGACCCAGACACAATGGCAATATTCTACATATCTGTATGTGTAGAAATTATGAGTAGAAATTGACCTGAGTTCTAGCCATTTAAGATGTAAGATTGATTTCATTGATTATTTTAATGAATCCATAACCTCAGCTAGGGTTTTCTAAGTTTTCTAAAGATTTTAAAAATGGTGATTTATTTTAAAAGAAATATTAAAAGAATTAAAAGAAACAATATGGAATAATAAATAATGGAAGCTTGTATATTAAAACTATGGCAATAATTTTTGAAGTTTACTTCTTTAGAATTGTTTTTATATTTATGAGGGGTTAAAAGATGATCGTCACAGCGAAAATTGTTACAGAAACGAAGTGCAGCGGCCTCTATCAGTCAAGTATGAAAAAAAATGAGGATGCATATTAATATACACATAAATGATGGCAGCACGTATGCATACACATGTATTTACGAGTATGAATCGTATGAAACGTGATTGGTAGAGGGCGCTGATTTCAAACTTGATTAATAGAGGGTACTGCCCATCAGTTTCTCGTAAAATTTTAAATTCCAAACAAAAATTTGACATTTCAAACAAAAACATTTAGAAATTTCTAGAGCTGAAAGAATGAGCGATCTGAGAACTCGTGAATGTTATGAGGTTGACTAGAAACTTGTCAAATCTCGACTATGTGTTTTGTAAGATTACTAAACCTAACCTGAAAACCCAAAACACAAACGTTCTGAAGAAGTAAACTTCTGTAGGGCGTTCCACTGACGCACACTATCTTTTTTTAAATTTCTTTTTTTTTAATATGAAAAATGTAGCTTACAAGAGATTTCTGAAGTTTTTTTTTGGGAAATTTGGTAGGAAAACAAATTTCCAGCGGCAACCCTGATGTAACTTAGTAGGTAATATTTGGCTTGATAAAGATCTAAGATTTAAAATATTCGAATGAGCATAGAAATCGCTTTTATTCTTCACAACCCATTGTCAAAAATATGTACTTATGTATGTATGCAAGAATACTGACAGTAGCATACAAAAACTCTTTTTGTTTCTAAAGTAGTCAAGTATACAGAAATAAATATCAAAGTATACATACAAAAACAGTATAAGAATAAGTTGAACGATAATGCTGATAAAGTGGAAAACGAAGCGTACAGACGAAACATACACTGTACATATTCACTTTGGTATATTGTGGTGAAACTCAAGCGGATCGTATTCTTCGTATACAAAAGTATACTATGTATGTATATCTACTCAGCGGCAAGCCTGTTTATTACATATACTTTTGAAATAAAATACCAGACGGCAACAAAACTGGTATCTCATCGGCATCGAATTTAATGCTCGATGGTGGATGGTTTACTAAGTACCTATGCGCAAACGTGTGAGTGAAGGAGAGAGAAAGAGAGCTCTTAGTTATTGTGTATTCAGTAAGCGATTTACAGCCCAAATACAATCCGACGACGGACAACAGCAAGCGACAAATGAAGTAGTCAGTAAAATGTAAAAATTCTGTAAAGGGAAATATTAATGACATAATGAATGATGATAGTATCGTTATTACTGATGACATTACCACAAATAACGACTAATTCCGGAATTTCAAGTATTTTAATAACATATTTTACAAGATGATAGTATTTAAAAGTACTGACATTTATACTGTCCATGTTAAGCCTGCTATAAAAATAAGATAATATCTATTATTTACCTCTCACTTACCTCTCACAAGAGAAATATTTTTCGCTAAAAATTTTAAATAGTTAATATTAGATTTGTGCCCATGATCGGATTGTATAAGGGCTTGGCTACCACCGTCTTTGCAGAAGTCTGCAATGGCAATCCCAATTTAGTCGTTTGCCGTTAGCCGGCTTCATTGTGTTTCAGTACAACGTGTAAGTTTTTCTTATTTGCTTTTGTAAGGCCTTCCGTTTTAGTTTTGTTCACAAAATTTCGAATTTGTTGCTACTAGTTTCTTAGTTTTCACTTTGTTACATGCAAATAACATGTATATATGTAGCATTTTTGTGTACGCGGTTTTATTGCTTTGGATTATGAATTTATGATTTTATTGTTGGATAGTAAATTTTCGAGACATGTTTCGCAAATAAAGTTTACAGTTCTATGTTGTATTTTATATTGTTAAATTTAAGGATAATTAGTTTAAGATAGACAGATTTCTATAAACACCACCATATTCTTTCATATTTTGACAGTGGCTTAGAAGTAGATTGATAAAACTGCAATTCTTAAACAGGTAATATTGAATTTGGTTCAAACATCGTGTGGAAAGAATGGATGTTGTGGAACAAATATGTAAGCAAAGCGGAAAGCGCATTCTCGTTTTCTCAATAAACGGAAATGCGCTGGCCTGCTACGCATTGTCCGCGGTTCAAATATCAACAGAGGCAAAATAAAAGTAGAAAAAACAATTCTTCTACAAGGTACCGATTTGCCTACTTTCGTAGGAGAAGAAAGTTAGCTCGACCTAACCCCTTCATGCAATGTTGCTCCATTAAGAGTGGAAGACATTAATATGGCCACAGATAAAAATAGTAATGGCAAATTATTTCGCATACAGATCGTATACAAATTGGTAGAAATGTATGGCCATTGATGATATTGATCAGCAGGTTGGTATTAATGCTTATTGAATACAATATAAGTGGAATAAAATGGTTTGTATAAGATATTATGGGTATTCAAGGGCGTAAATGCACCGTAAGTGACATATATGATGTAAATTTACTCTGACGTATAATGCAAAATCAAATTTACTCAACAAATTATTTACGCCTCCTACTTATTCAAGTTTGAGGTGTAAATCGTTTACACAGCGTAAAGAGCAAAATGCAACTTTGTGCAACTCTGTACCAGCAGTAGTTGCCAGAATGTTTTTATACAATTATTTATTTTTTATATGAAAGTTTAAAAAATCTCTCAAAGAACCTTAGAATTTTAGGAAATAATCACGGTAAAAAATCTCACAAATTTTTCAAAGTAATTGAGCAAAATTAATAATTTTTTCGTAAATTTTCATAAATGTATTTTCCCCACAAAGTTGGCAACTATGTTATCAGCTATTCACAAAAATAAACAAATCGTAAAGCTTTGACTGCGGTAATTAAATTTCAATGAATAATTTTCATTTTATTTAATATTTTAGCCAATATTTCTTATTTCACTTAATTTGACGTTTGTTTCTTCGTACCAACAAAATTGGTTGTTTTTGTTTTCACTTATTTAAAAAATTACGTTAAACATCACTTTTTGAAAGTGCATCGTAAACTATTTTTTACATCGAAGTAAACTTACGCAGTTGATTGAATACCCTTAGGCTGTGGTTATATTCAAAGTTTACTCGGCGAACACCATGCAATTGTTGTTGCCCGAACATGAAAAAAAGAGTTTTTACTCACTCTCACACCGAACACGATATGCTGGGTGAAATGTACACCGAGCACGCCGAGTTTTCACGGTGTCAATGAGTTATTCTACAAAAAAAAAAAAACAAAAATGTACGTAAAATAAAAGGAAAACATGCAAACCTGTACATCACTATTTTCATATGCAGAAAAGGGAAGTTGCGAATGTTTTTAGTTTTTAAAAGTGAATATTAGATATATTTTTCATAAGACTAATCAAGAAAAAACATATTATTTTCATAATTTTTCAATTATATTAATAATAGCACTCTCCATATTGCTAAAATCGTTTTAAGTTTTGTGTTGCCGTTGCGCAAAAAATAATATTACAAAAAAAAAAACTGAATTTCGACAAAAAGCAACTCTGTAACGAACACCAATGTAACCACTACACCCAGCAATGTAACACGAACACCAGTATAACCAACACCTAATTAACTCGTTGCGGACTAAATTTGTTCAGGGTTGTTTTTAGACTACTAAATCTATACTACTTCAAAAAATAGTACAACAAAATATGTAGTGTATTCAAAATTTGTTATATATAAGTACCTACATAATGGCTTATTTTGCACGACGATTCTTTATTCTTTGAAAGTATTAGAATAGTTGTAGACGAAAAAGTTCTTAGCATAGTAAAACTTAATATTTATAAATTACGGAATTTTTCCCAGTAATTACTGTCATACTTTACAAAATTACAATACAGCTATTACTGTATCTATAATTGAGAGGCTGAGAATAAAAGCGGTACAATTTATAAGTTTAGAAAAAAGTGGTATAATCCTATCAATGAGCAAATCTAAAATAAGATTATTCCACTCTTTTCTGCACTTACTCTGCGTTTACACGTGCACGTACAAGTTCGAAAACTTAATACAATAAATCTTGCTCACTAATACACTAACACATTTGCTAGATCAGCTAGTTTTCGAATATGTATATTACTTATTCTCAACGTGCAGTTGTTCAGGCTGTAGTTATGTTGGTGTTCGGTGTTAGGCGAACACATCACATATTACTCTCGTGCTCTGTCTGATTGTTACTTTGAGCTCATAGCAGAGTTGCTTTTAGTTGAAATGCCGTTTATTTAACACCATTTTGTGCGCAATGGCCACACAAAATGGTAGACAAACAAATTTTAAACAATTTTACCAAGATGGAGAGTGAAGTTAATAATTTGCAATAGTGTTGCAAGACCATTTGCATCACATCGTGAATACCAATAACATGATGTATAAATACTTTTCATAGTTTTGTAAAGAAAATTATATCCACTTTTATACCCTAAAAATATTCGCCTTTTCTGCAAATGAAAAAATGGTTTGCAACATTCATGATATTTTACATACATTTCTGTTCGTTTTTTATAAAATGGCTCATTGCCACCCGAATACCCGGCGTACGTTGTGTTCGGTGCAACAGCAATTTCAATTCGTTGAGCAAAATCTGTATATAACCACGGCCTTACTCGCACGTGAAAAACCAGGATTACAGTCATACCGAAATTTTAGTTTCGTGTCGTTTATCTGTCAAAACTATAAATTTTTATATTTGTATGCGTATGGCAGAATTTTGACACATAAACGACTGACTCCTACTACTTTTTTAGTTGAACCAAAGAATTTTTTCGACCAAAACTGATTTTGTTTTGCTTTTGTTTGAATAAACTGAAATAAAATTATTTGGTACATGGTACGGTTCAAGCTGCGGATGGTTCTGTTCAAAAATGGTTTGCTTCAAAACCGATTTCAATCCCTGTTCATAATTATAAGATTATAAGTTTCGTGTTTGCATTTTCCAGAAGGCTCTACAAAATACGATATTTCTATAACTGAAATTGTTGACAGGCGCAAAGTAACTACACTCAATGTGCGGTGACTCCCACAGCCAGAGCAAATGAAAAGTGTTCCTCTGTTACAATTGGCTACTCTCTGCTGTGCTAGGCTGCGCTCCAAGTGCGGCTAGCCGAAACATTCTGTGGAATATAGAACTCTAGGCGGCATCAATACTTGCTATTTGGTAACCTTAGATACGCAATGTTACACTCATTTCATGGCCATTGATGGAACTTAAAAAGGAAATCGCTCTTTAAAAGCCAAAACTAAAATTGATATATTATCATTTTTTTTATTGCACCTATTGTATTGACCTAGCAGCTTCAAGTTTCTAGCTAGCAGTTGTGCCCTCCGTGATATTTCCATGTTATTCTCGATAGGATTTCAGAAATTCAAGATATGTTGAATGGCGCAGGAAATGGGAATTCTAAGCTCAGTCTCATATCGTATACCTCAATTCTAGTTGGTTGTATTGAACATCGGCAGATCAGAGGTGAAACTTAACTTACTAATTACATATTTAGAAAGGACACGTTTTATAAAAAAAAAGTTTCGTAACCCAGAATATTTTATGTTATTTTCTTTACCATACCTCACAATCTACTTAGTATTATTTCAATAAAGGAAACCATTTTGAATTCTAAATTACTCTAACAAATATCTCACTCAAAAAGTTTTATCGCGGACCTAATATATCTAAATCGATAACACTAAATTCAATAAAATTTATTAAGTAATTTACCGTGCCATTTAAAACCAGTTATCGAGAAACGAATGACTTAATGAAGTAAAAGATTTCTGATAAAATGCATTGCACAGGCACCCTCAAATACAGTTGTAAATAAAAACAGAATTTTCAATGCGCATGTCCATTTCATTCCACACTGCCTAGAGACACTTAAAAATATGTATATCCCTCTCGTTTTCTGACATTCCACAAAACTTATACCGGGTAACATTATTATTTCGTATTCTTAACAACCGCCGCCCTCGGCAGATATATTTTACATATGTACGTATACATGAGTAAGAATAAATTTTATTGATTTATAAACAGTTTAAGTTCCGTAAGCTAAGAAATATGACATTCTTGTTAACCGCCAATTTTGGTCTTGTGATAAACAAATATACAAATAAATAAGCAACAAAGTTTATCTTCGAGGCGCAACCGTAATTAAACAAACAAAAATATTTTGTCGAGGAGGCAAAGTTTTTATTTTATATTTAGTGTCGCAATAGCGCCAAGAGACTACACAAATTCCTTAACATTAATTGGCTTGAGCAAGGTAAGTGAATGCATTAAGTTAACTCTTTAAATTTGTTGAAGATAAACTTAAATTATTTAAGCAAATATTTAAATCGAACAATTCAATAATTGTATTTTTAAATTGAGTGTACAAAAATAATTGAAAAGAAAATTATTATAAAGAATAAATTTAATTGAGTTGTTTCACTGTGCACTCAGCAGTTTGAAGTTGACTGCCGATATTTGCATTGAACTTGAATGTTACTGTGAATGGCCATTAAAAGCAGTTTACAAAAAAAAAGTTGTCTGAATAAGTGTTGCTAACTCTATTTTTTGTTGCGCAAACTTAGATTATGCACGCAACTTGACAATGTAAACTTCTCTTCGCATGCAAAGTCATTGTCAAATTGCGTGCAAAATTCAACTTTACGCAACAAAAAATGACTGAATAAACGTGCCTTTGTGTAAATTGCCAAATTGTTGGCAGTTGTTTTCTTGAAAGTTAAGCTCTTTTGGACTATTTTTTTGTTATAGTGTAAATATAAAAAAACTTACGAACCCAAAATCCAGGAAACATTTTTCATTTAGAAAGAAGTTTTCATGCGACAAAACAAAAAAAAAAACCTCAAATTGAAAATAAAATACTTTACTTGAAACTCAATTTGTTTATTTTGAGGCAAAGCTATCTGTAAAATTTCGACAGACACATAGAACACATGCGACATGAACATTTGGCAGACTCATATAAACTCGTAAGCTTCTCCGCATTCCTCCCATCCCTTGTATAACAGTATAACGAAAAAAAAAAAAAAATCGGTGACAGAAAAACCCTGCTTTTTTTTCCTTACTGACGCAGCCATCAATGGCGGACCTAGGCCTTATCTTTCACAACAGTAGCGTATTGATCGAAATCGAAAAAGTTGAATTTTTCGAGCTATTGTATGAAATAAGAAAAAAATATTTCCCACCCTTTCCTTACGAAGTTTTACTTTTGTGAGGTTTGTCATTGCCAATTAAGAAGTTTGTAGCAAATTCTTTATATACTATTTAGACCCGACTGGTAGTATTTTAAAATAATGACAGTATCACTGACAGTGTAAGACAAGCTAAACGATTGATAATTTATGGTTAGAAGAATATGATTGCAACCAACCGAGTCATCGGATTTTGAGGGTTTTACAATAAAATATTTTATTTATCATTCTTAATCAATCTTGTTGTGTTTGTACCTATATTTTCTGTGACATTGACCATACAAGATCAGCTTATAACCGTTTAAATATAGGTGGGTACTGATAGTGCGACAATTATGCATATACAAGCTTTTATCGTAGATCCATCGCAAAAAATATAAGCTCAAACGATGTTTTCTCTTCAAAGAGTAACTTTAAAAATAGAAAAATTTCAGATGATCGTTTCGGAACCAGCCATATCTGTATGTATCTACTTTCTTTTGGCCTGATCTAGCCTTCTGCCACTACAGTAAAGTAACCCTTAAATGGTTCGAAGACCAAAACATCAAATTGGTATCAAAAATCGCCAACCCACCAAATTGGCCAGAACTTCGGCCTATCGAGAGATATTAGGCTCTAGTGAAAACAACATTAAAGGCAACAAACAAAGAAGCTAAATCCATGGAAGATTTTAGAAATAAGTGGAATGCTGCCGCCAAGAGAGTCTCAGAAATGACAGTAAAGGCGCTAATGGCAGGCATACCGGAAAAGCTGTTCGAATTCTGTAAAAAACAACAAACAAATTATTTTTATTGATCATTTTATCAGAAATTAAATTTTCTTTTCAAAACGGTTTACATTTTTTTATTTGCATAAAGGATTTCAATGCTAGAACAATTTAAAGTTATCCGATTTTTTCGAACTCACTCCTTACACAAAAAAATGTCAGCACAAACCCACCTTAATGGATGTTGATGATCAACTGATCTTCTGTTGTGTGTATGAGCTTTCTGTAAATGTATATGCTCAAAAGCTCTTCTGTAGACTGGCTCCCCTTTGTCCAACTCTGAATTAATGCTGTGGTTATATTCAAATTTTACTCGGCGAACACCATGCAATTGTTGTTGCCCGAACACGAAAAAAGAGCTTTTACTCACTCCCACAACGAACACGATATGCTGGGTGAAATGCACACCGAGCACGCCGAGTATTCAGGCTGTCAATGAGTTATTCTACAAAAAAAGAACAAAAATGTGTGTAAAATAGAACGAAAACATACAAACCTGTACATCATTATTTTCATATGAAGCGAAGTTGCGAATGTTTTTGGTTTTTAAAAGTGAATATTAAATATATTATTCATAAAACTATGAAGAAAAATCATATTATTTTCATAATTTTTCCAATGTAACAACTACACTGAGCACAAGAGCAAAACAACGAATACCAGTATAACTAGCACCTAAGTGAATAAAAAATAAAATTCCCTCAAAAAATGTTCAAAGCACAACTTTTTGCAATTCGTGTCTATTCAAAATGATTTATTCACAATATTTCACACAGAAAATTGTCATATATGCACGAACACAAAATATAATTCCCTTAAATTCCCGAAGTTGATAGAAGCCGCCTGGTAGAAGCCACCTAGCGCGCGGTAAAAAAGACTACACTCTGTTTGTCTCTCTCTGTTGTATATCTTTTTTTTTGAAGATTTTGCCAGAATACCTTGAGTTGCCCAGAGAGAAAATACACATTACATTAGTCGTCTGTCTTTGGTTTGCCGTTGCGAATTATAGCCGCACGCGAGAATTTAATTCTATAGAAACAGTTGTATGTTTTGAGAATACAAAACTAAGAAATCGGTAGAATATTTAAGCAAGATAAATTATAAAAGAAAATTATTGCAATCAAAAATATATCAATTCGAAAATAGAGTTTTCATTGAAAATTTTATCGAAGTAAAAGCAATTGAAATTTTGGGGAAAGCACATAAAGCAAAAAAAGGGAACGAAGCTAGAAGGAGAAAAGCAGAGGAGAGAAAAATTTAAAACGGTAAGTTTTATTTTGGCAAACCGATTTTGTACGGAAATGTGAAGGAGTGGAAGAATGGTCATGCAGGTGTTGGCAAAAAAGAAAAGGGAATGTATTGAAAAAAACGGAAGCCAGTATGAGTGAAAAAAAATTTAATTTTAATACAAAAATAAGGAAAAAAAAAATATATATATTTGACAAAAAATGCTAATGTAAAAAAACTGTGAACTCGATGTGATAGCTGAAAAAATGTCAGCAGGAGTTGCCGCGTGGTTGCACTGGCGGGGGATTTAGGGCGCTGGTGGTTGCTGTTTTCTCTGTTTTCTTGTAATCTTGCAAATACTACATTTATGCCCGGACTTAAAAAAGAAAGTAAAGGTTCATCTCTAAATAAATTTTTTCATTAGTCTTATATATTTGTCATATATCTTCCCTAATAAGGTATTTTTCAATTGCTAACATCAAATAGAAGCAACAATCTATAAATTTTAAACTTTAAAAGGAAGGAGAAACAATAGTTCCCCTTCCGAATGTGTTAAGTGCAATATTAAAATTTCATAAATTTACGCAATATTTGTTTTTTTTTGTTTGTGAGAAATGCTAATTCCTGTTTTAAAAAAAGCGGAAGAACCTGTCTTTCAATTTACATACTATGCTTTGGAATTCGTTTTGGCTAATTTTTTATTCTTAACCTGACGTAATATTTAGCAGCTAACACGTCTTTTAGGTTGAGTATGCAATATTGACTAAAATGTGTGCTCTTTATGTATTTTTGCTTACACTTTCAGTTTTTAGGTCTTTTTTTTGTGTTTTGTTTTTGATAAGGAATTAAAAGGAGTAAATTAAGTGGGAGAAGCTCATATACACCCCTGCTCAATATAATAGGTACACAGCACACTTTCAACTTACTTTAACCATAATAAATAATGGTTTTATTCAATATTTTAATAAAAAAAAAATGCACATTAAATAAATAAAAATAAACTTCATTACTAGATAAACTATAAGAAAGAATCTGAGATCAATAATCATTTTGAGGCACTTATTCTACTGCTCAAAAAAATAGTTACACTTGTAGTATTACAAAAAAAAAAGCGTAATTAAAAGTGTTGATAAAAAATTATGCGATATTTTTAATCATTTAACTAATATCCTGTGTATCCACCACCGTTTTTAATTACCTTCGCTACTCGTCTTGGCATATTATAAATTAAATCCCGACAGGTGTCTATGGGTGTCTCGTACCATATTTTCTGAACATACTTCCACAATTGTTCTTTATTAGAGAAAACTTTTTTCGCCTATATCTTTTATAAGTTTCCCCACAGATTTTCTATTATATTTGGTCACTCTAAAAAATTGACATTATGCTCTTCAAAGCGTTTTTTAACAACTTATCGGTATGATTAGGGTCGTTATCTTGCTGATAGACCCAACGTAAAGGCATGTTTTAGTCCGCATAGGGTAGCAGTATTTTCCACAACGTCCTTGTATTAGGCTGCTGTCATATGCTTAGTAGTTTGGTGTATAGGACCGACCATACTAAGAAAAGCATCCCAAACCATAGTATTTCCACCTCCATGCTTCACTGTTTTTTTCGTGAAACGAACGTGAAATTCTTTGCCCCACCCAGATTTTGTGTTTCCTTGCTAAATTTAACCTCTTGCTCAACTTATTTTTTCGCATCAAAGGAACTTTTCTGGTTTAACGTCTTTTAAGGTTAACTCACAACGTTCGGCTTAACTCCAATTTTGGCTGCTATTACCTGTGAAGACTTAAATGGTTCCTTTTTATAGATAGTTATAATATGACGATCGAGATTTGCGTTAGTTTTCTTGGGCCTTCCTCGAGACTCGTTTTGGGTTTTTCACTTTAACGCATTTCTAATAAATTTATGGGTTCTTCCAAACAATCAATGCCAATGTCACGAAGTGATTTTCCTTATTTTCTTATATTCGAAACTAACCGGGCTTCTTCATCAGTGCAGTGTGATTTACGACCCATCTAAATTATTTAATCAAATATCATTATTTTTAAGATAATTGAAGCAAAACTTACCACTGTTAAATTAAGAACTGTAAGAACATAAAAAAAACTCTTTAAAACAAAACTTTAAGTGTAACTGTTATATTCACAATAATTAGGGGAATCACACGTTTCACTTTGCCAGCAATAGCATTGCCATATTGCGTTAATTAAAAAAACACTTAATTTTACCTTTAATGGTTGCAAAAACCAATTCAAAGTCTTTCAGTGTAACTATTAATTTGGGCATTGGTGTACATATTTATGTAATGGTCGCTCTTGATAATGATTGGGCAAATTGATTGGACTATTTCGCTCTTGTCGCAGAAAGTAAGTAGTTAGTCATTACATTCATAATGCGAGCGCTAAAGTCCAATTTTTTAGGATCACGTAAACATTTTGATAAAACAAACTTAAGTTTAAAAAATGTGCATATTAGCGGGATTCATATAAACTATTTTAAGTTTGCAGAGCTTTTCCTTGGATTGACAGGAATAGTGAACCAAAATGCATCAACTTAGGCGGTCATCGTGTTTAGCTTATAGAATATCTTATAGGGAAATTGTCTATCCCCTATACTAATGAAAGGACATATCAAATGTACTTTTACTACAAATACAACAAAATTTGGTATATTGTGTTAGGCTTATAATTGAAGTGGTTGCTGTGGCGTAGTGGTAGTGCGTTGGACTGCTGCGCAGAGTGTCCGGGGTTCGAATCTCGGCACAGGCAAAATCAAAAAAAGTAGAAAAAAAAAACATTTTTTCTACACGGCACCACCTCTTGGCAGGCAATGGCAAACCTACAAGAGTAAAAATTGCTATGAAAAGCTTTTCACTTCGCCGTTCGGATTCGGCATTAAACTGTAGGTCATTCATGTACAAATATAAGACGCACAACATGAATGGATGCGAAAAAGCTCGGCCTAGGCCCTGCCCTCCATGGGCTGTTGTGCCATTAAAAGTAAAAAAAAAAAGTTATAATTGTTTTTATTTTGTTTATTTTTTCCGTGGCGGCAAAGACCGATCATCGGTTGTAGTGCCAGTTAAGTAAGTTATTTTTTCCGAACTAATAAAAAAAATTTTCAATTATAAAAACTTATAAATTTGTTTTAATTTATGTATCATATGTGTAGCTTTGTGTAGAGATACACAAGCCAAGGATACAGAAGCTGATAAATAATTTGTATACAAACGTTTTTTTTTTTTTTTGCTTATCAAAAACATTATATTAAGCAATGTTCTAATGTGAGTTGAATCTGGTTTTTGTCGTTTTTCTCAGTTTAACAAAAATTGGAAATATCACGAACGAAATGTTACTTGGATTGGCTATGGCCATGATCAAACCCCATTTACAAAACCTCTAACTTGGTATTTTCAATAATTCAATTTGATAATTTAATCATCATCGAATTAATTACTTTTTACGCCTTCTCTATGGTCAAGTTCAGTGTTATTCACTGTTGATGTTTTGTTATGTTAAAAATAATTTAGGTTCGTATGATGAAATGCGTAGGTGTTAAAATGTCATAATGGTGTTTATGATCAAACTTGGTAGTGTACCATATTAAGTTTAATTTTATGAAAAATTTGATTAAAGCTATATTCTTCATAGAAATACTCCGAAAGACAAGATAGTCAAAAATTATAAAACAGGAAAATCATCCAAGACAAGTAGCATTATCCATATTTGAAATATAAATAAAGCAAATTCTAAACCGATTTAAAAAATAAATTTATTTTTTTTGAAGAATAATAGATTTCAATGATGTGCAAATTTTTAATAAGAAGAAAAATTGTTGGAATTATAGACAAAAAGAGGAGCACCGCTAAATTTTTGTGAAAATTGCTCATTTTTAATAGCACATTGGTGCTTAATGTTTTCGGCCATAGTTCCAATCGTCAACATATACATATCTTCTTTTTATAAACTTCAAATTGATTAAGCGTATTTTTAATTATTGTTAAAATTTTAAAATCGTGTTAAATTAATTTAACAAATTAATTCGAGTACCGTGCAAATCGAATGAATAATTTTTTTAAAAAATTTCTAAATGAAAATAAAATAAATTTTATATTTGCGTCAATACATATTGAAAACGTTCAATTCCACCACAATATAATTTTGACAATTTAAGGTCCTTGCATTTCTTTCAACTCGTCTGTGTGTATTCCACTATTTTTGATAAATATGCGAATTTGAGGATAAATATTTTAAAATCACTTTCTTTAAATTACATAGGAATTGTTTTTTACATTTAGGCCATTCTTTTAAAAGTTTATTAAGTAGCATAGCAAACAAGTTTTTTTTCCCATACATAGAATTAAAATTATTGAAAAATATTACGCAAATGTTTCTCTTAAAATTTCTGTGCTTAAAAAGAACGTGTGAAATTAGTTGTTGTTTTATTATTGTCAGAAAATTTTGTTACAAAGAAATTCACACTGTAATTATCTTGCATTTCATAGTTGACTTAATCAAATTTGTGCGAGTGTGTATATTTGACAAAACAGAAGAATTTAGTTGCAACCTAAAAATCGTTGATTTCACTTGCTTCTTGCATTTATCACCTTCCTTGCTTTGTGAAGCTAAATGCAATATAAAATTTTCTGAAATTTAACGTAAATGCTATTTTAACGCTTCATTGAAGCTGATGCCAGCGTTTAGTAAGTCAAAGATGGATGCTTGGTCCATTATCATCATTGTTCTGTTGGGTTGAAGTTTAAAGCAATGAATTTATTGAAGTGCTTTAATAATAATGCATCGGTGGTGCTGACAATGACTTTGCAAACCTTTCTTTATATTAGCTAAAATGAGTTGATGCTTATCTTACTCAAGAATGAAACGTATAGTAGGGATGATAGAAATTATAAGGCGATAATGTTCTCATTTTTGATATTGGTTTTATAATATGGTATATTAAAATAAAAAGTTTGTGAGGGTGAGGACCATTCAATATTATACTTACTTACTTTAATTTTACTTTTAATGGCACAACAGCCCATGGAGGGCCTAGGCCGAGCTATTTCTCACTCACTCATGTTGTGCGTGTTATAGTGTTATATTTGTACATGAATGGAAGGGACCTACAGTTTAATGCCGAATCCGAACGGCGAAGTGAAAATCTTTTCATAGCAATTTTTACTCTTGCAGGTTTACCATTGCCTGCCAAGAGGTGGTGTGGAAAAATTATTTTTTTTCTATATTTATTTTTTATTTTGCTTGTGCCGAGATTCGAACCCCGGACACTCTGCGTAGCAGTCCAACGCATTACCACTACGCCACAGCGACCACTAATATTATAGAATATATTATTTTGTTTTTAAATACGTTTACTGTCGCTGTTGACAATTATACTTTTGAAGTCGTCAAGGACATCGTTTACCTTGGATCCATTAATAACAATGTCAGCCTTAAAATCAAGCGGTAATTAACTCTTGCCACCAGGTGGTACTACTGGTTCAGTATGCATTTGAGAAGCAGAGCCCACTTGACAAACGAAAATAATGCTACGGTGGAGGAATATGCAGAGAACGTCTCAATTTCCGTTATTTAAAAATCCACATTTAGAAAATAATAATACATAGAGTCCATAGAGTTCAGTATTAATTTGGTAGAACATTGAATTCACTACAGGTAAAAACCTTGATGAGGTCATTCTGAGGAAAATGAACATCTTAAGCACTGCGCACTTGGCTTAATGACTTGAGTCTTTTAACACAAAACAAAAGGGGAATTAAGGTTGCGTTTACTAATATCATTTAGAGGTGTTCCTTTCGGATTTAGTGAAAATTTTGACTATGATAATTTAAAAACGTTTTTCTTGAATCACCTTTTTCACAACTCCAATGTAGTAGGATATCTGTGATATTTGTACTGGAGGTTAATCAAATATACTTTTATCGGTCGAATAAACGATACGATACATTAAAATCGTGCAATTTTGATGGAAAATTTAAATTTCAGGTAATACATATGTACATGCATTAAAATGTTCATCAGGTGATAGTCATATTGAAGAAAACGCTATTCGACTTTTTGGTTTCAGGTCAAAAATATTTTTTTATTATTCTCTAGTTTTGTGCAGTATTGGGTTAGTTAACTCTTTGAATACTTTACCTTACAAAATTTAAAAAAAAAATTAAATTTTTCAACCAATTAAGCCTGGTTCTCCCGTAATAGGTAAGAGTTTTAAAAGTGGACAGAAACGCGATAAACTTATACATACTTATATAAAATGTAACTATTTCACCAATATGAGTTTAATATAAGTTTATTATATCTGTACTTGAATGGAAGGAGGGACCTACAGTTTTATGCCGAATCCAAACGGCGAAGCTTTCATAGGTAATTTTTACCTTTGAGGTTTGCCATTGCCTGCCAAGAGGGTGGTGTCGCGCAGAAAAATGTTTTTTTCTATTTTTGATTTTGCCTGTGCCGAGGTTTGAACCACGAACACCACTCTTCGTAACAGTCAAACTCACTACCATACTCCACAGCGACCCCAGCAACACATTGAGTTTTAATTTTTCCGAGTTTTGAGAATCTGCTAATAATGACAAAATGCCCAAGTTTTATTATACAAATTGCATACTCGTATGTCGTATGTAGGCGTGTTATTGCCGCACCAAATATTTAAGCTTCTATTTTTCTCTCGCAATAAATAGTTTGATCGTACATAAAAATGTGTTCACCTTGACAAATGTGAACACCCTTGGTTTTAATTAGTTCACGTTATCGCGAGAGCACTGTATTTATAAATTAAATTAAAAAATTAACATTTCAATAAAAAGAAACACTAAATTATTAATTGCATAATTTTGTTGTCATCACAGCGGCAACACATACATCCATAGATAAATATCACGTACTTCTAAAAATGTTTCTTCAGCTACTCATTCACGATCATCTACAAAAGTTTAGTTTAAATAAAATACTATTGCTATCACATTTGAACAATTATTGTTGTTTATTCTATTCTTCTAAGTACTTTTTTGTATAGTTGTACGCGTACGAGTATGTATGTATGTATGTATATCGTCACAAAGTTAAATGACCGCTTGTTATTGTGGCTTGATTTTGCCATCATTATGCAATAAAAAAATATATAAATATTTACTATAGGTATAGATTTTAGTAATAGTCGTCGGCATACTTTTTTTCTTGATTGTTCATATATAAACTCAAATGTTTGCTTTCACTTTCATTGAATTGAGTATTGTGTGTTAACGTAAATCGTTAGGGGTTTTATTTATATTTTTTTTTTTTTTTGCCCTTTTTATTGCTGTTGTATATAATAATCTCCAATTGAATATGTCAAATTGCACTTGTGTGTTGAATACAAATGTGCATATGCATGTTTGGCGTAGGTGTGTGTTGATATGTATGGATATGCATGTGTGTATGTACCTACAGATGTGTGTCACTATTTTAAATTTAAACCACAAATTGACATTTTTGTCATTTTTATATGTAGTAATGCGGTTAGACTTCAACTTGAGTTCATTTGTCTGCCTGTCTATTTGCTTATCTGCCTGCTTCGAATCTGTAGCCGACGTATTAGCGAAATCTAGAAATTCACATGTGTGTATTTGAATCATGTAGGCAGCAACACTTCCGACAGACTATTGTTTATTTACAAAATTGTTCAATTAAATTGAAATGAATCATTTTGTGGCACTACTTTTTAGCTTAAGAAATTTTTGACCCATATTTTCAATTAAACGATCTACTTTCAAAATATAGCATACTTATTTGGGTACATTAATCATGTTAGTTTTATGATAATCAACACTTGCCATGCCGAAAAAGTAATTTATGCGATAATTGAACGGAAGAGTTGATTCTGTTTGTACCACCTCCTGAATTGCATAAAATTATTTTTATTATTGCGTAAGCTCACGCTTCCCAGAAAAACTAGGCCCAACCACGAGCAATATTTCTGGGAAAACTTGCACAACTCGATTCAAATTAAAACCTAGGTCCAATTCGGAGCAATATTTCGTTTTACATTAAAACAGACTCTCTCCATTATTTTGGAGGGTGATTTCTGGGCGAAATTCCAATTAAATTTTTACAAATAAGTTTGGTATACTAAGTTTGGTAATCGCAAAGTTTGATAAGCAAATAATTTTTAATTTAATTAGAAAATACTTATTTCTATGCAATTAAATTAAACTTGCATTTTACATGAGCGAATGTAAGCTGGGCTATCACCTATTTTTCTACTACAAGCTCATATGAAAGCAGCATAGAAAATGTATTTCTTCTCTTTAATGCAATTAACCTTTCAATTATAACCCATCAATGCTTTTCTTTATTGCCATCAAATAATGTAATTGTTAAGTTTACTTTGCTCTCTTGTCTTGTACACCGTTGTGTCCCCTTTGTTTTCTACTTTACATTCATTTCTTCCTTTTTTTCCTATTACAGTTTTTGCCGGTTAAATGAGTTTTTTTTCACTCTTTATTGAATGTTGCAACAACCACCACTACTTCAAATACTACTATGTGCTGTAAAAGGCCTTGAATAGCAGGGGCAAACACCAAAGGGATGGCGTTGTTGTTGCACGTTGTGAGAAATTTCATTTCATATTTTAACTTTTGTTGCTGTTGTCACTCCTTCTTAACACAATATGCAAACATTAAAATTTATACATTTGCATAATTTTTTTATATGCTTGTCCACGGTACGCATAATACTAACTACTGTAAGTATGTGGGTATTGTATACCCGTATAGGCAACAGGATTTGTTATTGTTCTTCGTTCTCTCGTAACATTTTGCTTCAAAATTTTGTATATTTATTATGGTGTTCGGTTTTTGTTGGTAAACCCAAAGAATTCCTATGAATTATTTGGATATTTTTGCTTTTGTTTTGACCCAATTGCATATGTTTGATTGGGTTGTGTGGTGTGTGTGTAGAATTTTGGTTAAGTTTGATGGAGTAGATAAAAGTGTTAAATTTGCAATATTTCCATTTGAGAGTTTTCAAGAAAATATTAAAAATTCATTGAAATCAACAGTTTGTTTGCATACAAATTTCAAATAATCAATACGAGTATTGAATAAAATTATTTTGTAAGTGACTAAAAGTGTGCCAGAATATTTTAAATTTAATCAGTTTGATTTTAAATAATGAAATGCATGCATAAGTAGAACTACATATCAATGGTTTAAAGCAGGTGTGATTAGCTAGAAGCTCAATTTGCTCTTTTGGATCTTTACATAAAAGCTCGAAAAAAGATGACATGCAATATCATTACTTTGAACTGTCGATATATTACATATTTCTCGAACAAAATATCTTGAAAGGATCTAGACTCAACGTTTTTCGTTGACTCAGACTAATCTGTACCTTTATTCCTTCTATATCTCTTGGGAACTTAAAGAATTGTGTCTAGTATTCGTTTGTTTAATCAGTTGTTTTTACATACTGGCCTATCGTAATCGTAAGTTAATAGGGTTGCCATTTTTTCGACGTTTGTTGCGCTTCATATAATCTTTTTGTAATGTGCATACTATCATTGAAACTCAAAACAAATAAAAACAATCTCAGTACCCAAAATGAAAAATGTTAGAATCGGTTCTGCATTTGTTTCAACTACAATACGTGCATATTGTACTAAAAAGTAATAATGGTTGCCAAAAAAGATATGGTGTAAAACTTGTTCCTTATTTTACACTTCAAATTTATGTATTTTGTAAATTTTTTAAACGCCTAAAAGTATGCAATATCTAAAATTTGTAACGCTTTTTCTCAAAGTAAGCATTCAATAAAATGGTATTATTTTTTTTTTTTTGCAGAAATTTCCAAAGTAAAACGTGAACTATTTCGCGTGTTAAAATTCTACAAATTCTTTGTTTTTTGGCGTAATTTTATTAATTTTATTTCTTTTAGTAGTAATTGCGGTCAGAGATAAGTAGTATAAATGCTCATGTATATGTACTATGAAATAATATCTATAAGTATTATACTTACATTTACACCCATCCTTCGATTGATTTATTTATGTTGTGGAATTGGAAAAGTATAAAAGTTTATTATGGAGGAATGTCTGCACAATAGAAACCAAGATTGTAAAGTAAGGTTGTATTAATTGATTTCAGACTTTAATAAAGGCGTAATAAAATTTCTATTATACGAAAATATAAACCCCATTTTAATGTAACTTTCGTTTTCATTCATTTAACTCGAATCCGAATGGGAAAGTAAAAGTTTTTCTTATGCGAGTTTAATTCTCATAGAATTGACATTGCCAGCCAAAAGGTGTATGGCAATAATTTTTATTTTTATTTTTCGTCTACGTGGTATAATAAACTCTTAAACCTGTCAAATAACCTACTGTCAAATAACCTTCCACTTCTACTAGTGAGGGACTCCAATTCTAAGAATTCCTGTGTATTAATATTTACTTCATAAAAATTTTGAATCCATTCTAATTTAGTGAGTATGAAATTACAAGAAATTGTATAAAATTTAACTTGGTTTTCCCTTATTTATGAATAGAGAATTCTTTTTTTGTTTCTCTGAAAATTTTATTTTATTTTTATGACAAAACATGACATATTTTTTGAATTGTTTATTTTTATATTTTTTATCTTGTAGTTTATTTGCAGATCTGTTGGTATATATAATTGTTAAAACTCTTAATCTAATCTAAAACAAAAGAAAACACAAAATGTCTGATCGCAAAGCTGTTATTAAAAATGCTGATATGAGCGAAGAAATGCAACAAGATGCTGTGGATTGCGCGACACAAGCATTGGAGAAGTATAACATTGAAAAGGTATGTAGTGTTTTCATATTTTAAATACGTTAAACCACAAATTATTTTAGTTTGTGTTACGTAAAGCTTTTTCTTGGATGGAAAAATTTGATGAAAAGCCCTCCAGTAGCGGATAAAGTGATTAGTTACTTCTTGTTAGATATAATTTTGTATTTCAACATTGTTTAATATAATAAATGTATAACTTCGTAGTATCATACTAAAAATGATTCCTGAGATATCCTACAATGAAAATTCATGTTATATGGGAAATAGAACACCCCCTTTTTCAATATCACTTATATTTTTCGTGTAGCATGACATTTATTATGTCATGGTTAACGTGTTTTTTTTTTACCAAACGTTAGTAGTAAGTACAGGTTTTAAGAAGTGTGGTTTTCAAGAAGAAATAAATCGCATATAATTTAATGTTATGGCCACGAATTTTGCTTTATTATAAAAATAAGAATTTGCCATTATGTTTTAAAAACGATTTCGGGCAAGTGGCGGTCGCCGCGGCTAGTTCGAATAAATTCCAGCCGAGAGGCCCAATTTTCGACCACTTTTTGCAGCAACTGGGGCCGTATGTCAGTAATAACGTGCCGAATATTCTCTTCCAAGGCGTCAATCATCTCGGACTTATCTGCGTAGACAAACGACTTCACATAACCCCACAAAAAATAAGAAATAGTCCAGCGGTGTTAAATCGCACGATCTTGGAGGCCACGCCACAGGCCCACGACGCGAGATAATGCGCTGACCAAAAGATTCCTTCAATAAATTGATTGTTTCGTTGGCTGTATGGCTGTATGGCATGTAGTGCCGTCTTGTTTTAAGCAAAGGTCGTCCACATCAACATCCTCCAATTCAGGCACGAAAAAGTCATTAATCATTTCCCATTGACTAACATTATGACCGGCTTCATCTTTGAAGAAATATGAAACAATGATTCTCTGCCCATAGAGCACACCAAACAGTGACTTTTTGAGGATGTAACGGCGTGTCAACAATCGCTTATGATTATGATCACTCCAAATGCGACAATTTAGCTTATTAACAAAACTTTCTTGTGAAAATCGGGATCAGTGGCCATCTCGTTTTGGTAATAAATTGGCATGATTTGCAAACGTTGTTCAGGAGTAAGTCTATTCATTATGAAATGGTAAACCAAACTGAGCATAAATCGAGTGACAGCTGTCAAAAAGACCAACTCCGAAAAAGTATTGCCAGATTGAAAACCACACTTCTAAAAAAAAACCTTTAGTTCTGGAGTTGTACTTAAAATGCATTGTTAGGGTTATATGGAAGGTGCCACGCCCATTTTATATTAAGAATTCAAATTGCACAACAACTTCGGTAAATATCTAAATTATTATAATACAAAATTTCATTCAAATCCATTGAGAAATGACTAAATTATTCTCAAGGCTTGATTTTAAATAATAGATTAAATTGTTAGTTAAATTATATTTTGATGGCACTATTTTCCTGTGGTGTTTTTTTCATCTGCGTTTGATATTTATTGAACGGAATATTTTAATGTTACCGTTCCTAATCATTACAAACTACTGTCAAACTGATTCAAGTTTTCTCTTTAATTACAACGATAATGTACCTCGGTAAGTGAAATGGCGGTAATCATATTTATAATTCTAAACTGGTTTTTACTGTTTCAACAGAATAAAGATCCTTTCTTTAATTTACTACATCTTTAACAAAATTTGCCCATTCATCATTACATACCTTTTTATTTCAAATTTAATTATAGAAATTTTTTATCATGTCTTGCAAAATTGTAAATCCTTCAAATCCAATATAGCATTTGAATGCAAAAAAGTTTGTAGACTTACATACATTCATTTATACGCTTATCTATTGTATAAGAAAACTTTTTTTGTTCAACATAACTTTTCCGTTTCATGTAATATCTCTAAATAAATCCATAAACTTCAACAAAACGCACACCACCGTCACCACATCCGAACCAAGTTGTCTTCTCACAGAAATAAAAAGTAAATAATTTTTTACTTGAAAGTGGTAATCCTTGATAAAAGGGCAAATGTGGGTGGGTCCGTCATGGTGTCGTGAAGTACACAAATGGTAAAAGTGCATTAAATCTAGGTTAAAGTTGAGTGTATGTGCCGCATTGCTAGTATGGGTGTATGTTTACCTTTTTCTTCCTTCACACTCACACACAAACTGAGCAAAAAGTGCGTGAGTGCAACGTTCAATAGAGAGGAAAGCTACCAAATTCACAGGAGCACATTTTATGTACTCTAAATAAAACAGAATAAAATGGTTGCAAGTTTTTCTGGCAGTTATCTCTGCTGATGCACATTTCTTTCTAACGGTTTGCTTACTATTTCTCTCCCTTAAAAGTCTCAAATATATGATTATATTAACGAAATGGGTGAGATTTATTTATGAGATTTATTTTAGGTAGTTTTTAGTTTTAATGTTTTACTTTAAACTTTTTATATATTGCTGCTGTTATTGTTTTTTGTTTTAAAAAATCTTTTATCTAAGACAGATAAGCAAGCTTTCACATCACAGTTTTTATTTGTCTGTAATCGTATCAAAAACATGTGATAGAAATACATACAGAAAAGAGCAATTTTATTGTTTCAACCAGAACTGGGCTTTATTGATTACTTTTGTAATCTAATTGGACATAAAGTACCATTACTTGTAATCGTACGCAAAAACATTTAAGTTACTTCTCAGAATTTTATCTAAATCTCATAGCCACGGTGTTATTTTATCTACTTGTTTTTTTTTTCATTCTGATTTATATAAATTTTATAATTTTAAATACTGACTTTTTTATCTTCCGAAGATTTCAAGTTTTGTTGTATGTAATTGTGGATATAAAATTGGAATAAAAGAAATTGTATATATCCTTTTAAAATTTTTAAATTATTTATATTGCTCTATAAAATTTTATAGATTAACCAATCGAGGATTTGTTTTCAATTATTTTTGGGAAGCTGGTAACTGGTTTCTTTCCTTGGGCGTTTCTATTGGGTGTTTAGGGCCCTACAAGGTAATGCCTAGCAGGTATAAGATTTGTTACCACCTGGACAAGAGATACAGATTATAGATCTTAAGTTGATAATAACGGGTTAATTTGATAAGAATTTATTGGCGGGTAATACGAGCGGGAATGTTAAAACTATGGAATCAACAGCCCCAGATAAAACTTTACAATTAAGCATTTCTCAATTCTTCGACATTCAGAATCAAAAGTGTAGAATCAAAAGTTTTATCTGTTTTCGTAACCTGTAAATTAAAAGATAAATCCCACGACAAATCCACCTATGCACGTAGGTATACCTAGAAACGTTTACTCAGGCCACCATACATACTTTTACAAATTGTAATGAACGCAGATGTAATGTATTGCATTGTTTCTGTAAAACTTCTCGTCACTAAATCTTTACAAATGATACAGAAGTAGTGTTCTTCTTCCGTCCCCGATGGGCTGGAAATCTTTATCGTTGGCGTATAAAATGCGCGACTGCTGTGCTTCGCTGGTGGTGTTTTGACGGCCTTTTCCGTCTTTTGATATTTTTTCGCCTCTTACGAGCTCTTCTTAGGTTTCATGTGTAAATTGGCAGGCGATTTATTGGTTGCTTTACCGCCGTTTACTTCGCCCTGAATGTCATGCTACAAATGGTCAGCGCGTCATTGACACATCAAATGTTTATGCAAAATTCCTTTCGGAAGCAATATTCACTGCTGAATATTTTTTATGTAGTACTCAGTTTTGTGATCAGCTTAAAAAAAAGTGGAAATGTCACAAACGCAAATGGCCCATTCTTTGTTATTTAGTAATGAAGTTTATTTTTCTCTATTAATGAGAATTTTTTTTTATTATTAAAATATTGAATAAATCCATTGATTTTTATGTTAAACTTGAAAGTGTGGTGCTGTGTACCTATTATTTTGAGTAGGGGTGTATATATTTTTGTTTGTTTAAAATTGTAATTTCCTCGCAAAATTCAATGGTGGCTAAAATTGGATTTAATACAAGGCCATCACACACTTTCTCTCGTGTGTATGTGTGTGTGTGTGTGTGTGTGTGTATATGTGTGTGTATGTATCTGTGTATTCGTGTGTATGTTGCGGTAACGCTACATATACTTTATCATTACCTGCTTAATGCATAAGCCCCTAAAAGCACACACAACGTAAAATGTCACTCAATATACAAACATCAACAACACATCTCTCATATAGGCAAATCACTGGTATACCAACGCATACACACAAACAGCCATTTTAAATTTACACTATAGCCGTGAGTAGCAACAAAAACACCCACGATGACATTTAGTTATGGAGGTTTTATTATATTTTGTGTTAGGCTGAAGAATGTGGAAGCAGGCAGTAGATTCAATTCAATTCAATTCTCTCATCGTTCCGTTCTCTTGCCTCATTCAACTGTTATTTGTTATATTTAGGCGCGATTCATAACACGTGTTGAAATTAGAAAATATTGTATAGTGAAGCATTACGTAGGTACGTAAACACATACATATGTAATACAAATGTACACATTCATACTCATGCGACTAGTAGATCAATCACTCAGTTAGTGGCAAGAAAGGAAGACCAAGCAAAATATTAAAATAAAACCAAAACGCAATCGCACGCTTTTAAAAGTCTCGAGACTTTATGTGTTCCCCATTGTCTTTCGAATAAGCCTTCCGCTTACTTTAGCTTTATTTTTGTTTATGTGTGTGCACATTCATGCTTGCATATGTGCTTATGAGTTTATGTGTGTGTGTGCGATATTTGCTATTAGCTTTAGTTGGCCTTATTCAAGGCTCATTTGGCAATGACAGGCTTTGTGGTAGGCTACTTGGTCGCCTATTTCATTGCCTTCAAAGTCCACACTTCATTGTCATTTCAACCCAAATATTGATTTTTTTTTTAACTTCTGCTTTATTTGTCTTCTTCTATATTTGTTTATTTCTATAAAAGAACGAATGAATATATATCAAAATATATTGATCATGGATTTTCAGATTTGTGTTTATTTGGCCAAAGTGAAATCGTTAAATTTAAATTTTTAGCTAGTACAAAGTTTCCAAAAATATTAAATTGTTTTGTAAATAATTATGATGGATATTGTTCGATTTGAGTGGAAAAGGCTGCATTTTTAGCGCAAAGTAGAAGAATAAATTTTTTAGTTGTAATGCAGTTAGAAACGGAAAATAAATGATGTGTAAATTAACGGTTTTTAACCACAACAATATTAAAAACAGATAAGATAACATAAAAAATATTAGATTATTATTAGTAAAATTTTTCCTAATAATTCCTCTCGAGAATATGTACCTAGACAAAAAATAGGTGTGAAACCAACAATTTTTAAAATGAACGAAAAAAATTAATTGGCATGGTTTACAATCAAAAGGCAAATTTGGAAGTTTGGTGGCACTATTTTGGAATGAAATGGGGGAATCCCCGCAACAAAAGTTCTCGATAAATATTGCGGCTTGTTTATTTGTTCACACTTCAAATTGATCTGGACAAAATAAAATAGGTGTGTTTTGGTTTAAATTAAAAGTGAATAAATTTTAAGCGTTATTTAGTTCCAGAAGTTAAGATTTCGATGAAAATGAACTAAATAAAGGTTTAATTATAATTTGCAATACAGAGGGGAGAAGACTTGTTCGTCAGCTCCGGGACAAAGGAAAAACCTACAAATTCATTGCCAGATTGATGGGACGGTCTCAGAATTTCGTTACAAATGCTCTCAAGCCAGAATAAAGCTATTAAAATGCGTGAAGCACCTATAAAACTTCATTAGTGACCGACAATCGTATCGTTACATTAGCTAAACGCGACCCGTTCAAGTTGCCCAGAACAATTGCAAGCGAAATTGGGAATGTTGTATCATCACGAACCGTTCCAAGACGATTAGTAAGCGCAAACCTACCCGGTAGGATTGCTCGCAAAGTTCCTCTGCTTAGAACTGCAAGTTTGAAGAAGAGGAAAAATTTTGCATTAGTTCATAAAACGTGGTGCGGTTCACAGGGAGAAAAAAAATGGCGCGATATTGTCTGGAGCTATGAAACATAAATAAATTTGTTTGGTAACGATGCGGAAAGAAACGTTCGTCGCCCGAAAGGCAAAGAATTCGACGTCCGGTTTACAAAGAAAACAGTGAAGCACGGATGTGGCAGCTTATGGTATGGGGCGGTTTTTTTTTTGGCAAGGTGTTGTTGGTCCGATACATCAAATTAATGGTGTTACGGATAGATTCGTGTATAAAAATTTGTTGGAAACGGTAATGTTACCATATGCCGAGGATAATATGCGGCTTTTGTGGAAATTTCAGCAGAACAATGATCCTAAAGATTCATCTCGAGTTGTCAAAGCATGTTTCCAAGAGCATAATGTAGACTTCCTTTAGTGGCCTAGTCATTCCCCAGATTTAAATCCTATTGATAACCTCTGGGGAGAACTTAAACGCCAAAACAAAACGCAGTTATGGGAAAATATTCAAAAAATTAGGTCCAACATTCCTATAGAAACTTGATATCGTCAATGCCCAGAAGAATCGAAAAATCCATCAAGAATAATGGTGGATATTCATTCTGGGTATTATTGCGTTCTTACTAATTCAGTAAAATACGGGGCCATAGCTAGCAAAATTTTAATATTTATTCCTAAGTTTTTTGTGCACACCTATTATTCTGTCCAATCGAAAATCTGTGTATTTTGTGAATTAACCAAAATTTAAGTTATTTCTTTAGAGTTTTTAAAATCTTTTATGTTTTATTATGACACTGAAGTATGTTTATGTTGAAAACTAATTTATTTTTTGAAGGATAATAAAAAATATATCAAAGCCAAGCTTTTTTGAAAAAATATATGTTCACACCTATTTTTATGTCCAGGTGTGTATATAAACATTGAAAGCTATAGAATTAGAAACTTGCATATTTATGGTTAATTTCTAATATTGACGTCTAGAGGCATAACTACGAGAATACTAAATCGTATAAATTTAATATTGCCGAATTTTTAGATATTTTTGTTTTCATTGGAGATCCTTTTTTTGTTGTTGAGTTTCAAAATTTACTAATTTGAGTTAAAATAGTATTGTTATCCATTGTTCAATGGATATGCCGAAATAAGCGTTAAAGTCGAGCTGTGCTCTGTGCTAATTCTAATAAAAGGGCAATAGAGTTATGCTAAATATAAATATTGGGCGGTAAAGTTATTAAGGTTTCAGGAATTAAAGTGGGATTTATAAGTCTTTTTTTAATCCATTTCTATGAGCTAAGGAAAATATCGATTGATGAATAATTTTAAAGTTTCTAAAAATATTAACGTATTTATTTTATTTTCATATTTTTGCAAACATTTTGCATGATTTACCCTGACAACGCTAAACATACAAATGCCACACTACAGATAATAATTTCCTCTATTGGACAGGAAAAATAAGTAAAGGAAAGTTACATATTTACATCCGCACATATAAAATTGGATTTTCCTTCCTTTATTTACTATGTAAATGTATACTCTGTTTAAACACAGTTTACGCTTGTTATGTTTGTTACGTTATGATAATGTGAAAGTGTAGACATTCAACAGGAAAATAAAATTAATGATATACATATGTATGTATTCACTAAAAAAATAGTACATACAGCATATTAGAATTCTTATTCTTTCTTCTTTTAATAGCCCCATGGAGGGCCTGGGCCGACCTTTTCGCAACCACTCATGTTGTTCGTTTTATATTTGTACATGAAGCTACAGTTTTATGCCGAATCTGAACGGTGAAGTGAATTTTTACTCTTGTAGTTTTACCATTCCAACCTGCCGTGATGCCGTGTAGAAAAATTGTATTTCCTCCATTTTAATTTTTGCATGTGCCCGAGACTTGAACCCGGACACTCTGCGTAGAAGGCCAACGTAGTACCAACTACGCCACGGCGACCATATATTAGAATTACAAATGTATATACTACTGTGGGCAAAAAGTAGTAAGACTTTTTAATTTAAATTTCGCGCGGAAATCCATTCATCAAAATATTATTTTTTTAAGGTTGGTATGACTGTCGGTGACATCTGTGCGAAATGTCACATCAATATTAATCATTAGTGTTTAGTATACGCTTGTCTTTCTGAAGTACAAAAAGTGCATTCGGCGATTTTCGCAATGAGTGAAATTATTCAACAAAGAAGTTCCATTCAATTTTGTGTGCGGAATCAAATTTCTGGTGCCGAAACGTTCAGAATGTTGCAAAAGGCCTTCGGTGATAATTGTATGTCGCGAGCAAGTGTTTTTGATTGGTAAAAATTGTTCAAATATGGTCGAGAACGCGTTGACAACGAACCACGTCCAGGACGGCCATCAACATCAACTGATGATCAACACGTCAATAAAATCAAGGAATTAGTGCTCGAGAATCGACGATTAACAGTCAGAGGCCTTACTGGCATCGTTGGAATATCGGAAGGATCAGTGAAAACCATTTTAAAACATAATTTGGGCCTAAGAAGAGAAGATTGGTTCCAAAATCACTGCATTGGTTTTACGAGACCATTTTGCCAAAAATTCGACTGATATCGTTCCGCAACCACCCTATTCGCCTTACTTAGCACCGTGTGACTTTTGGCTATTTTCTAAACTCAAAAAACCGCTTCGTGGACAGCGTTTTGAGTCAATTGAAGACATTAAACATGAATCGGTAAGCGCATTGAAGGCTATTCCGGGAACTGACTTTAACAACTGTTTCGAGAATTGGAAAAAACGTTGGCACAAGTGTATTGGGGCCGGGGGGGATTACTTTGAAGGGGACGAAATAGATTTGGAAGAATGAATAAAAAAATTTGAAATTATGAACAAAGTCTTACTAACTTTTTGCCCACAGTAATAAATTCTTTATTTATTTTTAATACAATTAACAGTCCCTGTTAATTAACTACCCTGTATGTAGTTAAAAATTGTTAGTTATAAGTTAAGTTTACAGTTAGTCATTCGCTTACAATATGGTCTCTAACATCCTTTTAGCTGATACTTATTTATGTGGGGGGAAAATGCATGATTCATCACAAGTAAACGTTATAACTAAAAATAAAATTTACAAAAAAAATAAAAAAATATGTTTGCATAGTCATAGGCGCCACATATTTCCTGATTCACTTTTAGAGTTACAGTATGTAGGCACACATCACAAATTCAAAATAAAATCGTGAAATTGTGAATCGATATACAATTACGCTGAATAACAATTTTTGTTCTCTCGAAACTTTCTTGCACCCAATACAAACGAAAAATCAAAAATAACTCAACCTATTAAAGGACAATTATACACATACCATAGGTATGCGATTCAAAAAGAAGAAGAATTCAGTAATATTGTGGTGCCACTGCTAACATCATTCTCTATAACTAAAATTGTTGAGACCGTAGAAGAACCAATAGGACACGCTATGTCATGTCTCAAGCCCGCATGCTTCCTGGCTGGCTGCGTGCTAGATTAGTTCTTATATTTTTCATTGTTGATGTTGACATTTGTGCTGCTGGTGGAATGTTTAATCAATAAATCATCAATTGTAACATTTCAACACCCTCAACAATAACAACAACAGCAACACCGCATACATACAATGGGTCGATTTTAGAGAGAATGTGAGTGATTTACTACTAGCGACTTTTTTTCATCTGTTTCATAAAATATCAAACAATAATGATGTGGATATACGAGTTGCTCTTTTTTTGTCTTGTCTACTTTACATGCATCTAAAAACAAATAGTTTTTATTTTCCCAAGAAAATATATGTAATATTAAATAATAAAGTTGTTTCTCATAATATAAAACATATGTCCTCTAATAACTTTTTACGCCATGTTTTTTCATTTATTTGTTGTAGGCCTACAAACTCGTGTCTAGCACGCATCACAATATTGCTTTTTTTTTGTTTTATTTTTATTGTATTTGTTTTGCCATGGCAATTGTTTTTCAGGTTAGTAGGTGAAGTTTATGGGTATGGAAAGTTGCGAAAAGAAAATAAAAGAATTTTGCTATAAATTATAGATGAATCAAATCCTACTTACACAATATGCTGCTAAGTTACCTTATGTAGTTTGTTTTTTTTTTAAGCTAAAAGCGTCATATCCAATATACTAGAATAACTGTCCTACCGTTTCGGAAACTGTAAGCATATCTACTTTAAATTGCCCAAATAAAAAATGTAAAAAAAAAAATTCAACATTTCCACAACTGAAATCAATTTTTCGCATGAAAGTAACACAGGGTGACAATAAGTGTATAGTACAACAGTTTGGACATAAAAAAATTATTGTAATTAAAAACGAAAAACAGACCGAAGAAAAAGATAACATAATGTATGAGTAACAATACTCAGCTGGTTTCGAATACACAGCTCCAAACGGTTGAAAAATTTTTTGGCAATGGGCCGTAGCTCCTATATTCGGTGCCATTCACGACGCAACGTCATTTTCAGGGACTGCACATTTTTATGGCGTTTAGCACAGACCTTGTGATAAAATCAGGAAAATGAACACTGCATCATTTTTGTGTCGTTTTCCTGCGGTCCGACGTTGAATTAAGATGATTGATGCCAGTTGCGTGAGCAACTTTTCTCATGGAAACCGTTGAATTACGCTGCAACTGCTTTTGAACGATTTTGGGATTCCTGGGTGTATTGACGGTGGGTTTTACGCCTCTTCCTGGACTATCACCTTAACTGCACGAGAAACTAACGAACTTCAAAACTGTTTACATTTTTTTATTTGCATAAGGGATTTCAATGCTACGACAATTTAAAGTTATCCGATTTTTTCAGAGATTGCACATTTTTATGGCGTTTAGCACAGACCCTGGCGTCTAAAATGAAGATGTGATAAAATCAGGAAAATGAGCGCTGCACCATTTTTGTGTCGTTTTTAAGTAAAATTTTTAAATTAAGATGATTGATGCCAGTTGCGTGTGCAACTTTTCTCAAGGAAACCGTTGAATTACGCTGCAACTGCTTTTGAACGATTTTGGGATTCCTGGGTGTATTGACGGTGGGTTTTCGCCTCTTCCTGGACTATCGCCTTAACTGCACGAGAAACTAACGAACGAGCGAAGCGTTCGCGCAATCAATCAATTGCATTGGTTGGTTAGTTGGTGCAATGTTGTTAACTAAATGAAATCTAGACCAAATTAAATCAAATGTATTCTCGATTATGTAGAATAATACAAAAATGAAGAAGATTGCAGAAAAATTAAAATACTTTTTCTATAGCCCGAAGAAAGTTGTATACACTTACTAATTGTCACCCTGTATATGCATGTTTAAACTGTTGACAACAACGTTTATTATTCACCCACATGTCCAATAATATTTTTCTGCTATTCATCATATGTTTTAACATTTTAATATGTTTGTTGTTTTTTGTTTGTTTACTTCTAAACAATATCCTGTTGTATATGTGTATTTGTGCAGAAATTAATGTAATAATTGGCCAAACGACCATCGTAAGCGTTTAAATATATAGTATATAAAAATGCATTACGAATTTTGAAGTTATTTTTAAGAATCTTAAAAATGCTAAGAATGTATACAGCGATGGACATAGAAATAACACAATCATTCAAGAAATAGAAAAATTTATTTTTTAACTAAAAAAAAAATGACAACACGTAAATTAAAAGGTGTATTTTTATAGTAATTGACTTATTCAGAAATCATCGAAAATCAAGATGGTATTCTATTAGATGATGGTATTCTATAAAAAAAATCAGTGAAAAACTCAGGACTATTTAAAAATGCCTTGTACACATAAATAGCACAACTTGAAAATCCTGAAAGTATAAGGAGAAAAATAAAATAAAAATGAATATTAATCAAACAATGTAGAGCAAATAAGAGACTTGCCAAAACATCTTTGTTCCATCCATACTCACTACCTGCTTATCGCGTGTCCCCTTTGGTAGCTGTATGTATAGACGCTATTTTGAATTTGAAATCATTCCATACATTTTCTACAAAGATTAACATTATTTTTCTTTGTAAAGCCTTTCCTTTGTGATCTTTGACGTATGTTTTGGATCATTGTCTTACTTAAATATCCAGTTTATGGGGTAGAAATGAAATTAAAGCACGATTTTTAACGTTTATTCCAACAATCGATTGAACGGTATGCAAGGAAAATATTTGTGTACCAATGGTTTAGTGTTTGTACGTACAATGTTTTTTCGCCTGTACCCAGTCTATTTATTTTTGTTTCATCGACCCAGAGAACATTTTTCCAAAATTGCATGGTTTTCTTATTATGCGTCTGCCATCATCCGATTTTTTGTGTCGTTCAGGAGTGGTTTGTTTCTGCTAACACGGCCAAAAAGCTAAGCTTTATTTAGTTTGCTCTTGACCACCTACGTGGTCATTTCTTTTTTATGATTTACGTACCCACATGTTTCTACGGTTGGCTTGCTGATATGAATACCGAATTAAAATCCACCATCCACTTTTTCTTGATTGATATTTAACCATATTCATACATACAAAATTTTTTTCTTTTATGAATTGATCATATGAAGGTTGTAGTAGTTTTTTTCAAAGTTCAATTAAAGTATTATGCACAAATACGTTTTTATTTCCGTTTCCGAACTCTATGTTTTCTATTTCTCTGGTTGCTATTTTCAATTAATTGTATTGGAAAAAATTTTTACTTTTTCTATGTGTGCTACTATACTTCTATTTGAAGTAATTGTAAATAAATAAATACAATTTTTGGCGCGCAAATTAACAGTTCAGCAAGGATTTTGTATTATGTTTATTCGAATATCACTGATTTTCTTTTTTGATTAATTATTATAATTGTGAAAACTTTGAATAAATGAGTAGATGACAGGTCAGTCGCCAAATAAGCAAAGAATTAACTTCAGGAGTTTTCTTGTAAGTTAGATGTACCAATAAGTGATTTAATTTAGGCAGTTGTTTGTTTGTTTAAATATTTATAATCTAATTATCTTTCTTCCTTCTCTTTTACTTTCAGGATATCGCTGCCTACATTAAGAAAGAATTCGACAAGAAGTACAATCCTACATGGCATTGTATTGTTGGCAGAAATTTTGGTTCATATGTCACACATGAGACGCGCCATTTTATTTATTTTTATTTAGGCCAAGTGGCAATTTTATTATTTAAGAGCGGTTAAACAGAATTTAATAAAATGACACAAAAACACATACACGAAATCTATAAAAATACAACAAAAACAATAACATATGACAAAGCCTATGCACTTGCAATATGGGTGCATACTGTATAATGATGAAAACGAACATAGTAAAATATGAACGCATTAAAATGGCAATATAGAAAAGAGGAAAGAAGTCGTTTCTACCTACATCCTTTTACAATACAAACTTTCCATTTATTGTACCAACTTCATCTGCAAGTGCTACTCACTCACACTCATCTAAAAACACACACACATAAATACAACTAGCGAGGAAAAATTCACAAATTTGGAGAATAAATTAACATTTTATGCGCGTATTTATATTAGAAATAATATCAGCAGCAAGATATGTATTAAAATATATATATATATTTGTTAGAGTAATAACAAAACTGGAAACATATTGATGATCTGAGGAAAAATATAAAAAAATAAATCTGAAAAAATAATATATATATAAATATTTCCATCCACAATTAAAAAATAAAACATGAAAAACAAAGCAAGAAAGCTTATTGTAAACTAAAAAACAATGGCATTAAATTTTTTTTAATTATATTTTCGTTTTCGATAAATTGTAAATGTTTTTTGAATTAAATGAAACAAAAGAATAAAAAATAAAAATTTTCCAAGTCTTTTGATTTTTTCCCCAACTTTTTCGTCGTACTCGTAATTTATATTGCAAGAAATTGTTGTAATGAATAATGCCTGATGAAATGTATGTACTTCATTTTCCCCCCTATTGTAATAATAATTTATAACAAAAAAAAAAAATGGAAAACCAAGAACATTGTGTAGAAAAATAAAAGAAAACAAAATCAAGAAATGATGCGTTAATTTAAGCCTGTACTATTTCTTCGAAAATATTTGTCCTTTCCAATATTGTCTACTTCTTACATAATTTTAGCTTTAATAAGTACATATATATATTTCTTCCCTCACCGCCCCTACTTTACGAAAGTGCACACAACCATCACCAACCACATTTTTAGGAATTTCTCAACACGCGCCTTCTCGTCACGGTTACTACCATTTATATTTACTTCCTTGTATTTTCAGACAAATCGTAAAACTTACCTACCTTTTTGCATACTACTATTTCGTAGCATAATTAAATATACATACATTTTATGTAAATGTTTATAATAATTATAATAAAATAATAATATTAATAAAAAAGAACAAAAAAAAAAAACAATTGCAAAAATCTTTCTATAATATAATTTTTTATCGGTTAGTTGCAAATCAATAATGAACTCTGTTTTTTTTTTTCATTTTCAAAAGAAGGGTGGTGATTTTGTTATACAAATTGAGGTGTAAAAAATATACGTATAATATTTTGTAGATGTAAATAAAACAAATTGTCAATTTACAAAACGTTTACACGAAGTCTAATGGATTTACCTTTGTCATACAAAATTCTTCGCTTTGTAAACTATGAATAAATTTTTGTACTTTGAAATACAGTGTTGGACAATGAAATAAGAACACCTTGTTCTGAAACCAAAAACATTAAAAAAATATTGCTCTAGGATTATGATAAATTTAAAAGGTATTTACTTTTGTTCATTTATTCCATAAGTTTAATTTTTCTTAAAACACACACAAAATCAATTCAGTGTGAAAAAGGGAATTTAAAAGTTATACGTAAAATCACATTTCAAAAGGACAAAACAATAAGAACACTTCAATTAAAAAAAAAAATTATAAAATATTGACTCAAATTGTTTTTACTTTACTTTTAATGGCACAACAGCCCATGAAGGGCCTAGGCCGAGCTTTTCGCATCAACTCATTTTGTGCGTGTTATATTTGTACATGAATGAAAGGGACCTACAGTTTAATGCCGAATCCGAACGGCGAAGTGAAAAGCTTTTCATAGGCAATTTTTACTCTTGTAGGTTTGCCATTGCCTGCCAAGAGGTGGTGCCGTGTCGAAAAATTATTTTTTCTACTTTTTGATTTTGCCTGTGTCGAGATTCGAACCCCGGACACTCTGCGTAGCAGTCCAACGCACTACCACTACGCCACAGGGACCACTCAAATTGTACACTAATGCTAATATTTTGTGGAGTAGCCTTTGTTAATTAAAACCGTCTTACACCTTCTAGGCATTGATTCCACCAGAGACGCGCAAGTAGCCCTGGGGTACGGAATACCACGCTCTTTGAATGCTTTGACACAATTCGTCTTTATTTTTAGCTCTGGTACTGCCAATCTTCTCTTTGACAGTATTCCGCAAGTTCTCGATTGGATTAAGGTCAGGAGATTGTGAAGGCCAGGTCATAACGGGAAATCCATTATGGGAAAACCAATCTCGCACAAAGATTGAGGCGTGCTTTAGGTCGTTATCCTGTTGCATTTGCTATTTCAGGGGCATTTCCCATTCAGCATAAGGAAGCATCACCTCCTGAAGGATGTTTACGTAAAGAAATCTGTCCATCGTTTCTTTTATCCAATACAGAGGCCCCCACACCATACCAAGAGAAGCATCCTCATACCATGATGCTTCCACCTCTGTGCTTAAACGTCTTCCTAGTATATTTATGGCTCAATCCTGCATTTTTCGGCGTCTAACCCAACGTTTGCTTTCACTTCCTACAAGATTCACCTTGCTTTGGTCTGTCCATAATACGTTAGGCCATTTTCATGCATTAATTGAACCATCCTACTCAATGTGCGCTTCAGCGAACTGTATGGGACACTTTCGATGTCTTTGTGTCAACATTGGTACTTTTCGTGCTGTTCTCCCACTTTTCGTTTTTTTTCCCCCACCAAACGTCTCTTTACTGATCGAGGACACAAATTTGAACCACTGTCTCCTCTCTAATTGCGGCAGCTGCCTTAAATGGATCGCGTGCCGCCAAAATTTTTATGCGATTGTCATCTGCACTTGTAGTTTTGCGGGGCCTACTTCTCTTGCAATGAAATTTTTGAGGTAATAAAGATTGGTAGACAAATGTCGAGGATCTGCTAATAGTTTTAGCTATTTGGCGGATGCTTTGTCCTTCATTTCGCAGTTTTTTCACCAAATCACGCTCCTCCTTGCTAAAGTGCTTTGCTCGACCCATTTTGCTGTGACATTACGGAATAATTTACATTTAATTTGTTGAATTACTCTGGTAATGCTACCATTTAAATGCTTACCAGTACAAATTATAAACAAATTTAGGTTTTCTTTTTAGAATATACAATTTTTTGTCTGCTGTTCTTATTAGAATGCTTTGCTGGAACTTTTTTGTTTAGGAATCCCCAAAAAATTAGCAGTCCGATAAAAAAAAAACAATGGAAGTTTTATAGGGCAAGGTGTTCTCATTTGATTGTCCGACACTGTATGTTGGTACATATTTTGGAAAAATACAATATTGTAGTTTGCTTTGAAACAAATTAAGGCTAAAATGTTTTATTTATAACTTATTTTCATGATTCGAACGAATAATATTCAAAGTATTTTTCATACTTTTTCGAAAGAAATATTCATAGTTTATTCACTACGTATTCTGTATTGCCGCATTACATTATTGGCTATGACTTTCTATATTGGGTTTGATATACGATGTCCAGACCTGTTCTATAATTCATAGTTAGTTAGCATAAAAATACGTGCGAATTTTACAGCAATCAGATACATATAAATATTTCAAAGCATCATTCGAATCGATGTTTGATTATTGGCAAGGCTGATGAAAAATAAGAGAAACTTCAGTGTACTATAAGAGGGAGTGGAGCATATTACAAAGTGAAGTGAGTCCTTATTCTCTAATTATTTATAATTTTTATGTTATTACATAAATATACGAGTATTTTACCTATATTACTTTCATCTGTTTTTCTCAAGTATTGACTTACATTTTTTGTGAATCATAATAATATCTATTCGATCGAGCAACAATTAATTCAAGTCAAGACGAACAACTTATAGTCGACGGATTAGTTTTTTGTTTTTGTATGTGGTATGTGGGCAGTTAGGCCATAGACCTTCCACAGCACTAAGTGCGCTACCAACTAGACTATCAAGGTCATCTAAAAATAGACTTATAACAGTGAGGGTTGAATTAAACTTAAACTTATAAGAGATCTGAACCGCAGGTACATTTCAATGAAGAATAAAGAGATAATCATTAATTCTACTATTATATAGTGCAACAAATCTGCTGCTAATCTATGTATGTATATTATTATTAAAGAAGGCGAAAATTCCCTTTACATCGTATTGGAATTTGTAGTTTAAAAGGCATTATTTTTCGTTGCTTTAAATTTTCAATTTCCATTTGTATCTCTGATATCACAAATATGACGAACATCACTATAGAATCAATTACCATTGTGCATTGAAAATGGAAATATATCACGGCAAAAATATACCAATCAGATTGTAATTAGGGTTTTATTTGAAAAATTAATAATTAAAATAGATTTAGAGGTAGGCGGCATGGGGTCCTCGTAGTCTTTCAATTGCATTCAGTCAGTTGGTCATACAATTTTTAAATATAAATTGTATATATAAAAAGGGAATGTTTAAAAATAATTCATTAAAGGCATTTTAGTCGAAGAGGTAGTAATGTACTAAGTAAATTTGATTTATCTAGAGGTAAATTCCATTTTTTAAGGATTAACTAAACTAAACAAAAATTTTATAATTTAAAAACATATAACCAACATTTTGTGACACACATACTTTTTATTCCAACACTATGCAAATTCTATTTATTCTTGCAAATTTAAAATAGGGGTAATCATGATTTAATACAAAGCAAAGTAGTAATCCGCATCTAAAAAAGAAGTTTTTGATAAATTTAGATACGACTTACGGTCAAATTTGAAAGCGGCGCTATTGATTTTTTCAGGTGGTTGCTCAACTTTGTTCCGAAAGAAATTGTAAATCTTTTAAACATGAATTACTTAGTTGAATTATTAGTTAATAGTGAACAATACATAAAGGGGTACTTAAAATTTTATGTCATATGATATGAGTCGTCTAGTTTCAAACCCAGGAACCAATTTTTTTTTTTACCGAAAATTAGATCTTGCTAATTCTACAAAGGAAAATTATAGGACATCATAAGCTTAAAGTTGTAAATAAGTTCATATAATTACAACGTATTTCGATATGTAACAAATTTGATTAGTTTCAAAATGCAATACATTTTCATTAATTCCTGATTGCTACGTTTTTATTTTATGTATAATTGTTTTTTAGTCTCGGTTTGAACTTAAACGACTCGTATACTCAAAAGTTTTGTACTTTATGTAATAAGAAGTTCGTTATGGTGAAAAAACATTGCACATATTGTATCAATTTCATTCAGTGTTTGTTTCAAGTCGATTTAAATTACTATTGTGCTGATCTTGGAAAATATGTATATGTAATATGTATTAGTGTTTTTCTTTAGAATTTTAAATTTCTTTAAAGATATTCAAATTTCCTTTCTTATTTTTCGTTGGTTTTTGCCTGCTATGTTCGATCGTTGATTTTGCGGTTTTGTTCTAATTTTTGTTTTAAATGAACTCATTTCATTTCGTAAACTTGTTAATACAACGTATTTCAAAGTACGTGTTAGTTGTTTTACGCTTATTTTGTGATTTCCTGTAATAAGTTAATTCTTCTAATACAAATCATAAGAAAGTATATTTAAACACAATTCTAGTAAATTATAAAAATATATACTATATACATATGGTCAATATGAGAAAAGAAAAGTACTATAAATAGCACTTTTTAACAATATTTTGGTGTAAGTATAATAAAAAATTTAAACAATAGATACAACAGAAAAACATGATAAAATCAATAGAATTTCAATCTTGAGAATGATAATGAAAGATTAAAAACTTATAAAGAAAAACTGGAAATTTAACATTAATTTAATTAAAAATCTACAAATCTCTATAGTAAAAAACAAACCAAAAATATGTAAAATGTGTTTCATTATACTGTATGGAGAGTCTACTTTGTATAGGGATGTTTCGATAGGATTAAATACATGTACGTTCTTGGATGTGGGCAGGAGGACCATTGCTCAGTACGATGAAACACTGTAGTTTCCCTGGTTGGACCTATAGTTTAACGCCGGTTACGAGCGGCGGGGTAGCAATTTTTTATCGCTTGGTGGTTTTTGCCTACAAAGTGGTTTATTTGAACACTATCTCACACCTTCATAGCATTCTATTTATCTTCTTCTTCTTATATGTAATGGCAAAACAGCCTATTGAGGAGCTAGGACTACTTACAGTGGAACCTGCAGTTTTACGTCGAATCCGAACGGGGAATGAAAAGGTTTTCTTAGGCAATTTTTGCTCGAGGAGGTTTGCCAGAGAGGAGTTTGCGCTGAGATACGAATCTGCGGAAAGCTCGGCCTAGGCCCTCCATGGGCTGTTGTTACCTGGCATACTATTTATAGTATGAAATAAATTGCAAATGGAGACCGCTCGTATTACATAGTACAAACAGTTTACCATTCATTGCAGTAAATGTAATTTTCTTAATTAAATCGCTATTTTTCCACTTCGTAGCAAAAAGCATGTTTTTTTAAGTCGTGATTGCTACCTTCCTATTTTATGTAAATTTATATTTTTTTTATCGATACATTTAACACACAGGGTGGACCCTTATGAATACAGAGCATTGTGTTGAATGTAAGGAAGATTGATAGGCGGGAGGAAGAAGGAGGGAAAATGAGAGAAGAAATGCAGCCATTGTGGCAAGTGTTATGCCTTTATCACAATGAACTTCAGTTTATCAGTATCGATTATGCCCGCATGTTGCGCCAAAGGCCAAGCTTTTCGCATCCACTCATGTTGTGCATGTTATATTTGTACATGAATGGAAGATTTTATGCCGAATCCGAACGGAGAAGTGAAAAGCTTTTTCATAGGCAATTTTTGCCAAGAGGTGGTGCCTGCCAAGAAATGATGTCGTGTATAAATATTGTTGTTGTTTTTTTGCCAGTGCGAACCCCTGACACTATCGCTACGGTACAGCGATCTCGGCGGTTTGAATTTCTTCGTGGTAATACAATGCAAAATGCGGGAAAATCAAGCAGTAGTAAATAATGACCAGCAAGAGAGAACAAAAATAATAGGTCTATTTCCGTACTTCTGGGCAAAGTCTTAAAAGACGAGTTTGCGCAAAAGTACGGGAACGCTAAAAATCACATTACTTGCCCGAAACAAATCGTCAAATTGTGAAAGCAGAAACTTGTCGGGAATGTTCAAATTGCAGTCAAAAAAACTAATGAAAATACAAATGCTTAAATTATCAATATTTTTTGAACATTTTCGATTTTGAATAATACAAATTTTTTCCGAAGTTCAGGTAGTTGACACTTTCGCTTTTACCCGAAGAAAACGTACGAGCTATTTCGTGCAAAAAGAAGAGGATAATTAAGATCTTATTTGTAAGTTTCTCGAGTATGGGAAATCTACGTTGTAGTACGGGAACGGACCTAATATTGTTTGGTAAAGAGCTCGGTCCATATGAAGAAATCTGTTAAATAAAATAAATTTAAATTTCCCGTGCCGCACAGTAACCCTGATATATATGTGCAGCTCTGTAAGCGTCATGGGGCATAAACAGCTGATTGGAAATGTCAAATGGAATAAACAAAAATATTTAGGAGCGACGAATTTTCGCTCTATTCCTTTAAATTATACAAAAATTGTGTAAAAATGGGGTTTCCACGCGTTTTAAGTAAAAATAATAAAATATACACGAAATTGGGTGAATTTTGTTTGTCTGGTGATGCGAGTTTTTGGATTCTTTGCAATATTTGTCAACAGGAACTGCAAAGTCAAGATCAGTTTTTCAAGCACATACAAGACGAGCACAATTTCATGCATGGAATAGGCTTGAAAGTGGTAAACAACTGGAGTTAAATGCTGAAACAATAATAAACATTACATCTGAATATTATGGTATTTTTATAGGAACATAATCGCAATATTGGATTCATTGAGGCGGAAGTGCCAAATGCCCCGCCACTTTTGCCATTACCACTCTATCGAAAAGTGAACGAAGAGGAACAGCGTGCAAGCGAAGACCATGAAGAGAATTCACAGGAGCAAATGGAACCAAAAGATTATACAGAAATGCGTGCAATTGAACCGAGTGCTGTTGAGATTGATATAAAAGTGGAACCACATAGTTTAAGTTTGCCGCCACCAGCACCACAAACAACCCAGCAGCAACAACATCAGCATCAACAGCAAACACAAGCATCACAAATCGAAATAAGTACCAGCACACCAACGATATATCATCTGCCGCAAGTGCCACCTGTAAGTGCATATGCAACTATCGTACAAAGCACACCCACATCATTGCCCACCTTGCATGTGGCTGCGGCCCCACCACCAACAACAGTGGCAGCTGCATTGTTAGGACAGCACGAGCTGCCCAAAGAATCGAATAGCACAACAGCCAGCGCTAGCAGTGCGGTCTCCTCTGATGATGGCGAACGTTGGTATATATGTGATTACGAGACTTGTGGCTTAAAATTCAAATATCAATCACGCCTGGAACTACATCGCTCGGTACACAGCAAGGAGCGACGTTTTGCGTGTGAACTGTGTGGCGCCTCTTTCAAACAATCGTGCAATTTGTCAACACATCGCAAGAAGAAACATTTTCTGAAAGGGTCTAAGGGTTTTTTGGTGCAACAACAACGCTTTTGAATATAAGCGTGCGTACGTTCGCTTTGGTTTCTTTTAAAGATAATAAATTTTAATTTTACAATTTGGCAATATTTTTAATAAGTTTATAGTTTTTAAGGTCGTCTTAATTTTTGCCGTTTTAGTTCTTAATAGCGTTTAGTTTAAGGTGCAATTTTTCTTGACAAATTTTATAAAGTTTTTCGGTTAAATTTAATGAATTTGAACCCTATCAATTTTTTCCACCTTAGAATTAGGATACCTAATTTGATTCTATTTTTATTAAATAGCAATTTTAAAATTTATATATTGTTTAATTAAATTTAATGTAATTTAAGATATTTTAGGGTTTTAAGAAGAAAATAAAATTTCTTTCGCATATAAGTACAATAAAACATGTTTTAAAGTTAAATTAACTTTTCACTTTTCTGCAATATTTTGGAAGATTTTTGAACAAACAATCCACTCATTTGTAGTGTGATTTCCATAAGAAAAATATAGAATGTTAAATGTTTCAGCTTCTTGTTGACTCTTTATTATGCATTCACAGATGTTTGACGTTTTTGCTTTAAGTTTCCTGAATAATTTTCAAAATTTATAAAAAGATTTCAACAGAAAACTTCTTCAAAAGTGTCATCAATGCTTTGTTCATCCTCATAATAGTCCACTTCATCTGATTTTTTTCGTTTACTTCTATTGTCTTCATTTTGTTTTATATTGACATCATTACGAAAATCCCCATCCTCACTTCTAGCTCTGTTACCACTACAATTACTTAATTGCCTACTTTCAACGAAAGTGCGCCGCTTTATCCGCTCGAGAGCCTTATTAAAGTAGGTCATGGTACGTTCTTTGAAATAATTACTCGGTTGTGATGGGAATTTTTCACGAAAGGCCGCTGCAAATATGCAAATGAAAAATGACATATTGATGCTGTATTATAACGAATAATTTACCTTGAAATACATCGGCGATTGTCAAATTACGAATTGGATATTTAATTACTTTATCACCATCTGTAACACCACGCCAACAGAATTGATTTGAAACTGCATCAGTCATAATCATACGCCAAAGACCTCGACAATATGTATCAGTATTTTCGGCAACGATTGCCAAAGCTTCATCGTGCTGAAAAGAGAATGCATAAAAGATAATAACAAAATGTGTAAAGATAATTTTATTACGATTTTTGTTGTCCTTGTGTCACCCACAAGGACAACAAAACGTCAACTTCACTACGTTGGAACTACGAATCTTTAATCATTGTATGCATATGTATGTATATTATATATTAAATAAAAATCGGCTTCTTTCTACCTCATGAATACTAACCAAACAATCACGCATTTCTTTACTTTTGTGCAGTTCCTCGTCCAGAATTAGAATCTCATCGCGAGACGTTAACGGTTCGTCGGGAAAAATTTTCATAAAACGTTTCCGCAAATGATTAGGGTCTCGCCTCATTTCTTGTTCGAGTATTCTCACAGCCTGCGTAAGTTTATTAATTTTATATTTAAATTCATTGTTGATACGATGCATTTGCAAGAAGAGACTCTTTACCACTTTGGTATTTTGTAAGTGCTTCGATGCAATTTTCTCAATATCGATGTATTTGTTGTTTCGATGAGTGCGTGCGTCCATTGTCGACGAAATGAAGGTGGTGGGTTTATTATCAATATTGTAGTCACAATTTTCAGCTAAAAATATTTTTCGAATTAGTATGTGTTGTAGTTTTTTTTGGAGCTTTTCCAGGGAAAAGGTGTAGAGATTTATTTGTTTTTTGTTTTTCGGGAATATTTTTACCTTTCGATTGCGTTATTTCGTGCTGAATTTCGTTTGTCTTAGTTATTTCGTGATCGGTTTTCACGCCAAATAGCTCCGCTCCAACACCATCTAGTTCCAATAATGCTGAGGGATCATTTAAGTCAATACCTTCGAGGTATTCTGCTTCTATGTACATAGGCTCCCCTTGATTTCGCTCGTTGTTATCTTTTTCTTCTGCGCACACAGGCTTCCCTTGACTTTGCTCTTCGAGTTTTGGTCTTTCTTCTACGTAAGTGGGAACATTTTGAGTTACAGCTCTTTTACTGACTGGTTGTGTGTAAATCTGTGGTTTGCTCTTTTTCTGTAGCGCCTCTTGCATTGATTGCAGGTGTGACGGTGGCGTATAATCGTGCAGCTCTTGTATGTGCGCCCAAAAGTCCATTTCCGATTGGTGTTCATCCTGGCAAAAGCAACAAATAATGAAGCACTCGTTGTTTGCTTCCGATATGCAATATTCTCCGAATTTTCGATAAACTCTATTATTTTGCCCAAGCATACGCGTGAAATTCATGTCGGAATTTGTAGAACCTTATTATAAAATATTGTTTGAATAAAGATTTATTTAATTTAAATTGAAAGTGTGCAAAACAAAAACGTCTTGTCTGTCTTGTTTTGATATGGTTTTTCTTTGATATTGTGGTGGAATGTGTTACCACACAATTGTAATTTGTAAATAGAGTTGCATGTTTTCGTACTATTATTTAATGATAAACTCCATAACATGCGTTCTACGTTTATTGCGCGTTCAAAGTAGACAAACTTTCAACTTTTCTACGGATTTGGCGAAAATGTGAAATAAATTCCAATTTCCCAGTGAGTTGCGTGAGTGTGCCAATAACTTCCACGTGAATATTCCTAAGGGTTATTCAACTTTCTCGTGATTATTAGCATAAGTTCACATTTTCTTTGAGAAGCTAATTTTGCGAGTTTTAAAATTAAACCTTTGTTTTTCTTTAGCTATGAATGAAATGCGAAATCAGGTTTATACCCAAATCGAGCAGGAGGAGGGGGCGCGGGGGCGTAATAACTATGTTGCACAACATTTTGCAAATAACTTAAGAGACGTCCATATCATGTGCTGTAGTATTAGCACTTTCAGTTTCTTCTTCTATTTTACCAATATTTTCTAATACTTTTCAGCAAACATTTTCTAATACTTTTCCCAACTTTGCTACTACTATTTTCCACTATTATTTCCACCACTATTTTTTACTATCATTCCAACTACTATTTTCCAATAACTTTTCTTCTACTACTTTCCTGTTACTTTTAAAAAACTTTTTCTCCTTCAATATTTTTCTACTTATATATCTACTAATATTTTCGATTCCATTTCCAAACCATTTCCATTACTATTTTCTAGTACTTTTATAGAAAAAGAGGGGTCGCTATGGCGTAGTGGTAGTTCGTTGGGCTGGTACGCAGAGTGTCCGGGGTTCGAATCTGGACACAGGCAAAATCAAAAAGTAGAAAAAATAGTTTTTCCACACGGCACCACCTTATAAAAATTATAATTTACTTTGCACAGCCCAAGTAATTAAAAAAAATAACAAAAATTCAGTCACAGAATTGATTATTGAGATCACTTATGTGTCGTTTTGGCAATATAACTTATAACTTCAGTTAAGTTTAAATAAATTATACAAAATTTATTCTTTTTTAAAGAAATATTTTAAAGTAATTAATGCGTCCAACTCGTCGGAAAGAGAAGAACGCAATTTATTGCTGATATAGCCAGCTGTCGAAAAGCATCTTCCTGATTCGAAACTAGTCGGAGTGATAGATTGAAGGTAATCGCAGGCAAGTTGGAGATGTTGCCCTCGATTACCATCCGAAACGAATAAATCAATTTCCCGAGAAACGATCTCCGATAAGCTTTCTAAATTTTGGACTTGGTTAGACTGCGACAATTATCCAAAGCTTTTTGTAGCCCGTTTTCTAAACTTTCGGATTCATAATCTTCCAAGTTTAAAAAAAAAAATTACTTCATCAATGTGCTGCGATTCCGAAGAAACTTTTTTTAAAATGCTTATAATTTCCGTTTTAATTTTTGAAAAATTTACCGAATTATCTTCGTCTAACTCAGATGTTTCCATTCGATTTGTTAAAAAGTTTAGAATTGACGAATATATAGTTATTCTCCCTCTGATTCGAGCTTTGGCCGATTGTAAAAGTTTGTCGTTTAAGCATATTTGGTTTGTGCGATTTCCTTTAACATAAATACTAATGCCACATCGGCTTTACATAGATTCATATCGCTTCGGCAGAGAGCTTCAACTGTAATTTTTACTGGTTTCAAAATTTTAACAATTTCATTTACAACAGCGCATTCAAAATCTAAAATTGGTGTCATTTTCAAATCGATTACTGCTTTTTTAATTGATCGCTCCAAGGATGTCTAGCATGCTGCTCCATCGCGTTTTACAGTCGATTATCAGTTTCAGCTCTTGCCATAATCGTCTTTTATGCATTTCTGCAGCAAGTCGTTTTTTGTTGGTGATTTGCGAAATGTTCGAACTATTTTTCGTACATGGTCGATTATCTTTTGGACATCATGATTCTCAGCAAGTTCACAAAAACGATAGCGTTCGCATATTTGAAACCCGAAGTCATCTACATCGTCGTCTTCTGAATCGGATTCTTTTTCGGACACAACAACACGCTCGGTTGTTTTTTTTTTATATAAAACATCAATTAACGATAATTGAAAACCATGAGCAAAGCAAAGTTGTTGTTTTGGTGAAATTAGTTTTCCGACTTTTACCATGGTACTTGCGCCGTCCGTTGAGATAGCTACGATATCCGCTGATAAAGATAGATTGAACTTTTTGAGTCTTTATTCCAAGTTCCGAGTTCAACGCAAACGTTTGCTGAAATTAAGCTTTTAAGTCTTACGAGACCAATGTTAAATTATTTGCTCTTTTCACGCACTGTCACATTCATGTATAGCTTGTTAGCTGTAAAGGTCCGCTCATCAAAAATCAGGCTAAATTTCTCACAACGTTTTTTAAGTCCATCCAGCTCTTCTTTAATATAAGGTTTTGAGGTTTTTGTTGAAAAATTCAATCATTTGTTGTTTTATTGCCTCTTGGGACTTCGGAACGTTGAGGCCACGCGTCGTCAATGACTTCCGCAATTCTATGGATATGATACATTTTGAAAAGGGCAACCCATCTATCGCCGTTAACCGTGCCACGACCGCCATAAACGTATTGCCATATTTTGGGCTCAAACACTTTGTAATTTTTGTGATGTTTGCTTGTGCTGGCGGTGGCGCTTGCATCTCCTTTTTTTTAAACTTTATACTGTGAGCTTAAAAATATAATATTTAAATAGCAATAAGCGCACTGTATTGTATATACTGTAATACTTACGTTGAGATGAATCAGAAGTCCTTTTGTGGATCCTTTTTAAATGCTTTTTGCATATTTTACACTTTGCGATGGGACAGCAGTCATCTGCGTTTATATAATAGCACCAAACCGAAGATTTATCTTCTCCTTTTGTTGTGTGTACTCTAAAATTAATTTTTTTATATCTACAAATATTTTTCAATACTTTAATGACAAATAAAATTCAATAGAAATATTCAACGTATGAATTTTAAACTTACCATTTTGAACATATTTTACAGGTTAATAATGTTGCTCTTACGACGTTAAATGAAGCGAAATATTTTGGAATTGGAACACAGGTTGCTTTACTTTACTTTTAATGGCACAACAGCCCATGAAGGGCCTAGGCCGAGCTTTTCGCATCAACTCATTTTGTGCGTATTATATTTGTACATGAATGGAAGCGACCTACAGTTTAATGCCGAATCCGAACGGCGAAGTGAAAAGCTTTTCATAGGCAATTTTTACTCTTGTAGGTTTGCCATTTACCTGCCAAAAGGTGGTGCCGTGTAGAAAAATTATTTTTTCTACTTTTTGATTTTGCCTGTGCCGAGATTCGAACCCCAGACACTCTGCGCAGCAGTCCAACGCACTACCACTACACCACAGCGACTACTCACCACACAGGTTGCATTTGAAAATAATTTCAACAGCAGGTTTGCAATTTCACTGCAAAATTTCGCAAAATATCTTTAATAATGACATAAAATAGTTTATCCCGAAATCCCGGAATTCTGGACTTAATAATCCCGGGATACGGGATTGAAAAAACATCCGGGATCCCGGCACTGAACGCCTTAGTGTATACTACTGTAGATCATTACACATATGTATACATAAACAGAACTTTTGCCCAGCTCTGTACACAAATATGTGAGCTTGTTTTGGAAATATTGTCGCAATATTTATTAAAATTTCCATGCTGAATAGCCACTTTTCGAAATATCATGTGTATATTATGGTATATTATTATCGTGTGTCATATACGACGATGCTACTCCTATGGTTCGCCCTCGTTTTTGAACAGCAACTATTACATTTTCCGTGCCACTGATCTAGGTTTACCATACAGCAGCCTATAGACAGTGATTCTCAAACCACAAACCATGGGTTTTAACGATCCAAGGTTGATAGATGGGGGTCATTTGATCGTCTGTCTCGGAGAGATGAAGTAGTAATGTGGCAGACGTCGCTTTGTTGTGGTGGAATTTTATCTGGAGCGCTCTCATCTGTACCTGACTTTTGCAGAGCTTCGACAACCGTTATATTGCCGCCATCGTCGGTGCTCCGTCGATTACTTATATTCCAGGTAAAGGTCGCTCAAATAAAGACTTTCCTATAATCGATTCACATGGCAGCTTAATCTAACGGCAAGCTGAATGCCTGGGCGGTTTCAATATCAGTCGAGACAGTCGGCGTTGTGACTGAACATGTGCAGTTTGAGGGATGTTAAACCGAAATTAATCGCATCCTCCAGGCTCGTCAGGCGTTTTTCTCGATTAATTCAGAGCAGAGCACGTGTTGTAAGAAAACAAAATCGTCTTTCTTTATTAGCTCTGCGTGCTAGACCTCGTGTCGCATGAGTCGACACGATGCCTTCATTGTTTACCTTAAACATAATATCGATGGCCATGCCTTGACACCCAGTCGCTGTAGCGTAGTGGTAGTGCGTTGGACTGTTACGCAGAGTGTCAGGGGTTCGAATCTCGGCACAGGCAAAATAAAAAATAAACACATAAACAAACAAAAAAAATTAAAAAAATATATAAAAAATAAAAAAAAAAATAATGCAACAACAACAAAGTTAATGGCACCACCTCTTGGCAGGCAATGGCAAACCTACAAGAGTAAAAGAAAATTGTGAAAAGCTTTTCACTTCGCCGTTCGGATTCGGCATTCATAAGGGTACACCCTGTGTGTAGAATGTAACAAAAAAAAAAAAAAAAAAAAAAGAATTAGTTAATCAATTATTCTCCGAAAGAAGAGCGACCTATTTACCTAATTCCAATCGGTAGAGAGGCTGAAGAATATGCCATAACACTTGCGAATGAATTGCGCAGAATTTTTAATTTACCATAATCAAGAACGTTGTGTTTTACTTTTATGCTTACCAAATTAGTTTACAATCAAAGTTTCCTGGATCCCAGTGTCTGGGCACTGGGATGACAAGAGAAGAAGGTCCACCATTATTGCAAGAGACTCTAAACTAATATTTTTTTTTTGTAAACCTTTCAATGTTTTTATAATAGGTACATACAATGTTATAGGAATTTCCACTAATTACAATTTTATATACTCATCACTTTTTCTGCAAGTGCTGCCATCTTTATTTTCAGTACAACATTTGACATACCGAAAAACTGTTGGTGAACTATCTCTATTCTACCATAAACATTTTTCGACCAAATGCATTATCTTAAGCTGAAATTCCCATTTTAGGACTTTTAAATATTAGTAATTTTTTGTAAGGAAATTTCCATAAATGGAAATAATTATTATCTCATGTTCAAACCGATTTTGTGGACCTCGTGTGGGTTGTTATAAAATAGGCAATACTTAAACCACTGTGTGGATTTGTAGAATGTATGCGTTTGGAACAAACACATTTATAGCATTAAAAGATGCTTGTCTCAACTAAATTCTAATGTCCTTTTTTAAAAATACCTAACATCCGGTCTGAGGCAAATAGAGAACACACTATGCCATCCACATGTTATATAGCGGATATCAATCAGAACAGTGTCATCTACATTTTCAAAACCTAAACCTACAATTCATTTTTGTTCCTTAGAGTACAAATCAACTCTTACAGACTTCTTAATAAATATTAATAATATGTATATAGAGTGATTCGATCTCGATGGTCAAACTGAAGAAAATATCATTTATAATAACATACATCTTTTAATTTATTTTAACGATTTATTTCATTACAGGTTCAATTTGCATTTATTTCGACTTGAAACCCACAAGCCAAGTGGCCAAAAAAAGGTTTTGAGTAAAAGCGAATGAACTGAGGTTAGGCATCGACCATTTCAATTGGAATCGGTTGTAAGGCCATTTTTGTATTTCTTGTCATTCACAAAAATCTCTAATCATACCTTTGATTGGTCGCTGTGGCGTATTGGTAGTGCGTTGGACTGGCACGCAGAGTGTCCGGGGTTCGGCGAATCTCGGCGAAAGAAAAATCAAAAAGTAGAAAAAACTATTTTTCTACACGACACCACCTTTTGACAGGCAATGGCAAACCTACAAGAGTAAAAATTGCCTATGAAAAGCTTTTTCAATATTCCGCAGATATTTTTCAGTGCAATCCCACATTATACTCGTACACGCCACGCCATAAAACTTGTAGCTTTGTTATGAAAATATGAAAAATGGAAATTCCAAAATATGAAAAATGTCAGAACGTAAGTTTATTGGAAAAACGGAAACGTGAAATTTTGAAGCAACTTCAGAGCCATTAAAAATAAATAGCCTCAATTAGGACCAACTGCACCAACAATAACGATGTTGACAATTTATTGTAATAATATAATAAAAATTGATGATGCAGAGTTAAGCCGAGGCAGCGATCCAGAAGAGGACGGAGAGAACTTTCTTGTCGATGAGGTTATGGAAGTATCTAACAGAAGGATTTGCAAGCAAACAGCCGTTGCCGAATCAGCAACGGGGTACTACAAGCAAGTCAATGTGCCCAAGCATACGCTGCCAGTGCCTGCACGCCATCCTATACAAACGGCCCAAAAATGGTTATATCTGCCGGGTAAAAATGGCAAGATGCACAAGTTTCCAATACAGTCGATATTGCCCAAGGTTCAAATGATGATACACGTGCCACGGCGGCATCTGCCAAAAGATGTGGAAATCGATCGCCGCCGACAGCTATATGCTAAAAGGGACCTAGTGGAATTGTTGCAGAAGGCAAACTTGCCCACTGACGAGTTATTGCCAACTGAGGAACAATACCGACTTCTATCGGAAAGTGCTTTTAAGCACTTTCTACCATTGTCGTTCTTCGATAATCATGATTATTCTGTTTATGCACCCACAGCTTGGCTCCAATTAGGCGTGGTTGAGGAAGGAACATTTCCATTGCCGGCCAAAGCATTTCTCCCGAATGATATCAGTTTGACAGATTACAGTTGGCAATATGCATCGGTAAGTGACTTTAGAGTGCAGAAAGGTCATGTTGGCGGTATATGGACAGTGATGTCACTACTGAGTGAGATAACCTTCGACGTGCCCAGAGTGCAGATTATGTTCTTGGCTGAAAATCCTCAAGTGTTCGTGGATCGTATAGCATATGCTGTGAATGCACGCAACCGAGCCGAACGCCTGATTTTGATGGAGACAATTGTTGATTGCGTGCTAATGCAAGACATGAGTAAACGGTTTCATCCCAATAAGGGCGTCGATAAGTTGCTCAAAGAGTTTCACAATGGCAACGAAGTCTTTATGAGCGAATTACGCAAGGAAGTTTATCTGGTATTTGAACATTTGATGGCGTGCTATGAATTCGACAAGTTTGTGAAATTGCTACCCAAAGAATTTCCCGCATATGACGAAAGCGTCATTAGGGATGCCTTACCCAAAAAATTTGAATCGCTAGGAAGCGTACGTGAACGAAAAGTGGTTCAGAATTTTAAGATCAATATGAAAGTTGCCCGTTACAATGTAATGAGGACGATGTTGTACTACACTGCAGGTGGCATTGAGGCAATGCAAAATGTTGTTGTTGCATGCCAGGATCTGGAGTCGTTATTCATTTATTCCTTTGCGAAAGTGTTGCCGCTAAATGATTTCGTTCACGCACAGCAATCGAACAGCAGCAAGCTAGCCACATTTTTACAAGTGTATTGGCCGCAAAATATATCAACTGGAATCGGCTTGGTGCTGCGTGTTCTGGGCAAAGGCTGGCTAGATATCGCCCTCGATAAATGGCCGGTTTATGAAATGTGCAAGATAGTAAAATTTATAATGCAAACTAAACTTCGCATGGAAGATGCTATCCAAGATGTGTTAGAAAGATCAATTAACTACTTCACAAGTTACATTACCGATCCATGTACACAATTCCTTCAACTTACAACGGATTATAAGTGGACGAGTAATTACATTGCCACTGAGTTTCCCTATAAAAAAGCTATATTCTCGTTAGTAATCAGCGTAACAGATGAGGAGGAGGTTATCTATTCTACGCCACCTGAAGACTTCGAGCCAGCTATTACTGAAGTTTTCAAGAAGTCATTGGAAAAGACCAGCGGAATTCGCCGCATTGAAGCTGGCACAATGAACAATCTACATTTCGCACCCAATCTATACATACACACCGTGGAACTTATCGAGGACCTGTTCATTGCATCCAGTGATTTAATGCACCGATGTTATAGCAAAGCTGTCATACCATTGCGGGCCTATGCTAAACTCTACGAACGCTTTATGCCCTTCTACTTACTTAAGGTGAATGATTTTATGAAGGTCTATGAACAATCCGGGGCATCATCATATCAAGTAAAAACCGACATTTTGGAGCACAAGCGTCAGAAAGAGGAACTGCGCGCAATTCTACCCGCCGACATAATAATAGGCCCCTTCTTAATAATTGTGGAACCCATGAAACAGTATATGATTAAGAAACATATCGAAATTGTTAAACGACTTTTCGAATTCTACGTACAACGCATGTTCGATATTAACGAGAAGCTAATGGAAAGATGCCTGGAAATCTACAATAAAATAGCAGAACGTCCTCAAAGTATTGAGCATCTGTTTGAAATACGTGATTATGGAATAACCGTGCCTGATATTGTTGAACAACTAAAAGCAGAAATACAGATTATGTGGTTGGAGTACGAAATGCTGGATGGGTTCTTTTACAATTTGACTGATACCCAGTTTGCTATGAAGTGGGAAGTATATGCTTGGCCCCATAATATCATGCAACGATTGTCAACGTTGCGTGAAGAACAGAAAATTGATATTGAAGATTTTCGACGCTCACATTTACTTGAGTGTATTGGACTCGAGGAGCGTTTAGAATCATTGAATGAGGAGATTCAGGCATTCTCATTGATGTGTGATCCCGAAAAAACAGTGGAAACTTCGGTGGAAGTACGTAAATATTTTATTTGGAAACTTTATTTTGTTAATGTGGCTCCAAGTCCGATCTTTAGAAGTACTTAAGTAAAAATCAACACTCGAGCAATTTCAATGTTTTCAACATACTTTTTGCCTCTGAAGTGATAACAACTTCCACCAAGTTTGTTGCCTTAAAGAGAACTGCTTTTGATGAAATATTTTTTACCAATACTTTTTCGTTAAAAATTTTTAATTCACAATCACGCTAAAGAAGTATCACTAAATACTTAGTAGTGGAAAGCAGTAGAAAAAAGTTGTGAAAAAGTTGCAGAAAATAGTAGTAGAAAATAGTAGTAGAAAATAGTAGTAGAAAGTAGTAGTAGAAAGTAGTAGTAGAAAGTAGTAGTAGAAAAGTAGTAGACATAGTAGTAGTGGAATAGTGAATTCACCCCCTGCACGAAAACTACATCAAAATGAGTTTGTAGACAATAGTAGTAGCAAATAGTAGTTCAAAAGTAGCAGTAGTTCTGTAAATTTACCAACAAAAAAACATTAGGTTTGTATGGGAGTTGCCTCGCGTACTTTTCAAAGCCTATCCATATTTTTCCTACTAAAAGCTATTGACAAATAATAACCTCATACCAAATCTTAGTATCATAACACAAATGGTTCCTGAGCTATCCTCCAATGAAAATTCAAGTTGTGTAAAATGTGCCGCACCCCTTTTTGGGATCCCTTCACTTATTCGTTGTAACATGGCATTGTCAACGATCGTCCTTGTACTAAAACTCAGTTCTGTCTTGTATGTAATTCCAGAGATATACACAAAAAAAAAAAAATAATAAGATTGCATGGAAGGTGCCACGCCCAATCGGCAAATTCCACCTTCACATATATTGAAACCGGTTATGTCACCTACATATGTATCAATTTCCGAAAGTTTCATCATAGTCGGAAGAGTGGCTTTTGTGCCAAGTTGTTAAAAAAATTTTCTCATTCATTGTTATATACTATATGTATAATAATATAAAGGGTTTCTCAATAGGGACATGTATTTAAATATCAACGCACACCTGGTAATGTCAAAACGTCATTCAAGGTTTAAAATTTTCATCATGTTGAAATTCTCCAGCGGGCAACGTTTGGAAATTATTGATAATATCTACCGAAATTCTAAGCAACTTTAAGAGCGCTAACTCTTAATCCGCTAGGCTTTGTCGAAAAAAGAAACTCCAATTTTCGGTCGTAATAATCGTCTCACTAGACAGGCTGTGCGTGCAATAGTGGATAAATTCGGGTCATTATATGCACTATTGAGTGTTACTGTGTCAGTGAGACAACGCACCGGTTAATTACCGAAAATATCGCAGTCGTAAGTGTTTCAGTTCAAAATAAGCCAAAGCAGTCGATTTCACGACGTTCAAAAGAGATAGGAATTAGACTAGAAATGGATGGACTTGACATCAGTGATATGTGGTTCCAACAATATGGTGCCACAAGCCACACAGCTCGTCAAACAATTGATCTGTTGTAGGGAAAGTTCGGTAATCGTGTAATCTGAAGAAATGGTCCTGTCGAACCATGGTCCCCGCTCATGCGACTTGACGCCGTTGGATTTCTCTTTATGGGGTTACGTTAAGTCGTTGGTTTATGCCAACAAGCCAATAATGTTAAAAGTTGGGTTGGCTCCAAAGAATATATCGCTGCAAACGTGCTCTCGGTGGTAATAAGAGCGATATTGAATTCCATGCTTAAATGTAAAATATGTACTACATTTGGAATAAATTTTAGAACAATATCCTAATGTCGATGTAATTGCTACCGATTTCAGTAAGGCTTTTGATAAATCTTTCGCATGGTATTATCTTTCTTAAGGTCAACGCTTTAGGCTTTCAATCTGGGTTTATAAGATGGATAAAATCTTACCTTGAAAATCGGATATAAAATGTCATATTTAGGTCTTCCACATCTGAACCCTTTGTTGCCACATCCGGTGTCCCTCAAGGTAGCCACCTTGGTCCCTTGATTTTTGTCCTCACAACTAACGATGTAGATTGTATCATCAAAAACTCTCAGCTCTCTATCTATGCTGATGACATGCTAATTTACCGACACATTCTAATACCCCTTGACTATCGCCCACTACAAGATGACTTGAATAATTTTTCAAAATGGTGCGATAAAAATTTTCTCGAGCTCAATGTCAGTAAATGTCAATTCATAACATATTCCAGAAAGCGAATTCCTTCACTGCCTAGGATATATTTTATACGTGATAACATTGTCCCTTCTGTAACTTCGTTACGAGACTTGGGTGTTATCTGGGATAAGGAACTAAATTTTCGTTCCCATATTGATGACGTTATAAATAGGACCAACTCTGCTCTTGGGTTTGTGACACACTGGTCCAAAGAATTCTCAAACCCATATGTCACAAAATCTCTCTATTTTATATTTGCCAGGCCAATTCTTGAATATGCTAGTTAAGTCTGGTCTCCTTATTATAATACCCATTCTCTTAGAATTGAAGCAGTGCAACGCAGATTTATTCAGTTCACCTTACGTGGCCTAACATGGTCTGATCCCTTTAACTTGCCCCCGTAAAAGGATCGTCTAAAACTAATTAACGTACAGTCCCTTGAAATATGCCGAAAAACCGCCAATACAGTATTTGTTCACCAATTATTAGCTGGAAACATTGACTGTTCCGCGTTGCCCCAAACTATTTTTATTAACACCAACCCACGTTAACTTAGATCTGTGCCCGATTTTCGTCTGAATACTCACCGAACAGATAATGACGGCAATGAACCAATGTCTAGAATGCTTCGAATAGCCAACGATATTCCAAATGTTTTTGACTTTTACCATGGCAAATTTAGCTTAAAGAATGCTCTGTATAAAGATTACTCTCCTCCCCTAAAAAATTATTGTTACAATCGCAATTACGTAATTTTAAAATAAATACAAAAAAAAAAATGTTGATAATCACAATATGGAATATCTAAAATATATATTTTTTCTTTTATTATTTATAGGTGAAAAAAACTTGGAGAGTTATTGTTGATTTGCAAAGAGAAGGTGATATATTGAAATTTCGCCAAACACTTTTTGAATTGCCGGAACTCTCGCTTGAATTTTTGAAAAACATCATTTCTGGTTTTGAACCATATCGCTTGTTATGGTCAACCTGTTTTGATTACATAAAACTGGAGGAAGCTACTTCTGGTAATCCAATTGTTAGTATTGAATTAGAAGATGTGTGGCGTTCCCTTCAAGAGATACGCTCTTCTTTAGAAGAAGCTTACGATATATTTCATGAAAAGCCCGAAGTTCAAAGTGTTGCTACCGCATATCTTCAGAAGGTTGAAAATTTCGTACCCATATACAATTGCATTGAATGGTTGAGGAATGAAAACTGGTTATTTTTACATTGGCAAGAGTTAGCCCTCCGTTCAGGCATGGAAGTTAAAGTTTCACCTGCAATCAATTTTCAATATCTAACACGTAAAGGCATAATGGAACACTTGGAATTGGTCAAGGAAATATCAGAGAAAGCCGAATTAGAGGCGGATACCATAAGGAAAGCCTTCGAAGAAGAAGAACGCTTAAAGGAGGAGGCACAGCAAGCCTTATTAATGAAGAAGTCGTTGCGGAAGTGTCGCACTGATATCTTATAAGTAACTTTTTTGTATAATCTTGTTTTTGTATAATTAGTGGATATACTACTTATGTTTTTCTTGAATATATTTTATTAAATATGTGCACATATAAAATACTACCACCCACAATAAGAAATGATTTCATCCAATCGGACTCACAGTAGTGCAATTCGAAAAAAAATATAACTTTTTGGTTCACTTTTCACTTCGCCGTTCAGATTCGGCATTAAACTGTAGGTCCCTTCCATTTATGTACAAATATAACACGCACAACATGAGTGGATGCGAAAAGCTCGGCCTAGGCCCTCCATGGGCTGTTGTGCCATTAAAAGTAAAGTAAAACTAAAGTAAGTATTTGCGAAAACTGATTATTTATGGCTTCAGCTGATTATAACCAAGGAATGAATCTGTTATTTTCATCCGAAAAATAAACGAAAAAAAAAATTGTTTTGAAATACTTTCAACATAAGCTTTCAGATAGGGGGTGGTTTTTTCAAACTTTTTTTTTGTGACCCGCTCTAATGTACATATATAAATTTGTGATAAATGCCATAATTGTTATAAGATTAAATATTGTTGGCATTAAGATAAAATTCAATAAATAAATGAGACAATAAAGATGAGAATTGTTTATTTTTCCACAAAGTTGGTCGATAATTTTAAAATTAATTTTCAATAGAAACCGTAATAAATTTTCTCTCATGACAACAATGCATTACATGGATATAATTTTACTTTTTCGCATGGAAATTGCTATTTTAAAACAATGCCGGGCTTTTCCGCTTATAATGTACATTGAATGTGCATTAAAAGAGCATGCATGCTCAAATGGTCGAATGCAATAAAATTGTATATGCACCAATCATAAATAAAAAAGAAAGAGAGAGAGGGAGAGAGAGAGAGAGACAGGGAGAACGATAGACATCGCGTTAACGTGTTACGGCATTTTAAGTGCATAAATTTCCATTTCCATGCTGTATTTCACAGTGACAGCAAAATGCTTGTCATGTGACTGTCAAGCATTATCGTTGCGGGTTAAAATTATGTAATTTTTATGCAAATAAGCGCGTTGAAAAACCCATTTGAATTGCTGGCAGAGTTTTGCCAAATAAAAAGGCAATTAAAACGGCATAAAAAAAATGTATTGCTTATATTGGGTCATTTAAAAAGTGTGCGCGATTTTTGGTGCTGATACTCACAAATCTGGCAGCACTAGTCCGATTATGTCAAACGAATAAATTTTTTAAAGGTGGCTACATTTTATGTGAATTCGTCGCTAGTGTAATTCGTTTCTGGTGTAAAGAGTTACATTGATTTGAAAATGGGTGAAATATCTGAAGAAATACGCTATGTGATGTTTCATTACTATAACAAAGATAAAACCGCTGCAAAAATATGCCGAAAAATTTGTGCCGTTAATGGTAAGGATGTAGTCAGTGGACGCCGGAGTGGTTTGTTCGATTCCGTTCCGGAAATATCGATATCAAAAATGAACTGAACCATGCACGGAAAGTCACTGAAAATCCGATGAAATTTTGTAACTGATGGAGCAAGATCGCCACGCAAGCTATCATGAGGTAACGGAGGCATTAAACATTAACCACATGATAGATTTGTGGGTACCAAAGGCGAAGACTTTTTATATGACCTTTTTTTTAACAAAAATACACACATTAACGCTAGTTTCAAAAAATAATTATGCCCGTAATGTGATGAGTAGTGAAAGGAGAATAAAAAACAAATACTTATGCATACGTATACATGCTATCCAAAAAGTACTGGGAGTATTGGACAATAAAACACAAAATATTTATTATTCATTTAAATTTATTGTATTTTGTAGGCTCCTTCCGAAATAATACACTTAAGCCAACAAATAACCCAATCATAAAATCATTTTTCAAACGCATTTTCGAGAATCGACTTCAGTTGTCGTCACTAATTCTCTCTTGTTACTTCTATCAACTGAAAACAGGCTCGAAGTTGTAATTTGAGTTTTGGAAAGAGCGTTGTCGTGGAACAAAATCAATGAGTTTTCTTTCCACAAACATGAATATGCCGAAAAATTTGTGCCGTTAATGGTGAGGATGCAGTCAGTGAACGCCGGAGTGGTTTTTTCGATTCCGTTCCGGAAATTGCTCTCTCAAACGCCGCATTACTCCCAGATAATACCCTTTATTAACCGTATGACCTTCTGACAAAACATTTCCGATTGCACAACAACACGATAATCAAAGAAATCAGTCAACATCACTGATTACACCACATCTCGACCGCTTTTGAATGCACTGTACCACTCATATGTAGGTATTTTTGATTAAGTCGATTCACGATTCGGCATACGAAATTCCAATACAATACAAAATTTGAGTCAATATTTTTGTTCGATATTTTTATTCATTGTGAAAATCGCAAAATATACTTACTACACATGAACTGACTAATCGAGCACTGTAAACAAATTAAATGACAGTTTTCTCTCAAACCTTATGACAGGATAGAGGACAGTGGTGCCAACTTAGCGACAAAAAGAATTTTTACAATCCCTTTAAGCGGGCTCTTAAACTGATCATTTCCTAGCATTTTTGTGGAAGTGCCACCACCTAACTCAATATCCGTTTATGGGGGCTGAGCTTAGTGGTCTGAAGTTTATGAGCAGGAGCATTGCACGATATGAAAAATACAAACTAACTGACGGTAATATTAAGGTGTGCAGAAGTAGAGCCTCTTTTGTTGGGTGATAGGAAAATTCAGTCTCCATGACGAAACGAGAGAAACGGATATGTTTCAACGCGATCAGGAACATGTCAATACCACCAAAGTCAAATAATTTTCTATGATTTCTATATGATTGCTGGGCTGTCCTTAGTACGATCCCAGTGATTAGACCTACGTACGATAAATGACGTTAATATTGATTAGTAAAACTTTTTGGTTTCAGCCATGATCCTGATACGACTCTACGTATGCAGAAAAACACATACGGATATGCACACTGAGAAAGTTGGACATTTAAAAACTGCAAACATAACAGAGAGCCTTTGTAAATCGATTCTCATTCATCCTCGCAGTGAATGCATACACAACTTCCACTCTATGCATACATCGGCTAAAGAGTTGCTGCACTGGCGAAACTCATTAGAATTTGCAAATGACATTGTAATAAGTCTATTGTTCCATTTTGTTTTACTTTAACCACCTACTTTGAACATTTTGAATTAGATATGATTGAAAGCACGTCGTTCAAATAACCTCGTCAGTTTATTATAAACTATACATAAACATATTCAAACCTGGAAAGCTGGCTCGTAAGGAAATATCAACAAACAAAGAGTCTTTGCAACTTGGACCAAATGTACTTACTTATCCATATCTAGTATACAGGATTAACACAAATAGCAATGTCACTCCGGAGATCTAACAAAGAATGAATTTTGTGACAGGTATTATTGCGGACTTATTCCGGAAATGAATAGCAGAGAGCTCTTGTATTTTGACTATCAGTTATCTATGGTTCATCGAAGGAGATGAAACGGTGAGGTCACGGTTTCATTTAGACCTACGTACGATAAATGATGTTAATATTGATTAGTACAACTTTTTGGTTTTAGCCATGATCCTGATACGACTCTACGTATGCAGAAAAACACATACGGACATGCACACTGAGAAAGTTGGACACTCTTAGACTAAAATAGCCAAGGTCAAAAAAATCTGAACCTCGCTGGCTAGGTATTCTAATCAAATCGCAGTGGTGGCAAGCGCTGAGAGGATGGTCTTATCTCCACTGAAATACCAGGTACAAAGGTATCTGACCGCATTCAACATCGGTTGTAATGTCAATTAATTGTAGAAATAAACAGGTGATTCATAAACTATCGTACTTATGTCGTATATGCCTTTGGGACCAGAGCCAATAGTCGGGACCAGTTTTGCAGGTGCTATGCATTGGATAAAATCTTATGCTAATAATTTCCATAAGAAACGCTGGTCCAATCTGCACATTTCTAAAACGGCTAAGTGTTTTGTGATTTGTCCAAACAGGAAGACAGCAGAATTCCTGCGTCGGATGGTGGGACTCATCACAGGACATAATCCATGGGGCCAACATATGACCACCATCGGCATCACCGAGGACCCGACCTGCACATCTTGTCTGGAGGAGTTGGACAGCACAGAGCATTTTCTCTGCACATGCCCCGCCTTTGCCAGAATGAGATGGCGCATTTTGGGTTTTGATGTCACAGGAATGGACAAAGTTCACTCCTTCCCCTTCTGCGATCTTCTGAGATTTGTGAGAGAATACGGAAAATTTGCGGAAGAGAACGTAGTCTCCCTTTAACTCCTTTTTCCACTTTTTCCCTCTTTTTCTCTAACCCCTTCTTCTTTTCCTAGGACTTAAGTACAATGGGCTACATAGCCTGAATACTTGAGCAACGGTCTTGCACTCGTAGGTCAGGTTCTTGGCCTTCTTCACATCCATCCATCCATCCATCTATATGTCGTATAATTTTACAATAAGTAGTTGTTGTTGTTGTCCGTCATACAATAATATTATATGCTATATAATATTTTGAGTAATGTTTGTTTTTTGGGTATCATGTTGCTTTGGTTCTTCTTCTTAAAGTATAAAGTTAAAGCACACAAATTTATTTCTTTTTAATTTTCCAATCAATCAACTGATTCAGTTTTGCAATATCACATGAAATAAGTATGATAGAGTACTCACAGATGTCGTATTTTTCTTCAAAAAGAACTTATGACTTATTACTTTATTACTTTATTAGACCTTGTGAATTACCTAAAAGATTTTATTTTACTCGATTAACCTTCTATTACCGACCACGAAGTTTTGTTTTAAAGACCTATTGTATTTATGTACTTGTATGTATGCATTGCATGTACATCCATATACACTATAAAATTTGATTTGTAATACCATAATTGTAGCTAATCAGTACTTTGCTTCATTGTTGAGTGGAAAGTGAGGTTTAACTATTTGCATAAAATGTTTAAGCATAGTACCTATATTCCATTCATTGGATCATAAAAGCTACTCCACAGCTTTCATTACTAATAGGTCCCTGAAGAACCTACCGTCCGGACATGTGAGGTAGTTTTAATGGGTTAAAGTGTCACACTAACATACATTTATATACACAAGCAGCTGTGTGTATGTGTGCGTGTTCGGGTTTCTATCTATGTGCATTTTCTTTCAAAATGATTTTGCATCAAGGCTTTAGCTCTCTATTGACAACAAATCAATCAATCAATTTACAATAATTTTATAAGAGTGTGCACACATGTTGAGTATAAAAGAATGACTTTTAAGCAAAATGAACTCGTGCCATATGGCACTTAAAAAAAAACAAAATTAGAAAAAAACTGAAAAAAAGCAAAGAATGAACAAGAAAAATGTGCGCTAAGTTAAACATTCGATTTTTTGTGATATAAAACAACAAGAGTTTACAACAAGGACAAAAACATTTTGAAGTTCGAGTTTGCTTTTAAGCTTTTACTGGAAAGTATAAAACAAACATAAATTTTAAAAGCATCCATTTTTAGTTTGTTTGCCTGTGTATGTGAGTTTGAGTATGTGTGCTGAAGTGTTAAACAACTGTTTATACTTTAAGGGGCACAACTACGAACTCCAGCTTTGTATACATATATATACTATACATATGTATATTGTATAAAAATATATATATGTAATGATGCTGTTTCTCTGCTCTTGATGGTTATCGAAATTTATATGTTACTAAAGAAATGTAATTTTTCTTTTTCCTGCAAACCACATAACGTTGCGGAGTATTCTTAAATGTTTACTATTTATTTTGTGTGGGAGTATTAATTGGACATATTTGTTGATGTCAAGTTGTAACCAACAGCAAATTGTCATGCAAAATTTGAAATAGTACAGCACAATCTCACGAAGTTATTTGAAAATATTTTGTGTTTACTTTGGCATACGTAACGTATGAGCAACTTGCCTTGATGCTTTATTGTATTCGTATGTGGGGAGAAGGTTTTGTTCGTAAAAATACATTGGGTGATATCAGTAATCGTGAATATTAATGTGTGTACGTTTTAAATCGTGTACATACATAATTTGATGGACTGTAGAAGATAGTTTAAAGAAAAATTTCTTATAACCAGAGCGGTAAAAATATGCATAAATACTTAAAAAGGAAAGTATAGTATGAGCTTATAATGTGCTCAAATATACGAAAACATGTACGAGTATTCAAATTTAAATATAAATTTTAATAAAAATAAAATAGATATTAATATCAGAGTTGTAGAGTATTTTCAATTGCAAGCAATAGCACGTTTATCGATACTCGAACAGGTACTTCGAAAAACTCAAGTACCAGAATTTTGAAAGTTTTGAGTAAGTATATAATTGCGATACACTCCAATAAAATTCGACTAGTATTATTGGACTTGGGGCTTGACTTTGGATTTTAAAAAGGAACTGTATTTTAGATATCCTAAATTTTCAGTTTTTCGCAGTTGGTAAAGTTAAGTAAAGTTGGTAAAGTTTTAGGTTTAAGGTTTTCATCGTGCGTCTGATTTTAAAAAGGTTAAAAATTACACGGTTTGAATCGATTTTACTCCATCGAGGAGAATATAATTTTCTTACGTCATTCCAAGCACGATTCAGTTTTCAACCGGTTCAAGATATACGAGTATTTAATAAAAACTAGTTTGGCAAAAAATATAATTTTAAATTTACAAAATTAATAGAGATCTGTGATATGAGTTCTGTCAAGTTTTGACTCTGCAAATATATTTCATAGTGAGACTTATTCCAAATGAGAGTTTTTTTTCCTGTCTAGAGTTTTATTGGCGTTAGTGCCAATATACATATTGGTTAAAAAGTATGAAAGTTTTGCAAAAAAAAAAAAAAAAATTAGAAGTTCAATAGCTCAAAAGCTATAATTACTCGATGCCAGAGATTTTTCCGAAAAACTGATCTCATAATTTTTAATATTAATTCATACGTCATCCTCTTTTTCAGATTCTTTGAGGCTCGCTTTTAGGCCCGAAATCATGAATTATGTACTAATTTTTTTCCAAAATAATTATATATCCTTTTGAATTTAGATTTTTTACATTTTCCCCAAATCTGGAGAAAATGTAAACTTATACTCTCTCCTATGTTCCGAGGATGCGATGGGTTGGTACCTCAACCGTAAAACCAACAAGCTCTCCAGAAGCCTGCCGAGAGATGGAGCGCTACAAAATATAATTATTCGGAATGTCCGAAATGAGGTGTTAGAATTCACTTGGATTGGATAAGGTGACTTCCAGTATCACTCTGGCCACTAATTTAATTACAGTGGAAACGAAAATCTCCACAAAAACGGTGTTGGAATTCTAATTTCCAAGAAATGTTGCCAAGCGCTTATGGAATTATAACTGATCTCAGAGTGCATCATACGAACGAGATTCAGGTATAGGTTTCGAAATATAAGCGTTATCCAGTGTTATGCCCCTATTTAAGTTTAACTCCACAGAAACAATCGACGAATATTTAAAATTTTTTCCATACTTATAAATTTCTATACAAATAAATAAAATTTTAGCTTACTTTGTATAGTATTAAATACGCAATGACTGGAAACGAGTGGAAGAGGTTGCCAGATCAAAATTAAAATATTTTCCTACCAATCCCCTTTATGCCTTACCTACGCCTCTGCAAATAAGTTTTCATACATGTGTATCAAATAAAGTTTTCCATATGCCATTACAATAAAATTAGCAAAAAATATATGATTACTGCATTGTTTGCATTACTTCTTGGATGCAATTTCACATATGTACATATTACAAAAGTAACGTGCATACCGGTAGTAAAATAAATAACAATAAATATCATTAAAGAGAACAAATTATGAGGATTAGAATTGTGAATTCTAACACATAGTTACTCGTACTCATTTTCACCTGAAATGTATGAAATTCAATATTGATTCAATTTTGTAATATGTTAGTACTTAATACACATATTTTCATCTGTAATTAAAAACTAATTTTCTAATTAAAAACTAATACGGGATGCCATATACAATGCATTAGTGCTACACAAATAAGTACATACACACATAAAAACTAAACATAATCATTTTTATGTAAGAGTATCTATTTCAAAGTTAAGGAAATTCTTTAGTTATTAGTTAATTCTTTAGTTATTAATATACTTATTTGTAAAATCGTACAGTATTGTTCGCTTAGCTGCATCCAATTATTACCCAGAAAATTGTAGGCACTTAAACTTTTGCTCATAACATAATTTACCTTATTGAGGAAAATATCCGACAAAAATTCTCGAATTTAAAATAGAATATGAATTAATGTACATTTATATTTTTTCGACCGAGTAATCCATCATAATAGGTAAATCATAGAGTAAATCATTGGATAATATTCAAATTTGACCTTTTTTTGGACAATATTAAATAATTTTTACTTAAAAAAAATTTTAATCCTCGCTCAAACCGTTCTTTTTCAACAGACAATCAAAATGTTAAGTGCAGAAAAAAATATTTTCTTTTAATGATTTGAGCTCTTGATGACGTAAGTAAATCGCAAACGTCTTCATTTTTGAATACATATTTTTCTCGAGTATTGATCGTGGATATGAACCTTTTCAATTCCATATAGAAGTCTAAAAACCCTATAAATGAAATCGAAATTTGCCGTATAGTGTTATTTCTCGATTTCAGAGAAATCATCTGTATTTTGATGTTATTATCGATATTTTGTCGTGAGACAATTGACATCCGTAGTTTCGTTTTCATTATCAATCTCTTCCGGACAATTGCCAAAAGATTCATAACAACAACAGGGCAAGAAAATTCCAGCTTTAGTGTAACGCGATTATGGTCGGAAGTGTATGCCACGGCGGAAATTCCGATGTTGCAGAACTCACCCTAATTTCTAATAAGAAACATTTTCTCCGAAGATAGTATGAAAGTTTTCTTCACAGTTTCTTTGAATTCGTGTATTTTTGCAAAATTGATCAGTAGGATTGTGCAATGATAGAGGGTAATAGATAGAGGGTAGTTGGTAAACAACTCTGCTCAGACCTTGAATTCGTATATGTTAAGACAAATATGTTTTTCTATAGTTATTGAAGACCCCAAACTTTCGACTTCTGGTGGTGAAAAAAGTGGGGAATAGACGTGATAGAGAAAAACTAACTTCACATTCGAAATGAGCGTCCATTAACCTAAAACCAAAAACTTGGAACCTTTAATGTTTTGTTGCACTGTGTAATGGAAAATAAATTAGAGAATCTGAAAAGTTTCATTTCCAACAATGCAATCTTGGTGTATGAAGCATTTACTATGAAATAAGGTGCCCTTAAAGCGAATATGCAGATCCACGAGATGCAGCTAACAGCTGTCTACATAGTACATAAGTGTATGCAGTTCAGTCTAAAAATTCTTATGAAATCGTATAACCAATAGATTTTGAAGATTTCTTAATACGAAGATAACTCTTAAAGATTTGCGATTGCCTGTTCGTACATTTCTTCATACACCCATACTCGTCTATGATAGTAAATGAATATAGATATAAATTTACTAATTTATACTAAAACTGATTTCAGAGCCATGGCATGTTATAATACTTAATTTATTTGTTGAAAATAACAATGCTATTATTACTTACCATACTTTTGATGGCACAACAGCCCATGGAGGGCCTAGGTCGAGCTTTTCGCAATAACAATGCTATTATTATTGTTTTTAATTATCATAGCTATGCAAATATGTAATTAAATATCACTCATACAACGTGTAGTACTCCATGCAAAGCCTTTACATATAAGTACATATTATGTACATATTATTTTAATAACTAAAATTCATTTAATATTTGCATATTGGGCCATAAAAAAAATATCCGCGGTTGGTACCCACAAATCTGTCATGTGGTTTATGTTTAGTGCCTCCGCTGTCTCCTGACATTTTACGTGGCTCCACTAGTTGCAAAATTTCCGCGGCTTTTTCAGTGACTTTGAGTGCATCTCTAATATCGGAATTTCCGGAAGGGCGTTCACTCACAGCATCCTCACCCTAAACTGTAAAAATTTTTCGGCATCTTATTCCGCGGTTCTACCTTTTTATAGTAATAAAGTATCACAAAGCGTATTTCTTCAGATATTTCACTCAATGTAACTTTTTACACTAGCGACAAATGACACAACTCTGTGACACTAAATATAGCCTGAATTGTTACCTTTCTAACATGTTTCTGTTTGACATAATGGGGCTAGTGTTGCCAGATTTGTGTGTACCAACACCAAAAACCACGTATACTTTTTATATGACCCAATATTATCAACAATACTTTAAAATTTTAACTCCCCAATAATTACAATACTTGTTTAATGATACATATACTAAAATTATGAGTAATTGAAAGTTTAATATCCGTTTTTGTTTTCCTCTTTTCGTTATTTGTTACTATTAAATAAAGATTTGCACTATCATAAACAAAAGACAATAACATTCATAAGGAATTTATAAATTAATGTTTTGCCATTAATATTATTACAAAATACAGAGGCGACAAGGAGACATTACTTTGTGCTAATATAAGTAACAATAAAATAAGAAGAACAAGGAGATAGAATGTCCTTATGACCTAAAATAATAAGTTTATGATGAATAAATGTGCACAATGACTTGTAAATGTTGTTGTAAGTGATTTTTGTTTGTATCATTTAGAGATAACATGATAGATACGAGTAAATAGTAGAATAATAAAAGGAGAAGGAAAATGTGAGAGCGAAAGTATGCTGTAATTGAAACTGTTGGAGAATAATTAAATAATATTGTATATGATTGTTATTTCAATTAAAATTTTGAATTGAAAGAATTAACATATTTAAAGTTTGGTCATGTCTAAACAATCGTGAATTATTCGTACATTCCTACTCGTACATACTACTTGTATACTTAGTAGTAACAGCACAGCTTTGTCCGAAATGGTAAATAGATAATTAAGATTAAGATTAAAAAGGTTATTCCCTTGGTCAATATTTCTGAAGACACAGGAAAATTAACTTCAGGATATAGTGTTGATCACAGTCGATGGGTACGTTTATTATTTTGATAACTTCTGCTTCAACTATGATGACCGATGTAAATTTATTAGTTATGAAAGTTATTTTTAGTTATTTAGTTAGTTATTTTTAACAGAAAAATTTACAATACCCTATTCACCCTTCCTTACCTTGCTCTTTTCAGGGGTTTTTAATACAAATGCTTCGGAGAATTTTCAGTTACGTGGGGTAAAATTTCAAGTTCGAGCGCTTTCTATGTATTTGATTATTGAAACTTTCTTTCTTTAAAGCTACTCAAAAGAAATATCTAGTGAGAAGTTGGAGGATTGATGTACATAAAAATTGGATCAGCTCATCAATTTGGATCAGCTCGCCACAATGCCACTGAACTTTCCATAAACAAAAACCAACACATTTTGAATACTTGTTTTTATTGTAAATGAAAATTCTCCGAAACAAATCTTTTTAACTTGAATACTTGGAAAATAGGACATGTTTAATTGATAGTATTTCTATAAATGAATACACAGATTAGGATAACATGCTATTTTTGGTATTTAACTTTCTAAATTGCAAATTTAAAACGGTGCATTACATTTAACAGAAAACTGATAGAATCAAAGCAAATAATACCTACTCACCAATTTGGCTTTATAGAAAAACACAGTACTGCGGAGAAAGTGCACAGAAAAAAAGTATTGTAGTGCTATTTTCCTAGATGTTGATCAGCCGTTTGACAAGGTTTGGCATGAAGGACTCTTGTACAAAATTAACAAACTGTTACCCCAAAATATCCATGCTACACATCCAAAAGTTACCCAATTGCAGCTGGAGTCTCACAAGGGAGTGTCCTTGGTCCGTTACTCTACCCTATTATTCACCTCAGATCTGCCAACAATGCATATTTTACGCAAATACACATTTTTACTGATGACACAGCCATTTTAAGTACCTATACTGACCCCACTGACCAATATAAACAAAAATAAATTAATGAAAAATCGTTTATCTTACTTTTGCGCTAAAGAGTGAAACTTGCCCACCCTTGACTCTCAATAATAGTCTTATTCCTCAAAAATATACTATAGTGTTAACTATCTCGGCATGCACATTGATAAAAGATTGACCGGAAAAAAGCATATTGGATCAAAAAAGATCTTATCAAAATTGAAAGTATTGAAATTTTACTGGTTGTTACATACAAATTCCAATCTGTCCCTAGACAAAAAATTGCTTCCAGATTAAGTGGTTATTAAACCTATCTGGACGTGTGCCATTCAACCATGGGAAACTGTGTCGCCATCAAACGTGGAACAACTTCACTGGTTTTCCATACAACATAAGAAATATCAATATTCAAAAAGACCTCATTATGCCCATGGTTGCCCTGAAATTGAAGACACTTCCTAATAGTCTGGCGAAAAGTTTATTACAACGTCAATACTGCAAGCGTTTTAAAAGTAAAGTTACCATAGATCTTGATATGAAATAAACTGGCACAATTAACACAAAATGGCTGACCTATGTACATACTTATGTATATGTACATATATTCTTTTAAGAAAACACATTTGTAAGGAACTGGTTAAATATTTTCAAGATGTGAAATACTTAATTTGATTAATGGATTTATTTTTAATATTTACAAACTAATTCATCAATTGAAATGTGTAAAGTTGCTCTCTTGTTTAAAAATTTGTATAAGGAGTGAGATCGAAAAAATCGGATAACTTTGAAAGACCACTGCTTTGAAACTCTTCATCTGAATGAAAAAATTCAAACAGTAGGCTCTACGTTGGAGAAATTCTGATGAAATACAATCACATGTTTTTTGCCTTGTGAACTTTCAGTTAAGTCATGGCATCGATTTAGTTGTTGAATTATTTCGAGAAAATCCGCAGTGGAGCCAGAAAGCCATTGCAAATAAGGCGAAAGTTGTACAAAACACTGTCTCGATGATTCTTAAAAAATTTAATATAGACTTAACAGTTGCAAGAAAATATGGATCTGGAAGGAAATCCGGTTTCGTGTCTCCACAAAAGGCGAAGAAAGTCGTTGCTCTCTTAGAGAAGAATCCAGCGTTGTCTAATCGAAAATTGGCGGAAAAAGCGAGATTTTAGTTCGTAAAATTAAAAAAGATGCAGGCCTTTAAACATACAACGTGCAGTCAGTATCCGGCAGGAACGCTACTAAGTCCCAGAGGCGAGCTAAAAAGTTGAAGACAGATTTTTTCCAAAAATTCGATTGCTGCGTTATGGACGATGAAACATACGTGTTGTCTAAATTTTCTCAATTGCCTGAGTCAAGAGTTTTACACTGCAAAGGAACGAGGAGGAGTTGAGGAAAGATTTAGGGTAAAACAAAAGTCCAAGTTCCCCAAGAAGTTTCTGGTAAGGCAAGCGCTTTGTAGTTGTGGGCTAAGGAGTAAAAGTTTCGTAACAAGTGGCACTGTTAACGCCGAAATTTATTGTGAAGGAGTGCCTCCAGAAGCACAATGTATCTACTTTCTTTTGGCCTGATCTAGCCTCCTGCCACTACAGTAAAGTAACCCTTAAATGGTTCGAAGACCAAAACATCAAATTGGTACCAAAAATCGCCAACCCACCAAATTGCCCAGAACTTCGGCCTATCGAGAGATATTGGGCTCTAGTGAAAAGAACATTAAAGGCAACAAATAAAGAAGCTAAATCCATGGAAGATTTTAGAATTAAGTGGAATGCTGCCGCCAAGAGAGTCTCAGATATGACAGTAAAGGCGCTAATGGCAGGCATACCGGAAAAGCTGTCCGAATTCTGTAAAAAACAACAAACAAAATAGTTTTATTGATAATTTTATCAGAAATTAAATTTTCTTTTCAAAACTGTACATTTTTTTTATTTGCATAAGGGATTTCAATGCTAGGACAATTTAAAGTTATCCGATTTTTTCGATCTCACTCCTTACTTACATTTATTTTACATTTTATAATTTTTGTGCAAATCAACAACCACAATGTAATAATATTTAAATTTTTTTCTTTTGTATCCGCCATATCTGAGACGTACTGATACCAATCATCTTCATTTGAGGCAACATTATTATACTTAATTTATGTAATATCGTAAGCTATTTCTCTTTATTTAGTAGAATAAAGAGAATAAAAATGTCATGCTTGACACGCAGGAGAGCCTTCTGTTTTCTCTCTTAAACAAACTACAAAAATATAGTATACAAGTACGAGTATATGAGGTATTCAGAATACATTATTAGCACATGCTTAGAAGAAGTTCAATACACCGCAATCGGATTATTGCGACTAACATTGTATTAAAAAGTTAACAATAATAATTAAAATTTTAAAACATTCATCTGACCATTCTACACTAAACTGTAATTGCATATAAAATATTATTTCGTAGCACTCGTATGTTTTTCGTCTCATTTGATATTGACTATATCAGCTTAACAGCTTCTAACGAATTATAAGGTGACCTTGTTTTATTTTAGTTAGTGTCACTCAGTTTGGAAAAAGTTTTTTTGTTTTGTTTCTTGTATGTGTGTGTAATACACGAATACATGAATGTATTTAAAAGTCGCTAAAGTACATAGTTAAATATGTATGTTATTGCCATGTAGTCGTAATGTAAGTGTTGAATATTTTTACTAGCGTGTGTGAGTGCAGTGTTGCATAATTTATAGTGAAAGTGTGGCCACAAATGAATAAAGTACATGTGACTGATCTGTGTGTATGTGTGGTAATGTGCGTCTGGAGACTCAATTTTTGTAGGGCAACATAAAAATACATCCATCAGCTGACGATGGCTATTGTTGATGATGCTAAATATTAGAGCAGCGGAATTCCGAAGTAAGGCAAAAGTATGAAGCATACTTAATGCTTAATGTTTACGGAATTGAAAAATGCCTGAAAGTAGCTGATGAAATTTTTGAGTGTTAAAATTGAAATGAAATTCAATAGTACTTACAGCTGAAATAATTAAAAATGCAGCGTGCTGCAATTATAAAGTACCTAAGTTCCTACTATGGAAATATTATGAAAATTAGGTGAAATAATTAATACGAAAAATATTATTGCGTTCTACTTTTCTGAATAGATAAATATCTATGGAAAATCGCGGTTACTTAAATAAATATACTACTGTGGGCAAAAAGTAGTAAGACTTTGTTCATAATTTCAATTTTTTTTCTTCATTCTTCCAAATCTATTTCGTCCCCTTCAAAGTAATCCCCCCCGGCCCCAATACACTTGTGCCAACGTTTTTTCCAATTCTCGAAATAGTTGTTAAAGTCAATTTCCGGAATAGCCTTCAATGCGCTTAGCGATTCATGTTTAATGTCTTCAATTGATTCAAAACGGTGTCCACGAAGCGGTTTTTTGAGTTTAGAAAATAGCCAAAAGTCACACGGTGCTAAGTTAGGCGAATAGGGTAGTTGCGGAACGATATCAGTCGAATTTTTGGCAAATTGGTCTCGTAAAACCAATGCAGTGATTTTGGAACCAATCGTGCATTCACTCTTCTTATTCCCAAATGATGTTTTAAAATGGTTTTCACTGATCCTTCCGATATTCCAACGATGCCAGTAAGGTCTCTGACTGTTAATCGTCGATTCTCGAGCACCAATTCCTTGATTTTATTGACGTGTTGATCATCAGTTGATGTTGATGGCCGTCCTGGACGTGGTTCGTCGTCAACGCGATCTCGACCATCTTCAACAATTTGTACCAATCAAAAACACTTGTTCGCGACATACAATTATCACCGAAGGCCTTTTGCAACATTCTGAACGTTTCGGCACCAGAAATTTGATTCCGTACACAAAATTTAATGGAACTTCTTTGTTGAATAATTTCACTCATTGTGAAAATCGCCGAATGCACTTTTTGTACTTCAGAAAGACAAGCGTATACTAAACACTAATGATTATTTTGATGTGACATTTGGCACAGATGTCACCGACAGTCATACCAATCTTAAAAAAAATAATATTTTGATGAATGTGTTTTCGCGCGAAATTTTAATTAAAAAGTCTTACTACTTTTTGCCCACAGTAGTATATTCGATTTAAGTACTTGTACACTAGCACTTTACATATGCTTTAAATTATAAATTTCTAGTAGCATGTAGCAAATATTTTACTACATGCAAACTTTAATTATTGCTGTGGTTTATTTCTAGATTTTGCACTTTTTTCTTACTCACAGTAAATGTTTGAATTGCGTTGATAGTTAAATTAATTACACTTTTGACCCACATAATCATTTAAAACACGTTGCTGAAATGAGGTCAAACTGTGCGACACATGCTACAATTTCATTTCTGATCGCATTTCTTAAGTAAAAGTTAAATTTTTTTAACGTTCATGGAAGCCTTTTTAAAATACATATACTCTAACTTGCCTATGATTCGGAAAATAATTTTCCAAATCAAAAAACAAAAGTTAACTTTTTATATTATAAGTTTAATTTTTACTTAGGAAATGTTTATATAATTTTCAACAAAATTATTAGAATTTTAACTTTTTCGGAAAGTTGGCTGGGTGATACTTTATAATAATTTTAATTTAAGATGTGCAACAATTTCTTTTAAAGATATTCCCTTCCCTAAAGACAAAAACAAAAAAACGATATTGAAACTTTAATATTTGGAGTATTCTTTGCAAAATTTCTTTTATAAACTTAAAGAGCAGACGTAAAAATTGTGCTTATGTCTCTACCATTATTGGTGAATTGCAGGCTATAATCCTGGTCGCCGTGGCGTACATGGAAGTGCGCTGGCTTCTAAAAGACCAAACTAAATAAAAGTACCTCATATAAGGAAATCGGTTATTTTTTTTTATGTTATTCAATATTCACATACCGACATAAAAGATGGCGCACCCTGAATAGTTATTTTCAATAACCACTTAAACCTATTAAAGTTGGCACATTTTCAATAATAACAATTCGCTCAATTGTCTAATAGGGCATACAAACTAAGTATTTATTTCTACAAATTTACTATTAATTATTCATGAATAATTGATGCTTACACTTTTGCCTTTCCTTTACATAAGTAAGTACTAGCTATTATTAAAAGTACAAGTACGTGTATCTAAAACTATGTCCTGTCATTAAATAATTTAAATATATTTGTATTGTAGTCAGTGGGAAAAATATATTTGCCTTAGTGTATTTCTAACATTTCCGGTTAAATAGAAATTGTCTTACAAATTAAATTTGTGCGCCACAAATTGTGTTAGCCAAAAACCGAAATGGAAACTTTGTTAACCAAAGTTACCAAAAGTATAAGAAATTTTTTTAGATATACTTGTACTTTAGGAAAAAGAAATTGCATTCGTTGTGGATTTTCAAATAAAATACTATAATTAAGAACTTGAGTATTGGATTGTGTTGGTAAACCGAAAAACATTTCGAGAATGGTTGAAAGTAGAAAGCGCGTGCCATAATAAACAAGGAGCGGGCAAATTTGCAAAGTATAAGCAATTTGAGGAGAAATCTTGTACTTAATAAACTCCTTTTTTCCAGAAACACAAACAGCAGAAACAGCAGCAAATGCACATTGAACTTCAAGCTTTTTTTTTATTGTTTTACTACTAACATTTGCAACATTTTTGTATGTACTCGTAGAAGTGAAGTGTTGGAATTTCATTAAATTTTATTATTGCTAAAAAAAGAATTTTTACCATTTGATTTTGTTTTTCTTTTCAACTTGACTTTTACTATATTTGCATCTGTTTTGGTTTTTCTGATATTTTTGTTTTTTGTTTTTTATGAAAATGAGCTGTCTGTCAGCTACATTTTTGTATTGTAAGCATATATTTGGGTGCTTCCTTTACAGAACCGAGGAAAAAAAACTAAAATTGTAGAATTAAAAGACGTGGTATAGTAGAAGTTATTAAAAGGTACTCTACTAAGCATATTTTACAATACTTGAGTAACTAACTACATATATTTTAAAATAAAAACGAAGGAACAAAATCTGAATACGAGAACGAGTGCCCTTAAATTCTAGAGCAGCCTTTTAGGCATGCTCATGATTTTAAATTATTTATGTGTGCACTATGATTTTAGGCGTAAAATGCTTGACCTTATTCCATACATATCTGCACAAATTTAATAGAGTTTCATGTATGAAATTATGTGTTTTTGTATTGTGGGTAAGTAGTGAAAGTATGTACATATTTGTGTGAGTGCGTGTTATTATGAATTAAGGCATTGCTTTTAGTTTGGATGAATATTCTCTTATCTGGTTGCACGCCTAAAAGTATGGTATGCTTGAAGTATATTTTTACAATGTTGTAACAAATGATGTAAAGGCTGTTTATTATTTTTCGTAGTTGTTTCTTTTTAATATACGAGTATGTTCATTAAGTTTTCTAAGTAAATTGTTTTGCTTCGAGGCTTGCACTTTGAAAAAATTTATATTCATACAATTTTGCGCAAAAATAATAGTAATTTTGTTGAAAGAAATTTGTGAAATGAGGGTTTTGAAAAATAGTACCTACTTTACTTAGCATGTAGCTGAAAATTATTACTGTGTTAAGGGAAAGCACGTGTATGCCCAACATAACAAAGGCAGAATTTCTATTCACAGTTATGTTGTATGTAATATATGAATAGACATTAGGGTTGGATACATTTTTTCTTCTTTATTTTTTGCAATGAGATAAGTTGTTCTATATGGAATAACTAAGTTCAAGTTTGATCTTGAGAACTTTAAACCTTAATCCTTTGACGACGATAGAGAAATAAGCTTTTCTGCGGGTTTTTTTGTTTTATAATATATTTGGAGGTAGGATATAGAAGTAGAGGACAGGATATATGTTCAAAGGCAAATTATAGAGAAGGGGTGGAACTACAAAAGTTTAGTGTGCATCATATTTATACCAAGGAGGGGCGGTGGAAGTGCGCTCCTGTATGAAAGCATGAACTTGAATCCTGCTGGGCACTCCGGCGGATAGGTACATTTCCTCGGTTCTGTAAAGGAAGTACCCAATTTGCCAAGATACCATTGGAGAAAAGGAGATTGACGATTAGGCTAATTGTAATTTGGTCCTTGATCACGAATATTATTTTTATTTTGAAATTGGCCCATAAGGAGAAGCCTAACTGTGAAAGGGTTAAAGTAATTCATGCAAAATGAAATTAAGCACAATCATAGGACAATCAAAAACAGTTTTTATTTTCAAGAACGGGTTATATCAAAAAATATATGATCTAAAATATAAAACAATTTTTAGGATATACCATACTTTAAAATTTGTAAAATTAGATACTGAGGCTATGATACACCTCAAACAAATATACATTCGCTAGTACCTACTGCAATTTATTTATTCTTAGACTTACAGTTCTTAAATGCAGTTATCACTAAAAAAAAAAAAAAAAAATTTATATTTTGATTTTGATAAATTTCTTAGTGGAATCTTTAGTAACTCTTGGACACATAAAGTTCAGCGAACAATGAAAATAAAAAAAATGCGTTAAAAGCTTAAGCTGAAAATAAATATGGTATTATCAATAATGGAGGGGCTCCAAATCAAAAAGCAATAAAAACATACTAATTCAGTGCCGTTTATTGTGCTTTGTTTTTAAGCTCCTCAATTGATCAATTGAGGAAAAGAAAAAGAGAAAAAGTTCGCATGCTTCAAACATAGTTCGAAAAAAAGTGAGAAAGGTGCAATAGAACAAGGAATTGGTAGCTTATGGCTTCAATCATATTCCTCATTTTGAATATCATACAGTTAATTTAATTACGATTAATTGCGTTTCCCGTTTAATTGTGCTAGAAACATTACGTTTTAGTTCAAAATATATTCAAATTGCTCGGGTAATTGCGCCCCACTTAATTGAACCATAACTTGTACATTGTCGTCGATGCAATTAATCATGGAGTACCTTATACACTTTTTTAAGGCTGGCAAAACCAGTCCATACAATAATTTTTATTAATGAGGGGCTATTACTTTGAGAGTTATCGCTAATTTTGGAAGTAAGGTAGCGCCCAGTTAATTTTGAAACAATTTTAAAAAATGTTTCTGCCAACTTCTGAATTAAACTTAATGTTTGTATGACTTAAGGGTATGATTTATTTTGAAAAATTTGTATATATGTATGTGAGGTGGGCGTGGTAAAAGCCCGGTTATTACTAAATTTCGTATTTATACTTTTTTCAATTAAAATATCTTGTGTTCCAAATTTAAGCACCAACAAACCACGTTCAACGTTTAACTGTTCGTCGAGGAATCACCAGGGACTTAAAAATTTCATTATCTGATATGTTTAAAAATTGCTTAAGATTTCATGGAGAACATCTTTACCAATATCTTTGAATGATGTAGGTAAAACTCCTACCATTCAATTTTGACCAACCCTAATAGATACGCACAGTGCAAGCTGTATGCACCCTGCAATCAACAGGAGTCTGTCTATATGCCGCATGTTTCTAGTCAAATGACTAGAATTATTTCTGTGTTCATGCATACTAGTACACAGGCTAGTGTAATGTAATGCTAGGCATGATTAGATTGATGTACTTATGGTAAAAAACATTGTTCTTGTTGACACAAAGCAAACCCGATTACACTTCGGAAGCGCAAATAGCTGCTGAATAGTCTATACTCATATTTAGAAGAATTTTGGGGAAAACTGGTTTTATACGCCGTATATTCTACTCTATACATGGAAAAAAGAGATAATAATAATTATAACATCGCCACAAAAAAGTTGAAATTGATTGATATGATTGACATACTAGCGTAGGCACGCGTCACTCATCTGAGATATACACTGACTCATTACAGCAGCGGCAAAGCAGCGAACGGCATACATTACCACCCTTATCGTGAATACGGCATTCGCCCAGAATGTTTCACTTTTCCCTTATTTTGAATTCCGGGTGGAAAATTTTCATATTTGAAAATTTTCCCCTTATTGGCAACACTTTTTTCACACGGAATATTTTTCCCTTATTTTGTGTGTTTTCCAGGATTAAAACAATAAATAAGGTTCAAAGCGAGGTTCTACTGAATAGAATGCTGGAGAAACCTGATATTGCTAGAGGTTTTGTCAGGGAAAATCATGAAAAGTTTTGCAATTTTAGAAGGAATTAACGTTGGAGTTGAATAGCTCAGGCCCACCAGTGAAGGCCGTATCTGAATGGAAAAAGGTATGAATTTAATTGATTATATAAGGCTTTAGCTAATAGAATCCTTTTTGATTAAGTTTGGTCAGATCAAAAGCGCTACGTACGGAAGAAGGCTTTCTTGAATAAAATTTATGAAAGAGGAACAGACTTTCCCAAAAACTTTCACCTGCAGAAGAGTCCATTTTTCAGCTCATTGCAATGAAGGAGGCTGTAGAAAGTGTTGGAAATTCAAAGGCTTTTGGATAACCTCTGGCTGAGCAGGAAAAAGGGTTAAGCACAGAAGCAGAAACATTTCTCGCAAATGAAATGTTGGGGGAATGTGGGGAAAGCAGCATAGATCAGCCATTAGTTGAAGCCATGAGTTCATCATCTGATCCTCTTATCCCAAGTCAAGCTGCTGTTAATCAAGAAAGATTAAACTCCAAAGGAAAATCCTGTAAGATGACAACTAACGAAGTACTCAGTCTTAAAAGAGCTGGAAATGCAGCACAGCAAGATTTGTGCGCCAAAGTGGATGAAGCGATATTGGAAATGAAAAGGCATAACTTGGAAATGGAGAAATTGAGAAAGGAGGAAGTAGAAACTAAAATTGATAAGAATCGTCGAATGCTGGAAATAGAGAGTATTAAATTGGACATTCTTCGGAATATAGTAAACAAGTATAAGAAATTTGCGATCCCAATTCACTTTTACCGAACTTAGTTTAATTCTCGTTTCAAGTACTAAATTCAATATTTTTATTTAGTTCTTTTGTTTTTAAAACGTATGTATATTATAACTTATGTTAGTTCTTATCTTATGTCTGAATAAATAAACTATGTCTGAACACGTAAAAACGGTTGTTCATGTTCGCAATAGTGTGTTCGAAATGCTCTATGCCATTCACAGTAAAATTTTGTTCGGGCGGAATTGGGAATAAGGGGAAAAGTTTTGGGCGAACAGAAAAATTCACGTGGAATATTTTTTCGCCCGGAACTTCCAATAAGGGTGTACATATTGCTTTTTAAGCGGTTGTACGAACAATTCTCATGTGGTTCAACTAATAAGACTTTTGCTCCATAATCCACAGCCTATGTTTCAAACCCAGGAAACTTCATAAAATTTATAAGTATAAATAAATAAAAAAAATATAAAATAAGAACAACAAAAATATTTTAATTTTTTTCCTTGCGATATGAAATGGTTCAATGTGTGCTGGATCAGTACTAATTGTTGTCCCTCGCATTCTAGTATAATACTAGTTTAAGACTAGTCCGATTAGTTACAGAGCAGTTATGTACACACACCATCTCACTCTGTTCTGTATGCATTAGCGTAATACAAACATGGTGATTTTACTTTCATTTCAGTAAATATAAATCATTTTTGGTTGTGGTTTTTGCTTTTTTGTCCGTTTAGATTTGTTCCCCTTCTTAGCGTTAGTATTTCAGTAGCAGATAGAGTAACAAGAAATATTCTTTGTTAACCTATAAAATTTATTCGGTGCTTTTTAAGCCTGCATACATTTCGCTAGATGTTTGTTACTACGACAAATATGGTTTTCCTTTACGACTTTTGAGTTTAATACTTACATAATTATATAGCACTATCACATTTCCACGTATCATATATCATGTAATGTGATATGAAGAAACAATATAACAAGACATCAACAAAAACAAAAAGAAAACTAGTAAATGCTAGAAATATGTACTATTAAAACAGATTTTATGAAAATATAAAAGATTTTAATATCTTGGCAAACAAAAAAATGTTAACGAAAACATAAAAAGTACTGTACATAAATGCGCAGTCTAAACAAGTAGGTATTAAGAAAATAGCATTCTAGATTCCATCTTCTTAGAACCTGCAAGCGAACTTACATTAAACAACAACAACGTTCGTGGTAGTGATGAAATTCGACCAAAGGATTAAAAAGTCAACTCAACATCGAATGTACCTATTACTACACGTTTCATCAACTTGATCCTCGAACGATCAATAAGTATTACCTAAAGCACTGAAAGTGTTAATAGCTCGATGAACATTTAAGAGCGGAATAGAGACTGAAATAAATAACTAAAAACCAATATAAATTCTGCCAGCTATTGAAAAAAAAAGATAGAAGAAATAATGGCGAGAAGGTTAACGAGTTTCTTACAGCGGAATAACGTAATGCACAAAAGTGAGTATGGCTTTCAAAAGGGTATAACTTGCAATCAACTTTTAGGAAGCTTTGCCAACCACCTCAACACTAGCCCCAGCCAAAACCATCACTCTTTAGTTCTTTTTATTGATTTCACTAAGGTATTCGATACACTGGCGCATGATAAACTTCTCACGGCACTCCACTGGCATATTCGTGGTAAGTGCATTAAATGGTTCAAAACCCACCGGATAGTCAGATCCTATCGGGTGAAAATAAGCAACACATTTAGCGAAGAATTTCAAATTAAGCAAGGACTCCCCCAAGGATCAAAACCAGGTCCGATTTTATACATTTTGTGTGCGAATGGCATGTTGAAAGCTCTTCAAAATAGCACATTATTCGCATAATCAGACGACACTGCTATAATCGTTTCAGATCGAAACCTTACTGCTCCCACAGAAAGAAAGTAGAGCGAGCTAGACGCTCACACTAGCTGGTGCCATGATGATGGCCTTTCAATAAACGCAACAAAAACAAAATTGGTGCACGCCAAGCCACCGCACTGCTTGTACTTATATAGCGACATAAAACTGAAATTTCATGTAAAAGAATGTATATACACAAATAAAAAATTTAATTAAATAAAAACAGCGATACTAATGATAATTGCGATATTTTTATTGAACTTGTTACTACATACAAATACATACTTTGGTGTGATAGTCGATCACAACTTTAAGTGGCACGAACATGCGCAGCACGTATGGAAAAAACTCCGAAGCACATCATATATGCTGAACCACTTAAGTTACAACAGCAATTATGCAGTATTAAGTAAGGAGAGCTTAGCATGTAGTCAGCGAATCCTGCATCCGACATGGAATAGCAGCTTTGTGCACACTTGAAAGGTGCAAAACATTAAAAAAAGTAGTGAACACGGAAATCTATCGAAATTTTGGCTGCACAGTGTAACTGACAAGCTAAATAGCTTTAAGCAATGCATTATATCTTAACTATGTAAGTATAAACTAATGAACAATATGGAGTATAAAAATATTCCATTGCTGGTGTATTGCAAATGCATAAGATAATTACTCGTATGTTAGTTGCGATTGTGCTCAATAAATTTCCTTGCATTACCGCGTTTCTTACACTGATTTTACCTATTTTTATATAATCTGAAATTGAAAGCCAAATGGCTTTTAAAAGTTTCTACGCACATTTATAAAAGATTTTGCTAAAGTTTAAGTAGGTATATATCAAATACCATATGTGTAAAATGCTCAACAGACAAAAGTTAAAGCCAACACGAAAAGAATGAATCTGCTGCTGCTACTGCTTATGAAAATATCTGTTTTTGATGTCACTTTTAACTGCATTTCTTCTGCATACATATGTTCATTGTACATATTTAAAAGCAGAACAGTTTGTTTTGTTAATTTTCTACACATTTCCAACCTGACATCCGTTTATTATGAGCAAAACATCCGCTTCCGTCGCATATAAACAAAACTCCCACACACACGCACACAAACTCTTGGCACATACATGTGCACTGTTGGTGTTTGGCCAAAATACAACTTCATGCTGTGTGTTGTTTAAGCTCATACCACGCATTATCACTCAGAACTGTCACATTGTTGTTGTCGTTGTTGTTGATGTTGCCATTTCATCGGTATTGTCTTCGTCGTCGTCACTGTCACTTTTGTTATTGTCACCAGCGTTATCAACTTTCTCTTACTATGTTTGTATGTACATATTTCATCATCTTATACTTCTATGGGTTTTAACTTATTCACAGACGTCAACAGTTTACGCACGTTGTATCTTCTCTCGCTACGTTCTCCCTCCTCTACGTTCAAGTCTATTCCTTTTTCCTATTCGTAGAAATTAATTTTTTTTTTTCGAATTTTCTTCAAAACTTTATGCTTCACTTGCTGCTAAATGACATTTCAGTGAACGATGACATGCAAAATGTAAAATATGAAAAAAACTGGCAACAACAAATATACGTACGTACACACCCTTACAAATGCTCGTACACTTATAATGTTACAAGTGCAATGGTTTAAATTTAATAAACTTCACGGATGTGTGCTAGCGGAAAAGAGTGTCGAGTTTTGAGAAGCAAGATGGAAAAAGGTATAGAAATTTTCTGGCGCGAAAAAGAAATAGAGAAAATGATTTAAAAATTTATTTAAGACTCAATAATGTGCTACTATCGTCCTGTAACCACAGCCATTGTCCATGTTCTTCTTACTATTGTAAAATTCTTTTTGACATGACTTTATATAACTGGGAAGAGAGTAGTTTTTCTATTAGCAATAAGCTCAAATAATAGAGTGAAAAGATTGTTAAAGTAACTACTTGATGAAAAGTTTAGTTTATCGTGGTACGTGTGGTAAATTCCAGATAGGAGTATGTACAAATAAGTATGAATTACATATATGCACCACCTACTATATAAATCTATCTATGGGAAACATGCAGCAAGGGAAAATTTCCATGGAAACGATTTTTATTTCGTTCTTCAGGTAGTACGAACAAAAAAAAATGTTTTTGGTTCCTTTCCATTGCATATAAATACTAAGTATAACAATCATAGTGCAACTGGCTTAAGCCCACAGAAGAAAAATATACTCCAACGCCCATGCTTATATTTATTTGCATTTTAAGGTCAGAGGAGCCAACCAAGCATGTAGTGGTCACTGTGGCGTAGTGGTAGTGCATTGGACTGCTACGCAGAGTGTCCGGGGTTCGAATCTCGGCACAGGCAAAATCAAAAAGTAAAAAAAATAATTTTTCTACACGGCACCACCTCTTGGCAGGCAATGGCAAACCTACAAGAGTAAAAATTGCCTATGAAAATCTTTTCACTTCGCCGTTCGGATTCGGAATTAAACTGTAGGTCACTTCCATTCATGTACAAATATAACACGCACAACATGAGTGGATGCGAAAAAGCTCGGCCTAGGCCCTCCATGGGCTGTTGTGCCATTAAAAGTAAAGTAAAGTAAGGAGCCAATCAAGCCATAATAAATTGACAAGACATGCTTGATGTCCTATAAAAATTTAGTTTCTTCCCTGAATTCTAAATGTCGGCCTTTGCAAAACTTGCCGCCTTCTGCGTTCCAAAGAGTAGCATCTTAGGCTTGCTATTTGTTCGGTAATTTTACATATTTGCGTCTCCCATTCAAATTGTCTGCTCTTTGCTGATGAGTTTCAATTCTTTGGGACAATTGAAAATATGCCTGATATTTCTATATAGAACAATCATACATTAATCGTTTAGTTGATTGGTAACACCGAAAAAGATTTACGCTGAATACGTTGAACTCGGCTGAAAAGTTTCTAGACTTCGGTGTTATGCGTTATAAAAGGTTTACCTTTGCAAATCATGTAAACTACCTTATAAAGGGTGTTTTTTTTCTAGAAGTGTGGTTTTCAAACTGGCAATACATTTTTCGGAGTTGGTCTTTTTGACAGCTGTCACTTGGTTTATGCTCAGTTTGGTTTGCCATTTCATAATGAATAGACTTATTCCTGAACAACGTTTACAAATCGTGCACATTTATTACCAAAATAATGGTTCAGTTCGCGCGATTCTCGAGAAAATTTTTTTCAGCAATTAAGCTCACTTTTGGTTGAATGGGTAGGCTAATAAGCAAAATTGTCGCATTTGGAGTGATCATAATCCACAAGCCATTGTTGAGACGTCGTTACATCCTCAAAAAGTTACTGTTTGGTGTGCTCTATGGGCAGAGGGAATTATTGGTCCATATTTCTTCAAAGATGAGCCGGTCATAATGTTACAGTCAATGGGGAACACTATAGAGCCATGATTAATGACTTTTTCGTGCGTGAATTGGAGGATGTTGATGTGGACGACCTTTGGTTCCAACAAGACGGCACTACATGCTTTATAGCCAATGAAATAATCAATTTATTGAAGGAAACTTTTGTTTTGTGGTGTGGCCTCCAAGATTATGCAATTTAACACCGCTGGACTATTTTTTGTGGGGTTATATGAAGTCGCTTGTCTACGCAGATAAGCCCGAGACGTTTGCTGCAAAAAGTGGTCGAAAATTGGGCCTCTGGGCTGGAATTTATTCGACCCAGCCGCGGCGACCACTTGCCTGAAATCGTTTGTTTTTCAAAACATAAGGGCAAATCCTTATATTTATAATAAAGCTAAATTCTTGGCCATAACATTAAATTATATGCGTTTTATTTCTTCCTGAAAACTACACTTCTAAAAAAAACACCCTGTACTACTTAAAAGCTTATTTATTCGTTGTTTTGGTAGACATTTTAAATACCCAAATACCGGATAAACAAATGGAAAAGTATAAAAAATACCTAGAGACCTCATAAATCAATTGTTTCCAAATGGAAATATTTGTTATTATCATTTTATTAATAAACCATTGAGTTTTTAATTATAATACTTTACATATACATGTGTACTATGTATTTAAAAAAAATGGTCACATATTGGTATTTTTCAAAACGATACAGCTCATAAACAATTGTCGTTTGAGCTGAAATATTTTGTAAAACAACAAAAAATAAAGCGAGGTTAAATTTTTAGAAGAGAATACCAACAACTTTCTCATGACACGCCTTAATATACATAGGTACTTTCAAAACCGGAAAAAGAACTTTGTTAAATGTGCATATTTAATATTTTATGAGAATATTGTTTTTAGTTTGTTAGTTCAGATTTAAAACTTTAGATTTGACATTTTGTAACGTTCTTAAGTTCAATGAATTGGTTATCACTTTCCAGCAGTGACCCGTTTTAGTCTACACGAGTACCTGAATTTGTCTTTAGCCCATACTATACTTATACAAAATTTGCAGCAAAACATTGTATGCACAATATGTACGATGTATACAAGTATACTAAAACCATAAATATTTAACAAGATCTAGTACTTCAGTTTGAACTGGATACTTATTGCATATTATGTGGGTAGGTATGGTATGTAGAATGAAGACACATACATGCATAAACTATGAGAAGTATGCAATAGTGAAAGTGTTCAAACCGCAATTGCATGCATACTTTTTATTTTGCATTGACAAGGGTGGAAACTGGTGCTTGAACAGCCCGGATCAGGGGAGTAGAGTAGTAGCAGTAAATTGTACAAATGACAGTTCGGTTTAAAAGAAGAGAAAAGTAGTAGTAGAAAAAGTAAAAAGTTTTGATACCACAATATTATAATATAAATATTCATACGAAAACTATGTGTGACTGAGAACTGAATACAGTGATGGTCCAATATAATGTTATAATTCGTTATATCGAATAATTTGTTTTCTATAATTAAAAGCAGAAAAAATAGCAGCTGTGTTTTTTCATCTCCAGATATTGATCTAGTTCTATTGTGCATGTTAAACAAGAACAACAATTGAACTGAAGTAAAAAGTAATTTTCAATAGAGGGCGCAGTTTAACAAAATTTCGGAGTACCTACTTTTAGTTTCTTATCCAATTTGACATATAAAAAAGTCAACTTTAAAATTTTCTTTTGAAAATTTCGGATAACTTTTGTTATTTCGGTGACAATAACAAAACTGGGTAAAACCTAAGCCGATGAAATTATGGATGAGTTGAGCAAAAGCAAATCTGCAACTACATTCTTAAAAGTTTAATTGACAACAAAATAATTTAAATTGCAAAGAAATAAAAATGTTGTTAGATTTATTTATTAGAAGTAGAAAGAAAATGGTTTAAATCTACTCTATTGAGAAGTAGTAAAAAAAATTAAGTAGAATCAGTGTGAACTAAATGCATTTGTTTCACGTATAACCAAATCCGATCAATTCAAGGACGAAAAATTACACAGGTACACCGAGGCCGAAACAGTAGACCTAGAATTACGCTGGTGAGAGTCTTGTGATCTCCAATCAAACTATTTTGTTTTTTAACGAAAAATATAACTTTTAATTAATTTTCCATATGCTGTACTACTTAATAACAACAATAACAGTTCTTTGACTAATTACAACAATCACATGGCTTCATTTGGGTGCTGAGGTCAACTCGCCTCTTGTTTTTCGTTTTTTTCATATACAGTACTAATAAATAATAGCAATAAGAATGCTTTAAGTTAATACAACACCCACATGAATTCTACAGCACAAGCTGTTGTAGAACCTGATAAGCTTAACGACATGTTTTCTTAAAAGAGCATTTTCATAAAACTTACAAGACAAAATGTGTTAAAGTTAGATATATCGGTAATAAACAAAATAATTAATCGGACGGGAATATTTTAAATCCTTAAATAAATGCATAAAGTATCAATAACCGCACCCAAAGCCTATAACAGTCCGTCCTCCATTGACCTAAATACTGTATCGAAATTTTGCCACCATAAGAAGAAAGTTGTGGCCTAACAATAGCATTTTTCAGAACTCGGATTACTGCGTGCTCGAAAAGTGAAAGTCATAGTCGAAAATTGTACCAGCATATTTCAAATTATATATTTGAATATATTAAAAGTATAATGGAAGACGTGACGTATGAGAAATTTAATCTTAAATCGTTACCGGGATTACAATTTCAGATAGCTCAGAAAAGAGTGAATATTTTATATTAAATTATCTACGCCTTAACACGATCCACAATATAGTTTCACGAAATTTTGGTCCTTGCTTTCCTTCAAACTCGCCAGTGTATATTTCATCAAAAGGTTGGAAAATTTTAGCGAATGGACTTGGGTTGTGGTTTTGATATGTATCGACTTACTCGTCTATTGAAACAGTTCATTATATATATATTGCAACGAACATTCGATATTTATAACGGATCACCACTGTATCTCAACAAGAATTTTAGTTTAAAGTTATTTTCATAGTTTCATGACTTCTAAGTGAAAAATTATACAGAAATTTCACTCCGAAAAAAGGTTCTAAATTACTTTATCATAACGCAATAGTTTTTTTTTGCAATGTAATTTTTCAATTGCATTCAATTTCGATACCACGTATGACTGAATTCGATTGGTGAAGTTGCATTGTAGTTGGTAAGGTTCCCTCTTTTGTTGTTAAACGTTTGTTTTCGCAAAGAGGGCAACTATATTTTAATAAAATAAACAAAAAAATGATTGGAAAAATAGTGAAAAAATTTGCATAAAAGATTTATTTTGAATGTTCGAGTAGGTAGTTTTAATAACTACCAACATAACCAGCAAATTGTACGAGGTAACAAAGTTTCAATACTGTTAAAAGTTTCAAAATGAACAAAAATATTTTTATATATGGAAAGTAAGCTTACATAGGTATTTAGTGAACTATTTATAAGTATATTGTTGGTATTTGAATTTTTTCCCTTTAAATTTTAAAATGTTGAATTTTTCATAGTTTTATGTTGACCAGAACTTAAATATCTCTCTAGAATGGAAGTTCATTTTATTAAATTCTACAGCCACAATGGCATTGAAAATCATATAATAATACTTCTCCCACTAATTACGACCATATTTTTATACTCCTATTATTTAAATTATTTTATGTTTTAATTGATGGTTTGTTTGCTATTTCCAAAAATACTTTTCACACAACTAATCATGAGCAAACATTTCATTTAACATAAATGTTAAATCTTATTTCATATGCAGATACACACTTTCATATCTAAATGTGTGTGTGCGTGTGTGCGTGTGTGTGTAGAGTATGCATTTGTTAGTAAACACATATACGAGGGAATATGTGGCACAACAGCGAAATAACACACACTGTCACATATACACGCTGAATTTGTGGTACGAAAGAGGAACTTCATGTAGTATGTAGTTTTTAATATATGCATAATGTCACCACGAAAGAATCAATTAAGCTAAAATCAATAAAATCACATAAGTATAAAGAGATTAACTATGAAAAATCGGAGAGTTTTTTTCTGGTTAAAACCGGATTAAACCACATTGTGCTTGCAGATGTTAATACCATTCAATTATGGTAGCTCTTGCAAAAACCCAACAACATATTCTTTTCTTCATATATTTAATTTAGTGCCGTTCTAGTTCTGCTTCCATTTAAGGATTTTTTTTGTCGTTTGGATTAAACTGTGCAATAAATATGGATTCTAGGAAAAAGTGCTCAGCTATCAGCTATCCGATTTAAAACAGATCAAACCCGGTTTTAACCACCACCAGTTAGTTTAAACCGCTACTTTACTTACTTAGTTTGCTGGCACTACAACCGATGATTGGTATTGGCCGCCTCGATAAAGCTTTGGCAGTTGCCTCTGCTATGCGCGCTCTAGCGCCAGTTGATAAGGCCAAGTGCAGTTCGGTACCCTTGTACATAAAATTTCCAACGGTGATTAGGACTTCCTCTTCTGCGTGTTCCTCCACCATGACTCGAATAAAACACGTCTCTAGCCGGAGCGCCTTCTTCCATTTGCTCAACATGACCCAACATGACTTGTGGATTAACATCGTGCTCCACAATTAAAATTTGTGTAAAGATCTTAATTTGCGTGCTTACTAGATTCATCTTTTATAAAAATTGGACCTTCATATTACGCCACGTATGCGCCAGCCGCGGCGGCGACATACCCGAAATTATATTGAAGCATTAATGTAAAAAAATTACTTTAAAATAAAGTCAATTTCATACATATTAAAAACGTTTCTCTGTATTTTATTTCAATTCCTCCAAATATATAAAAAGCAAAAACAAATAACTCAATCAATATAAAATCATAAATTATGTATGCTGAAAAATACTTGTATATTTTTATTCACGATATAAACAAAAACTCAATAAATTTTACTTATTGCATTATTTCCTCTTCTTCTTCTTTTAATGGCACAATAGACAATAAAGGACCTAGGCCGAACTTTTCGCATCCACTCATGTTGTGCGTGATAAATTTTTACAAGAATGGAAGGGAACTACTGTTTTATGCAGTCATAGTCGACATTGATAAACTGAAGTTCATTGTGGTAAAGGCATAACACTTGCCACATTGGCTGTCTATCTGTTTATCGGTGCCCTGTGATTGCATTCCCTCTCTCGTTCTCCCTCCTTCTTCCTTGTACCACTTATAAATCTTCCTTCCAAACAACACAATGGTCTGCATTCATTGGGGTACACCCTGAGTGTTAATGTATCAAACAAATTTATACATAAATGAATGGAAGGGGGACTACAATTTTGTGCCGAATCCGAACGGTGAATGGAAAAGCTTTTCATAGGAAATTTTTACTCTTGTAGGTTTGCCATCGCTTGCCAAGAGATAGGTGTATAGAAAATGTTTGCCTGTGCCGGATACATGGACCATAGAACACCGGCCAACGCACTGCCAACTACGCCACAGCGACTATCAGTACCAAAACTATATGATTTGACCCTTTATAGCGACAATGATAAAAATTTAATTGAGAAATATGTGAACAGTTTGAAATCTGCTACTCTAAACTACCCTTAAAAAGTTACCTATTTTCCATTTGACATGTATTATTGCGCTGTGTTATTGACGAACTTCATTCTACGAGTATGTTGGTATTTATTTACTTTGGTTTTCGCAATGATTTTCAATTTATTTAAAAAAGGTAAAGCGATATATGAATGGTGAGGTTGTCAGTATTCAGGAAATCGTGCAGATAAATGTGTCAATTAAATTTCATGTCAGTACCGAACCTTTTCCGTACAATATTAATAGCCACCAAGGGATTGAATGAATATGTGTGAGTGTAAGATTACGATGTTGTTGGAATAAATTAGTATCTAAAACACATATAAGTGGACATAACTTTAATTAGGAAATTTCCGTATATTGTAGTTAAGATGTTAACAAGTGCCATGTTTATTTCTTAAAACTAAAGAAAAATAATTAAAACCAAACTAAATTATTTTTATGTAGTTTATGTGGACTTAAGCAACTTTATCATATCGACACTGACTTATATTTATGTATGTATGTAAGGTTTTGTTGAAGCAGCAGTATCCAACCTGTAAGAGAAAATTGTTTCTATTTAAAGAGATTTAAAGAGAGAAATTTCTATTCCATTGGGAAATATTTAATTGTGAGCGTAAAAAGTCAATGGAAAGCATTTCCAATTCTCTTACGAAGCTCTCTTAAATATGGTGGTGGTTATCAACACAACATAAATATTCGGCTGGAATTGTAAGCGAAATTCTTGAGGAGTTTCTCAAAAACTTATTTTACATTGCTTGACTTACATATGTACATAATATGTTTCGGAAATTGTTGTGTAGTTTTTCAATAGTTTTGATAAATTATAATAGTACGACTTGGACAAACAGATCCGAAGATATTTACTATCACATTGAAGAGTGATAATGTAATAACAAAGTTTGCTCAATAATCAATTGCAATAAAAATAGAAATTTTCAACAATTTATACAATAACAGAAATTGATATCCAAAAAGTTGACTAATCTCATCAAATTGATAACCTACTTTATGAGTTACTTATTAATAATAATTCGTGTCTATCCTTTTTATAACTTTCTTTCTGTTTAGCCAACGTATTCTTTTTTTAGCTTTTGTTGTATGTATCAATACAATAAATTTGTATGAATTCTAATTTTTGCTACACATTTCAAGAACGAAAGTTTAGGCTGTAAAAAAACCGAAGCAGAACTCATTCATAATCGTAGTTGGGGTAAAAATTTAATGGAATCTTATTCGACATTGCCGATAGACAGGCAGAGAGACTAACAGACTAACAGACACTTTAACTAACAAGAAACGGAAAAATAAACACAAACATAACTTCCTTGAATTTATCTTCTTTGTGTGATAGAAAGTTAAATCCACAAAGTGATTATGTACAATAGCAAAACCGCATCAAAATAAAAATGATATAATAAGAATATCTTGACGAAAGCAGAAAATAAGCAAAAAAAAATATTTAGAGTACTGGAAAAAAAAAGTTACGAAAATCGAAAAACATATAGCAAGGAGCCACAAGGATACAAAATGATTAAAAAGCATATCACGCACAAACACACACAATTACACTTGACCCGTGCCCATTTGTATGAGCGTTGCGAGACATGCTTAAAAGCCAACTTGCTTGTGTTCCAAAATCAAAGTTCCTATGTCTTTTATGCGTCCTTGCCGAAGTTTAAATGCTCTAAATGCAAAGTTTTGAGCATGGGTCATGAGTAGAGTTTCTTATTGACCAACCGAATTTAATCAAATCAAATATTTTTATTCTTTTGCAAATATCAAATAATATGCGTCATATTATATATACAGAATTAACGGTATATGGCATTTTGCTTTATCGGCAATTGGTGTGAATATTTATTGTGTTGAATTTAGAATTACTGAAAATAAAAGCCTAAAAGTAGACTCATTTATCGTAGATTTATTTAGGAAAGTTAAAGCAGAACTATGTAATAGTTGAAGGAGTAGTTAAAATAAAAAACGAGACAATAAAATTATTTGCAATATATTGGGATAGTTTTCAGAATAATTAAAGCTGTCATTTGATATGCACCTACTCGTAAGTATATTTTAGTAATAATGGGTATTCAATTACATATATTCAAAAGATCAACAAGCAAATGGAACTGGGAATAAAGAGGTGGAGAGAGACCCAGAGGGACTACCACAAAAATATTGTAATCAAAGAAGTAATCAGACATCATTACCCTACAGACTCATTAAGAAATGTATCCTAAACTCAGTTCTGTAGCGTACAACTAAATGCTCCATGTACATATAAAACTTATGTGTCTACATATGTAAACTTATGTATCTACATACTATATATTTGATAGCATGTCAAAAAAGGATTGAGCATAAAATCAGAATGAAAAGATAAATGAATCAGAAAAAAAAGAAACACAGCAAATGGAAAAGGAATCAATAACAATGAAATTGTATTTTTATGCATGAGTAAGTTTAAGCTCATTTAAGAATCAACACCATTTATTTATAAGCATTTCCTTCATGAAGACCCACGCGTATATACAACGAAATAAAATACAAATCAATACTATATTTGTAGTCGCCTAAAGGTATGCAATATTTATTTATTGTTTATGTTTGCAAACATTCCTTTTATTGTTTTCGTTTTTTATTGTACTTTAAAATTACTGGTATAAGTTTTAGTGTGTATGCAAGTATGTTTTGATTTTACTTAGCAAGTCATCTACTTACTTACTTTTACTTTTAATGGCACAACAGCCCATGGAGGGCCTAGGCCGAGCTTTTCTTCATCTAACCTGTGTATTTTAATTTGCTCATATTATGTGGATCTTGGAGATACTGTAATATCGCTTAAGTATAATTTGTCATTCCGTGTAGGTCCAAACCAATTTTGTCTACGAAAAAGACTTCAAACTGTTCCAAAAACATATATCCTTCAGCTAGTAAAGTTTGATTGGCTTACAAAATATTCCAAAAACATCTATTTACCTACTATTTGCAAAGTATCAAAGGCTGTTTGACTTGCACCTAGGACAACACAATGTTAAATAATTTAGTTCACAATGCGGAAAGACCAAATGTGGGACTAGTTGTGGTGTTCTGTAAACCAGTTTACCGATTAACTTTAAACCAGTTGGTTTCCCAGGGTACAGTTATAGTCCCTACAGATAAGAAAAATGTAATTTATTCGACTTTTCTCTAATCCTGGTGTAGTATAATATTTTAAATCAGTTACTCAGGTTTTGGGTTTAAAACATAACATCACAAAAACTATAATTGCAAGTATTTATAGCTCAGCTTTAGGCAAAATTGTAGAAAATTAAACATCCATAACTGAAATGAATACAAAAATCGAGTTCTAAAGCTAAAAATATTGTATTTATGTAAAATCTAAACGAGGCAATTTAGCGACTTGTGTCAGCTTGGGTGTTTTTATTCAGAATATTCAAAATATGCAACTCATAGCTTTGACGCATGTGTAAGGCTATTGGCTGGGTATGATACTCGGAAAAATCAAAAGCAAAAATTAAACAAGGCACCATCCCTTTGCTGGCGATAGAAAATCACGTAAAATAAGAATTTCCTGATGAAAACCTTCCCTTTCACCCTTGGCATGTAAAAATATAACTCACAACATGAATTGATGCGAAAAGTTTAGACTAGCCTCTTGTGTGTTGTTGTGTCATAACAGAAGAAGGAGAAGAATAAGATGTCATAATGGCACAACTTTTAAGCATTTAAAATCTTCAAAGTGATATTTTAATTCATAAGTGGAAACTCACAATTTGATACACCACTGGACAATTATCTTTGCTCAGTATGATTTTACCTGAAACTGTCAGTTAGTATTGATTTTCTTTTTGATATTGTTTTTCCTGTTAAACTTAGTTTCTCAATGTGGGCAAATATCATCTCCCTATAGGCGATACATTTTTGCATACTATTCTGAATGAAAGAGGTATTGTATTATTTTTGAAAAATGAACGATAGAATAAAAAAGTGTGAGTTATTATGTAAGAATGAAATAAAAAATGTTTTAGACATTTATGTAGATTGAATCCATTAAATCCATTTTTGCCCACTCAGGGATTTACTATTAATAAGAGTGGGGTAAATAAGATTTAAGTTTGGTTTTATACAAGTGTTTATGGGTTTCTGTTGAAAGTATTGTAATTTGTATGTAAATATGAAAGTGTAGTAACATGGATTTGTGCTACACAGCGAACGGGTTAAGCTAGAAAATAAACTACTAATTAAGTAAGTTGGTTTATTAGGTAAATAACGTATCGTTTTGCATTTAATGGAAAGTTTAATTTTTATGGTTTTTGCATGGAATTTTTTTTATCAGATTGCCATACATTTTGTATAATTTGTAATAATATTTGCTTTTATGGTATATTTCCTGTTGAAAATATTTCACTTATGTGTGTATGTATGGTAGTCGTGGTTATTATAATAATCTTAAGAGTTATTCTGGCAGGACTTTAAAATTTGCACAATATTGCTACTTCTTTTCCTTTCTTCTTTTAATGGCACAACATCCCTTGGCGTGCGTCGGTCGAGCTTTTCGCATCGATTCATGTTGTGTGTTTTATTGTTAATTTTTTTTATTGATACATTCAACACACAGGATGAACCTTTATGATTGCAGAGCATTGTGTTGATTGGAAAGAAGATTGATAGGTGGGAGGAAGAAAGTTTGAGGAAGAAAGAGGGAGAATAAAAGAGGGAATGCAATCACAGGAATTGTAGCAAGTGTTATGCTTTTACCACAATGACCTTTTTTTTGTAGTTTTTAATGTCGACTATGACCGCATGTAGCGCTAAAAGCCGAGATTTTCGCATTCACTCATGTTGTGCGTGTTATATTTGTACATAATTGGACCTGCCTGTGAAAGGGACTCTGTTAAAGATTTTGAACCGAAGCCGAACGGCTTTTCACAGGCAATTTTTACTCTTGTAGGTTTGCTATTGGCAGGTGTCAAGAGGTGGTGTAGTGTAGAAAAATTATTTTATCTAGATTGGGAATTTTGCATGTGCCGTGCTTTCTTTAATATCAATTTAAGAAAATTGCACTGGTATGGGAGATACCACACCCACTTCTATTTCCGGATTACACCTTTTTCCGATTATAAGGAATGTCTGCACCAAGTTTGGATAAGGTTTGTTAAGCTTTACTTGCGTACACAGACAGGCGGACAGAGGACGGATATGGCTATTGATATATATGGCTAAAACCTATATACCCTGTACACGGTCTAAATATCACTCGCGTCTGGCATACTTACATATAAAAAGCAAAAGAACTTTAGTACTGCAAAAATGAGCGGTTTTAGTTTTTAAAATACGCCAATGCCTTTTGTTTAATACCCCTAGACCGGAAACAAAAGCAAATGACAGTGAAAGGATGGTGTTACTGACCCTACATTCCGCTTTAGAAGATGTGGAACTATTAGACAATGAGGAAAATTATAATCAATAATGATTATTTAGGTTTTCGAATAATTTTTTTATTTGGGACCATATATCACTATAATCTTTTTTATGGAAGATGTAAGATCTATCTTGGGTTCTATTTAATTGTGTCGATAGCTGGGCGATATCTCATTTTAACAAATAATTAGCGTTATTTATATGGACTAATAGGATTCGCTGATGGATTCATATGCTCTACATAATACCCAAGTTAATACCTAGCTACACCCATGTCCGAAGCTCAAATACCTCATTAAAATATTCTCATTTTTCGATTGACAGCCATTTTATATTTTTCCTTTGAGCTCTTAGCAAGAATTGACTTCGTATCGGGTTTTTTGTTTTAGAGGCGGAAAATTTTAAATTGAAATAAAACACAGTAAAATTTATTTAATATCCATGAAATTGGCGTTATTTTAAAGATAATTTTCTGACATTAATGTTAAATGTACGTGCCGCAGCAGCTGGCATGTAACCGGGGTAATCTGCAGGTCCAATTTTCACACACTCTTCGCAGTAAATCAGGCTGCATTTCGGCAATAACGGCTGGATTGTTGGCTTCCAAGTGCTTAATTGATTCTGGTTTATCGGCGTAAACCCTCGACTTTACATATCCTAAAGAAAATATGTAATCTGATCGCGTCAAATTGCATGAAATGAATCGTTTGTCAAATGCTTCTGTCAGTAAATTAATTGTATCACGCGCTGTGTGGCATGTGGCTCCGTCCTGCTAAAACCAAATGTCTGCAACATTAATGCCTTCCAATTAAGAAACGAGAAAGTTAATAGTCATGTATCTGTACCAATCACCGTTGACTGTAACGTTCTGACCATTATAATTTTTTAAGACAAATGGACCAATTATTCCGCCGAACCATAAACCGACTAATCGGTGACCTTCTCAATGTAATGTGATTTTTCGAGAATGGCTTATGGATTATCATCGTGCCCCACAATTAAATTTTTTGTAAAGATCTTAATTTACATACTAACAAGATTCATCTTGTATGAAATTTGGACCTACAGATTACGAAACGTGTGCGCCAGCCGACTCGGCCACATAACCGAAATCATATTCAAACATTAATGTAAAAAAATTTTGTTTGAAATAAAGCCAATTTCATAGATATTAAAAACATTTTTCTGAATTTTATTTCAATTTGAAAGTTCTCTATAAAAAATATTTTTCTGTCTTTTATTTCAATTTGAAAGTTCTCTAATACAATTCTACAAATATATGTAGATAAGAAGCAAAAACAAATATCTTAAATGCACTTTCCAAACACTTTCAATATAAAATTATAAATAATATAATAATATAAATATAAAATTTGTGCTGAAAAATACTTGTATATTTTTATTCCCTATATAAACAAAAACTCAATACATTTTACTTCATTACATTATTTCCTCTTCTTCTTCTTTTATTGGTACAATAGACAATGAAGGGCTTAGGTCGAGCTTTTCGCATCCACTCATATTGTGCGTGATATATTTTTACAAGAATGGAAGGGACATACAGTTTTATGCGGTCAGAGACGACATTGATAAACTGAAGTTCATTGCGGTAAAAGCATAACACTTTCCACAATGGCTATCTATCCCTTCATTGGTGTCCGTTGATTGCATTCCCTCTCTTATTCTTCCTCCTTTTTCCTCCCACCTCCTTTTTCCCAATCTTTCGTTCAATCAACACAACCAACATTCATATCAGCACACCCTGTGTGTTGACTTGAGCTTAAAAACAGAATATAGGCAATTTTTACTCTTGGTGGTTTGCCATTGCATGACGGTGGTGCTGTGTAGAAAAATAGTTTTATTTCTACTGTTTGATTTTGCCTGCACCGAGATTTGAGCCCCAGATACTCTGGGTAGTAGGCCAACGCATTACCAACTACGTCACACCGACTACAATTCGTTTCATTACATAGCAAATTATATTAATTTTATTGGTTATATTCTCAAATCTACAGTTTATGACAAGCTGTCAAAGTTGGACAAAGAACATTTACCCTTAAAGTAAAATATATAAGAAAAATACTTATTTTCAAGTTCTTATATCATCTCTCAAATGCCAAGTTTCAGATACTAACTAGCAGATACTTTTCTTCAGATACGAGTATCGACTACAATCTACATTTATAATTCTAATGGGTTTGGGTGGAAATACTTATAGTATAATAATGAAAAGATGAAGAAAATCTACTAGAAATTTACAAGTGGTATTGATTTATTTTGCGATACTTTTGTGGCCAAGTTTATATTTACATCAGAGGTTGCGTGTGTATACTTGAGAGACACATTAACTTGCTCACAATACAATAGCAATACAACACGATACAACTGGAACAAAATAAAAGGTATAAGTTACATTTTGTAAATGTCAAAGTAAAACGATAAAAATACCAAAAAATGTCAAAAAGTATGAAAATGGAAGAATTAAAAGAAGTCAAGCGAAAGCATCAGTAAACTTCCAACAAGCAATATTAATTTATTTTTGTTATCTGGAATGTCCTTTCATATATAAACATGCAGGAGCTGATCCAAAATTCACTTTCATGTTTTAATTTATTTATATTTCTTTACATCAAAAAAAAAATTTTTTTTAATAAAATTTTGGCGCTGAGAAACATAAAAGGTTTCATATTTCTCAGGCAATTGCATTAATGTAAAAAAGTTTTATTAGAATTGCCAATGGGGGAAGGGCTGTATCATCGGTATCATACATATGTATGTATGTATGTATATATCCATGTTGCTAAGCAAAATGAAATGAAGATGCAGAGAAAAATGGATTTTGATGTTTGTCATAAAAAATCATAAATATAATAAAGAAAAATGTGGCATAATTTTGAGCATGCTGCAAAATTTTAACTTACTTAAAGTTTTTTTTCAGGTGGTACTGATAAGTTATTTATGAAATATTTATTTACTTGCAATTTTTCTTTCAAAGCACAATATTTTTCTTCCCATAATAAATGATTACTAACATATGTACATACTTGTATCTAGTTCAAACTGTTGCCTTCTTGCTATGAGAGCACCTTTCAATTATGCATACACTATTACTGCACATGTTTGGTCTCTCATATACCATACAAACTCAATTTACATGCTTATTAGTTAGCGTCTACCAGTATGCCACACTAAAAATTTTTTGCTACAAGCAAAGCAAATTAGAGAAATTTCGTAAGTGCTTCCATTATATATATATATGTATATGTATGTCTTTATGAATGTACATAATTTGCATGAAAAGCAATGTGCTTCTTATCAAAGGTATATATTGTACTTATGTCTATATATATACTAAGATACATGCACTTATACAAATGTAAATATGTACATATATGTATTAATACAAACAATACAATAACATACAATATAGTATATACATATGAACATATGTTTATTTGCATGAGTGTGCGTAATTGAATTCCCTGCAGATATAAATATACTACATATTTGTTTTGCATGCACGCCTACATTAAACATTTAAAATTACAAAACATTAATTTCTTCTTTCATTCTTCCTTTCCGAAGAAATTCTTCTGGCAAAGTTCATTACTGTCAAAATTTATGATTTAATATAAAATCTGCCTTTGACATGACATGTTGTTTTAAAATATGCTCTTATTATTTGCATAGCGCTACCTATGCATGTAAAGGGTGTTTTTTTTTTATAGAAGTATGGTTTTAAATCTGTCAATACTTTTTTCGGAATTGGTCTTTTTGACAGTTGTCACTTGATTTATGCTCAGTTTGGTTTGCCATTTCATAATGTCCAGACTTACTCCTGAACAACGTTGGCAAATCGTGCCAATTTATTACCAAAATAATGGTTCGGTTCGCCCGACGCATCGCGCGCTTCGTCCAATATTCGGTCGACATAATCGCCCAGCAGAGTCAGTAATTCGAGCGACCATGGATCGGCTTCGCACCACGTTTACTCTAGTGGATAATGCCCATCCTCAGAGATGCCGTACAGTGCGCACCGAAGACGCTATTGCTACTGTGGAGCAGAGTATCGAAGAAGACCCGAATGAGTCCATTCGTCATCGCGCGCAACAATTGGAGCTGTGCCCATCCACTTTATGGAAGATTTTGCGGAAGGATCTTGATTTGCGATCTTACAAAATCCAACTCGTGCAAGAATTGAAGCCGAATGACCATTAAGCGCGTCGCACGTTCGGTGAATGGGCCCAAAACGAGATGGCCACCGATCCCGACTTTCACAAGAAAATTTTGTTCAGCGATGAAGCTCATTTTTGGTTGAATGGGTACGTTAATAAGCAAAATCGTCGCATTTGGAGTGATCATAATCCAGAAGCCATTGTTGAGACGCCGTTATATCCCCAAAAAGTAATTTTTTGGTGTGCTCAATGGGCAGAGGGAATCATTGGTCCATATTTCTTCAAAGCCATGTGATAATGTTACAGTCAGTGGGGAACGCTATAGAGCCATGATTAATGACTTTTTCGTTCCTGAATTGGAGGATGTTGATGTGGACGACCTTTGGTTCCAACAAGACGGCGCTACATGCCATACAGCCAACGAAACAATCAATTTATTGAAGGAAACTTTTGGTGAGCGCATTATCTCGGGTCGTGGGCGTGTGGTGTGGCCTCCAAGATCGTGCGATTTAACACCGCTGGACTACTTCTTATTTTTTGTGGGGTTATGTGAAGTTGCTTGTCTACGCAGATAAGCCTGAGGCGATTGACGCCTTGGAATAGAATATTCGGCGCATTATTACTGACATACGGCCCCAATTGCTGCAAAAAGTGGTCGAAAATTGGGCCTCTCGGCTGAAAACTATTCGAACCAGCCGCGGCGGCCACTTGTCCGAAATCGTTTGTAAAACATAATGTAAAATCCTTATCTTTATAATAAAGCTAAATTCTTGGCCATAAAATTATATTATATCCGTTTTATTTTTTTTTGAAAACCATACATCTAAAAAAACACCCTGTACTAATGACAAAAATTTGTGTCTCGTGGTTTTAAAAGTATAATATACTTAATTATTTTGTGCTTAAAAGCTTTTTTGTATTCTGCGAAAATTTTCTAATTTTTTTTTACTTACAGATTTCAATGAACCTTAAGGAAATTATTTTATTGCCAATAGTAATTATTTAATGAACTTGTAGTAATAATTAAGGTTGGGGTTATGCTGCGTATGATACATAATATGATACACAACACCGTCATTTTTTTGTTTAAAAAATTTTCAGTTCACAACCTCGGTAGAGAAGTTAACTTAAAAAAATAGAAAATATTAGCATGAAGCGTGGTAGAGGATAGAGGAAGAAAAATAGTAGAAGATAGCAGTGAAAAATATTAATAAAAAAAAAAATTAGAAAATAGTAGTAGAAAGTGGTAGTAGAAATTATAGTGGAAAAATAAGTAGAAAATAGAACAACAAAAAAAAGTATAAAAGTAGTATAAAATAAAAGTAAAAATGTAGTAGAAAATAGTTGAAGTTAAGTAGTAGAAATTGTTAGTTTACCCAAAATAAACCATCCCCAACACCGAGCAGATATTCGCTCAACAATTCGCAATCAGTAAAGAAGTTTCACTTCAAACATTTCACCCTAAAGGTATACATACTATACTTTATTATTATTTTGTGCTACACCATCATATTCTTATTCAGCATTGTCGACTAACGTCTTTGTACAAACCTCAGTACTGTACTGTAGGTTTTTCCGGAGATATACCCAAAAATTCATTATTAGTATTTTATGGGAGGTGCCACGCCTCTTCTCCACTTCATATAAGTCTTCTAACCCTAACAACGGAAGTGCGTACACAATTTTTGTTTGTTATCCATATAGAATATGGTTTTTTAAATATGTGTGTGATGAAAGAGCCTAATAACATGTTCCCATTGAGCCCAAATCGCTTAGTTTCGGTAATTTTCATAGTTTCGGCTGAAACTACGTTGAAATGCGCAATTTCGGCAAACAAATAAATATCAAATGAAACCACGGAAATACAGCAGTTTCGTTGATATCACGTCGAAATTGAGTTAAAAATCGAATGCAACACTGATTTGATTCACTGAAATGAATGTTATTAGACATCTGGGAAAACAGTAATATTTCAGAACATAATCGATGTTTTTAAGTTGTGGTCATTTAAATATGTGGTGGAATAATCAGGCTACTAGTTGATGATATATCATTAATTTACAAGTGCTTTAATTGCAAATAAATGGGATTCAAAGTATTCAAACTCGGCGTTGATCGCAATACGTTCTTCATTGTTAATCTGCTCAATGCATTTGTGCCGACACTTGCAATTCACCGATTTTGGCAGTCGCTCCTTAATCAATTTCCCCCTTTGGGTCACATAAGCTTTTCCTGACTGCCTTTTCTTCTTCCGAATATTGTGCATTCATGCATGCGTCTCCGTCTGTAACATTTAATATAACCGTTAATGTAAATTTATGTCACTAATCATAAATAACCCAAGTCGTTCCGTCCGGATTTTAACTTCCTCTTCCGAGTAGGTGTCTTGAGCTCCACCTCCTCGTTATTGGTGATGTCTGCAATTAGAATCTCCATGTCTTGGTCTATTTTAGGGTTCTGTTTCCGTGCCGTAGTGACTATGTCCAATTCCTCTGCTTTCGACTCAGCGTCTGCTTCTGCCTCTTCATTTGTTTCCGGAACATAATCGTCCGAAGATCCTGCGGAGAAATCTTATTCGTCTGTCGTACCAGGCGCATAATCATTGAAGACTTCTTCAGGGAAGATAGCCCTTGCCTCCTCATTTGTCTCCGGAATAGTTTCATCTGATAAAACTATAGATAAATTTATTTTGGCCTCAGCGTCACCAAAATCTGTCGAAATTCCATTTACATTGTCATAATACGGCACATACTTATTATCGTTTCACAGTAAATACTCACGATGACTTGATAGATCCATTATTTTCACAATGTTTTTACAATGACACACTAGCGGAAGCACAATTGCCCCGTCTATGTCTTCTCTCAGCAAGTTCTACAATCTATCAAATAGTTAACATTACCAGTGTAAACAGATTTCAAGCTATTGTTGACGTCAACCGTAGAACACACAGAGAAATTTTGTATGATATATAAAATAGTGTATAAGTGTCATACGGATTGAAATAATAAAAATAATAAAAATAGTTAATAATAAAAATAATTTGAAATTATATTCAGAGTAACAACTAATTAAAACACCATACCTGCACTTACACAATTATTAATAAAAAATTTCAAACACGCAATTATACGCTAATGTTGCAATTGATCTTTTGACCCACTTTGTGGAATTAGAATTTCACCAAATTTTGACCACATTTAGAATCAGTTATGTAGATTCTTATTATGCAATAAAAAAATAATGGTGTACATGCGAATACACGTAATTGATTTTTAAATCACACGTATTTTAATTATTTATATATTTACCATCTTCCAACACACTCTTTGCTTTGAAGCCGATAAGGCTACAACGTCGGAAGCGTCATCCATTTTCTCGCATTTAAATGGTAAAAAGCGAAGTATTTCGCAATAATTTAAATTTACGTCGATATTTTACACACAAGAACAAAACAACGAACTGTCAAACGAAACCAAGTTGCCAATGAGAACGGTTGCAATTTCAGTCAAAACCATTTGCCGAAACTGCGCACTCTGGGCTCAATGGGAACATGGTATAAGAAGAATTTTTGTTGTAAAATATAAGTATAATATAATAAATATAATAAGTTGTCCCGCTTTTATTGTAATTCTAATTCGTGTAATATTTAAGGATGAACCCGAGTATAAGTTGTAGTATAAGTTCCTATAGCTTTAGGATAAGGGCCGCTAAACGACGCTACCATAAAGGAACGTGCATCAAGGAGAGAGAGAGAGAGAGAGAGAGAGAGAGAGAGAGAGAGAGAGAGAGAGAGAGAGAGAGAGAGAGAGAGAGCGAGAGGGAGAGAGGGAGAGAGAGAGAGAGAGAGAGAGAGAGAGAGAGCGAGAGAGAGAGAGCGAGAGAGAGAGAGAGCGAGAGAGAGAGAGAGCGAGAGAGAGCGAGAGAGAGCGAGAGGGAGAGAGGAGACAGGGAGAGAGAGAGAGAGAGAAACGCAATCGAAATAGATCTTAGTTTTGAAGTGACTTTAATCAGTCCTCACCTGCTTTTCATAGAGGCTGGCTTCAGTACCAACATTAAATATGTGAATTAAATTACCCAATCCCTTTGCAGTTATTTAATTGAGATCTGAATTTGACCATAATTTTGTTTTTCTGAATTTCAGAAAGAAAAAATTTTATAATTTTTAGTTTCATCTTTAAGAAAACGTAACTGAAAATCTGTTTGTTTTGCAACTTAGATTTTAGCATGGTTTGGTTTCACTGTTTTTCAAGTTAACGAACGTGTTGAAATAAGTTTGCAATGGAATGGTTGAATTGAAATTGAATTGAATTTCAATTTGTTAGAAGAACATCACCTGGGCAAAAACCGGTTCATTAGTTTTTCCAAACAAGTTGGGGTAAAGAGTTGTAAGAAATGTTTAATGCGTAAAATTTTAGAAAATGTGAAAATAATTTACATATCAAATAAAATTTCATCTGTAAATTTGTCAAAGAAATTTATTCTGTATAAAGTTAAACAAGTTTAGTATAAATAAAATTTACGAAATTTCTCGCAAGCACGTACGCTGAAATTTGTATTCATATCCTTCCAACTTTTTGCGACAAATCGACAGTTTTATTTATTATTTATTTTCCTCGATTTTTCCTTTTCTTTTTTCTTTTTTTTTTGGTGAAGGGTGTTAGATTTTAATTTTCTCGTAGTGTTGACACATTTCGAAATTGAGTTTTATTAGATTATACCATTCTGTGAAATGGGTTTGTGTGTGCATTGACAAATAAGAATCCTGCTGCGACAGAGAAAGAAAATTGAAGATAAATTGAAGAAAAACTTAAAATTAGATTTTAATTAAATGTTTACAATTTAAGAGATTTTCTCATTTTATTTAAATTACGAAAAAAAATTTTGTTTGGCGTTTAATTTATGCCAATATACATACTAATTACCATAATTCTAGCTGTCAGGCACAAAAGGTGCGTGCCTCACATTTACCGCAGATTTGTAACGTGACACGTGAAACCGCAACAACAGCAACAACGAAAATAATAACAAAACCAGCAGTAGCAATAGCAGCAGCATCATTAGCTGTAGTGGTAGCGCGTAAAGGTACCTAAATAAACAAAACTATAGCGCATGAAAGCGACTTAACCTAGAAAGCCACAAAAGGCACAGTCTAGTTAAATCAACAAGGAAAACGTGAATCATTGAGAGTGTGAAGGAAAATTTATAAACGCAAATATAGTGCAGTGAAACATCTTCAAAACTAAATATGAAAGAAAATGAACTAAATAAATAAACCTAAGGGATTTATTTTATTTACGTAGTATATGCGAGATTTTGTATAGCATAAACTTAGGGGCGCCATTGTTAGCTGTTTTTCTTTCTGCAAGTAACGCACGTTTGGATTTGATGCATACGAGTATAAAGAGAGTGCAGCAAGGTCAGCATAATACATAAATTGAACAAAATGACAAGTGAAGAACAACAAGAGCATACAGAGAATACTCTGCAGAGGGGAACAAAGATTAGCGAAAAAAAAACGAATAACAAATGGAAGCGAAAAGAGAAAAGTCAAAGGTCAATGTGCGGTGTTTTTATGTTATTTTTGGAAAGATTTTAACTGGGTATTTTTTAATATTTTTGGTATTGAAAAAATGATTAAAAATAGGGGAACTTTATTGTTGATGTTTATTCAAAGAAAAATGTAAATATATTAAGCACAGATTTCGGATATTATTTAAAGAAAGTTGGAATTGAAAAATAAGTGTCGATATCTCGTTTAGGCCATACCGGTAATAAATAAATAAATATAAAAGTGAAAGTTAAAGGAAAGTTACTTATTATACGAAAGGTTCTGATCATATATTAATTTGTGAGCTATTGACCATATACTTGAATTGAAATATAGTAAATCAGTTTATTGGGTACCTTGTAACGAACTTCCACCTTCTTCAAGGCTCACATCATGTGAGGCGGTCGCTGCATACCTAGCAATGCTTCAGTCTTAGCTCAGGAAAAATGGGAGTGGGCTAGCTTCAATGATATGATGTGAAGAGTTACATTAAATTTTATTTGTATGCAGCTCATACAGTAGGAAATATCTTAAAAAGTAATCTCCATAAGAAAACTATTGAACACGTAGGTAACTACCACCAAGAAATGACTAAGAAACTAAAATTTAGAGGGGGAAAGCTGATAGTCCCTTGAAGTCTGTACCCACCCTACCTGATATCGATGTATTACCATACTGTCGATATCCCATTGCTTTACTTATCTACTGTTCACCCTTACATTTCATCAAATAATAATATTTTAAAATTTCATTATTACTTAATTTTATTATTACAAACTTATCCTAATTAGTTTATTTTGTAAATATTTCATTTCATTACTAATATTGCTAATTATTTACGAAGATTTTTTGTAGTTTTAAAATACTGTACAAGTAAAATTATTTATAATTAAAATTCCTAATCAATCACCTATTGATAAATTTTCCTATTGGCCTAGTAATATTATGCGGTTAGAGTATAAAAATAAAATAAAAACGGTAAATCTGTGAGAGCGTGGTGAATATTACTTTAGAGAGAGCAGTTATAATTAAAAGCAAAGATAAATAAATGTTCGAGAGATATGCGTGTTGGTATGATTATACTTACTTACTTTTACTTTTAATGGCACAACAGCCCATGGAGGGCCTAGGCCGAGCTTTTTCGCATCCACTCATGTTGTGCGTGTTAGATTTGTACATGAATGGAAGGGACCTACAGTTTAATGCCGAATCCGAACGGCGAAGTGAAAAGTTTTTCATAGCAATTTTTACTCTTGTAGGTTTGCCATTGCCTGCCAAGAGGTGGTGCCAGGTAGAAAATTTATTTTTTCTACTTTTTTTTTATTTTGCCTGTGCCGAGACTCGAACCCCGGACACTCGGCGTAGCAGTCCAACGCACTACCACTACACCACAGCGACCATTGGTATGATTATACACCCACAAAAAAAAATATGTCATACTATATAAATATATTTTTAAATCATGTTAACACTAACTATAAGTATATAAGTATTTTAAGAATTTTTTATTTTTTATTTAACTTACTCACGTTAAATTGCTACTTCACCGATCCGACGATGGGCCCAACGACGATGATGTTGCATGCTACGTGTGGTTTGACAATTGTTGCACCTGTGAGATACTCGCTGTGATAATTAGATTTAAGTATAAATATATAGTAAAATTTTTTTTTTTTAACACTTTTTTTTTATGCTTATATGATTTAACTTTTCTTTTAAATTATACTTTTAACATTTTGTCTCTTAATTTTTTTTTTTTCTTTTACACTGACATAAAACTGAATTTGAACTTAAATAATTTTAACACTACTACTGGTATATGTATATGTATGTCTATTTTACTCTTAACAGATGTATTTATGTTGATCTCCTGTTGCATGCCATGTATACTGTGATTTATTCTATGTATTTTCCATGGTGATCCAACATTTAGCATCAATCCACCCAGCACTTTATGCTCCTGGTCGCTTGGGTATTCATGGTCCAGCAATTCACTTATTTTTTTTATATCGACTGCAAAAATTTGAATGAAGTATGTCTTTCCTGTTCAAGCTCCACGCAGTCAATCTCCTTTTTTTCTTTCTCTTTTCTGATCGACAGTTAAAATTTTTCCTGCCACAAATAAGAAATAAAACCTCTACTTTCCTGTGGATAACAGTGCCGATCAGTTAAGGACGTTGACCTTTTCCCCTACTGTCCAAGTGACCGCTATCTTAGGCTTTTGCAGTCACTATGCATATCTTAAAAAAAGGTAGAGTATAGCTTGTTCATGCTGCCCTATAAATAGTTTCTGCTAAGAACGGTAAAAGAGAGTTATTTAATTTACCCGCTTGTCAGAAATACCTTCTTGTCGGAAGTGAACAACTTTTATTTGGGGGGGCCTATATAAACTTTATGCATATAGGTAAGTACTCAACTTTGGTATGAAAACTTGTACCCTTATCCATCGCACTAGGTGATATGTATGAAGGTCTGGATATTCTTAGTGAAATTTTAGGTTGACCCTTACAACCTTATCAAATTAGTGGAAACGAAAATATTTTAAAATAAAAATTTGTAGGACTATTAAGTCAGTGAGAAAATTTAAAGGTAAATGGTGGTAGAATATATTCTTTGTTAGTGCTAATTTTTAGAAAAATAAAAATTCATTCAATCATGCATGTATAAAGATTTTTCTGCATTGCATCAAGTTTAAAATAATGAAGTTTGAAATAATGAATAAGAAATAACATAATTGCATGTAGTGAGATCTTGTTTAAAATAAAATGCTATGGATTAATTTAATGTTTTAAATACAAAATTGTGTACAATTTGTTTAAATAAATTAGAATGAAATATTTTCTCAAACATTCAATTCAATGTCTACTCTAATATTTAAATAACTGGAATAAAACTTGTAGTGGTAGCGACTTGTGGTCGCTGTGGTGTAGTGGTAGTGCGTTGGACTGCTACGCGGAGTGTCCGGGGTTCGAATCTCGGCACGGGCAAAATCAAAAAGTAGAAAAGATAATTTTTCTACACGGCACCACCTCTTGGCAGGCAATGGCAAACCTACAAGAGTAAAAATTGCTATGAAAAGCTTTTCACTTCGCCGTTCGGATTCGGCATTAAACTGTAGGTCCCTTCTATTCATGTACAAATATAACACGCACAACATGAGTGGATGCGAAAAGCTCGGCCTAGGCCCTCCAAGGGTTGTTGTGCCATTAAAAGTAAAAGTAAAGGAATAAAACTTGAAATACAAGGTGGAGGAAAGGAAATGTCATAATATGAATGTGTCATTATGCTTGCAAATGGCGTCAAATGTTATTGTGCTTTGACATTTACGTTGTAGACAGATAGAGAATTAGTTGACAACAATCAAAGGCGATACACAGCGCCAAATCACCAATTTAAAGCCAAACTATAGTAAAACGAGCATAAAAGTGCATCAACTCAGGAGTTGGTTACTTGACCGATATCATTTTTTCAATTTAATGTTATCAATTTAACACTTTTAAAGAAACTTTCCGTGAAAACAGAATAGACTTACATTGTGACATTACCTTTGCCCCACCTTATATCATACATCCATCTTATTATCTTTTTTGGTTTGATTAAATTTTGTCAGTAAAAAAAATGTCAGGTAAAATATTTGCAGTGAGCTAACTTCATAGTAAGCAATAGTGCAAAGAGTATTTCTGTAACTAATGCGAGATGCGTTAGAAAATCTTGAATATGTATAAGGAGTGAGATCTGCTTGCCTTTCACGTTGATTTCGGGAAAAGATAATCTGGCTATAAACTGGTTAAAAAATGCATATCTCTATGAAAATATCTACCATAAAAATCAACCATGTGTCAATGTTGTTCTAAGGAGTTAAAAGAGCAGCAGGAAACCCAATTGCTTTAAATTAGCTTGAATATGGTCCAGGATATCTAATTGCGTTGCTGAAACTCCTGCCCGAATAGATGCGAATTATAATCCATTTTGGGACGAATATAAGTGGAATGGATCAGGCGGAATCAGTTGAAGTGAATTATTCCTTACATCTATAAACATCTGTTTATAGCCCAACATAAATTTGAATCTCTGAAAATATTTGTAAGTATATGAATATAATAGTATTAATTTTTTATGCTCTGGATTGGATTGTTCATTTTGAAAATAGAAAACGACATTGCCATTCAAACAAATTTTTCTTTAAATTTCACAATGATTTCTTTTCTTTCTTTTAATGGCACAACATCCATGGAGGTCCTAGGCCGAGCTTTTTTCGCATCCTCTCATCTTGTGCGTGTTATATTTGTAAAGGAATGGAACGGTTTTACGCCGAATTCGAACGGCGAAGTGAAAGCTTTTCATAGGCAATTTTTAATATTGTAGGTTTGAACCTAGGACATTCTGCGTAGCAGGCCAACGCATTACCAACTACGTCACAGCGACCAAAGCGTCTAAACTTTATGCTTACGAATTTTTTCATTTCGTAATTTGGGAAGTTCAGAAATTATTTTTTTTAAATTCTTAACTTTTTTAAAATTTGATTAGCTATTGTGCTGGTTTCATGCTAAATTTAAGTATAATGACGTTGCTTGTGTTTCAGCTTTATAAGCGTTGAGTTTGTGTACGTAATTTAGATTTATCTTTTTCGCTGATTCATTTGCAGCATTTCCCTTTCAACGGATTAATGTAATTAATTTAAAATTTATTTTTCTAATAAAACATAGTGCTCTATGAAAACATAGAGCAATGACTGAATAAAATTAGTTCGTATTAAGGGCAGTAGTTATATTTTAGGATGAAGAAATTATGAGATATGCTTTGTTTTGTGAGCCAACATGCCGTATGAGTAATGTTGATTGGATGGATGGATGTGAAGAAGGCCGAGAACCTGACCTACGAGTGCAGGACAGTTCCTCACTCAGGCCAATTGTACTTAAGGTACTAGGAAAAGAAGAAGTTGATTACTCCACTATAATATGTAATTTATTACTGCTTCATTTTAAACTTGGCAGAGCAGTTCTACAAGTGACCACAAGGAATAACAGCTAAACTCGAGTTAGGAAAAATAGAAACTTATTGCATATTTTTCATTATAAATCCTAAAATATTGAAAATTTTTAAATAATTATTCAAGAACTTTAAACAATATGAAATATGTTTTCATTTTTCCTAACTCGAGTTTAGCTCTTATTCCTTGTGCCCATAGATTTCTTGTTATTGCGTTGAAATAAATACCCTTTTTTTTCTGATTCTTTTCATAGTACAATATGATCTTTCGTGGACTGTGTAGCAAAGATGTTAATAGTATTTTTTTAATAGTTCATATAAAAACTGAAAATTGTGCTGTTTCCACAGGTATCCAATTCTGAAACGCCTCTTTGATTATAAGAAAGTATTGTATGTAGTTCCAAAAAATTATAGACTCTTCTGGTAAAATCTCAATTTTTTGTTAGGGAATATATTGTAGAATATTTAAAGGCAATTTACATGCCACTAAAAATAGATCGAAGTAGCGGCGGTGCACGAGTACTGGTGGATAATAAACCAAATGCAATTTCACAAATCTCGCATTTCAAAGGGTCTATGCTCCTTGCGAATAAGCAATTATTTAAACATATTATCTTATCTTACTCTTTAAGATCATTTCAATGAAAAATTCACCAAAACTATTAAGAAAAAATTAGGTTTTAGTTTAGTGAAAACAAGACGATGTGAATTTATAACTTAATTTTTATTGTTCTTTTTTTTCTCTTTTTTCAAATATAATCAACTTACAGAGGGTACCCCTATAAATGCAGAGTATTGTGTTGATTGGAATGAAGATTGATAGGTGGGAGGAAAAAGGAGGGAGAAGTAGTTATGAACGTTTGCTTTAAACTTGCAAGGGTCATAATAATAGGGAAAAACTGGTGCAGGGAGCTTATTCCAAATACGAGCGGTACGACAGATGAACGAACTTTCTCTGTAATGCGTAGTGCGGTGGAACAACGTGTCTACGTTGAAGGCGTGAGTTCCGCTTGCTGACCGTGTAGTTCTGTTGAACACACGAACTGGCGGCATCAGCTTGCTCATCTCAGAAGAACATCTACCGTTAAAGTAACGGTAGAACAGTGAGACGCAAGCCACGTTTCGACGATGTTCCAAGGAGTCAATAGAGCTGGAAACTCTACTGTTTCCTATTAGCTTTATCGCTCGATGCTGGATACGGTCCAGGAGCTCCAGTTGCGTTCGTGAAGCTCCAGCCCATAGGTGCGAATTAAACTCCAATTTAGAAGGTATATAGGTGGTGTGGATCATAGATCATGCGGAGATCAATCGAAGTAAAATATTTTTTACACCGCCTAAAAAAGCCGAGACACTTGGCTGCTTCTTTTGACACGTCAAAAATGTGTTTATTCCAACGAACATCACATTGGATGGACATGTCCAGAACATTAAAAGTCGGTGTCTCCGCAATATCTACCCCACTCATATCTAGGGGGTTAACGGGGGTTTGGGAAATTCGTTTGTGAGATAACAGACAACATTGGGTCTTACGCGCATTGAACTCAACTCTATTGGTAAGACCCCACTCGGAGATTGACTGGACATCTTTATTGACCCTAACCAAAGAGTTAGGGCATTTTGAACAGGCATATGAATGAGAAATGGTGCTGTCATCTGCAAACGAGTAAATAGGATTTTTCATTAATGACAGGAGGTCATTAATGAAGATAAGGACAAGTGTAGTGGAGAGGACCGAACACTGCGGCACTCCAGCAATAATGGCACGACCTTCCGAAACAATGTCGTCTACCACAACACGGATAGAGCAGCCGCTTAGAAAATTCGTGATCCATCGTGTGAAGTTACTACCGACTCCATGCGCAATTAGTTTTGACACTAGTGCTTTATGCCACACTCTGTCAAAAGCCTTTGAAATATCCAGAGCAACCGCCTTGCTCTCACCGAAGCCATGGACACTATGGTAACAGTGCTCAGTGAGAACCGCCCGTAGAGCGATTTCGGCGGAAACCGTATTGGCGGTCATTAAGCAATTCGTTTTGCTCAAGATATTTCACCAAGTAGAAGTTAATTACACTTTCCATGACTTTTGATAGCGTAGAACAGATTGCGATGGGGCGATAGTTCGCAGGGTCTGTAGTCTTGCCCTTTTTAGGAACTGGTTAGACATTGGCAACTTTCCAACAAGATGGAAATACACCAGTTGTGTATGAAATGTTGAAAAGATTGCGCAACGGTCGCGCCAGCGTTGTCGCACAAGTTTGCAATATGCGAGCTCGAATGCCATCGGGTCCCGAAGCCTTGTTTATGTTAAGATTTGCAAGAACTCGTTTAACTACTTGAATTCGAAAATGTATCTCAGGCATAGCACAAGATACAGATTCGATAACGGGCAGTGGTTGTTGATCACTAGCTGGCAGAGAAGAATTCTCTGCGAAAATGTTAGCTAAAATGTTCGCTTTATCAACCGAGCTAGTGACGAGGCGATCACCTGTAAAAAGAGTTGGAATTGACGAAGTCGTTTGGTTCTTTACTCCCTTTACAAATGACCAAAAATTCTTACCACCTCTATGGAATTGTAAGACTTTGTGCCTCAAGCGCACAGCGATTTCTTTCCTGTTTACGCAACTGTTCAGTATTGGCATTCTTGTTAGATTGCCAGTTCTTGAAAGGGACCTCTTTGGACCTGACTGCTGGTCTGCAAGTTGCATTAAACCATGCATTGCCTTTGGGTTTAACGCTAATCGTTTTATTGGGAATGAAAGACCGCATTCCTAATAGAATTATTTCTTCTACCATTTTAGCACTGGCTTCTATGTTTTTACCGGTAAAATACAATTTCCGGTTAAAGTTCTCAAAATACTTATAAAAACTTATTGTTTGTATAAGTAAACCTAAGTATGTAATAAATAGTGATTATCAAAGGTAAGTCTTTTGTGCATGCATCTGAAAATCAATGAGCTTTAAGTTTTCATTTACTAAATTACAATGCGGTATTTTATTGTTTTCTGCATTGAGCTAAATAACTACAATATACTTCAAAAACAAATCAAAATGCACTAACATAACAAAGTGGCGTCTATACAATGATTTCCATTTTATTTTATTCTAAAATTGATAAATTCCCTGCAGTCAACGTTTTGTCGCGTGCACACAAACATAAAATACACATGCATGCATATAAATCGAGGTATGTACTCGTATTCATGTGTTTGCACTACAACTGTTCACATATGTATGTAAAAATATATATGTGGGTATGCTATATATATGTACGTATATATAAATCAAATATAAACTTACATACAAAACATATGAATGAAAGGTGATGGGCAAATAAGTCGTTGTAGGAATACTTTTGTATTAAAAATATGAATGAAGTTAAAGGGCGCTATGTAAAATGTGGAAACAAAATATTTATGTATATATTTACATGTATTGTTGGTTTATGTATTTGTGTATACTCATACATATACTGACATATGCAGATGTACATATGCAGAAATACATACTTATATACTTCTATATGTACGAATATATATTCAAGCACCTATTCTCTCTGTATGTAATCGCATTTATGAGTTTTCATGTATATGAATGCTTTTGTTCGTGCATGTTCCTGCTCTACAAGTTTGTGTCAATAATGCATTTTTATTGTATTTGTAAGCTAATATGTTTTTAAGTTCATATGTGCACATGTAAATATAAAAATGTACCAGGATGAAGTGATATTATTTTATGGTTATGTGTGCTGCTGCTATAAATGTTTAAACGTGACCTTAATATTCATGTAGCATTTTATTATGATAATTTTATAGCATATGCATAAGCATACATTCATATTATGAGCTCGTAAAGCTATTATAAATAAAGGGGTTTCAAGAAGATAACGTATTTATTTGATTTGATGCAATATCATAACAACAGAGCGTTGATTAACTTTTATATCCTTCATCCAGGCGCAAAGAAATAGTAACTTTGCGGAATGTTGTGAAAGTAATAGGCGAAAAACCGAAAAAACAATATAGTATCATACAGTATAATCACTTTTTTCCTCAGGCCATAATCGTTTAATAGTTTAGGGAAGAAAGAGAAGGTACTGTAAAAAAACAAGTACATTGGCAAAACAAAATTCTGCGTGATAGCGTTTATACTAAGGAGAGCGACGACTATTAAGCGAATACATATAAGCTGAAAAGATTTGCATTCTGCATTAAGCTGAAGTAAACTGATATTTTATTATCTGTGGGAATAAATGTGACCATATTAATCCTTTTTTATTATCTTTGAATTACACACACGATGGTTGTCAAAGACAGGGTTCCATAGTCACGTTTCGCTTTTGCTTCAAATTGCTCAAACAGCTCTTTATAATATGCGCCGGAGATTGTTTTACCTTCATCAAGGTAATGGATGTGAATGACACCGTTCGCATCACAAAAAACTGTCGCTATTACCTTGTTGGCCGACAGAAGCATCTTGGTTTTCTTCGGCTTCGATTCGCCAGGAGAAACTCACTGTTTCGACTGTTGCTTGATCTCTTGTGTATTGTGATATATCCAGGTTTCGTCCACGGTTACGAAATAGCATAAAAACTCGTTGGGATAAAAAATACACTCCTTTGAAGTTGTCAAACAATTGCGTGTTATTGTCAATTGTGAGCAAACGCGGCACCCATCTTGCGGGTAGCTTTTTCATATCTAAATATTTATGCAAAACTGAAATCACTGATTCACGTGATAAGCCTGAAACCTTTTTAAGTTTGCAAGTCTTCACGCGCCGATTGTCCAATATCATATCGTGGATTTTATCGACTATTTCTGTTGTGGTAATCTGAATTGGGAGATGCCTCTTGAAAAGCAAAGTTTTGTATTTGACGTGGCGACGTTCTGTTCCTGTCCTTATATGTACCAATAAAAGGTATGCTATGAAATAATTTGCATTTATAATAGTGTTTAATTCAGATGTGAATTAATGGGATATTAAAATACAAGAAATTTGTATTTCGTAATTTGTATCCGGCTCGAAGGACCGTTGTTTAATTCAGAAATGAATTATTTAAAAGATTGAAAGATTGAAAATTAAACACTGAGAATTCGTATTTAATATTAAACAACATTTATTGAAATGAAAATAAATATAATCAAGAGGCCAACCGACCGGTGTGAAAGTGTTCTAGCGAAGAACTAAGAGAAGGCAATAGCAAGAAAAGAAATAGAACGAAAAGAAACAAGGATAGAGAAAATGAATAGGAAAGAAAAGGTGCATTAGAGTGGCTTGAACAAATAGTTCTTAGAAACATTCTCCATATTCTCCATATTCTCCATGATAATGAAAACAGAATTTTTTTTTTTTAATAATAACTACCTTCAAAATTTCTTAAGTCTAATTCTTTGGATATGTTCTCTAGTTGATAAAGTAAAACAAGCAGTTGTGGTAAATAAAAGACAAAATAATATCAACATCAACAACAAGTTAATCTTTGTGCACGAGGCCAGTCACTGTTCAAGTTTTATAGTAGATACTTTACAAAAACGTATGACAACAATTCTGTATTGCAAACATTGGCACAAGCAACTATTGTTAAAAAAAAAACAGGCTAAATTTTCCTAGGGCATTTAAAAATAATTGGAAAAGTTTTGCTACACACACTCGTCGTAGTACCTGCCACCGTTTACATGTTATTTGATGATGATGATATTTATTTCATAAAGTTATGTTTGCTTGCATATGGACATAAACTTGCATACGAGTATGATGCCGGTGGCGCACACTGTTGCATTATACATAACTGAAATGAAAATAGCCTGCAGAAAGGAAAGTACGTTGGTTGGGACTAGGGAAAACTATGCATAGAATAGTTGCATTGCATACAAAAGTAAAAAAAAAGCAGAATTTTCTTTCATATTTGCACTTTGCTACTTATTAGCATTTATTTACATTTTGCTAAAATCAAAAAGGTAACAAAATGCAACGAAAAAGTAATTACGAACTACTACTGTGGGCAAAAAGTAGTAAGACTTTTTAACCCATTCATCAAAATATTATTTTTTTAAGGTTGGTATGACTGTCGGTGACATCTGTGCCAATTGTCACATCAAAATAATCATTAGTGTTTAGTATACGCTTGTCTTTCTGAAGTACAAAAAGTGCTTTCGGCGATTTTCACAATGAGTGAAATTATTCAACAAAGAAGTTCCATTAAATTTTGTGTGCGGAATCAAATTTCTGGTGCCGAAACATTCAGAATGTTGCAAAAGACCTTCGGTGATAATTGTATGTCGCGAGCAAGTGTTTTTGATTGGTACAAATTGTTCAAAGATGGTCGAGAACGCGTTGACGACGAACCACGCCCAGGACGACCATCAACATCAACTGATGATCAACACGTCAATAAAATCAAGGAATTGGTGCTCGAGAATCGACGATTAACAGTCAGAGACCTTGCTGGCATCGTTGGAATATCGGAAGGATCAGTGAAAACCATTTTAAAACATCATTTGGGCCTAAGAAGAGTGAATGCACGATTGGTTCCAAAATCACTGCATTGGTTTTACGAGACCATTTTGCCAAAAATTCGACTGATATCGTTCCGCAACCACCCTATTCGCCTGACTTAGCACCGTGTGACTTTTGGTTATTTTCTAAACTCAAAACCCGCTTCGTGGACACCGTTTTGAGTCAATTGAAGACATTAAACATGAATCGCTAAGCGCATTGAAGGCTATTCCGGAAATTGACTTTAAAAACTGTTTCGAGAATTGGAAAAAACGTTGGCACAAGTGTATTGGGCCCGGGAGGGATTACTTTGAAGGGGACGAAATAGATTTGGAAGAATGAATAAAAAAATTTGAAATTATGAACAAAGTCTTACTAACTTTTGCCCACAGTAGTATGTTGCTTAGTATTTTTAATAAACCGATTTAAAATCAAGTAAAACTCTAATATACGTATATCTATAAGTATGTAGTATATATAATCATATGAAACGTATTTTCGAATTGTAATTTTTTTTACATGCAATAATAATAATATCAAAATTAAATTCACTGAAGAGAAATTGTGGAAAAGAGGAAAATACAAATAACTCATGCCATGACAAATATGGCATAAAGAGAAAGTAATTTGAAGAAAATAAAAATGAAAACTGTATGGGAGAAAAGGAAAACTGAATGAAATGGGAATGGCGAAGGGTAAAAAATAATGTAGGCGAACGAGGAAACTCAAATTTACGAGCACTCGTTAAAAATAACATTTGCACGCAATTTTTCAATATTAAATTTCTTGTATATTGTACATATATGTAAATAAAGTAAGTATATGATTAAAGTTACAAAAATCATGATAAATATGTGCACATATGTGTGCACTCGTATGCACAACAGTCACTCATCATGAGCATAATAATAAAGTAATAAAAATTTTTTTGAATTTGCCTGTTTGTGTGAGTACATGTGTAAGATTATAATTTCAGCTTCTGTATTGCTCCTTCCTTTTGTGTTCCTTTTTTTAATTTTGTTCACGCTAAAATACAATTCGTCGGATTTCCTGCTTTCATATTCTATTTATATGCTCCATCGTAATGGAGAATTACATCCTAAAAGTATGCTTTAAGCTTTTTATCTGGGAATCTTAAGAAACTAAGCATTTAGGTAACGCATATATTTAAATAACGCAGCGGTTTAAAACGTTTTTGTGAAGCATAAAAGGAAATTTCTGCAAAGTTTTTTTTTTTAAACTTAACGTAATTTAATAGGTATAGTAAGTAGTCTTAAACTGCTATTTTATACTTACTTACTTTTGTATTATATGAGTTTCGATTGTGCTTGCCAAAATAATTAATTTTTGTTTGTGGTTCTCTTTGGTGAAAAGGTATTTTTTGTTTTAATTGCTCAACAGCCTATTTTTTGGGAACATTTTACCTCATGTGAATATGTAATTGAATACGTGAATGCGAATATTATCTACCATGGGATAAGTAAACTTGAAATTTACGACGAACTTTCCAAATAGCTAATTTATTTGTATTTATGTTATCTTGTGCTTAAAGGTATTTTGTATCCATACATATTTATGTGCATAGTAAGTATGAAACCAACTGGTTTAAAGTTAGTCGATAAACTGGTTTACTGAATATCACAAGTAGTCACACATTTGGTGTCTTTCCTCATCGCAAACTGATTTATTTAACATTGTGTTGTCCTAGGAACAAGTCAATTGTTCAGGCATTCATATCTTTTCAACTACTTAATTAGTAGATATATGTTTTTGGAATATTTTGTAAACCAATTATTTTGGAATAGTTTGTAGACGAATTGAATTGTTTCAGTTTTGCAACCAGTTGTCTATGAAAAAATTAAAAATTAAATTAAAATGTGACTAGTAACTACTATAATTTAAAAATGTTTGTTTTTTACTAGGATTAATTACTTTATTATATAAATATTAAATAAATTGTATTAAAAAAAAAGTAAAAAAGAACAAACAAAAAATTTTCTAAACTGAAACAATTAAAATTTTTGTATTTCTTCCGAATTACTTAGATATATTTTATTTTCATATTCATCAGCGATCTTTGTAACATTTCAGAATCCCTATACATAAGTAACAAAACAAATATTGTAAAGTATATGAGAATTACAAGACAATATTTTCATTGAATAGTATTGTGTTTTCAACAAAATACTAGAACTTTTGGTGGACTAGTTTTTGGTATATACTGTGATGCTACTTTAACTTTTTGGTGATTTTTTTGCTTATACAAGAAATTGTTAAAGCTAGGTTAAAATACGCAAAATGCTCTGAAAATCAATTGAATGGCGAATGTTTGTGGAACTATCATTTTACTGTAAAAAAAAAATGTGCAATGTTCTCTACTCGATACTTTGTATTTCATTGCAATATTTCATGTTTCTTATTTATTCCCTTCCTTCCGAACGAAACTTCTTATGTTTCTTTATTAATTTCAGATAGTCTTTTCATTCTACCTCTTGAGATGGTATAGACAAAATATTATTAGCATGCATACAATGCCAATTTACAAAATATTGGTATTTGAAAATATTTTTATCATTTAAATTTAATGTATATAAGTAGGGCAAGGAATCTCATGCAAATGCATGTTTCTAAAAAATAAAACGTCTCTATATTTATTGCGACATCTTTTGGTAAAAGTTGACTTATAATTTGTTACAAAATATTCATCTGAACCACCCAGTTAAACTGTCAATATTTGTATTTACACATCGGTTTTTAATGATTTGCTCGGAAACTCGCTGAAAATTTGTTTCTTTACACAACAAAACAAATTTTAAATGAAAAGTGAGTTGGATTTACTAATTTTTACTGCAAAATCGTCGAAGTTAACATTTGATAATGCCGAAAATCAAAGCAACTTTATCTTCAAATGTAAATAAATACGTATCTGAACATCCAAGTGTATTTCAAACCGATGGAACTGTTTGCAATAAGGCAGTGGGCTGCGAAAGGAAATTTCAAGTCGACCAGCATGAAACATAAGGAATTGCATGATCGACGCTCCGAAAAATCACAGCCTTTGATTAGTACTTCTGTAGCGTCTGGGCTTAGCACATTTCTATGAATTTATGCGAAGATTTCATATCAGCAGATATTCTGTTGTAAAAGCTTAACAACCCAAAATTAAGAGATTTTTTGAAAACATATACTAACGAACTCATTCCACATGAAACGTCAGTGCGCAAAACTTATATTGGCAAAATATATGTTCGCTTATTGAACGAAATCAAAAACGCTTTGACAGACCATTTTCTATGGGTTTCCATAGATAAGACCACCGATATCCAGAGGAGATATGTAGCAAATGTTATGAACATTTGCGCGACAAACAATTTTTGCTCAATGTCGTAGGAATGTACAAAACCAATCACGCGACATTATCTCGTGCCTTCACGAGATTCCTTTATTCGATTGCCGAAGGACTCCATTACCTTGCTCGGTGAGGATTTCGACAAAAATAAAGTTTTTCTTTTTTTAACCGACATTATCTCGTGCCTTCAACGACTCCATTACCTTGCTCGGTGAGGATTTCGCCCAAATTAAGTTAAAAGCCCTACATGGTGAAAGCGGCAAGGGGTTTACAAATATTTCATCCGAAGCTGTTGCATGTTACTTGTTTGGCTCATGCTATTCCCCGAGTAGCAGAAGAAATTCGAAGCCATTTTATTGAACTGAATTCTCTTATATCAAATATCGCGTGATTTCGCAGATTTTTAAACAAACATTTCCTGGTATTCCGCTTCCTCCAGAGCCAATTATAACAAGATGGGGAACGTGGCTTATAAAGTCAAATATTATGCCCAGAACTTCGAAGAATTCGGTGAAGTAGTGAAAGAGCTCGACGATTCCGATTCGACATCGATTAAAATCGTAAAAGAACTTTTGGACTTGCCTTCTCTCAAATCTCAACTGATTTTTGTACATAGCAATTATGGGTTTTTACGTGGAGTAATAAAAAAATTAGAAGGGCGTAATTATTTGATAGATAACTCTATACAGAAAATAAATGACCAAAAAGTTATTGATAAATTAAATTATGTTCTCCAAAAGAATAAAGGTTTCCTCGAAATAAGGAAACTTGCGGGTATTTTGGAATATAATGAAAATTCTTCCAAAACCGATTATACAATAAAGGAATTGTGTGCTTTTAAATATGCTCCTATAACATCTGTTGATGTTGAGCGCTCATTTTCTTTATACAATAACTTCTTAAGACACAATCGGGAAAGTTTCGTGTTTGAAAACTTTCAACAACATTTTTTTGTTTACGCCAATAATGAAATAAATTAAAATTGATCACATACTTAACTGCGATAATTTTACTTAAAGATTTATGTTAATGTTTATGTTTTTGTTATTGTTTTTGTTTTTTAATTAATTTCATATGTATTTCAAAATGAATTGTTTTCGTTCTAAATTTTACTTAAATTTTTATGTTCAATTTATGGTTTTGTTTTTCTTTATACTAATTTTATATGTACATATATTAAAATGAATTGTTTTCGGCATTTTTTTTGCTAAATTACATGCAATATATTTTTATAATAAAATATTAGAAAAATATTTTTAATTGCATATTTTATGTGCTTTTAATGCATATTTTTGAATTTTAAGTGCATGTTATATGCGCATATTTTCGATTTTTTAGTGCATGAGATTTCTTGCTCTGTATATATCTTTATGAAAGGTGTATTGTTTTATTTTTTTCCAGTAAGGAGTGAATAAAGAAATATAGCTTTTGTCTCCAAAGCATGCTGATTTTATGGTAGTTAACGCGATATGCGATGGTGTATTTATTCTAATAATTAATATAATATATTCACATGATAACTACTTTCCAAAATCTGTGGTGGAAATGTTTGTTGACTGCGTCTGTTGTGAAGGATACTGGCAAACCGAAAGATAGATATTTTCACGTCTCCGCTGCATTCATTTTATTTTTGCAGTAGCCGTAGTAGCATAACTGGGAAATAACGAATTTTCCAGTAAGTAATCAGTAGATGTTATACATTTCTTTAATTTTAAAAGGTTCTAGTAGGTATCTAACCATTACTTCGGCTCTTGCAGTGAACTCTAGCCATTCACCAATTATCGTTTTTACCGAAGATTAGTTTATACTACGAAGTGGTTCTAGCCGGATTAATCAAGTATTGGATTCAGAATAGTATATAGATAGATTTTCTCTAAGTAGAACTAGACTTTTTATTCAGAGTTTTCCACCTTGTGAAGTAAACAATAACAATACGAGAAATAATGAAAGTTCCAAAAACTTGTTTCATAATGTACTTTGTGGTCTATTTTACTATGTAATACCCGAGGTGCTTCAGTACCAAGCCATGAAGTACAAGAAGAGCTGTAGCATGCGGCTGAAGGCTCGTAATTGATTGAAAACTTTATATTTATTTACTTACTTTAACTCTCTCGAGAACGATTTTTGGAATACTGATGCAAACTTCAAGGTATATATGGCTCCAGTTTATACTACTGCTATATAGTATGCTGTATTCCAGCTGCGAGCTCTATTTCAAAAACAACAATACAAGATAATAAAAGAACAATACATAATTCAGTATAAAACTTAAAGTTAATTTAAAAAATTGCAAACACTTCGTTCCTGTAGTTTACTCTATATTCAGAAACAAATTCGGTGCCCCACTGTTTATTAAAAGATATTTAAATAAGAATTTCTAAATCAATCAGAATAGCTTGAGGGTGAAGTTAGATATTGACTTTTTGCCAACGGTGAATGGGCTATACCCCATGCCAAGAAAATAAATGTATAAACTTTGTAGACTTACTACTGTCCATGTATGTATATACTTAATAGCCTATATATATATATATATATACGATGTATACTTAAAAGCCTAGAATTAACCAACATAGTCACAGTAGATTATTACTAAATAGGATAAAGTTTCGTATTCTAGTCTACTTCCGCTTTTAGAAAAGGAATAAAAGAAGTCTTGTTACTAAATCGGTTAGTTTAAGGTTATATCCTCAGATTTGCTTTCTTAGCGGTTTTTAAATTTCAATAAAATATAATAACAACAAAATATTTTTATTTAATTGAGAAAAGTATTAGCAAATTCTTTATATAAGGTGTTTTTTTTTTAGAAGTGTGGTTTTCAATCTGACAATACTTTTTTCAGAGTTGGTCTTTCTGACAGCTGTCACTTGATTTATGCTCAGTTTGGTTTGCCATTTCATAATGAATAGACTTACTCCTGAACAATGTTTGCAAATTATGGGAATTTATTATCAAAATTCATTCGCTATGAAAAAAGTGTTTCGCAAGCTACGTCCATTTAGCGACGAGGCTAATTTTTGGCTCAATGGATACGTGAATAAGCAGCATTGCCATATTTGGAGTGACGACCATCCAGAGGCAATTCAGCAGCTACCAATGTATTCCGAAAAATGCACTTTGGGCCGTGCTTCTTCAAAGACGATGAAGGCCGCAACGTTATGGTCAATGGAGAAAGGTACCGTTCGAATATAACAGTTTTTTTGGCCGAAAATGATAGAATTGGACTCGGCCGACATGTGGGTCCAACAGGACGATGCCACATGCCACACTGCACGCGAAACCATGCATCAATTGAGAGGCAAATTTGGTGAGGAGTTTATCTCACGTTTTGGTGTAGTCAATTGGCCACCAATATCGTGTGATTTGACCCCGTTAGACTATTTCTTGTGGAGCTATGTTAAGTCTCTTGTCTATAGGGACCAGCCAAACACGATTACTGCTTTGGAGCCAACATTGAACGCGTCATTGCTGAGATTCCGGCCGAAATGGATGAAAAATGTGCCAAAATTGGACCTTCAGATTGGTCCACTTGAAGCGTAGCCGCGGGCAACATTTAAATGAAATTATATTTAAAAAGTAAACGGCAGAAATTGATTTATCATTCCCAAAAAAAATTTCATTCACTTTTGTAAAATGTCTGTGCTTTTTTTCATTTTCAAAATCAAAACTCTTAAAAAAAATCACCCTTTATGTATCTATTATGCGTAGTATAATATGTGTAGTAGCATATCATTTCCAACACTACTAGTTTCAACCTTAGTTTATTAAAAAAAATTATAGAATTACTAATTTTTTTTAATGTAATATGATAACATTTCTGTCAAGCATATACTATAAATACATACTTTATAATATTTCAAAAAAAGTCATGGACCCTATGGCGTATGAGTGATTTTAATAATATATTGTACATATCATATTCGTACATATGTACGTTGTATATCTATGCTTGCCATCATTAATCTTTTCGTGAATATTCTTTACGCTATAATAATTTACAGTTTGTGATGAACATTTATGTATGTAGGTATATTGAAGCGCTCGTCAATGTGTCTGCATCACATACAAGTACGAATGTATTAATGATTTTTTTTCTTATAATGTATAGCTACCATATTTATATCTTTCCATTGCTACATTTGCTACATGCTTCCTTGTTATTTGCCTTTTATATAACCTTTTCGTTTTAAGTAAGCTTTAATTTAATCACTGATTCTATATGCATTGACATTATTTCTGCCTTTTATTTTTCATCATAAGTACTTTTAACATATTTTTCATATAAAACATACTTCGGTGACACATGTGTTGTTGTTGTTGAATGAATGTCATATGTCGTTTATGTCAATGGCTATTAGCGAGAGTATTATTTTCAGATTTAAAATTTTGGCGCACGTGAAATTAAAGATTATTGTAATAAAAATTGTGCAATTTAATGAAATGTTACTAGATTTATTCAAATTTTTAAAGCATAATATTAGCCGATGGTTTTGTCTTTAAGCTATAAAGTGCTAAAACTACAAATTTCTTTATGATGATTATTATTAATGATTTCATAGTGTATTTGAATATTTTTAGTGGAAAATGACCGTTGCGTGATTTGCTCAGAACTTTCTAGTTAGAATAAATATTTAGTTAGTTGTAATGCAAAAGTTTATTCATTTGATAGTTAAGGAAACTTTGTGAAAATTGATTTAATAACTTGTTTTGAAGAATCTCCGAATTAAAACGGTATCCTATCCACTTCATACCAATTTTTGTTATCGAGAATTTTATTGCAGTTGATAAGATTTATAAAAAAAAATATATTACTCATCACCCATACGCCATGAGGTTAAGCTGTTTTACGCGTCAGTAGCAGATTACATTAATTACGTATAAAATTTCTGATATGTTTTTGTTTACCATTTTTATATGAAAGTACATTTCGACATTAAAACAATGTGGAAAAGAATAAATTTCAATATAACTCAAGTCTACAATAAAATTTATGCCTTTCATCATCCTCATCGTCAGCAGCAGCTTCATTAATTTTCGTTACTGGAATAAAAATCCACAATTGAATCACCACAGTTTTCTGGTTGAAGGGAAACAAAAAACAAGAAAAATCGCTTTTGAGTACAATTAAAATATAAAAATAAACAAGAAAAGTGTTTCTCAATTGAAGCAAAAAGGAAGAATGGCAACAGCAGCAGCACCAGCAGCAATACGGTAATGAAAATGGTGTTGGTATGTGTATATTGCACCGACACATAGAAAATATACACACCACTGCATGAATGCGCATATATGTATGTATGGCGCACATGTATGCACATAAAGGATTACAATCACGCACATACTCGTGTAAGCTTAGTACTATGTAATAAAGTAATATGTATAAATGTTATAATGTTTTTTAGTGTAGAATAATTTTTATGATTTCACATGTGTTTGTGTGGTATTAGGATGAGATTTTTGTCATTCTCTTGAAGTGCTGAAATATATTTTATCATAATCATATTTTTTCCATATATTACGTAACAAACCTTCACTCTCCATAAATATGCATATCCAGAACAGAGAAAAAGATGAAATAGAAATATATAGTACCCTTTCCTTTTCCTTTTCGTTTTCTTTTCTTTTAATATTAATATATAGTGCCTATACTTCATTAATATTAATAAATATCATATATTTTACATATAAGAATATACATACATATATACTTACATAATGTATTGTATGAACAATATATACACATATACTACTGTGGGCAAAAAGTAGTAAGACTTTGTTCATAATTTCAAATTTTTTTCTTCATTCTTCCAAATCTATTTCGTCCCTCCCGGCCCCAATACACTTGTGCCAACGTTTTTTCTAATTCTCGAAACAGTTGTTAAAGTCAATTTCCGGAATAGCCTTCAATGCGCTTAGCGATTCATGTTTAATGTCTTCAATTGACTCAAAACGGTAACGGTGTCCACGAAGCGGTTTTTTGAGTTTAGAAAATAGCCAAAAGTCACACGGTGCTAAGTCAGTCGAATAGGGTGGTTGCGGAACGATATCAGTCGAATTTTTGGCAAAATGGTCTCGTAAAACCAATGCAGTGATTTTGGAACCAATCGTGCATTCACTCTTCTTAGGCCCAAATGATGTTTTAAAATGGTTTTCACTGATCCTTCCGATATTCCAACGATGCCAGTAAGGTCTCTGACTGTTAATCGTCGATTCTCGAGCACCAATTCCTTGATTTTATTGACGTGTGACGTGATCATCAGTTGATGTTGATGGCCCTGGATGGTCCTGGACGTGGTTCGTCGTCAACGCGTTCTCGACCATCTTTGAACAATTTGTACCAATCAAAAACACTTGCTCGCGACATACAATTATCACCGAAGGTCTTTTGCAACATTCTGAATGTTTCGGCACCAGAAATTTGATTCCGCACACAAAATTTAATGGAACTTCTTTGTTGAATAATTTCACTCATTGTGAAAATCGCCGAGAGCACTTTTTGTACTTCAGAAAGACAAGCGTATACTAAACACTAATGATTATTTTGATGTGACATTTGGCACAGATGTCACCGACAGTCATACCAACCTTAAAAAAATAATATTTTGATGAATGGGTTTCCGCGCGAAATTTAAATTAAAAAGTCTTACTAACTTTTGTCCACAGTAGTACATGTGCAATAGCGTAGTCAGGATGTTTGAAGCAGAGAAAAATTTTTGTCTCCCGCGTTTTAAATTAACACTGGTCGATACTGGTTTAATACATTTTAAATAGATTTCACAATGCAACAATTTAAAAAACTTTCATAATTCAACTATGCTGTGATGATCTGCCATCCGAGTCTTTTGCGATTTCTGCTTTCCTTCTTCTTTTAATGGCAGAACAGCTCATGGAGGGCCTACACCGCATTCATTCATGTTGTGTGTGGTACATTTATTATGACAAATCCTATCGGCGAAATCTTAAGAAATGATTACTTTGGCATTGCCTGCGAAGAAGTGATGCCGTGTAAAAACCAGTGCCAAGATTTCAACCCCGTACAATGTGCGTATCAGGCCAGTGCATTACCAACTACACTTCTGCGACTACTTATGTTCATAAAATTTGACTCTGTCGCACCCACAATTTCTGAATTTATATTGAACCGCAAATACCAACCTATAACCCAACAAAGGGTTGTTAAATTACGAATGAAATTCGAATTTTTCTTACAATTTCAGTAGTTGAAAAGTGGTTGCATATTTTCAGGATCAAAAAACAAGGCTTTGATAAAAAAAAGTGCTAAAAATATTTTGCACAATTTTTATATTTTTTTTTTAATTTTTAAAAAATCAACAACAACTAGTCACATTTGACTAACAAGAGGTTTTTTAATGTAAAATTGCATGTAATACTACTTATCTAAATTGAGCATGTAGATCTGAGCTAGTCAATCTCCTTGCTGGTTGAAACGCCTCAAAATGTCCTTTGGTTTGAACGGACTTAAACGTCTGGGTGTAACATCGCAAAGTAATGCCGGAATAGTGCTGTTTGAGTGTTGACTCAGTCTGTCATGATGTGGATTGGCAACCTTCGGTATTTCTTGCCTGACTCTAGGTATTTTGAGATCACGATGTAGGTCATTATTTCGCACATACCACGGAGCGTTAACTGCATCCCTGAGTGCTTTGTTTTGGAATCTTTGTATCATATTTATTATATGATTTTTTGCGCAGCCCCAAATTTGAACGCCATAGAGCCATTCAGGCTTGAAGACTTGTTTGTATATCATTAGTTTGTTTTGTTGAGACACTTTGGATCTCCTTCCTTGAACAATGAGATTAAAGTCTACATACTAAAAAATTAGGACCCTAAATTAAAAGATGAAAAATATATAAAGTTTTGGGAAAATTAGCATTCAAAATTAAATTAATATATATTTCTTTTCGTATTGCATCGAATCCGTTTTGTCTTTATTTTTAAGTTAATTTCCCTTCATTTAATAAATCGTTTCCGTCTACCAATTTATTTGAGTGTAACGGAATCTTCGAAATAAAAACGGTTCTCAAACTTTTTTCTAAACTTAGTTTATATTAAAGAGGTACTTGAATTCAGGTACTTAAATTTGTAGAATATTTCTTTCCACTTTTTCGAAATACCTTAAACATGTTCCTTAGTGGTCGCTGTGACGTAGCGGTAATGCGTTGGACTGCTACGCAGAGTGTCCGGGTTTCGAATCTCGGCACAGGCAAAATAAAAAAAATAAAAATAAAAGTAGAAAATAAATAATTTTTCTACACGGGCACCACCTCTTGGCAGGCAATGGCAAACCTGCAAGAGTAAAAATTGCTATGAAAAGCTTTTCACTTCGCCGTTCGGATTCGGCATTAAACTGTAGGTCCCTTCCATTCATGTACAAATATAACACGCACAACATGAGTGACTGAGAAAAAGCTCGGCCTAGGCCCTCCATGGGCCGTTGTGCCATTAAAAAGTAAAAAAAAAAATGTAGAGCAAACATCTCTTTTTTCTTACTTTTAAATGAAGAAAAATTATCCTTTTTGCTAAATTTTTTATTTATTTAATATTAAACACCTTATTTATCAGTTGTTCTTCGCTGCATATTAAGGTTTCTGAATAATATTGCAAAATTGAACGGCGAAAACATCAAAAGTATACATAAAAGAAATGACCCAACATTTTTTTAATTTAATTATTCCAAAAAATTAAAATTTCCATTATTTTATGATTTAAGTACTAAGTATTCACTTCACTATAGTCTAATTTAATATTATTTGAGAATTTTAACAAAAATCTAACTGTCAGCTAAATCAAGATCCAATAAATAACTTCAAAGTGTGAGAGGGAAGCGATGCTGTTGTGAAATCAAAGACCAAGTAATATTAAACTCAAAGATATCAAGATGTTTAATACATAGACTTAATTTTTTGCACAAATTCTTAATTTTTGCAACTAATTGCATTACATAACTTCATAAAACTTTCTTAACATTAAGTACGGTTAATTTTCCTTTAAAAAAGAACACGTTTATTTGATTTTGCGATAAGCTTTTGATTTTTACCCATCAAAACTTGATAATTTTACATTCTTTTATATTGAAATATCTAGCGACTTATATAGGATTTTTTTCTGATTCCATACAATGACTGGACAAAAGTCGGAAAGGCTATCGACACTTTAATGAGTTTTAAACAATTTGTAAAACAAGATAAAATTATTGAATATTTAACGGCCTTTGGATTTATAATAGATGAATTTTTAAAGAGTTTGTCAAAATTGAGATTGACAAAATAAATAAAAAAGTTTTTATGAAAACGTTTGTTTAAAAACTTTAAATTGTTGGCAAAAAATTAAAAATTAATCTATGGCACGATGTAAAAATATCGATTGTATAAGGAGGGGGAATATATGCCTTTTATCCTCCCCATACCTATGCCGCTATATGTGTATATATATAAATATGTACATATGTATCTACATATATATCTATCTCTGTAGTACAGAGGACCTCGTATGACTAGTGGGTAGGGCAATAGATTTTCACCCAGAAGTTTGGGGTTTCGATTCCCCTTTTCGTCTGCTGGTTATTTCTCATAAACTTCATATATTTCTACCAATGGCAAAACTCAAATTCAAACATCAAGTGATAACAAATTGCCAACCCATCGTTCGGAATCGGCAGTGGGGTCCAACCAGTGCATATGGCTTCGTTGTAAATAAAGTAATAAAGTAAATAAATAAAATAATATATCGATGGTTAAACTTACAGATGTTTTAAGTGAAATTTTGTGTGAAAGTGTATTTCTGGCCTCTATAGCTGAAGTTTGTGGTCGCTGTGGTGTAGTGACTGCTACGCAGAGTGTCCGGGGTTCGAATCTCGACACAGGCAAAATCAAAAAAAGTAGAAAAAATAATTTTTCTACACCGCACCACTTCTTGGCAGGCAATGGCAAACCTACCAGAGTAAAAATTGCCTATGAAAAGCTTTTCACTTCGCCGTTCGGATTCGGCATTAAACTGTAGGTCCCTTCCATTCATGTACAAATATAGCACGCACAACATGAGTGGATGCGAAAAGCTCGGCCTAGGCCCTCCATGGGTTGTTGTGCCATTAAAAGTAAAGTAAAGTAATAGCTGAAGTTTGCTCAGCGGCCTCCAGGTCGCTTTATTTTCATAATTCACTTTACTCACTATATTTATATTTCTTAACGTCGTTCTGGTAATACAAACCGATGATTTCAAATGCGGACTGTAGCGTCTCTCTGATGTCTTGATTTGTGAACTGCAGTATCTACCGCTGGCTTATCGTGTGCACTGTTGCAGTTACCGGCAACTTGAAATGCGGGCTGTTGCACCTCTCTGATGACCTGAAATGCAGGCTATTATTACGTAGCGGCGTTATTATCGCGTTTTGTTTTTCTTTTTTACTACATTTTAATAAGTCAACACAAAACACTGAAATCGACATGCATGCATATTTGATTTTTATTTAATTTAATATACAATAAATTAATTATTTATAACTGTTTTAGTATGAACTTGATATTGGTAATCAGCTTCGTAGTGGTTATTTATTCATACCATAAATTGTTTCATATTAATATTGACCATAATATTTTGACTTTCATATTATGATTTTTTAAAACCTAAAAATATGCAATAACATTTTGAAAAATTGTAATAATATAAAAATAAAAAAAATTGTTAGAAATTATTAAAACAGCAGTGAAGAATGTAGCTGATTAGGAATTTGAAACCAAAAAAAAAAAATATAGATATTCAAAAATTCTAGTGATTCAAAGATTCGTATCTCATGTTACGTTCTGCCACCCATCAGTGAGCTAACTGAAGTTTGCGGCGGGCTTCTTCGTAGCCTTGAAAGTGTGTGCGGGCTTCTCCGTGGGCTTGGAACTCACCATGTTAAAAATATCTCCAGTGAAACCTAATATCATTAATCACCGACTATGATGAGGTCTTAACTGCCATCGCTCGGCTGAAATTAGGCTGCAGGTGCAAATGGCCTACCTGCTGAGTTGCTTAAGACTGAAGGCGAGAATCTCATAAAAAGCATTCTCGAGCTTCTATGCAGAATATGGTCGGATGAAAGCATGCCAAGTGATTGGAACCTCAGCGATCTCTGCCCAATCCATAAGAAAGGTGATTCTCTCCCACTACTGGGGGATGAGCCTTCTTAAGGTTCTATCCAGCGTACTGCACGGAAGACTGAAGCCCATCGTCAACAAACTGATTGGACCTTATAAGTGTGGCTTTAGGCTTGATAAATCCACCAACGACCAGATATTTACACTACGCCAAATCGTGGAAAAGACCCGAGTGAATCAAATCGACACCCATCATCTATTTGTCGATTATTAAGCCGCCTTCGACAGCTTTGGTATCCCTGCAAAGCTCATTATTCTTTGCAAAATAACACTACCGGTATCACCAGCGCTGTAAAAATTCGCACAGACCACTCCGCCCCATTTGATACCAAAAGAGTTTTCAGACAAAGTGACTCCCTATTGTGCGACTTCTTTAACCTTATGCTGGAGAAGATAATTCGAACACCGACATCTCCGGCACAATTCTCTACAAGAGTGTCATGCTGCTAGCATACGCTGATGATATTGACATCATTGGAACCAACGCGCGAGTAGTCAGTGCATATTCTTCAATCTGGAAAGGCAGTCTCGTCGAGTGCGTCTAGTAGTGAACGAGAACAAAACGAAATACATTGTGTCAACAAACAAAGAGTCACGGCGTCTTGGACAAAATGTCACTGTTGACAATTATACTTTTGAAGTCGTCAAGGATTTTGTTTACCTACTATCCAGCATTAACAGCAACAATAATGTCAGCTTTGATATCAGGCGGAGATTGCCTCTTGACAACAGGTGTTATTACGGGTTCAGTAGATAATTGAAAAGCAGAGTCCCCTCTCGACCGACGAAAAAACGTGGACGTTGACCACCAATGATGAGAGACTATTAGGAGCGTTCGAGAGGAAGATACTCCGTAAGATCTATGATCCAATATGCGTGGACGACGTGTATCGAATAAGATGGAAAGATGAGCTGAATGAGCTGTATGCCGACACTGACAACTGGCGTCAGCGCGCTCATTCATAGCGGAGGCGTCTAGCGAAGCTTCATCGAGGCAGCTAAGGCCGATCATCAGTTGTAGTGCCAGCTAAGTAAGTACAAATATAACATAAAATTTTATTTTAAAATATACATTAAGTATCTCGGTACAATAGTATATCGATATGATTATAGACGCTAAGCCGACGTGGTAGGATCAGATACTACAAACAAAACCTATATTTAAAATAAATTTAGAGTAACTCTGTTGGCTGCTTGGAGAAAATTCTAAACTATCTCTACAAAATAAGCAGCTATTATACAAATGAATTATAACACCTTTTTGGAAGTATACTATTCAACTGTGGGGCACTAAAAGTAGAGTAACGTACCAATAATACAAAGACTACAATCTAAAATACTAATCCTAAAATGCTAAATGGTATATAACTAACGATGTCATACGAATTGAAATGATTCATGCAGCCATTTGGAAATGAGCCACATGCAACGGTTATTCAGACACACAAATACCGAAATTAGGAAACTCCCACATACAGAAAACTCCCAAGCTAGACGATTAAAGCGGCCAACCCCAACATCATTAACTAAACAACAACACTAACTCAGTCTTAGTTTTGTTTTTAAGTGAAACTATTTATAGCGTGCTGTAGAATTTTTAGCGTTCATTTTTAGCGGAGTAAAACTGAAATGTTATGCTGTAATTTCATACAATCCTAATTGCACATGTTGTGCTTTTGCTGTTTATCCGCAGCATCCTAAAAGTATGCACAAGTTTTTTCGTTTTAAGCTGCTATTTTTATACATTACAAAAATAAATAAAGTTAATCTTTTCTTTATGTATGTTGTACAACTATGATTTTTATGATCATGCAATTTTAGAATTAAGCTGGCTAGAGTTAAGAAAACTGACAACGCTTTAGCGTGCAAATTTAAAACAGAGTAACAAGCTTTCGAAATTTTTAGGAGCACTACCTATTAAACATAATCCTACCAGGAATCTAAAAGGGATGTGGGCTTACCATAGTGAATACTGTTCGAATATTATACAAGCAGAACACAAGAGAGATGAACAAATCTGTAACCCAAATGATAAAAGGCAGAAGATTGGGGTGAGTACAGTTTCTGAACGAGCAGATGATACAGTGAAGAGAATTGATTTACCTGGTCACAGAAGAAGGTGTGATAGACCAGTAAAAATACACAAAAATTTTAATGTTTGATAAGTATTTATTAACAAATTAGTTTGAAGAACATTTCTACGAAGTTAGAAGTCATTTAAAAGCAGTAAAAAATTATAACATATTTTTGTGCTAAATTTCTTAAAGGACTGATTATTATATCCAGAGAAAGAGACCATACCAAAATATTGGAATTAGGTTTTTTTGTTTATATTCGCCTTACCATAGACATTTTTGTACACTATTTTCCAATACACATCCATGGGACCCAGGTGTATTTTTAGGTAAATTTAATTTTCTGAAAAGCTGTGTAGTAGTTGTCTGTACTAAGAATACACATTTAAATTGCAACATGAATGATGTGGACATAGTGAAGGAACAAAAGGTATGTGCCACCACCATCAACGCGGGAAGTGAATTTAACTTTATTTGGTTACGTTGTGAAAGTCACTATGCGCTTCTACGATGCCCCAGCAAGGAGTTTGAGGCGAGTGAGGTTCCGGAGCGAAACGAAACTGGTCGCATAAAGCATAAGGTAAAGTTTTTTATTTATGTGTCATTCAACTAATCAAAAGAAGAAAACTGTGATAAAGCAGTTTCAGTTAAATTATGTGCAAATATTGCCATTTCGGTACATCTTATCAATCTCAATACATTACAACAAAATTGTACATGAAGAAATATGAAAAAGTCTGGGGTAACCCGGGTGGATGTTGGTTAACGACGTAGTATATATGAAAACAAAGTTAAAAAACATGAAGTAAAGCAAAAAAATAAATTTTTATTATCAAAAATAAATCGAGAATTGCTTCAGTGAGTCGAAATCGATTTTGGAACGTAGAGTATGCAGATGAGCTATATTTACATAATACTTTGTACTAAGTAATAAACCACAAGATATGAAACTGAATTAAATACATTTAATAGAAAAGGTCGAATAGATGGCATAATGATAAATCTTTCTCACCATGAATTAGCAATAAATATGATTATAAGACAAGCTATTCCTTGGAATCGGCAAAGCAACCGAGGGCTAAGAAAAAAAATGGTGAAAAAATTAAGACAATGAATTAAAATAATTAATCCCACGGCAATGCAATTATGCTGGAACTATATATACAAAAGGTGCAAAGTAGAGTTAGATATCGAAAGAATTTGGAGGCCCTAAGCTCCTTTAATAGCTCTCTCATTGAAAAAATCAATTATTCTAATAATTAAATTGAAACTTGCATGCTATGGTGGAAATATTCCAGCTAAGAGGAATTTTTCGAATACTTGAAAATAGTATTCAATAATATTCTACATACAAATATTCAAGGCTTTAAAATCTGAACAGTGTAAATTCTTTGAAAGCGCATACTTGCTAATACTTACTAAAAGCATACAAGCATGTATATGGAAAATTTGTTTTTCTTTGCATACTTTTGAGCGCTTGTCACACTAATTTTCTGCATACTATGCAAACTAATCCAGTCACATACACATATACTTACTCACTAAAATACAAAATAAATTTACACAAGCACATATATGAAGAACCGGAAAAATATTTTACAAATAAAATTCTTCTCACATATTTTTGCATAGCAAAATTATTTACATAAAAAAGAAAATATGAAAGATAAAAAAAAGGAAAAATACAAAATCTAACAAAATGTGCTGAAAAGTGAAATGTAACGAGCGGTGAGGGCAGTAGAAAGATGACAAGTAGTCGAAATGGTAGGGAGAGGACAATGAGGAATGAAGTGCGTGTAATCACATTTTCACATGAATCATTTACACAATGAATGCATACCATGCCCCATAATCGTTCCACACAATTCGACGATATCTTGCTTTTTGTCCTTGTTCCGATTAATATTCTCCACATGTAAACTGAAACATGCCGAAAGGAGGAACGAAAAAAGTCTTTAATGATATTACATTGCCTATCATACATCATAAATTCATAAACGCATAAAAACATATAAAAATATGGTATACGTACTAGTATGTGTGAATGTGTGTCTTCTTAAGTGGAAATTGTAAATAGAATTAAACATTATTTCATTTTGTTATTTTTGTCATTTCTTAGAGTGTACACTTTATTTGTAGAGAGTGTGAAGTGAGTGGAGAAGTGGAAGGTCATAGTTCATGTGCATAGTTAATAATGATAAATTTAGCCCACTCTTACGGATTTTGAAATCATTAGGCTTATATTTTTCTGCAAAATATGGAAACTGAAAAGAACATACAAGTCTGGACCACGTAAGTTATAAGGCAGACTTGCAATTGTACTATCAATTGCTCTTTATTATCGAAGCTGAACGAAGTCAAGCTATAGATTGAAATTCACAATATAAAAGACAAGTTACAATCTCACTGGGTATGTGCTTTATGTTCTTAACTTTTCTGATATTGATGACTCCGTTCATTGAAATTATAATAATATGTAAATACTCACATGTGCATCACTGTAAATTATACAGGATATACTTAAAATTCACACACAAACTCACACATACACACAACGTCATTGCCGTAATTCATAAGTTTGAAAATTATGCTAAAGAAGAATGTCAACGCACTTGCGTTTCGTTCTTCATTCGAATAATTTCGGCATGCTATGCCAGTCAAGAGAAGATACTTATCCCTTATTACTGTATTACTTATCAATGGTTTTCTATTTCTCTGCTTCTCTTTCTGCTTTTTCCCCTTAAAAGCATAATGAAATTATTTCCTAGTATATATTACAAATGGTTCACTGTGGTTTTTTTCTTTTTACTTATTTTTGGCATTAGATAAATTTTGAATACACAATCCGCAAACAGAAGAAAAACGGAAAAAAATCGATACAACTCTTTTATTACTGCCTTAAGGCATATGTTTGTGTGTGAGTGTATGTATGTGTGAGAGTACGTTTTAACATTAGACATTAGCAATAAAATGTAGAAGATTTCTGCGAAAAATAATTCTATATGTATATACAACCACATACATACATAGGTATGGGTGTATGATTGTGTCTGTGTATGTGAGTCACATTATACTTGTATTACGTTCCGTGAGTAAATAAGTAGGAAAAAAAGGAGCCCATATATTTAAATTAAATTTACATAAATTGCACACAGCTGTGTATGTATGTAAACAGTGTCGCAATTGCTTCTGTTGTCCCCATGGATGTTCCGTCCTGGGTCTGATGTTGTCATTCACAGCGATAAACAAAGTACTTTTCATTGTTTAGTAATGTTTCCACTGTAAATATACGCCTAAATGAGTGTTATTTATAGTGTCTATATAAATAGAACAGTGTATTTAGCTGGTTTTAGTTAGGTGATAGCTGTTGAAAATATAGTCATTAGAATTCTAGAATTTGTGGTATAAGTTACGATTTCGTAGTCATTTTTGCATAAACAAAATATTCGATTTCTGAAATATAATAGAAATTGAAAAGAAATCTTTATTTCGTTAACAGTTTCTTTTGATTCGAGGTTATGCTTATAAACGCAGTTACTTTGGATTCTGGAATAGGATTAACAATATGTAAAAATGTGTGTACATAAATAATAGTGAAGAAATTTAAATGAGTTCTTCCAAATAATGTCTAACATATTGAGTTATAGCAATGATTGAAAGATTTTTAAAATTTTTATTAGATTTAAAGTATACAAAGCTTGGGTAGAATGTTTTGAATATTATATACGAGTATACTTTTGTGCGGTAGCTTAAAGTAGACTCTATAAACGTGCAAGGAAAGGTAAAATATAGTATGTACATATGTATAGTTTGAAGTCCGTTTATTGGTAGCTGGTTTAAGGCTCATTTGGTAAAGCTGTAAGTTTTGCAAAAACTGAGTTTTTAAAAAATAATTAAAAATAATAAAAATCTTGGAGGATAGATATGTAAATGAAAATTGTTTATAATTATCAAAATTATTTATACTCGCAGCTTTTGCGAGTACCGAGATTGATATTGTAAAATTGTTAAGCGGCTTCTGGATGTTTTCCTTCCGAAATCTTACAATATTTGAGATCTGATAGCGGTTATATTTCTGCCTTAGTCTTTACTTACTTACTTTTAATGGCACAACAGCCCATGGAGGGCCTAGGTCGAGCTTTTTCGCACCCACTCATGTTGTGCGTGTTATATTTGTACATGAATGGATAAAATTACAGTTTAATGCCGAATCCGAACGGCGAAGTGAAAAGCTTTTCATAGCAATTTTTACTCTTGTAGGTTTGCCATTATCTGCCAAGAGGTGGTGCCGTGTAGAAAAATTATTTTTTCTACTTTTTGATTTATTTTGCCTGTGCCGCGATTCGAACCCCGGACACTCTGCGCAGCAGTTCAACGCACTACCACTACGCCACAGCGACCACAGCGGCCTTAGTCTTTGCCTAGATCTTAAAACTGATGGTATCAGTTTTTAAAAGGAATCCGATTTTCCGCCCCTTTTTCAGTTAAATTTTTAGTGCTCTTTACAGTTCGTATTGTATCACTACTTTCTCTGACTACTTTTTTTTTTATTAAAATTCCCTTTTGGCATTTTATTAAATAGAAAGAAACAAAGAACAATCAAGCTTAATCATTAGATTTAAATTATTTTATATTAAATTATTACGTATAATCTAAAATTTAAAGTAAAAGTGAAGAACGAAAAATAGCCAGAAATAGAGAGGAGTGAGCGAGAGAGTGTGAATAGTATAGAAATATAGACAAGAAAAACGTTAAAATTAACAAGTTAAAATATTTTTGGAGAAATGCTGGAAAATTGCTTTCCTGAAACTGCCTGTTTTAGCCATCCCTTGAAGATGGGATGGAATTGAGCTCCATAGTCTAATGGCGCTGATGAAGAAGAATAGACCAGAATTAAGATGGGTATACCTAGGAATAATAAGTTTAGACAACCTTATCGAGTGGAGAAATTGCAATCAATTATACAAATATGTAGGCGCTTTGGAGTGAATAATCTGGTGAAGAAAAATTATGTTCCGTATAGCCAAATAGTTAGTTTATTCCACTCCAATAATACAAGTAGATTTATGAGATATATGATCAAAACGGTGTAGACCAAAGGCATATCGAATCGCATGTTAAACTCAAGTAAAAGTTTGCGCTGTGAGGTGGAGAGTCAAGTTTACTAAAGACAACATCAAAATATGTAATGCGAGGAACTATTAATTGTTTAACAAGGTTTACTCTAATTGCAGGAGGAGTATAATCGAAGTGAGTGAGATCGAAGTGTAGATTTTAGAAACACCAATAATGTGGTCCCAGCGTGTAAGCTTAGAGCGAACCTTTCAACAAGTTTGATTTGACAGTCCCCAGCGAAAATAGGTAGAATAACGAGAGAAATACAAGTCTTATTCGCGATAGGCAAGATTTTGGATTTCAAAGGGTTAATACGTAATTTATTGTTGTCAACTCAAACTTTTATGGCATGGAGGTCAGAATTAAGCTTACGGGTCATATCGTCAATGAGTGCAGGGTCGTAGGAGATATATACTTGAATATCATCAGCTTAGGCATGCATCTTAGAATGCTTGCTTACAGTTAAAATATCATTAATAAATATAGAATACAGTAGAGGTCGTAAATTGACCCGTGTGGTATGCCAGCAAGGAGCGACGATAATGGAGAAATACCGGCTCCAACTCTTACTTGCTGTAATCGATTACTCAGATAACAAGTAATTAGATTCATAGCACCTTTGCTGAAGTTGAAGTAGTCTTCAACTTATGACAGTAGTTTTGTGCTGTGACATACAGAATCAAAGGCTTTGGGAAAATCAAGGAGGCAAAGTGCGGTTAACTTATTTTGGTCAAGCGGAACACGAAGGTAATCGATATCTTTTAGGACAGCAGTGAATGGGCAGCACGGAACCCAGATTTCATGCATAAGAGAAGCTAGTTACTATGTACTTATATACGAAGGAAGTAATTTTATCAGCAATTAGAAGTTCACAAACTTTACCCAAGGCAGATACTTAATATGATAATTGGTCGGAAGTCCTTGGGTTCACAAGCCGAAGAGTTATTTGCAATAGGGATAATGTCAGCAATTTTCCATGAGCAGGGAAATAGTAAGCAATGATTTATAATATGTGTTAAGGACTGTAGTACACAAGGAATAATTATTTTGATAGGAATACCACCAACTCCAACAGCATTGTAAGGAATCCTAAACACACATTAAGCTACGTTATTCTCACTAACAGCCACAAAACGAAAGGTTTTGTTGTCATTAAGAATTGAATGTTCTGGGAATTTCATCACAAAAAGGTTGAAAAATTATATGTACTGATACAAACGTATTATTTTACTTTTCTACATTCTTTGTTGTAAGTCTTAAACAATGCTCTGTGTTGAGCAGATATTTAAGATAGGCGCAAGTTGAAGTTAATACGCAATCGCCGATTTACTAGCTGGCGTTAAGTCAATTTCAGAGGGAATAATGTAAGAATTGTATATATGCGCCCCTGTTTATATAAAAGGCAATAGCTAAATTGTATTTTAAATCCAAAGCTCTTAGTCTCAGGCATGTATTTACAAATGAGGTGATTTGATGATTTAAAGCTCACTATTAAATTTGCGATAATAAAGCCTCGAATACTATTGTATGCTTATATATTTTATTTCAATATGACCATGTACCTATCAAAGTGTACTTAAATTGCTGCTACACAAACCAACGTTAATTATCTTCAAATAGGAACAGTATGGTATTTGCGAACTTGCTCATACGCTTCATTTGGCCAATTTTATTACATATACAAGTACATGCTGCACACACACAAATACACATATACATAAATACTACAAAGTACAAAAGCATATTCAATACAATGAAAAGACTGGCCTCCACTTACAATGCAGATACAGACGCACTTGTGAATTGTAAGAACTACTACAACACAACAAAAGCGAAAATTCTCAATGTCAGCGAAAATGACTGAAATGTGAATGTGAATTACTATAATTTCAATTTCGCTTTTATTACAAGACAAGTGGAGGAGAATCATTCCCAAATAAGTATATCAACAAAACAGCGAACGTCCATTAATTCCGGAACTGGCTGTTCAAGTTATGAAGTACGCTGCTAGTGAATGAGGAGAATGAATAGCACTTGTATTTTTGATCATACAAGGTAATATTGTAAGCAAGTAAGTAAATGTTGAAAGCATTCAGACTTCAGGTTCATTGTTGTGTGGTAGTGGGTGGGTCTCGTACAGTACAATTTTAAAATTTGGGTACCTACTTTGAACTAAAATTTAATTATAGCATTATAACAGTTTTTGATTAATGTTGTTCTTGAAAGTATAGCCTATTAATCTAAGTAATACAAACTAACGTTGGTTGTTATTACATAATTAATTAGGATTATTGCTACTTGTGTAGAATGTACCATATGTAAGTTAAAGTTAATTTGTAAATTAAAGTAAGCATTAAATACTTATTACTTATTATTCAACTGTGAGATATACTTGGATAACATTTAGTTACTTAAACATTTTAAGTCTGAATTTAAATTAGATGGTGGTCACTGAGGGGTATGAGTAACATTAGATTTATAGAAAATAGACTTTTATTGTAATATATAACTACACTTTATGTAACAATGCAAGTTATGTAATTATTATTACCATAAAATACTTAATGGAATGAATGAAGCTGGTTTCTTTTGAACAACAACAACCAAGTCAATCGGTTATATTGCATACGAGTCCTTTCATGCTTCCCCATTAACACTCAGCTAATTGGCTGATTGCAATTTCAAGTATTTCACTTCAATTCATTTAATTGAAGAATGTCTTTTTTATAACAAGCACATAAATAATTGGCAAATAAAAGAATGTATGTTATTTTGCTTGAAAACAGATGAAAGTTGTTATTTTAAGCAATAAATTTTTGTGATTTTAAAAGGAATATTTATTATAAATATTAAATTAACTTTTGAGTTAAAAAGTATTAAATGCATATGTTTCACTTGCAGTATTGTATTATTGTTTTGTGTGAATCTAATATGAAAATATTACTTGCGAAATGTTGTGCAACCAAAATTTAGCATACTTACGAGGGTAGATAAATAGGTACCCGTGTGTGAAGACAGGTGGCATTGCTGAGGGAAGTTGGCATTACCGTCGTGTACTGCCATCTGTCACACGACACCACACTAAATTTCAAACTGATTCATAGGTTAATTTTTATTTGGCAGCCATTACTATCACACGTGTTTGGTGTTTTGCTATAAAATGGAAAAAGAACAATATCGATCCTAAATTTCAAACTGATTCATAGGTTAGTTTTTATTTGGCAGCCATTACTATCACACGTGTTTGGTGTTTCGCGATAAAATGGAAAAAGAAGAATAACGATCCATAATTCGCTTTATATATTTGGATGGAAAAACATGCGAAGAAATAAAAGCGAAGTTGGAGCTATCTACGGGGACCCTTTACCATCTATGACAACCGTAAGATATTGGTTCAGCGAATTTAAACGTGGTCGTACATCTGTTTTTGATGAGGAGCGCCCAGGCCGCCCGGCAGACGTGGTTACCGAGGAAATCGTTGAAAAGGTCTTCGACATGATTCTCGCTGATCGCCGAACGAAAGTGCGCGAAGTAGCAGAGACCGTAGGAGTGTCGTACGGAACTGTAATTAATATTTTACATGTTGAGCCAAGCATGAGAAATGTGTCGGCCTGATGGGTGACGCAATTGCTTACGGGTTACAAAAAGCGGATACGGAATCGTCGCGGGCAAATTGCATGAATTGAACTACGAATTGCTGCCTCACCGACCGTACTCGCCCGACTTGGCTCCCTGTGACTTCTTTCTGTTCCTCAACATTAAAATGTATCTCGACAGAAAAAATTCAGCTCAAACGAGGAGGTTATCGTCGAGACAGAAGCGTATTTTGAAGAGTTTGAAAAATTGTATTTTTTGGAGGGATTAAAGAAATGGCAGAAACGTTGGGAAAAGTGTATTGTCCTAAAAGGAGATTACGTTAAAAAATAGAAAAAAAAAAATTTCTGAAAAACTTGCCTCTTCATTCCTAACACTGGTACTTATTGATCAGCCCTCGTATACCGCCTGCTACCCAATACTTTAAACTTACAAAACTTTCAGTGTTTAGTTGCATGAACTTTTCCCATAAGATCTAACACTAATTTCTAGGTAAAAATAATCCTTGCATACTTTTGGGATTCCTTGAAAATTCAAACAAACTATTTTCAACACGTAATTAAGCAATTGTATAAAAAACAAATTTCATTTTTTTTTACCACTGAAGCCGCAACTATTGATACAATATCGATTTCCTTAACTTTATTATTACATATACACTCAAACATCCTCCTCTTTCACACACTCACACACACCCACACACTAAACTACAGTGCCCTTCTAGCTGCTCGATGGAACTGCATGCTACAAATATTGGTATTATACATGAAGAAGTGTGAGTAATTCAACAATTCATATATGTACATACATACCCTATTCAACAAAAACACACTTATAAACATACGTTTATATGTGTACATTATGAATGAATGCAGATGTGTAACAGTTGCACACAGAAAAATTATTGCGAAACAAATATTTCACGAAAACCACCACAGCAGCAGTGAAAATCGACTTAGTGTCGGGAGTTGAGAATAAAAAATGCAGCCATGTCATTTTGAATGAAAAGTTTGAGCGGAATGAAGGGCAAACCGACAGACCAACAGACGGAAAGGCATAGAATCGTACATGAAATGTAAGCATGCTGCGTGTAAGTTAAAGCTAGTAATTACCAAACGACACATGCTTTTACGTTTTATTTATGGAAGGCAGAAGAGTGCGAGAGGGAGATGTGTGAGTTGCAAGGGCATATCGATCGTTTGCTGCAAGATTGTCGTAAAACAAAAAATATTAATTTCGAGAAAAATGCATTTAAACTTTTCAATTCATCGTTCACTCCATACAATTGATAAAGATAATTACTCTTCTCACGTGAATAGTTCATAAAATACATTTATAATTTTTTTTCTGCACAAGATAACATAACAGTTATTTCAGTATACTTATACTTAATTTTGTTTTTCCAATTATGACAGTGTTGCAGCAAACGAGCGATATTTACCATTTGTATCACCTGAATTTGCTAAAGCCCTAAAATAAAATTTTTAAATTTCAACACCAGTTTGCAAAGGATTATGATTAATCATGCACATTTGCATTATTACCAAAAATTTCGAAATCTTACTTTCGGTAATCTTTTGGTTTATATTAAATTTATTGGAAACAGTATAAAGATTTAATGTTTTCTGCATTTCGTGTTAAATTTGAATACGAGTGTTAGTGCTTTAGCAAATTAAGGTGGCAATGTATGAAATGGGAGTGTTTACATGAAATGATAACATTAAAAACGAACACATGTTGGAATCTAGGAAAAGCGTTGATTTTAATGAGTGCCTGACATGAAAATGTTGTTATACAGCAGTTGAATTGGCTTGTTGGATAAGCGCAATTAGTGGCAGTGGCTGCATACTTTCAGGCATGGAGTGGGCCTGATTGACTATCTGTTTGCCGAATGTTTGTGTGGTTGCTGATATTATAAGATTTTTTTTCTGAATTTCTAAAATCTTGCAATGCAGTGGAAATATCTATGTTAAAAGCAAACATTATGCAAAAACTTTAGTTTAGGTAACAAGATTGACTTATTTTAATTGTGCTATAAAATTGGATGTTGTCTTAAAAATACGCTTCAATTATAAAATTAGTCTATTTGCAAAAAAAGAGATTCTTTTGCCTACTTATGGCCTAATTTTAACAGATGTGCATTTTCGTTACTATAAAATTTTTTCAGATTCTTATTTGTATTTCTTTGTTTATATATTGCGACCTTTTACCCATAGTTCTAACATAGTAGAACGCTTCTCTACGCTAAAATAAAACATCAAAGTTATCGTGAAAGCATCATATATGACCTAAATTTTGACTTTTTCCTTCACTTCCTCACTTTGGCATGCAAAATCGTACCACTTGCTTGCCCGCATACTATTCAAAACGTACCCATTTGTACTCACCAAAAATAAAATAACATTGAGTCACATATAACCGCGCATAGCAATGACAGCCACACAACACAATGTAGGACACATCCAGTAGGATAATCATTAATGTGTAAGTAAGGATTAGATAACTAGAATGAAAACCATACAAGAACACCAGAAATTAGGCCAAAAATGAGAAATTCACAGAAAAATTTACATAGATTTAATTCGGACTAAAATTCAGATCAAAAGGCAGAAATTTCAGATAAAATTCAAATTAAAATCAGATAAAATGTATAAGTTAGAATGAATTTCAAATAAAAATTCAGACCGAAACTTAGACGAAAAAACCAAAACCATAAATACAAATAAGAGAGCAGACAAAAAAATTCAATTATAATACAGATCTAACATCAAATGATCTAAAGTCGAGCCAAAGCTCAGGCAAAAATTCAAATCAAAATTTAAAGCCAAAACTCAGACCAATAAATAAAGTTAATTTAGACCAAATTGAGACTAATAAGCAAGTCAAACCTGAGACCATAACTAAAATGCATACAAAAATTCGGAGAAATTAAAATTCTTACAAAAATTAGAAAAGAAATTAAATAAATATTCAGGCAAATATGAAACAGAAATTCCGAGCACAACAGAGATCAAAATTCAATTTAAAATACAGTTAAAATCTGACGTGACGGAACTTTAGATACTCTACATAACCTCCGAACTAAAACATATTTTTGCATTGGCCAGTGGACAAAATTTTTATAGTTTTTCGTCAATTATTTTTTCATTAGTCTGACACAAGTTTTGAATGGGAAATAGGTGTGGCATAGTCCAAGGCTACTTTGATTAGAAGTGAAATTTTCAAAGTGCCAATGTCAAAGGAAATAGTGAAGCCAATGGAAATAAATTTGGTAGGCACACTTGTAATCGCTTAAAAAATATCTGATGGGAAAAATATTACAACCAAAACAATACAATTGAATAACTACGCCTGCACTTAACACACAAGTGTTTATTTTGTATCAGAGGATGAGTAGGGCATATAAAGTTTGGCCGCACTTGAACTGTGCTTTCTGGATTTTTAGTGACAATAAAATTTAACAAGGTCTTATGCCTTCTTTGGCATTGTACATATTTCCAATGATTGTGAAAGTTGTTCCTCTCTTATAAGTCGAGATAATATTCATGTTCAAAACGAAAACAGTAGAAAACTTAAAGTTTTACTAGGTTGTCATGAATAAGAAGTCTTTGGCTGAAATCCAGTTTTCGGAAATGATTTTCTCCAACATAAGATTATTTTAATAGACAATATTTAAGCGAATGTAATAACATGTCAACCCAATAACAACTACATATAATAATAGTTATAGCATGTAGTGAACAACTTTCCTACTGGGCACTTTTATGAGTATTTTTAGAAAAGTAACTACAGTATATTTAGCTAGTAGCAGCTGTTGGTACTGTGTCTCATGGAAAAATTAGTACACGCGCTGCTTTTGTTACAATTATTTTGTTGTACAATTGTTTTGATTGTTGCTTTTAGACAATTTTCTTTTTGTGTAAATGAAACTTTTGTTGTTAGTCTAGTTTTTAGATTTTCCTTAAGCAAAAGTAACTATCAATGAAAAGTTAAGGAGAGTTATTGTGGCAGAAATGTTGCTGAAATATATAAAGTGAAAAGAGAAAATTGTAATTCTTAGAAATGGGGTTTGAATTGTTTGCTTTGAATTGCTAAGGTTTTCTTTTTACTTACTGTGTGCATTTCAGAAAAGTTGACCCTGGAAATATAAGCTTTTTCAAAAGTGTCATTCTTCAACTGCCACAGAAAATTATAAAATAGTCAGTATTACCTTTCATCATAACATATTTTTAAACTTACCATTTAAAGTTAGTTTTTCAGATATAAAATAAACCACGAAAAGGTTTTATTTTGAAAAAATAGAAGTTATAATAGAAGTGTAACACTGTGAGAACTGAAAAATGATCATTTTGACGCTGAGCAACACTGAGTATCCGTCAATTTAAAAATATTTTAGTTAATATGTACAGAGAAATCTTTATTTATAAAAGCCTAAAAATAAACGACACTTATTTCTTTATCGCATGAGGACTAAACAAGTAAAAGTTTTGCTGAAGTATTTGTTATCTTTCGGAAAGGAAAAACAAAAAATTATTTAAATATTTGAATGCTTACTAAAAAAAAAATATATAAATAATTTGACAGCTTTAAAGCTTTTGACTTTTTCATGCTGCACTTGAATTGCTCATTGTGAATTGAGGTTATGTAGTTTGGTACGCGCTTGCGGATAACAACGTCGTATTTTTAATATTCAAGACTTTAACATTTGCAAAAGTATAAATGCTTTAAAAAATCTGAAAAAGTTTGTTTAATATTTCATATATATTTTGAGATAAGCTATTATTGTAGGTAAAGTTAAAGTTTTGCTGTTTGTTGTTGTTGTTCCATTTGTTGCATCTGTTGGAAATTGCATACATTTATACGGCAAATAACTTATAAAGGGTGTTTTTTTTAGAAGTGTTGTTTTCAATCTTGCAATACTTTTTTCGGAGTTGGTCTTTTTGACAGCTGTCACTTGATTTATGCTCAGTTTGGGTTGCCATTTCATAATGAATAGACTTACTCTGAACAACGTTTGCAAATCGTGCAAATTATTACCAAAATAATGGTTCAGTTCGCGCCGAAAGAAAATTTGGTGCAGCGATGAAGTTCACTTTTGGTTGAATGGGTACGTTAAAAGCAAAATTGTCGCATTTGGAGTGATCATAATCCACAAGCCATTGTTGAGACGCCGTTATATTCTCAAAAAGTCACTGTTTGGTGTGCTCTATGGTCCATATTTCTTCAAAGATGAAGTCGGTCATAATGTTACAGTCAGTGGGAAATGCTATAGAGCCATGATTAATGACTTTTTCGTGCCTGAATTGTGAATTGGAGGATGTTGATGTGGACGACCTTTGGTTCCAACAAGACGGCGCTACATGCCATATAGCCATACAGCCAACGAAACAATCAATTTATTGAAGGAAACTTTTGGTGAGCGCATTATCTTGCGTCGTGTGGTGTGGCCACCAAGACCGTGCGATTTAACACCGCTGGACTATTTTTGGTGGGGTATGTGAAGTCGCTTGTCTACGCAGATAAGCCCGAGGCGATTGACGCCTTGGAAGAGAATATTCGGCGCATTATTACTGACATACTGCCCCAATTGCTGCAAAAAGTAATCGAATATTGGGCCTCTCAGCTGGAATTTATTCGAACCAGTCGCGTCGGCCACTTGCCCGAAATCGTTTTTAAAACATAATGGAAAATCCTTATCTTTATAATAAAGCTAAATTCTAACAAATTGATAACATTAAATTATATGCGTTTTATTTCTTCTTGAAAACCACACTTCTAAAAAAAACACCCGTTACATATGAAGAAACAGAAGAAGTTGCAAAACGTAGATATATAAGAGAACAAAGTTTTTTACCTCTTTCGTTTACTTAAAAGATATCGTTTAACACTAAGCGTACCTTTTTGATATTGGAAAAGTTTAACTTTTTACTTAAAATTTGCCGAAAATTAATTAAATGTTAATACATATTTTTAAATGATTTAAATTAATAATTGTAATCATTTATTGAATACTAATCGGTTTGTTTGATTCTATTTATCTTGAAAAGAGACACGTTTAGTTTTCTTCTTCTTTCTTTTAATGGCACAACATGGAGGGCCTAGGCCGAGCTTTTCGCATCCACTCATGTTGTGCGTGTTATATTTGTACTTGAATGGAAGCGACATACAGGTTTATACCGAATACGAAGGCGACGTAAACAGCTTTTAATAGGCAATTTTTAATCTTGTAGGTCTGCTATTGCCTGGCAAAAGATGGTGCCGTGTAGAAAAATTTTTATTTCTATGTTTTGATTTTGCCTGTGCCGAGATTCGAACCTCGGACACTCTGCGTAATAGTTCAACGCACTACCACTACGCCACAGCAACTCAAATTTAGTTTTAGAAGATTTTACATTTTAATATGCCTAAACGTATGCAATAGAAATGTTTGTGATAAAGTAAGCATCTCAAGTTTAATAGATTTTGGTTAAAAGTTACTAATTTAATGTGTCTTCAACTTTTATTTATGGCAATCAACTTTTCTTTATGGTATGGTTTGAAGCTGTTTAAACACATGGGAACAATTCTAAAACTCATTTATTTTACTTTTTCACATTTGCGACAATTTCAATAATTCATGTTGATTTTTTATTTTTTTTTTATGATTTTGCAGATAAACTGATACTATACAAATTTTATTTCATTTGTGTGTTTGTGTGGATTCTTTGTCTGAAAATTTGTCTACTTCTTTCTGAAATAAATTCACTTATTTTTGCAGATATTAAGTGAAATATTTGTATTTACATTTTGTACGTGCCCAGATTGTGATCAGTTAAATTTCCGTCTAACTTCAAATAGATTTTTATTTTTTTAGTCCGGAACGGCCCATTGTGATACCCCATGGTTAAAAAAACAATAAAAAAGTAAATTGCATTCGTACTATACGGGATAAGAAATAAGCAATTAAGTTTAATTACAAAAACTTTTTCGACGGAATAGTTTTTGAATTTGGTAAAAACAAAAATCTGAAGTTCTTTTTTTATTATCCCAAACTAATTTCTTCCCTAGAAGATCATAGGCAATAAGTTGAGCACAATTTTTTAATACTCGGTGTAAGTGGATCTTATTGCCCTACACTGGAACGAGCTGAGCAACTGGTTGCGCCAAAAATCTTCAATTTAGTTTAGGAATTTAAATGGCCCGCCCATAATTGGGCATGGTTGACTTTCAATGTAACTGTGGCGGGAAAAATGACTCCAAATGGGAATTACTTATTCTAATATTCGTATTCGTATTCTGTTATTTCTAAAGTGGGCGTGACCGTTAATCCTTAAATCCCATCTCCTATATAAAAGAAATATTAAAGGGGTAGTATCGGCGTGAAGTTTCGAAAAATTCGTTTCTTATCAGTTTTGTAAAACGTATAAAAGATTTTGATAAAGTTTTTTTTTCTGTTTATTGTGCAAATAATTAACTGATAAGAAATACTTATAATTTATTTATTTTTTTCTTCCTTCATGAAAAAGTCTTTCAACAGCAGGCTTCTATTACTGATCGTAGAATGGTCTGAAAATGAAATGGCACACTTTGGACCAATGAAAATCGACTTTTGCTGTTTGTCATGACAGTTTTTAGGCTTTTAAAATACGAAAGTTTTAAAATAAAGAACTGAGCGAGTTCCATAACAGAATGTATCATGTATTGAATATTTGGGTGAAATTTCAGATCGATTGTCTGAATAGCTTATTTTTATCGTGTTCACCAATTGCTAAAAGTGCAAATTCTGAAAAACGGTCTCCTCACATTTATTGAGAATTAGGCAATGCAATTCTTTATCTGTGTGGCGGCAAGTTATTTTTGACATTTCTGCAAACTTAAAAAATTCTTAACATGTTTAATATAATATTTTCGTTTGCCACCTTAATTTCCGCTTTATCTTTAAGCAGCACAGCTGTTCAGCTCCGTAAAGATTCTATATAAACAATGAAGTACTTAAGCAAACAATATGAAAGTTTATTTTGTGTACAAAAATCGTTTTTGTTCTACTTATTATTGTGTGAGTAAAGAAACCACTCATACATACACATACTCATACATACAGTATTCATTCGAGTTTATCTTAAAGTAAGAAACTGAGTATGAAATTCAATTAATAATAATAAAAACCTACTCACAAATTTTTTTATTTCTTTTCTCGTGAAACAATAGCCTCGCAACATGCACTCAAGTGTTAATATTTGCATCAATTGCAACAGCAGCAGCAAACAGGAACGGAAATCAGTAGCGGCAACAGCAGCATCAATAGCATGAAAACTTTCTTCTTCCTTTCGTCCTCGTACACTTCAACAACTTTTTACAAAACTTTTTGACTTCTTGTATAATGCTCGCATTTCTGAACGCTTGTTGGTGTTCATCTGAAAAACGATGCGCCGATCGAATTTCGTTGTTATCCTTACGTCACTTGTGAGCGCATTTATGCGTTAATAATATCCTTTCGTGTGCGTGTGTGAGAGAGAGATTGTCTGTCCGTTCGAGCTTGTACCGTACGCTGAATTCTTATATTTACATTTGTGTGAGTGTATGCAGAGGCGGATTTTAACATGTTGAGGCCCTAGGCAAAAATCAATTTTTGTGGCCCTCTTAAGTTTTTTTTTTTGGTACTTGTGGCTCATTTCTTACTTTTAATAGCACAACAGCCCATGGAGGGCCTAGGCCGAATTTTTCGCATCCACTCATGTTGTGCGTGTTACATTTGTACATGAATGGAAGGGACCTACAGTTTTAATGCCGAATCCGAACGGCGAAGTGAATAGCTTTTCATAGGCAATTTTTACTCTTGTAGGTTTGCTCTTGCCATTGCCTGCCAAGAGGTGGTGCCGTGTAAACCGGCTTAAGAATGCTAAATGATCTCTCACCAAACGCATTTGCATTTGGAATTGTTAATAAAATTTATAGGATTATTCCAACGTTTGGAAATGTTGATGTTAAACCTTCCAGCCAGAATTGACGCATATATAAATTTTTACCAATTTTACAAAATGAAAGAACTGCTCAACCTCATCTGTGAATACTAATTGATTTAAGTCATCCTTATAGTTTTCAACTAAATTTGATACACACTGAGCAAATTTTTCTTCAGGCAAATCAAAATCAACAAATATTTAAAAGTTTTGTTATACCTCGACATAAACTAAAGACCTTTTTTTTATTTCAGAGTGTAAAGTATCACAAATTAAGTAAAATGTTTCAACTTTGAATAGTTCTTTCCCACGTAAAATTATGTCATTATCTGAAGTTTCATCGATTTGTATTTTCTTTTCCTGTTTCGATTTTTTGCCTTTGAGTACTCTGTACTACCAGCTAATTCGATTGCTTCTTTCTCCATTTCGTGAAAATATGCATCATCAGTTCGAATACTGAGTATGAATGCTGATAAAGATTTCAATAAATTAGTTCCTTTTTGTATGTTACATACTTTATTTTGTAACGATTTATTGGTGGCATTAATTCTTTGCAATAGTGTATTCCAAAAAATTAATAACAGTGCCGTCTCTAAATCTTCAAAACTACTATGTAATTTTTTCGCCTGAATTTTTGTTATGGGCTTTTCAGATGGGTTAATACAAATTTGACCAAGAACGGTTCTTATGAAAGAAAAATTCTTTCGTACAGTTAATACTGCTTCAGCTCTGGATGACCATCGAGTGTCACATATACGTTTTAAAGTATGGCTTAATTTTTGATCAGTTTTCATTAGCTGATCCTATCTCTTTGTCGAAGAGGAAAAAAGACGAATACATTTTGAATAAAATCAAAGAATCTACTAGCTTTAGAAGAACATTCTGCAGCTGTATTTCCAACTAAATTTAAGGAATGTCCTGCGCAATGCACAGGACTGTAACTTTTAATTTTAGCTTGGAGACCGTTATAAATGCCTGACATGTTCGAAGCATTGTCATACGTTTGCCCCCGGCAATTATTAATGTTCAACCCTAATTCGGACAAGCTGGACAAAATAGTTGTTTCTAAATATGTTGCATTATGATATTCGATCGGAATAAAACATATGAATCATTCTTGAATTTTTTGATCTAAATCTACATACCTGATAATAATAGTTCACTGGTCAGTATGGCTAGCATCAGGCGTGGAATCAACTATAAGAGCAAAATAGTTAGCTCGTTTTATTTCATCAACAATAGAGTTTTGTACACTTTTGCCCGTAAGTTCTATGAATCCATCACACGTGGTTTTAGATAAATAATTAACATGTCCAATCCCGCAATTACTGTATTTGTCTAAGTGAACCCTTAAAAAGTCATAAAATTCAGCCAAATATTCAATATAGCTGGGAAAATTGCCTTTGGAAGAATTAGCATGTCCTCTAAACCCTAAGCCCAAACTTCCCAAAAGTCTAACTGTAGCAGCGACTCGTTTTAATACCTCACGTCAATAAATTGCCTCTTATTCTATTACTTCTAAAAGTTTGGAATCGACACGACCACTTATTTTAGCACGACGAACATAAGCACACATACAACTTGTATGTTCTTTCGACTCATCATGTCTTTTCAAAACGTCTACAATATTTTTCCAATCGGAATATCCTGAAACTAAAACATTGGATTTTTTACTAAATAGTTTACAAGCAAAGCAATAAACAGATTTCGTTGTTTCCGAATAAATCAATCATTCTCTTCGCTCTTGGACTCCGTTTATTTTAGGCATATAAAAATGTACATCATTTAATTTTCGGTATATTTGTTGATCTTACTTATTTACTTTTAATGGCTGTTGATCATTATTATCTTTATAAAATTTTTTAGAAGATTCTAAATCTCCCACATATTTGGGTTTTGAACAAATACAATGTCCAATCAAAACATTACTAATTATTTTTGGCCATAAACCAATGTCAGTAAAGTTAGGATAAGTATTTGTACATTTTATTACTTCACTGTAAATTTCAATCTCTATGTCATTGGTAATGGCAACGCAATTATCACTTGCACCTTCTTCTACACAAATACTCCTATTTGAAAGACTATCATCGTTATCAGCTATTACTGGTAGTGAAACATTTTTATCTGCCACCGCAGTACTGGTAGATGGAACATTTCCATCCCAAGACATAAATTTTGCAAGGGAGTTTCTTTGCTTTTCATTTTCACTCATTTGAATTTTTTTTCGTAGTCGTTTTTGTGCGCCGAAGACTCGAAAGTTATTTTCATTTTAAAGTATATTTTTCAATAATTTTTTTTAAACATAAAATGGTAAAATTGTTGAGTGAATTAAGAATTATTGAATAATGAAAGCAACATCGTTGGTCTTGGTAGTATTAAGAAAAACTGCTGGTTGTTCTGAAAATATCAATCTCAAATCAAAATTTAAATTATGCTAATAGAAATACTCAATAAACACAAATATTTGTTCTCAATATTCAAAATCATGCAACGAAAATTTGATGTTAGCGCAACAAAATTCAAACAAACAATGAAATGAAATGAATGAAATTGCATTTTTTAAACGAAATATAGAAACACAAAGCTTGCTTATGCTTGGTTCATTTTTTCCTATTTGCTTTCGAAAATGTTAAAATTTTCATATTTATATCTTGTGTTTTGTGTATCATATATTTTATTTTGCAACCGCCTAGTACAATCGTAAATAAATATAATTCAGTTAATAGTATTGAAATTGAATTGGAGGTTTTAAACTTTCTAAAATTTAAAATCTCAAATTCTACGATTACTTTATTTTTTTTACAATTTTTAATTTTGGAGGCCCTAGGCAAATGCCTAATCTGCCTACAGGTAAATCCGCCGCTGAGTGTATGGTGTGCTGGGGTTTGTGTGTGCAGCAGCAGTATTGTTGTAGTTTGTGTATTGTTCTTTTTTATGTTTTCTTTTTGTTCCTTTTTTCTTATGTATGCATCCTTAGGGATCGATATTATTTGTTTTGGCATGTTGATTGCTATTTTCGAACTCTCCTTGTTCATACAGCATTCTTTTAAGTGGCTAAAAAGGATAAATAAACAAAAAGTACGAGCACAAACCTGGTACAAAATGAAGCTCCTAAAGAATAAGAGTGCTTGCGAACAAAAAACAAAAAAAATAATAATATTAATAATAAACTGAATTCTGTGAAGGGAAAAAGATGTGCACACGTAAATACGAGTATGCCTGTAAGCTCATGAATGTTTTGTTGTGTGCATTGTGTGTACTTTGTAAGTTAAAGTATTAAGTAAGGATTAAGTAAAGATATAAAATAAAAAAAGAGGAAATAACAAAACAATGAACCACATGGAAGATATAATATTTTGTATTGTAATTTAATACAAATTATGAACATTGTGTACATTGAACATTGTACTAAATAAATTCTAGAACCTAGAACTCAAGGGATTCTAATTCAATTATTGTACAATACTACAGAATTATATATTAATATTACACATTGCGTTGAGGCAACTTCAGTAAATAATCATTATTTATTTGAAATTTTGAAGGAATTACATTTTCATCACTGTGCAGATTTAACAATTAGTATTTGAATAAATAAATAATTATTACTATTTGATGTTTCGCTCTTGATGTTATGACATTTTGATAATGTCACCCTAGGGCTCACAAAACCTGAGGTACGGGTATATGTTATTAATTAATTAATTAATTATCATTCAAGTTTACTATTTGCTGGAAGTCAATAAGTCTATGTTAAAACTTTCTCCTTAAAATATGCCTCTGGAAAATTACACTACAATCTACAGTTTTTATTAGATTTTTTTTTTGTTATTTATTTTTATTTACGAATCCCAACGAGATTCCCAACCCAATATGAAATATTTCTTTGATATGACAGAAATGTGATCAATTTCAATTTTAGATTTTATATGTAATTTTATGTCATCGATTTTAGTTCATTAGAAAAACGAGAGATAAAACAGTTTTTTTGGGTGCAACGTGTTTTTTTTTGTAGTAGGCGCAACACATTCAACTACTGTTAATATTTTTGGAACTGGCATAGCGCATTCTGTGTTAGATGAAAGTAAAATTTTACTTTCAGTCGAAGTTGAGATTGCAGTAGTGGGAATAGCTGGCGATTCATCAATAGCTATGGGAGATTTATTCATAGCCAAAGGAGAAGAGAATAATGTTGGAGAAACATCGATTGCACTAGATGGGGCAAGAGATTGCCCAGCTTTCTTACTCGCAGGGATAAGTGCGTAAATTGTATGGATTCTCAAGTGGGAGCACAACATTATTATCATCGAACTCGTTAAAAAGTTTTTTGTACTTTTTAAATTTTTCTACAAGTACTGACAACTCTTTGTCAATCTCACTAAGTAAAATACTTAGTCATCCTTTTAGAAAAATATAAATTTTCATGGAGGAATATTTGATTGTATTAGCTATGGAATAGTGCACGACTTTTTGATTTGGTTACGCTGGGACACTTAATTTTATTAGGTGTGATCAAAAAAGGCGGGGGACAAAAAATTAGAGGAGCGAGATGAAAGAAAATGGCGTCGCATCTTCAAGGTTAAAAAAAAATGGCAAAATCGACATATTACCACACAGCTGATCAGGAGTCGCTCCTAGTGAGTTAAAATGCAAGACTTAAGGGATCCCCCATACAAAAATTACTTTTTTAAAGGCTCCCCGTGCTTTCAGTGTGATGATGAGGATCAAATTCTAAGACCGAACCCAACAATTTCTAACATTTTAAAATTTGTTTCTAACATACCGACCTCCCCCCCTCCCCCCTATTTCCGATCTTTAATGGGGGACAACCATACAAAGTTTAAATTTTTATGATATTATGCAAGAGGGTTAAAATTTAAGATCGATCCCAATTATTTACCATTCTTCACCATTTCTCTCGAAAATGTATATTTATCTCTCATCTCCAACATTTAAATAAGTCTTTAATGTAATGGGGGGCCAAAAGTGATCTTAGAAGGGTAATATGTAAGAATGACTCCCATTGATTTTTTCTTTCAATAATTTCCATGATCGCACTTACCTTTTTAGCCAACCCTTAAGGGGATTTCCATACAAATTTCAGGTACTAATAAAGTTTCTACTTGCATTTGTTTTAAGCACACCAACCATTACTATTTGAATGCTGTTGATATTAGAACATGGACTGGATGTCGACTAGGGCAAATTGAACACAAGTTTTTTGAAATAATACATAGAATATCACTGGTTCGAATCGGAACCCTCCATAATCGCTTTGTCTCAGACTCACTTACAGTCTTCAGTTAGAATTTGAATGAAACTTGTAGATATGCTCGTGTATGATTTAAGCAATTTTTATTATGAATTGAATGCGAATAATTGGGAAGAAATCCTGATGCTTTTCTGCTAAAATCCATTCCAATTGGACGAACAGATGATATATGTACTCTTATATTTCGCACAATTTCATTGCTTTCATTTATTCTTAAGTTTCATAAATGTCAAAAAAACAAACGCTTGAAGAACTCAATTTAATCAGTTTCATAGACTTGTGTAAGTAGCATGGATTATCGCCATTTGGACAAAATATAAAAAATTCCGTTTGAATTCATTTTACTTTAGAATTAAATATCTTTTCAATTATATTTTTGTTTAGTAAATGTAATAAAATTGATACATGAACTATACAATACATGGTACTATTCTTTGTTAGTTGCTACATACATACTCTTATAATACATACTTATGTATGTAGGTGCTTACATGCATATACATTCATGTATAATACTTAGATATATGTATGTGATCTTGTAGTTGAAGGTACACATAAATTTGAATTGTACATATATAAATATACATAGTAGTCGTCCTAAATACCAATATTCTAAATTACCATACCCACATCATCTACACCATCATATAAAATTCATACTAACTAAATATACCCAGTAAGGAAAACCAACTAGTTATGAATGGTCTAGTTTGCCAGCACTGATGCAACAGATTACATTCGGGTTACTTATGCAGAAGCTTATTAATATTCTTTTCCTGTATTACGCTGCATTTCGAACGTCCGAACGAACGAAATAATCTTTATTCGTTCGGCCAGTGTAATTGGTTTAGCGTTAAAAATTGTGTTCACTTCAAAATGTTCAGGAACAATGTTCTGGCGGTTTAAATGGATACATACGCCGAACGAATGAAAAAATCTACGTTCGGGATGATCGGATTGTGTTCGATCTTTTGTGGCGAATTCAGTGTTCCTGTAAATGGTTGTACGAATGAAAATTTATGAGCTACAATTTATTACGCAAATGAATCTTCATTCGTTTGGATGGTCTAAATGCGGCGTTAGAAACAATTTTAGAATTGTTTTTTTTAAAGACAAAATACAATTTTTCATCAATAGTAGGCAATGATTTTTAATTGTTTTTTTTTAGTTATATTCTCTTCTTTATCATGAGCGACACAGCCATAAATATGAAAGTTATTGGTAACTATAGAAAATAAATTATATTTTGAATTTTTTTTTTGAGGTAAGTAGTTAAAGATCTAACTCTAGTTGCCAATTGACTTCGGTTTTCGAGCTGGGTATATGCACATATTGCTGAAGGGCTGTTAAAGGAGCCCAACAAATTAAAGTTTGTTTGATTTTTTAGGAGCTGTTTTCCTTTCACTTAGATACGAGTGTATCTGATGTAAAGTTTGGGACTTTCGGATCTGCACGACGACTAGCATGACCTTATTATTTTATTTTTATTTAGCTGGCGCTACAACCGATGATCGGTCTTGGACGCCTCTACAAAGCTTCGCCAGTCGCCTCTGCTATGTTCGCGCTGGCGCAAGTTGATAAGTACGAGTGCAGTCAGGTTGCCCTGCACCTGGTCTTTCCAACGGAGATTAGGACGTCCCCTTCTGCGTGTTCCTCCACCGTGGTTCGAATAAAACACCCTTCTAGCCGGAGCGCTTTCTTCCATTCGCTCAACATGACCCAGCCAGCGAAGCCGCTGGAGTTTTATACGCTTGACTATGTCAATGTCGGCGTACGTCTCATACAGCTCATCGTTCCACCTTATTCGATACACGTCGTCCACGCATACTGGACCGTAGATCTTACGGAGTATCTTCCTCTCGAACGCTCCTAACAGCCTCTCATCATTGATGGTCAATGTCCACGTCTCTGCGCCATACATTAGGACGGGAAGGATGAGGGACTTATAGAGCGTTATTTTCGTCGGTCGAGAGAGGGCTCTACTTCTCAATTGCCTACTGAGCCCGTAGTAACACCTGTTGGCAAGAGTTAGTCTCCGCTTTCCGAGGCTTATTTGGAGGTTTCATTGGAGGGTATTTTAACGTGGTGGGTTCCAAGCCCGACGCACAACCATTCATTCAAGGCCATGGAGAAGCCCGCCGCACACATTAGTTAACTCACTGACGGTTGTCAGATCGCTATCCAGGGGACGCCACGAGGAGGCTGTGTGTCGACTTGAAACGTAGAAGCGCAAGGATCGACCATGGACGCACCTGCGACTGTCACGAACTTTACCTTGTGTCCTACGCCCCAGCCCCCCTATGACCTTATCCCATATACATAAATCGAAAAACTAATATTCTGTAAAAAGTAGACTTTCTTCTTTTCAAATTTACTATATGGGTATAATTTAATTTCGAAGAAAAGTTTTGTAAAACAACTTTAAATTTTCATATTATATATACAAAAATCTAAAACTGAAAGAGGCTTGGACAACATTTTTAAGTTCTTTTTTTTTATCTCCACATATTCGTGAACATTGACCATTTTTAACTGAATTTGATTTTTGGATTATCAATTAACTTCATGATAGACTGCATAAATAACTTGAAAATATATTCTTTTAATCGTCGCTGTGTCGTAGTGGTAGTGCGTTGGACTATGACGCAGAGTGTCCGGGGTACGAAAAATAAAATAGTAGAAAGAAAAATTTTTCTGTGCCGCACCACCTTTTGTCAGGCAATGGCAAACCTACAGAGTAAAAATTGCCTATGAAAAGCTTTTCACTTCGCCGTTTTGATTCGGCATGAAACTGTAGGTCCCTTCCATTCATGTACAAATAACAATAATATAACACGCATAACATGAGTGGGCTCGAAAAATTCGGCTGAGGACATCCATTTGCTGTTGTGACATTAAAAAGAAGAATCATCGGATTAGTGGTGGTCGCTGTGGCGTAGTGGTAATGTGTTGGACTGCTACGCAGAGTGTCCGGGGTTCGAATCAAAAGAAAAAAGTAAAAAAAATAATTTTTCTACACGGCACCACCTCTTGGCAGGCAATGGCAAACCTACAAGAGTAAAAATTGCCTATGAAAAGATTTTTACTTCGCCGTTCGGATTCGGCATTAAACTGTAAGTCCCTTCCATTCATGTACAAGTATAACACGCACAACATGAGTGGAGGCGAAAAGCTCGGCCTAGGTCCTCCATGGGCTGTTGTGCCATTAAAAGTAAAGTAAAGTAATCATCGGACTATAGAAAAATTCTGCGAATGCAGTTATAATCCAATATCTTTCAGTTAGTTACCTACCATATAGAAAATAAGAAAATAATATTGTTTGGAAGAATTTTTGAGTTTGAAGAGTGACGTTGATATTTCATCCAGCAACAGAATTTCCAAATTTTCAAGGCATACAGTCCCAATTTTGGTGGTTTCAACTAACTCCCGAAAATGAAAGAAGTTTTAATTTTTTCCATACAATTGTGGGCATCTTTAGTGTCCATATCTGTATAATGAATATCTCAGCATATTCGTATGTATGTAGAATAGAAGATTATATTCATATGTGCACAATGCACTGCACATAGAATAAATATGCACAAAAGCATCAAATTCAAATATGAAAATGTGTTGTGTGCTGCTGTTTGACAAAAACAAAAAATATTAATATTTATGAAGTCAAAAGATGCTGTCTTTTGCAAAAGATTTGAGCTCAATATTGTTAGTGCTTATTTAGTTTTTAGTAGCAGCTGTTAAAAAAAAGGTGAACTTCTGAAAATTTTAGATAAGCTAAATGAAGACTATTTGAAATCTTGTTTTTGTGAACACATAAAAAATTTATTTTGTTTATTAATTCAAATTTATTTTCACCAAAAGTCGCTTCAATTTAAATGCATAATACATTTCTAAAGTTTTTATAGTACGAGTATGTAATGCAAAGCAAAAAAAACAACAACCGAAACAGAAATAGTGCTTTTAAAATTCTTGCTGCAAGCAGTTTTTTTTTCAATTGTGTTTTTCGTAAAGTGTTTTCTCGAAACTTGTTGTTTTTATTTGTTGCTGTTTTGGTATAATTTAATAGTGAGATAGTATCGGAAAAGAAACAAGAGAAGAAAACTAAAAAACATGAAGCGAACAATTTCCTTCATGCACAAAAGCGAGAATTATATAGAGTAGAAAAAAAAAATCCTAAAATTTTACAACAAGAAATGTTCTTTTCTTTGTTTCTTACATGTAAAGAAAATTATATTTTCCTTAAAAATATTTAAACTTAAAATGTGCAAAATGTACACAGTAACGAAAAAAAGAGTAAAAAGTAAGCAAGAAAATGTAAGTAAAGTGTCAAATGATATGTAATTTGTTACATGTAGCATTTTTATGCTGCCCTTCTTTTTTATTTATTAGCAGCTGTTCGCAGAGCTCTTATGGAATTTAAGATTTCAATTTAAAAATTGTCATTTAATGAGATGGTAAATGTAGAAAATTAAGCATTGATTTGGTAGCTCACGAACAGTAGCTCTTCAATCTGGAAAATCTTATTTGTACAGCAATATTCGGTTAACCATTGCGGATGTGGATAAACTATATTCAGAACGATTTTAAAAATTTAGTGATTTGAGACGAAAACAGGCATTTTTGGAAGCATGCATAGATTAGACTATACTGTGCAAGACAATCAGTTAATATCGCTAAGGCGAAGATTCCTGAAGTGTTGGTCGAAATAGTTTTAAACTCCTTTTACTTCTGTTTGAGGTTTTTAAGTTTTTCTTCTTTAGAATCGTTTTTAAATTTACGAGGGGGTAAGAGATGATCGTCGCAAAAAAGAAATTGTCACGGATATAAAGGGCAGCGCCCTCTATCAATCTAATAAAAAAAAATGAGGATGCATATGTATGTACATAAATGATGGGCAGCACATATGCATCCAAATGTATCCACGAGTATGAATTAAACTCAATTGATTGAAGGTGCTGAATCGCGTATGATTCAAACTTGATAGATAGAGGGCGCTGAGAATGAATCATACTCAATTGAGTAAAACAAGAGTAAAAATTGACTATTGAAAGATTTTCACTTTGCCGTTCAGATTCGAATTGAAACTCTAGGTCCCTCCTTTCATGTACAAATATAACACGTACAACACGAGTGGATGCGAAAAGCTCAGGCTAGGCCCTCCATGGACAATTGTGCCATTAAAAGAAAGAAGAAGTTTTAATAATTTCATAAGCGGTAAGTACAAAGAGCAGAACCCCATTGCTAAACAAATAGGATTTCGTAAATGCCGGTGGATAGGTCACACACTGCAAAAGCCGTCCGAAAGTATCAGCAGAACTGCGTTAGACTGGAACCCTCAAGGTCACAGACGGCCTGGACGCCCGCGCAACACCTCGCAGCGAATCATTAAAAGTGAACTGAGAGCAGCTGAAGAATCGTGGAACGTTGTCAAAAGAATAGCTAACAATAGAATAAGATGGCAATGTTTTGTTGAAGCCCTATGTTCCCAAGTGGAATAAAACAGGAAGAAAAAAAAGAGTGAGATTTTGCTTTCAGCGTATACTGATATCACTCATTTGCTACAAGACTGTCATAATCCAAAAAAAAAAATAAATTTTGAAATAAACTTTTCATATTACCTGTGGCTCCATGCGCTATATAATACTCTTCTCACGTGAATAGCTTATAAGATACAGTTATGACTTTTTTTATACAAGCTAAAGCCCTAATTAATAGTTATTTCTGCATACTTAACTCGAAAATTTTGATTTATGACATTCTTGCAGTAAACATTTACTCGACACTGACCTATTTTCATAGTCTCTTAAGAGAGGTCCCATTTCATTTTGGATAATTGAGTTATGTGTATATCAGTGTTGATATTTTAGGTACAATTGTACGTCTTACCGACTTTTTTGGTATTCAAAGCAATATAGGTACTACCGAAGAATTTTAGGTACAATTTAGAAACACTGACTAATATTTTTGTAAATTTCTATGTTTTAGAACTAAAAAAGTACATTAAAAGTAAGACAAAAATTTTAAAGTCAAGTCCAAATTCAACACAAATTGCTTAAAAGGGTGAACAAAATGCTCGATGTTTTTATCAAAATTTAACAACTTTTCAGTATTTTTTATGCACTTTTATTTCCATTTCTGTGGTAAACAGCTTAAGTGTATTACTATTTATGTTGGGCCATATTGATAGCTTTGATTGGAAATGTCATAGAAACTATAGCAATATTTCAGAATATTCTATATTCAGGTAAAATACCATTCTTGAGATAATATATAATTCGGTGGCTGTTGTGCTATTTAAAGAAAAAGAAGAAGAAGAGGACAAAGAAAAACATTTTTGCTTTTTTCTCACTTTCTATTTTTCCGTTTCATTCGTATTGTGTTCTATATCTTTTTGGTGCATAAATTTTGTTTTCGCTTTCGCTTTCGCTTTTATTAGGGTTAACTGTAAAAATGTGCGCCTTTAAAGTTGGCAATGTAAAAACAATGTGTGACAAAAAAAAAAAGGTAAAATTAAATTAAATAAAAAAAGTGGCGCAAGAAAAAGTTGGAACACAAAATTGATTTTTCATTGAAAACTTTTTTGTTTGGTCTTCAGAGTGGAAAACGGTAAGTGATTTACTTACTTCAGTTTTTGTGCCCTCATTTCCGCGCAGCGACAGATTAAGACATCAAATTGTAATAAATTGCTTTGGAATACTAAATAAAATTTTTCCAGTATCCAAAAGAAAAAGGTTTAAAAACATTATTTAAAGAATTTGAAAGTACAAAATATTCCTTTTTTTTGCCCAATGTGCCATTCGATTCAATGATATTGTTTGTAACTTTGTTTTTGGTATGAATTTTTCGCCTACGAATTGTAATATTAAATTTGGAGAATTCATATTTTACGTGATGTTACAAAAGTAATTTATTTTTTCATTTGCATCTTTGATGAATTTATATAGAGCGGAAGTGTGACTGACAGCATTTAGTTAAAATTCAAATCAAAAATTGAAATAATAAATGATATTATTGAAAAAATTAAAAGATTTTTATTCATATTGGTAATATTTAGAAAATGAATTAAATAATTTAAGTTTAAATATTTAATAAATTTCGTTAAAAATCCTTTGCGAGAATTTTAATAGCAAATTCTGTAAACATATTGTGTAGATAGATAGAAACAAAATACCACAATCGCTACATTCATATCCGATTTTTGAAATTTTTGCATCGAATGTACCGTTGCTTTTGTCAATGTTCCGCGATAAAGTCATAGGGATCAACTTACAGCTGGAAGCAGTAGACAAAATCGATTGATTGTTGTGTTTGACAAATTTAATTGCAGCGAGCATTCTTTCACAATTGCCTCATTTAAGGGTGTCTGATTTTGCATATTTTCGTGTCGTGCCATGATGGCTAAAATAATTAAAATAATTCATTAGAACATTTTATATACATCATAAAGGGTATTTCGGTGGGGCCATAAATTTTGTATTTAAATACAAACGCACCCTTAGATTTTTTTTTTGATCTGAAAATGTCAATTTATCAAGTTGATGTTCACGAACGAGCAACGTTTGGAAATTATTCAAAATGTCTAAAGAAATTCTGAGTCGGTCGCAATAATCGTCCCACCAGACAGGCTGTGCGTGGTATAGTGGATAAAGTTGAGTACTATTGAATTTTGCTGTGCCAGTGAGACAACGCACCGGTCGAAGTACCGAAAATATTGCAGCCGTGAGTGTTTCAGTTCAAAGAGCCAAATCAGTCGATACCACGCCGTTACCAGGAATTCGGAATCTCTCAGTCCACATTGTGGCGAATTTTTGCTCCGAATTGGACGGACTGGACATATGATTCGTGGTTCAAACAAGATGGTGCCACATGCAACACAGCTGGTCAAACAATTGATCTATTTAAGGGTAAGTTCGGTAATCGAGTAATCTCGAGAAATGGTCCCGTCAAATGACCACCACGCTCATGCTATTGAACGGGGTTTCGCTAGTAGTCGTTAGTCTTGCCAACAAGCTGCAAAAGTGCTCGTGATGTTCATATGAATATATGAATGATATCGAATTCCATACATAAATGTCACATGTGTGGTATAAGTTATTATACCTGTAATAAATATCCACATTGAAATATTTTTTGGGTGTTTTTTTTTAGAGACTGAGAACTTTAAATTGAAATAAAATACAGAAATTTTTTTTTTTTAATTTAAACGAAACTGACTTTGTTTTAAAGTTACTTTTTTGATATTAATGTTGGATATGATTTCAGGCGTGTAGCCGCCATGTGGCTGGCGCGTACATGGCGTAATCTGGAGGTCCAATTTTCAGAATCCTACATTCAACTTTTCTTCTGTCAGATCGCATTTGTGTTACCTCCAGTGTGAAGAACGGCCTAAGGACTACAGGTGCACACATTCCAACATTTCTTGAACAAAGGTCAAAATAAGCTTTTAATAGAGGGTAAAAGTTTTCATTGCCATTTAATTGTGCGTTAAATACAAAATTAAATGTTATAATTATAATATGTATTCAAAGCTTCACCTATGTACGAAAAATACGTTGGTAGTCAATTTACTTAGTAGATATTTTCCTATTTTCATATGCCAAGTAAATGTAAACAATTAATCAAAAATGAGTGAAAGTAAATTTATCTAGGTACACTTACCTTTTGAAAAGGGTATACTATTTTCTCTGTATCGATTGCCGCAATGCCTGTCTGTTTCTTTATCGGTGTCCTATGTGATTGCGCTCCCTCATTCATTCTCCCTCCTTCTTCCTCCCACCTATCAATCTTCCTTCCATTGAACACAATGCTCTGCATTCATAGGGGTATACCCTGTGTGTTGAATGTATAAATAAAAAAAGTTATGATTGAGGTAAATACTTTAAGTTAACAAAAGTCGAGGAATGTTCAACTTTGGCTTTAAATGCGGTTTAATCATTTAAGTATAAAACATACTCGTATGTATTTACATATGTATGAATCCAAATTGAATGTTTAAGAATTTGGAAAATTGAATTCATTTGAAATAAGTTGTTTTGTCTGTATCCAATACCTTTTCTTTCATATACATACGCGTACATACCTAGGCATACCTAGGCATGTAGATACTAAGTAAAATTAGAAATATAGTAATGCATATGTAAACGTGGGACGCCAAATATGGAGGCCGAAATAAAATTAAATTATTAAGTTGTAATTTTTGATTTTCGGCTTAGTTTTCGAGTTATGAAAAAAAAGTTACCACTTTATATTTTCATTTTATATCGACCAAAATATGGTATCCTCCAAATTTTGCGCCCCGAAAACGTATATTGTGTCCAAAAATGAAATAGTGTATCCTTCGAAATTTAGTTCTGTCCTTTTTTTCTCACTCTATCTTTGATTTTTTTTTATGTTACAGTCAACACTCAGAGTGTACGCCTATGAATGCAGAGGATTGTGTTGATTGGAAGGAAGGATTGGATAGTTGGGAGGAAGAAGGAGAGAGATGAGAGAGGGAATGCTATCACAAGACACCGATAAAAAGATAGACAGCCATTGTGGCAAGTGTTATGCAATGAAATTCTGTTTATCAATGCCGACTATGACCGCATGTAGTGCCACTCGTACTAAATGTCAAATCCTTTCAACTGTAGTCATCAAATTTATTCCATAAAACTAAATAAAGCATATAAGACTTCATATGCAGTACTAACTTTTGAATACCTAGCGTTGCTCGCGTTTCATTTTTACATAAAAACTATGTGCATTTTCTAGATTTTGAAATTTAGTTTTAGTAGTAGTGTAATATTTTGTAGAAGCCTGAAGAATTTTCGAGTGAAATAGTCAGAAATCAGTCCAGAAGATTTTTATATATTTATAACAACTTTAAATTTAAAATGCAATAGCGATAGTTCTTTGAAATTAAATATAGTCCATATAAGGTTTTTTTATTTTTTTAATGCTGATATTTCTTCAAAATTATATTCCCTGTGAGTGTCTTCACCATAGATATAATATGCTCCAAAAACTTATGTTTCTAGTTTTTGTGGTGTAGGCTGTGTGTTGTTATTGAGCGGATCAGAACAAGTGAATTTATACAGATAAATAATCATACACATTGACATACATATGTAGTACATTTGCGAGGACAAATGACTAACGAGCACGAATGGTTTGATTACGATAAATAACAAAGAATATTGAGAAATCAAAAGAAAAAAACCGCAGAAAATTTTATACTCATTTCACTGAACTGAATTCAAATTTCTGCAAAAGTTTGGGTAAAAACTTCTATGCCTTTTAACTACTTGCGGGTACAATAAAAATTATTCGATTTGAAAAATTAGTTTGCATTTCGTTTGTAGCAGCTGGTGGCTATCATTTAATTTCTTCAAGAAAAATTCTAATAAATCAAAACTTATGATACAAATTTCGGAATTTGTACACACATGTGCTCAATGCAAGGAGAATAAACTTTTCTGTGCTTTTCTTTTTGATTTCTCTAAATTCTTGGCTATTTATCGTAACCCAAAAATGTTCTCTAATGCATCCATTTGCGCTCGCCACTGTAGGTATTGTATATTTATGCGAGTATGATAGAATAATACAATAGAAAATCACTACCAAAAAGCAATTTTCTCTATTTTTCGACATTTTACATTCATTGGTGAAATTTTTGTCTATTTTAAGGCTATACACATTCATAGGAGCCTGTATTCATGTTAATACATACATATGTTTATGTATGTACATATGTATGTACCCAGCGGGGAAGATCACATTCAGATTTTGAAGGACTGCCTCCTGGGTGCTTCTCTATCAGCAAAATAGCTACCTTTAACATGAAACTTTATATACATACATATGTAAGTGCTTTTACAGCTCTTCTTAAGGGAGATAGAGTGAGAACATAATTTCACTATTTTTTTTTTTATATCACAGTTACGAAACAAAGGGAAAAAATCATAGCAATTGTTTTTTCGCCTTCAAAAAAATTTTTTTTTGGTTATGTTCTTATATTTTAATATTAATTAAAAACAGGTGAAAATATAAATATAAATAAAAAAATATAAATATATTTTTATAAAAGAATTAACAATATTTTTTGTACATTGTAATGCCAAAGAGTGAACAATGTTTTTTGTGTCATTATTCTTGTAGAAAATTAATAAATTTATTACATTTTCTTTACTTTATATTTCCTGGGTTTTTGCTGTTTATATACTACCTACCTTTAAGTAGATAGTGGGTGTTAAATTCAAGTAAGTTCCGTGTGATATCTCACACTTAACTCAAGTCATAATTTTTATATAATTAACTTTAAAAATATGTATGTCCTTGAACGGAAAATAAAGCATAACAGCAAAAGCAACTCAAGCAAGCGTAACATTTTTGTGGTGACACATTTCATGCCTGCTGCATTGTTGGACTGTGAGTGAGCGTAAGCGTAATTGTATTAAATTAGCGTTTCAACGTGTGGATGTACAGTAAAGAGAATTCAGCATTAGGTTCAAGAATCCATGATAATGGGTGAGAAGAAGAAGGAAAAACAAATACAAGGCGGGGCAATAATATAAATGTTCTTTAATTTTTGCTAATAGCGTCATATGTCATTGTGCTTTCACACTTATTTTGTATACAGATAGCGAATTAGTTGACAATAAGCCATGGAGCGATACATACCTCCAAATCATCAATTTTGGGAGAAAAAGGCTCTAAAACGAGCACAAATGTGCATCAACAAACGAGGTGGCTATTTGATCAATATCATATTTTCAACTTAATGTCATCAATTTTACACATTCATAGGAGCCTGTAAATGGTCGCTGTGGCGTAGTGGTAGTGCGTTGGACTGCTACGCAGAGTGTCCGGAATTCGAATCTCGGCACAGGCAAAATAAAAATTAAATAAAAAAAGTAGAAAAAAATAATTTTTCTACACGACACCACCTCTTGGCAAGCAATGGCAAACCTACAAGAGTAAAAATAGCTATGAAAAGCTTTTTACTTCGCCGTTCGGATTCGGCATTAAACTGTAGGTCCCTTCCATTCATGTACAAATATAATACGCACAACATTAGTGGATGCGAAATGCTCGGCCTAGGCCCTCAATAGGCTGTTGTGCCATTAAAACTAAAGTAAAGTAAGTCATTAATTTTACACCTTCAAATAAACTTTTTGTGATTTTTTAATTTCTAACTAAATAACAGCTAATTTACATTATGCTTTTACTTTTACCTCACCCTCTAGAAGAACAACGGCGGAGTGAGATGGAATTCAAGCATAATTAAACATAATTTGCAGTAATGAAAATATGTGACTGAAGATAAGTTTCAAAAGAAATAGGTAATTAAAGTTTTGCACTTTATTGCCGGTAAAAATCGTCACCATTTTTAAAAAAGTAGAATACAGAAAAGCTTTAGATGAAATCAATATCCTCAAAATTTCTAAAAGGTTATACTTATAGGTTATGAAAAAACGCTCGAGCAGTCAGTGCAGTGCATTCTCCAACCTGGAAAGGGAGTCTCGTCGTGTGGGTCTAGTGGTGAACGAGTACAAAACGAAATTCCTTGTGGCAACAAGCAAAGAGTCACGGCGTCTTGGACAAAATGTCACTGTTGACAACTACACTTTTGAAGTCGTCAAGGATTTCGTTTATCTAGGATCCAGCATAAACATCAACAATAATGTCAACCTTGAGATCAAGCGAAGACTAACTCTTGCCAACAGGTGTTACTACGTGCTCAGTAGGCAATTGAGAAGTAGAGAAATTTCGTCGACCGACGAAAATAACGCTCTATGAGTCCCTAATCCTTCCCGTCCTAATGTATGGCGCAGAGACGTGGACATTGACCATCATCTACGGTCCAGTATGCGTGGACGACGTGTATCGAATAAGATGGAACGATGAGCTGTTTGAGCTGTACGCCGACACTGACATAGTCAAGCGTATAAAACTCCAGCGGCTTCGCTGGCTGGGTCATGTTGAGCGAATGGAAGAAAGCGCTCCGGCTAGAAGGGTGTTTTATTCGAACCACGGTGGAGGAACACGCAGAAGGGGACGTCCTAATCACCGTTGGAAAGACCAGGTGCAGGGCAACCTGACTGCACTTGGCCTTATCAACTGGCGCCAGCGCGCGCAAAGCAGAGGCGACTGGCGAAGCTTTATAGAGGCGGCCAAGACCGACCATCGGCTGTAGTGTCAGTTAAGCAAGAAAGTAAGTATATACTTATATTGAATTTTTTACAGAAAATGAAAAATATAGTTTTAATTTGCGCAAAATTTATGTAACTGAAAAGTTGTTAACAAGGCCTTAATTTATAAGATAGAAGTAGCAATCAGCAATCACAACGAAGTACACGTTATGTAGAATGATAATAAAAAATATTTGGCAGTGTGTTGGCCTGCTGTGCACAGTCTCCGGACAAAATTAAAAAAAAATATAAATATTCTACACGACACCAGTTTTTGGCAGGCAATGACAAACCTAAAAGAGTAAAAATTGCCTGTGAAAAGCTTTTCCCTACGCCGTTCGGATTTGGCATAAAACTATAGGTCCCTTCCATTCATGTACAAATATAACAGGCACAATATGAGAGGTTGCGAAAAGCTTGGCCTAGGCCCTCCATGGGCTGTTGTGCTATTTAAAAAAAAGAAAAACACTGAACGGAGTAGCAATTATTTGCAGCAAAAAAATAAAAAGTAGCTTCTCAAGGCCAAAGCAAAAAAAAAATAAAAAAAACTTACTAAAAAAAATGGGAAGACGTTAACATTAAATTGACAACAGAATGAATGAAGTGCCATCATTAAGGAATGTGCCTCGATATTAAGGAAGAGATACATATAGTACATTCAGAGACAAATACATACATATGAACTTTCGTCGAAGGCAAGCATACAAAAGTTAGATGTTCCCCTAATTAGTGTCATGTGTCGTACTTCCGGCTTAAAACACATAAAAAAGAGATGCACCATTTTGGAAAAAGGGAAATTAAAAAAATAATAATATTAGTAGAGCATCACAATATCATTAGGGTGTTTTTTTTTGACGTCGGTGAAAATTGTGTATCCTTTTAGTTACACGTGACCTCATTTCCACTTTGGCGTCATCTTCTACTTGACTTCATTCTCATGCCCCATTTTTATACTTTAGCTTCATTAAAATTCCGTACTTGTGGCACACATTAATATATTTGCCGGACTCAATTTTTCACCAAAAATACGTCATGGTTTTTTTCTCTTTTTTCACTTTCTTTTCACTCAACACTTTGCAAAAGTAATTATTATTTCCCAGTGGAGCATTGTGGTTCCATTTCGGGTACATTAGCGATATCAAACTTTTCAATGAGAAGGGAGGGTCAAACGCTTTTAGAAAAATTTAAATTGTAAGGGTTCAATTGTCGGCGTTGACATAGAACATATTGTTTTATCTTGAAAATTATGTAGATCATGATTTTAAATAATCATTTTAAAAATATTAAAGTGGAGGTTATTATTGAGGAGGTAATGTGCCATCGAATTTTTTATCACATAAATATAAGAAAAACAGATGTTAAGTTAAAACATAAAATTCATTACAGTTAAATTTTAATTGAGTATAAATTTGGGACACTTCCATTTTTCATGATGTTTTTCTTTTCTTTAGATTTATTATGTTGGTCTTACCAAGTTTTCAGGTAAAACTACACCAACTATGGAAATTTCCGGGCCAATGAGGAGGTAATGGCCATCGAATTTATTATCACATAAATATAAGAAAAACCGATGTTAAGTTAAAACATAAAATTCATTACAGTTAAATTTTAATTGACAATAAATTTAGGACACTTTTATTTTTCATGGTGTTTTTCTTTTCTTTAGATTTATTAAACTACACCAACTATGGAGATTTCCGGGCCAATTTTTTAAAGCCAACATTGAAGAAGATTTCGGATATTTTGCAAGCAACCATTGAAAATGCCATAAAACTAGCACAAATTTGCATCAACTCAGAAGTTGGTAATTTGAGCGATATAATTTTTTCAACACCTTCTGATAAACATTCCGGGAAAACAGAGCCCGGTTTTTTCATTTCTAGCAAAATAACAGCAAATTAACAGTATGACTTTACTTTTGCCCCACCTTGTATGTGGTTTTAGCTTTGCTCTCGGACACCTAGTTTTACAACCATTTACCAATGACATCACGTTATATCTCAAATTGGAGTGTAGAAATAAATTTTTCCATAATAATCAATTTTCAAAATCAAAGTCTTTCCAGATGTTACCTACCGCGTGGAAATAAGCTGACCAAGTGTGTAAAAAGCATAAATTCTCATACATTACATACGTAGTTAGTAACAAGTACTCTTTTGTGTCAAATACTATTAAAATATTGTTTTAGAATTTATTAAAAGTTAAAATCAACGAAATGTGTAAAATTAGTTTTTTGTTAAAATTTATATGTTTTTCCCATTTTTAATTTTGAAATATATGGCCCTGCGAGGATATACTTTCTACATCAAGTTAGTTGTTTTGTCTAGATAAATTTTAAATGCAAAATAATTAAATTTATTATTTAGTTTGGATTTCCAAAACTACCTTCCAATAAACCATGTCTGTTTACCTAAGCTCTTGAGACAAGTAGGTCTCACTAATAAATTGAAGTGCTGTAAATGCTATTTTGAAGCCAGCACATGTTGGAATATTAGACAGCGATTACTTTTGGGTCAGTTGCTAAATGTATTTTTGTTGAATGTTCAAATTTCGTGCAGATGTTCAAAATGACTTAAGAGTTGGGAGCACCGCTATTAGGTGTAAAATATATGAGAACCAAACAAAAACAAAAGAAACAAAAAAACTTATTTAGTCACTTATATACCAAAGTTATGGATTTGGGTTTTTCCAGCGGAAATTGCAGACTTTCGATGTAGGTTTTTACATATTTTATCAATTTTGTGTTTGTAATAATTATTTAAGTCATCTTTCCAACTAGATTTCAAAATATCTTAAAATTGGAAGGTACGAACACCAGACGGCGTCCACAGCAAATGTCATGCTGTTCGTAATTGGAGCACAATGAACTCGGCAACGACAACACGACTTTAATTCTATTCTTCTCAATTTTCACACATTATTTATTTTATGCCGATAAAAGTTTTTTTTTTTAATAACTCTTAATTCATTAATTTATTTATTTTCAAATAAAATGTATAATTTCACGGTTGATAATTACATTCGCATGTAAAAATGGGTCAATGTGCAGCGTCGCAGCCATTATTTTCCTCTTCATAAGAATACATCTTCATAAGAATTGTAGTTGCTGTGGTGTAGTGGTAGTGCGTTGAACTGCTACGCAGAGTGTCCGGGGTTCGAATCTGGGCACAGGCAAAATCAAAAAAAAAAAAAAAAAAAGTAGAAAAAATAATTTTTCTACACGGCACCACCTCTTGGCAGGCAATGGCAAACACAAGAGTAAAAATTGCTATGAAAAGCTTTACACTTCGCCGTTCGGATTCGGCATTAAACTGTAGGTCCCTTCCATTCATGTACACATATAACACGCACAACATGAGTGGAGGCGAAAAGCTCGGCCTAGGCCCTCCATGGGCTGTTGTGCCATTAAAAGTAAGTAAGTAAGAATACATGGTATTTAAGGGTTGATCGATGGCGCAATGTCGTTGGGGTATCCTCTGTGTTCGTACCTTGAGCCATCGTAGTCTACATTATCATAAGGAGAAATATTCTAAATGCTGCCGTTGTGGAAGTTTTCAATATTTCTGCATCATTCTTTTTGTTTTTAATATAAATCTGTAATGAGCACCAAATTGGTATCTAAAATTACCAGCAGGAATTAAAAGAAATATTTCCATTCATCATATGATTTTGCAAACAAATTTTTAATTCATTTTGAAAGGAGTTTAGAAGGAGGGAGTAGTAGTAGGTAAAGTCCTCAGTCCTCCTCCTTATATTTGCACATTAAAAACAAACATGCACAAAGTGCACTTTTCTCGAGTGGACTCATAAAAATTGGTCACTTTGATTATAAATTTTGTAGCACAATGATACAAATTTGTTTCAGATGCCTAGCAAATTGTCCACTGGGCTATTTTGGCTAGAACAAACCACTTTTTTCACTTCTCAACCTACAGCGTTTGGTATGGCAAACACAGCACGGGCTGGTGTTAATTTAATTTTCTGACTTTGGATACATTTATACTCTTTTCTTTTTCTGCAGTTGTTTTTTTCCTGTGCGTTAATTTGTTCACACTGCTACCGCTACTACAATCATACACAGCACTACTGCTACTATTTTCTACTACTTTTAATGAGTTTCTTCATTTGTACAATTTGTAGTCGTGCTTTTTTTGTTGGTGAGCTGTGTTGCTTGCAACGTACGTGATACTGAACACAACAACAAAATCGGTTGTGTTTACTTAACAGTTGTTGTTGCAATTATTAATTTATGAGCAACAACGTGTCCACTTGTAAATATTTAACTTAGTCTTGTATTATTTTTTGTTTTGTTCCACAAAACCGAAGCGCCGAAATGTAATAAAATAATAATGAAAAGAATGACACATTGCAGAGAAAGGATGAGCACATACATATAACATAGTGTTGAATTTTGAAAAATGCGCTTAAATAAAGCGAAAGTAAGAAATAAGAGATAGAGACAAATTTTTTCAAGACTAAAAGCTAACTAGAAACTTTTACTTAGTCGGCGTTGCTTTACTCTGCCTACAGCTATTCCATGATTTTTGGTTTAAATTAGTTTTTATATCGTTTTGTGGCGATCAACTTTTTACTTCGTTTTTGCTTGGAGGCTGTCAGTTGTAGAAAGCATTAAAAATTCACTAAATAACTATTGTATACTTCTTGGCATTTCACTTTTTAAATTCATTAAGCTTAAGGTTTTTTTATTGCATTACTGTTTCCAAACTTTTTTAAAGTTTACCAAGTTTCCAAAAATTTTTACACCTTTTTTTATTTTACAATACTACCTGTTTTTACTTTACGTACAAGAGCCCTTAAGTATTCAACAAAAGCAAAGGTAAGCATTTTAGTAAGAGAGAGAGAGAGAGAGAGAGAGAGAGAGAGAGAGGGAGAGAGAGAGGGAGAGAGAGAGGGAGAGAGAGAGGGAGAGAGAGAGGGAGAGAGACAGAAAAAGAGGATACGTCCTTAAAGCAGCTTATATGTTAATGTTTTTTATTCTATAAATGAGATTTGTAAACTTTTTTATGTCCATTTGTTAAGCATATTTATGGCATTGTAAATTGGGTTTTCTGTGTGTTTACTTTATAATTTTTTCTACTTGTTTGTTAGAGGAAAAGGACACTTTTTCATATTTGTTTTGGTTTTTAATTTGATGAAAAACTTTAAATAAGCTTGCAATTTTGATGAATTAAAAAGGTGAGGTACAAAAGTGTTTAAAAAAATGACTAATACTTACTTAAAAGGGGAGAATTTTTAAGTTTTCATTTTTTGTAGCATTGTTTTGCCAAACATTGTATTTAAAAAGAAAAGATACAGAAAGCTGTCAGGATTGGTTTGAATTTAATTTTATTGAAGAAAATTTGATTTTATAAATTTATGTAATGACTTCGAAGCCTTTTTAGCGCTGGTAGGGGATGGTATGCTCAAAAAGGTGAATATGAAAAGTGTTTTGAAAACGGTTTTGTTTTTGGCCAAAAACTTACGCACAAGCGACGTTGTTTTTGCTCAAAATTTAGCAATTTTGGAACAATCTTCGCTGCCGCACGTTTCACGCCTAAAACATCTGTAGAAATTGCTTGGCATGAGCCGAACGATATGCCAACATCATCAGCAACCTCTCTGATATTGATTCGACGATTATCCAAAATCATTTTCTTCACTGCATCAATGCTTTCATCGGTTGTTGACGTGCTCGGGCGACCGGGACGAGCATCGTCATTGACATCTTCTCGGCCTTCCTTAAACCGTTGTGGTTATACCACAATTGAACTTGTGTTCTGCTCATAGTAGACTCGCCAAAGGCCACAGTCAACATTTCAAATGTCCTTGCGCATTTAAATTCATTTTCTAAAACACAAAACTGAATACAGTTTCTTTGATCCCTTTTTTCGAATAGTCAAAAATCGAAGAGCACACCAAAACACGACTAACATTTTTATCTGTCAAAAACAAACTGACAATCCAAAATGGTTGGTATTGCCAACATATATAACAGACATGTGTACCAACATAACAGAAAAAAAAAATGCGAAAATTGAACATAGGTAACTCACGAAATTTGAAAATAACCGTTATTTTTTGATAACACCTCGCATATACATATTCCAGATTTTTGGAGACACCATTGCAAGTAAGCAAAGGACGTACAAGAGGTGAATGTTGGTAGCAATGGAATTGATGAATATATTCCGATGTAAAGGTGGCATGTTCTTTGGGGTGTATTTCCCTATTTCCGTTGCTTTCATTTCTGGCGGATTTTGCAGAAATATGCAAATAATGTTGAAAACTTTATGCGTTTCTTGTAACTTTTGTGTAATTTTTCATCTTCTTAAAATTTGGCTCCTTCAAATTTTAACAGCGGCATTTCATAAAAAGTATTAAAGTGTTGCTTTGTGTACTTTAACTTTACACAATATTTATAGATTTTTAAGGACTGTCTATCAATTGGAATTTTTATTTCTTAGATTAAACCAGATATGTATATGTTAATTTAATATTTAATAAATTGCTACAAATATTTTAGTTGCTTATATTTTAAAAGCTTTTTTTTTTTTTTTTTTTGAAAAGCTCGGCCTAGGCCCTCCATGGGCTGTTGTGCCATTAAAAGTAAGTAAAAAGTATATTTTAAAAGATTGAAGGAATTTATCCTACATCAAAATTATTAATAATTTTTAAATACATAACTTTTAATTGAATAAATGTTTACTGCAAAATAGATCTGCATAATTAAAACCAAAAATTATTCGTTTACATTTTATGACACCCTCAATAAATTATACTCATTTTCTTCTCAGTAACTAAAATGTTTTAAGCCTAAAGTTATGAAGCTATAAATTTCTAAGTGAGTGTGTGAATGTGTGTGTGTACATATTATGTAAAACAGCACCTTCTCCACTTAAATTACTAATTAATTCTATATTGTTGTCTTTGAAAATTTTCTCATGCACATAGGAAAAGTTAAGATAAAGTTTTTCCTGCTGCTAACTATAGCATATTAGTTAAATACCTGGAGTTACGCAACAGCAACAAAACATAAGAAAAACAAGAAAAATTAATTATCTACTGGTTGGCATACCACAAAAGTTAGACTAATAATTTTTTGTTGTGAGATTATTGAGAAGGAAAAGCTAAGAAAATTGCTTAGAAATAAAACTGTATGCTCAGCGCTTGATATTTAGTTTCATGAATATTTCAAGGATATTCGGATACACACATACATATTTCGATACTTGTGTTTTATGATAGCAAAGAGGAAAGGTGTTGAAGATGAAACTGTCTAGTGGTGCATTAATAATCATTTATCACTTCTTGGCTTCTTTATAGTACATTAGTACAGGTACATAAAAAATGAAGCAGAGCGTTAACTTTTGCGCCACCACGAGAGTTGCTAGAACGGGCTAATAAAATAGTTATGGCATACTTAAAGGCTTATTTGCTTATTGATTTTATGAAAGTAGATTATAAATAAAGTGCTAAAGTGGTTGGAAGCAGAGTTTAAATAATTGATTTCTGGTTTCGAGACTGAAAAGGTATGAAAATGCGAAAATATCGCCGATGTTATTCACGTAAAAATTTATGTTCCACTTTAGAGTATGCACTGATTCGTTTTGTTTTAATTATTTATTGACAAGCTTAAGCTTGAATACTTTCTTATTTTATTCTAAGAAATGTACAAAATATACAAAATTTCAACAAAGTTTTTACTATATAAAAAATAAATATAACCACTAACCGCAAAACAGTCACTAGAATATTATCATTTAAGCTATAAGTAATCGTAAATGTTATTTTCTGAAGCATATTTTTAATAATCGTATAACTGGCGCCTCAAATAAGCACGAAATGAAAAAGGCGACAGAAAACGAGACCACTGCGTTGCCAAGGAAAATTGTCATCACGAAAAGATTATTAAGGTGTACAGTGCCGCTCATGCGAAAGGACGTGATGAGCATAATTAACGGATGTATCAAATACGTGCAGTAGGTGAGTCGTGATAGTGGCCATAGACCACGATAGGATAGCAAGCGGTTGAGTGTGGGCGAGAGGCCCCAACAGCAAGAGAGCACAATCCAGATGAGTCCAAGACCAAACGCTGAGATGTGAGTAATTTTTGGTAATTTTGGAATAGAAAAAAGGTTGAAATATATTATTGCTGAAATTAACTTCGGATTACATGTACCTGCGTGAAATGTTTCGCTTACCTGTGTGCCCAATGCTCACATAGAAAGCTGTGCTCAGTACGCCCAATTCGCCATTCCAAACGCCAAATATAATCAATGCCAGCAGTGCAAAGCTACTACCATGTAACAGCCAATTTGTGCGACTGGAAATTTTTAGTGGTGTTTTCACTTTAAATATTATATAGCCAGCAATCATGCCTTAAAGTATGCAATATTAAAATGAAAGTTACCCACTCACATAAACCTACAAATATCAATAATTTACCCATCAGATAAGTGCCGACACGTTGCCATGGTTTATCGTACAAGAAATCAAACGATTCAAATGGTTCTGCTACTTTATGTGTATAATGATGATGCAATGAAATAATACCAGTAACACCCCACGAGCTCAACAAGAATGTGAACACAATAAGAACAGCTGTTTTAAAGTACCTAAAATTATGCAAATTAAAATTCATATACAGTACGGAAACGTATTCATATGGTGTGCCCCAAGAATTTGCAGCAACAAAGTACGTATGTAAGTATTTTAATGCAAACCTCGTCGATAGCACCAGCAGCAGTGATGCCATTATGTAAAATTGCATATCATTGGCCATGTACCAACTCCATATCATGCAAATCTCACTGAGTGGATAAAAATTATTAACGTATATAATGTTACGCCACCAATATTGACTGCATGTATTTGGCGCTACTGTCGGTTGAAAAACAGAAGCATCAAAAGTTTGCCTAGAATAATAGAGAAAATGTGAATATGTGAAATTTATTGTATTTATTTATCTACAAAATGTATTAAATATTTCAATGCTGAAATCAAATATATCTGTGGCCACAAGGAATAACAGCTAACGTCGACTTAGTAAATATTAAAACTTATTGCATATTTTTGATTGTACCATAAATCCGAAAATGTTAACAGTTCTTCAAAAATAAGTATTTCCAATTTTGTAATTCTCATAGTTTCTATTAATTAAACTCTAATAATTCATTACGAGCTTTTAATATTTTGGGGTTTATAATGAAAAATATTCAATCAGTTTTTATTTTTCCTAACTCGAGTTAAGCTGTTATTCCTTGTGGCCACAGGCATGTAAATGTATGTAAGTATGCAAGTTTACTGTAGATTTGTGCATAAAATGTGCTGCATACCTTTCGGAGTACTTAACAAAAATTTCAAGCTACTGCTTTGAGTTACACCTATAACTTTTTTTTAACATATCCATGTAAAATTTTATAATCAGATGTGAAACTTTAAATTCGGTTTCATACATTTCCAAGGTACTTTGCTATTCATTTTTTACTTAACATTAAATAATCTAAGCAAAAATTATGTCAGTTAGTGGCATCTATGGAAACTATGTACCTATGTAAATTTTTATGAAAGTTTCAAAAAAGGGGTAAAAGTTGAAACGTCTGATAGCCAAACTTCGCGTGTTGCAAACAACTATAAAGCATACATAGTTTGTTTCTTTAGGAATTTTAATAATTAATTTTTTATTTTTTTCTTAAACACGAAATAAATTTCTCTCAAGTATTACTTAAATCTGATTTATTTAAACAAATGTAAATGGATTTAAATATTTCACATGCTCTCTATTGATTTTAATTTTAAAAACTTTACTTAGAGCTTATTTAGTGATCGTTTCTTTGCTTTTGAACATTTGCCTGTCATTTATACGACACTCTTACTATTTAAGAATTTTTTTTTTTAAAGTATCCTATACGTTTTTTCGTCACATTCTTTTTTTAAAAAGTACCTATAAGTTTTTCTATTAGATTCCAATTATGACAGTAAAAATTCGTGCCAACTAAGAGAAGCAACAAACATTCACTACCGAACGACTCAAGAATTCTTAAATTCTTATGACTTGAAATACGGATTATGTATCAGGCCTACCAAAAAAGAGTTTTTTAAGTATTAATTGAGTTAATGGAAATACATTTCTAGGGTCAGATCTTTATAAAGTGTGTCAGAGCCAAAGTGATGCTACTAGCTACTAGAAACTTTCTGATGATTTTCGACTTCTCAGCAGAAATGCACTTCAGCTGATGGCTTAAGATTCTATTGTTAGATTAATTTACGGTAATTTTTTTTCTTTTATGTTCGGTATATCCTGACAACTTAAAACATAGTATTTTGTTATCAGTTCCTTATGCATGACCCATCAATATTTTTATAGTAAACAAGTAATCCTGTATTACTTCAAATGATGAAATCCTTCAAAACTTCATCAATTTGTTTTCACATTGATTGTTCTTATTCAGGGCACTTACCTCAATGAGAAGTCATTGAAGAAAATCACAAATAAATACGCCGGTGTCAAACGTACATAACGATAAAACAATAGATTTGCTGTATCTAATAAGCTGCGACGCATAAACTGTCCAGTATCCTCCGGATATTTCTTCTCTTGCTTTAGATAAAGCAATGTTACAAGTACACCGCTTATGAAGAAAAATGTATCCACTGAGAAAGTTGCATTGCCAACAAATTGATACCAAATAGAACGTTCCACAATGACGCGTAAAAACTTGGTCGCAGAAGTGGCAGCCGATGGGAAACGGAAATTGAAAAGAAAATAGTACATTAAATTGGAATGATTGTGTGAAGGGGAAAGTGTAAAGGAATCCGAAATGAGAAGATGAAATGAAAATATTTACTCTATTTTCAGCGATGGTAAACATTTGCAGATATGTATGCACCATTATTGTCCACAATACCGAAAGTACACGTAAGCCATGCACACAAGAGGTTTGACTCTGCACGGAAGAAAGAATGTTGAAAGTTGTACGCAAGAAATGAGTTTTCATATACTCGTAGATAAGTACGAGTATATGTATTGGGGTAAACAAGAAAGGTATCAGGAAGGTAAACTCGACAAAGAACAGAAGCTTACGTCTTTATTATCGGCAATATTTAAGATGGCGCCAGCGTTTGTTTGAAAAGCAAAACATAATAAGAATTGCTCATGTAAGCCTGCAGAAAAATATTAGTAATGTGCATATACAATTTATAGTTTATGATATCTACGAAATATTTACCCAATTGCTTTTTAGCTTCATATGTTCCACCCGCTCCTGCGCTGCTACTTGTCTCCAATTTATAATCAGCAGCTGCCATATTTGCTTTCTCTATATCGGCTGCTGATAATTCTCCGATACCGGCACCGGCCAATTGTTGTTTGATATTAGCCGCATCTGATGTGCTGCATCCGTTTGTAGCTGCTGCTACTGCCGTTACGGCAGCCTTATTTCCATTGACATCAGATTCCATTTCAACAACATTATTGTTATCATTCAAGGTATTCATTTGATATAGTTCAAAAGCTTTGCCATTATTATATTCCACGCCTACACTATGAGCTACTCCAGTCATGCTGGCATCGATTTTAGCACTAATGGCTGGTATTGGAGAGGTTAGTTGACGTTGATTTAGTTTGGCTTGATACCAAGTGGCAGTGATAACGACCAGAATTACCGTGAATATGAAGCTCCTGTGGCAAAACGAGAAAGGCAGATTGGAGAAGTACTTGTAATACTTGAGTAGTTTTTGAGTTACTTTTTACTTACGCAAATATTTGAAATTTCAATTCACGCCAATAACTGAAAATTCCTGGAACTGTGCGTACTCTTAGTATTTTTATATAGGTACTATTTTCATTGGTCGCATTGCCTGTAGAGTCGAGCGTGGAGAGCATATGCGCATGTGGGTCCAATGTTAGTATAGCGTGTATATCTTGAGATGTGCAGGATTTAGGAAGGCATTCACCGACTTGAAGATTGACGTTCTGTAAATATACGAAAGTAAAGAGGTAAGAGACTTTTGCTTTTAAAAAAAATAAAAAAAATTGCTGGAATATTCAATTTAGAGAAGAGTAAAAGAAAATTTAAAAAAAAGCTCAACATAAATATTATATAATTATTAAAATCATTTGAGTTTTGGATACAATAAGATTGGTAACTATTACCAGTTTTGGATGGACAATTTCTCGGTGTAGTCATTTTTAGAACTCTATAATTTACTTGCTATTTAAATTTAATAACAATCTTCTACGTAATGATTTACTCTGGCATTTTGTTTTTGAAAATCTATTCTTTCTATTTTCTAAAGGCAATTTTTTAACTTATTTCTACTTTAAAATATTAAACAGAATACATAATGGATTCTCTTAAAAAACTTTACTGAAGTGTTACACAATTTATAACTAACAAATATTTTTCTTTTATTTTCTCTCTCTCTCTCTCTCTTTCTATGTGACCAAAAGCACTTACCATTTTTTGTGGCACCCAAAAACGCATCGCAACCACAGCTGCATAAAATTCAAACTCAAAATGTTTACGCTCCTCGGGATCCAATTGCCGATTTAGCTCGTAGCAGAAAATCTTCTGACCCAACCACTTGTCATTGCCAAAAAACAATTGGCCACGATATCGCCCAGAAGCATCATAAGCTGAAACGAGTAAATAACGAAAAATAAACAATAACAAGAATGATAAATGCATTCAAAGCGACTGAAATAAAATTGAATGCGATTGTTTTCATGCTTCACATTTTTTTGGTCTCTCCTCTTCCCCTTATTTTTACTTCCCCTTACATAACTTTAAATTCATGCGATTTTGTGCGAATAATTCAAACACTGCAAATGACAGTTTTAAATAAATTTCTTTTACAGCTCGATTAGAAATTTAATGCGCCAAGTCGAAGAAAAGGCAAACTTAAGAAAAGCATGGAGTCAAGGAGTCAAGGAACAATGGAAGGCATTGGCGTTAGTGCGCTGACAAATAAAGAAAAAGACATTAAAAATTGATTAGATTGATGCCACCAGATGTGATTAGGTTGATTGAATTATTTTTTAGTCGCTTTTTCTTCTTTCTAAAGAATTGTAAATAAAAGAAAATTTGGAAATATAGCACTTTTAAATGTGGTATTCCATTAAAAATCCATTTATATTTTATACTTTATGGTAGTACTTAGGTATTTATCTTATATTTGTTTACAATATTTATTTTGCAATAACTTTTTTCTTTTATCGAAAGCGAAAAATAATTGGTTGGTGGTTAAGATTTGAATAAATAATTTGGGGGATGAAATCGTTTTAATTCTGTTTGAATTTAAGGGCAGGTGCATTTAGTTAACGAACAAATAAAAAATAAATGATCCAGAAATCTTTCACCAGTTACATGGTATTTTACTAAGCCTAGATGATCAACCGAGTGGAAATGTAATGTAGAGGTAAGAGGGTAGGTAAAAGACTTTTATCCGTGTATCATCTACATACTACTTAAGTGCGTACGACAATTCTGTCGTAATACTTACAGTGGTGGCCATATTATTTTCCACTTATATAAATCTATTTTTCAGACTAGAATTCAAAATATGAAAGAAATGAATTGGCCTAATGTTGTGGAAATGTAGTTGAACCTTTACATAAAATCAACAGTATTATGAATTAGAAAATGTTTCCAAATATTTTACGAGTCTTTGCCACCAAAAGTTGGGAAAGATAATAATAGAAGTTTGGATAATTTATATAAAGGATTTGAGTAGGTAGAGATTGGAATTCTAATTCCCTTCATTAGTCAGCTAATTACTGACTTTTACAAGACTTCACCTTCCTTCGGAGAGCCGCTTTAGTTAATGTTCTCTTTTATGATTGGGTATCGTGGGACGCCTTCTATGCTGCATGTGCCAAGTATGCAGCTTGTCACCGTAGGCTTTGTAGTCGCCTTCATTTATTTTGTCATTTCACTTATATTTGACCTTCATATCGAGGCGAATCAATTAATTGTTTTTTACATCCTTATTTTGTTCTCATAGCCACTTCTCGACCTAGTTCAAACATTATCTGTTTAAAGCTTCCATATTGCAGATGCCATCGTCAAATGCTGCTGAATCTTTTGCGCTCATCGTTTTGAGAACTGTTGGCAGTTTTATTGCTGATTGGGATAGAGTTGCACTCGATTGTGCGACTTTCTTTCATAATATCTACTGCGCTGGGTGTATTGTTCACAACCGTACTCCTTTTTATTGTCCTCATTACCAAAGTGTTTCTGGCAATTGTTGCTGTTAACTGTTGTTGTTATTTGGTATACATACTTACACAGAGTGTCCCATTGTGAAACAACATGGTTGGATCTATGGTTTAACGTCGGTTCCGAGCGGTGGGGTGGCTATTTGTTATCACTTGATGGTTTTGCCACTAGCTACACTTACTTATACTTATGTCAGTGTCGGCGTACAGCTCATCGTTCCATCTTATTCGATACACGTTGTCCACACATACTGGACCGTAAATCTTACGGAGTTTCTTCCTCTCGAACGCTCCTAACAGCCTCTCATCATTGATGGCCAATGTCCACGTCTCTGCGCCATACATTACGACGGGAAGGATGAGGGACTTACAGAGAGTTATTTTCGTCGGTCGAGAGAGGGCTCTCTCTCAATTGCCTACTGAGCCCGTAGTAACACCTGTTGGCAAGAGTTAGTCTCCGCTTGATCTCAAGGCTGACATTATTGTTGGGGTTTATGCTGGATTCTAGATATACGAAATCCTTGCAAAATAAATTATTTTAGTTTAAAAAAATCGGACTACTGGCAGTTCAATAGATTTCATCATTTTTGTACCAGACAATTTTATTCGACGCACTCCTTAATTCTCATTCACCTTATATCGGTAGAAATACATGTGTAAGTATAAGAAGTTTAGGAGAATTAACCACCAGATGAAGAGGGTAATCGAACACCCAACCTCACGGGTGAAAAACTATTGAGGTCGATAATTCATGTAGCTTTCCAAAAATCATAAATCTGCATATCCCCTTCATGATGAAGAGGAGTTTAGAAAATTGTATGTATGTTTATGCAGATTTGAAATGATTCAGCACACTTTCTGCATCATATTTCATTGAGCATAATGCAAAATGCAAAAAAGAAAAAAATGTCTTTAATTGAAAAAGAAAAAAATTAAGTTTTTATTTCTGCACAAATTGAAAATCATTAATCATTTGTCGTCCCATTGTACGAGAATCTACTATTCTCATTCTCATTCCAGAGCACAACTTCCCACTTGACAATTGCTGTAGAATTAAAAATTAAACTTTCTGTTTGCTGATTCAGTTATTTTTTAATTTTTGTTTGCACGCCGGTTTATTTATGCGTTCATGTGAAATAATTGTATTCCTTTAGATTCAATTGACTGAAAATTCGTTTGTTTGCGTTTGGAACGAAATCCAAAAAGGACTAGCGAAGGGTATGGAAGCCAAAAGTTTCATGTAAAAGATGTTAGCGTAATGAGCCGTAGCCCTTTGGCAGGAAGAATGCAAAGTGTCGTGATAATTGAATTTTTCATCAATTCGATTTTATTTAAATAAAGTTGAAACGGGCGTTCGTGCTGCAGAATTGATTTCCAGCACGAATTGGTTTCCAGCAGGATGCTTACATATTCCAATCAGAACAAGTTTCGAGAAGAGCAATGCATTTCAAAAACTTGAAGTCAAAGGCAAATACTGGATTGCCATTAATATAATAGAATATGGTTTATTAAGCAATCAGGGCTTACGAGTATTTTTCAATGAAGGTTGTATTTTTTCAATACAAATCTCTCTCATTTCAGTTACCAATGGTTTGAGCTACTTTTATTGAAGTTATGAATTTACTTAGTTCGAAATATTTATAAACCTTAAGTATTTTTATGTAGGGATTAGTGCTTGGTAAGTCAACAACTAACGAAACGATTAGCATTAGAGGTCAACATTAAGAAAACCATGTTTATGTGCGGCTGTAATTGTAGTGTAACTCATTAACGAGCATAACTTTACGTGATAACTGAAATCTGATTTTGCCATTTACGAGTATATAACAAATAATTTAATACTTAGGTGTGTAATGATGTTTACTGATGCACATTTCCAGTTGACTAGTGTCAACTCTCTTAACAACAGAAAGTACAAACCGACCAATCTGACCGTTATTCCATTAATGCTTTGTTCTTTATAGACTCCACAAAAAAGTATAAACTTACCTTTTTGCGCCCAATCATAGTTGCCATGCAGTGCCGTTAAATATGCTTGCATTTCCAGACCACAGCCCGTTGTAACTTTTGTGCGTATTTGCGATGATTGCCAATAGAAGTGATCATATAGATTTGTGATAATTTGAAAAATGTTCACTGAATGTAAACTGGCAGCAGTGGCATTTGCATCCGCCGCAGTATCCGATGAACCAAAATAGCGACTAATGCTATTGAAATTAGTGCCAAAAGATTTTTGCATTTCTTCTTGTTTCAAAAGTTCTCGACCTTTTTTGGAAGTTTTATTTTTCAGTATTTTGAAGATATGTGGACTGACAGTGACGGTATTTCCGGTAATGCCACTGGGCGTAGTGGATGAAGAAGTAGACGAAGAACTTGTCGAACTACTTGTGCTGGCAGTGGTCACAATGGTAACGGCTACATCGTCAATATCGGTGCCACCATCTTCTACTTCAGAGTCGGGACCGGTGTCGAGAGTGCGCTCGGTATACGTGAGTCCTTCATCGTTGTCGTTCCGTAGCAAATGCCTCTCTTCGGAACTAAGATCACCCTTTTTAATTGTTTCATGCTCTAAGTCCTCTAAGTCGCCAAGGTTGAAGTCAAATATCACCGGATGCAGTTCGTAATCTTTTAGGGGGCGTGGCTTCTCATATTCAGCAATGACCGCTTTATCGAGCAGTATGTAGGGTTTCTTTTTAAGTGGTTTCACTGGTAAGACTTCGTGTGTATTGAGTACGATTGGTTTCTCATCATCATAGGCGGCGCTGTCGTGTACTTCGTGTAATATTGTAATGTTATTGTTGCTTGTAAAACGATGTGGCACAAAGTTGGCTGATGTAGACGGAGAAACAGTTGTTATTTTTACGTTGTTTGATTTATTCACTTTTTGCGCTGTTGTGCCGCATAAAATCATAAATTCCAATAGAAATAATTTTAAGAGATTTCTGTAAGACTTTCTTGTGATTGTACTCATCATTTTGACTTTTTTCGTCGTTAATAAATTGGTACGTAAAATTAATTTATTTTATTGTTGAATTTTCGTTATTTATTATTTTATCACGGAATTTATTTTAAATTTAACATTTAAGATTGTCATTGTTTTTAAAAAAATGTTTTTATTATAATTCTTTGTTGGTATTTTTAATTTAAAACTAATTGATTTAGGTAAAAGTATTCAGTTATACAATTTAATTAAGATGCATTACGAAGGAAAAATGAAGTGTAAAAGCACCACAGCACTTTGCCTTTTCGAACATAATGAGCACATGTGCATTATGCTTCAATGCAAAACTCTCACTCTCATTTTCTTTGTTTTTATATTTCATAATCTCTTCTTCTTCTGTCTGTCAACCACTCTCTCTTTCTTTCTCTCTCTCTAACTTTTTCCATTTTAACATAAATACAAATTTTATGAATGAACCTTAAATTAAATTGATGTGCCCGAGTGAAAAGCGCTGTATTGTTGCCAGATTGAAATACAAAGAAAAACAGGAAATACCAATGAAAATGAATTGGAGTCGTCTCTGTAGTTATTGTCGTTGTTAGTTGTTCACAAATGTCAATGAAAGAAAATTAAAAGAAAACTAATAACAAAATACTTAGTTTCGTGAGGAAATGAATGAGGAATTGCAAGACTGGCGAGACAAAGGCGGAGTGTAGTATGGAGCCAACTTAGTAAGTAAGTAAGCATGCATGTAGGTACTATGTATACGAGTACATATGTAAGGCAGATAGATAAACACTAAAGTAAAACAGCTGGTGGTGCGCATGCGATTTGTAAACTTGTTGTTGACGTTTTTGTCGTTTTGATTTTGTCTTTTCTTTTTTCTTAGCGGAATTGCTAGCTACTGGAAAACAAGTTAAAGATGTCATGCAACTTGTTGCTTCCCAAATTTGCAAGTTTTGCGTTTGCCATTTTTAGATGTAATATTTATATTTTATTTGCTGTTTGTTTTAATGTAGTAAATCTTTGTTTGTTTTATTTGAATATTTAATTTAATAGATAACTATTACTATGTACTAGAACTTTTTGATGCTTTCAATTCAAAAATTTACACTTTTTTAATTCGAAAAATAAAACGAAAACATGAGTGAGAGTTAGAAGGATCAAAGAGGGTTTAGCTACATTCGTTTAACACTAAAAAGGAATACGTTAAGAACTAAAGCTTTTGTGTACCAGTCCCCATTTATAATTTTGGGGATTAGCCAACTGGATGTACTGAAATATGTACATCGTGTGGGTGGGTTATCCTACTTCTGGGAAAAGAAGTTTTTGTTGCATACGAATTGCGTAGAAAATTTTTATAAGGATATAGTAACATAATCAACATTAAAAGTCAATTCAGAGTGTGTGCTCGTTATTAAAAGTGGATGAAACTACTTTTTTTAGATCATAAATATTATATTAGATTATATTTGGAGGTGGGCAGGAGAAATGCTGTCCTTTCATAGCACTCAGTCTTTTGATAGAGGAAAGGAAGAAGAGAAGTAAAGAGAAAATATGAAAAAAAAGATAAAATTTACATCCCACCAAATTTCACGGTTTCTTTAAGCGAGCAAAATTCATCTCAAGACATTACTAACCAGCAGATGTCGCCTACAATAACAGAGAAATTGCTCTGCAGTGGCCTTTCCTCATCAAGGCAGGATACACATGCCGGATTGGCAATGACACCCATGTTGGTCATATGTTGAAACCATAAATTTTTTGCTATGATCAAATTCACCATAATACGTAGACTCTTTCTCCACAGATGGAGAAAAAGCCAACTAGTTCCTGCCAAACTGACACCGATGATTGGTTTCGGGACCATTGGATTTGTCGCGGTTTCCAGTTCATCAGTCATTTCGTTGCCATTCCTGGCTGCCATATAAGGCTTAACCTATTTATTTTCACGACACTGTTAAGTTTTTGTTTTAATTTGGGACATTTTTCAGATCCATTAGTGTAGTAACAGACACTACCGACTTACCAGCTTTCGATTATCCAGCAAGTTACCATACATTAAAAATTGAAAAAGATTTCTGTTTGAAAGAACGTAACAATTTCTCCTGTAAAAGAAGCACCTGTACATGTTGTCCCACCCAGGAACGATTTCATTTATCATTTTGGAGCCGTCTGTTTAGAAAATGTGCAGAAAGCGCTGTCGATGACTATTGCATTGTTCCATTGGTTTCGCTCAGGATATTTCACATTACATTTCCGTCTATGCCTTGTATCATTTTCATCATGCCAAACGCTGTTTGATTTGAGTCAACAGAGCTTCTTCTTTTCCTCCCTTGGAATATATAACTCTCTTTGAATATATATCACGCTACCTGAAGTGGTACTCATAGCACCAGCGATGTCCTGAATCACACTCATCTGCCATCTGTTCAGCGTAGAGACCGCAGACTTAATCAGAAATAACCGCCCTATACTAAAGACTTACTTACTTTACTTTTAATGGCACAACAGCCCATGGAGGGTCTAGGCCGAGCTTTTCGCATCCACTCATGTTGTGCGTCTTATATTTGTACATGAATGGAAGGGATCTTCAGTTTAATGCCGAATCCGAACGGCGAAGTGAAAAGCTTTTCAGAGCAATTTTTACTCTTGTAGGTTTGCCATTGCCTCCCAAGAGGTGGTGACGTGTAGAAAAATTATTTTTTCTACTTTTTTATTTTGCCTGTGCCAGCGACCAAAAAGACGACTACTATTAGATTTTAATTTTTACCCTTAGGCACTCCACTTCTGAATATAAAAGCACCACTCCCTTTAGTATCAAGAGTTGAAACTCTGCTTGATTGCAACTTCAGATTGAAATAGTTAAGTTCTAAAGTGTATAAAATCAGTCAGGTACCACGCTCTCCCAAATATTAAAGAAAATTAAAGTAAATTCGGTACACTTTGTTGAAGTGGCCTCAAAATTAATGTAGTCGGACTAATTACGTCTTTTCCGTGTGGAAAAACTTTGTCAATTCTGGGTATGCTGTGCCCTTAAGCAAAGTTAAACAATTAATTTGTGGAATTCAGTTGTAAATAATATATAATAATTAAAACTTTATATAATTTAAAGGTAGCTTAATTTTGTTAACTATACACCAATGAATCATTTATGGTATATTTCAATACATTTTAATGCACTTTTATATTGACACGTTCATTTTGCAATAACAAATTTAGTATTTTGTAATCTGTAAGTTGAATTAATTTTGGTTTTCTTTCTGTGTAAATGCGCGCAACACTTTGACTTTTTATTGAATAATTTTCCAATCAATTTTACATTTAAAATTTTCACTTTCCTTTGCATCAAATCAGGTTTTTCATTTTGTATTTATTCCATTTGCTATTTTTATTATTATTTTATTTTTATGTGTTTTCTTTTTGCACACAATTTATTGATGAAGTTTTTTTTATTCGTTTGAATTTTTGAATTTATATTTACTTTTACATCATGTGTGTGTGCGTGTGTGTGAGTGTGTGTTTCACTTGCAAAGTGGAAAATTTAAAAATGTTCCTGGTTCAACGTGAAAACCTGATGGTCTGATAGTGTTGCTGAACATGCTGACCGAAACGCGACACAAGAGCGATTACACAATTGAGACACAGGCACACATGCTGGCTCACAGCTTATGTGTGTTTGCGTGCGGCTGGGTGTGAGTGCATGTGTAACTGGTATGTGATTGCAGTATTGAGTAGATGAAACACGGTTTACGTGGTTTTCTTTCCTCTTTTAATATTATGCAATTGAAAGGAATTTGTTTTTAATTGATATTTGTGTATCTCTGATATGCATTTCTTTAAATTTTTCTGTAAATATTTAATTTGAATGCACAAGAATGTGCTATTATAAATCAAGAATCTGGCAGTAGGACCCCACAATAACATTTCAGTAGAATTAAAGTTTGTGAATTTAAATATTTATTTACTCTAAATAGTTCAAAGCTTAAATTGGACTCGGGGAAATAGTGGAGGTAGAATAGGCCCCACTCACCTTCGGCATACATATGTATAAGCAGAGCAATAGCTAACACAAGAAAGTCCCTCTGGAAGAAAAATGCTTTTCAGAGATTCATTAAATATCTTTTGCCAGAGTTTGACTAGTTTATTTTGATAGGAAACGAAAAATTGCATTTCTTCTGAAGTTCAATCAGGATAAAATGGGCTCCTCTGATGTCTTGTGTAGTTTGTTGTTCAATTATCATGCTTCACATAGAATTCAAGCTGCTTCACATGCATTCTGATATTTCATAAAGTGTGTATCTATGTGGTCCCTGTGACTTAGTGGTAGTGCGTTGGACTGTTACGCATAGTAAAAATGAAAAGCTTATCATTTCGCTTTTCGGATTCGGCATAAAATTGCAGGTCCCTTCCATTCATGTACAAATTTAACACGCATAACGTGAGTGGATGCGAAAAGCTCGTCCTAGGCTCTTCCTGTGCTGTTGTGCCATTAAAAGAAGAAGAAAAGAAGTGTATCTATGTTTTGAAATCAATGATTGGTTCAATACTGTCGTTAAATTACATTTAATAGGAAAGTTTGACAGTAAAAATAACTAATATTTGAGTGATCAAATCAATTTAACTTTTTACACTAGTTACGAATTACTTTCTTCAGACAATGTAGCCTGAAATACCACCAAACATGTGTTCAGTTGACATAATCGGACTAATGCTGCCTGATTTGTGGGTACCAACATCAGCTTGTAACGAAAAACCGTGGATACTTTTTTTCCATATGGTAAGTGGGCGTGGCTAATTACTAATATTATTTTAATGTGTTTACCAAATTTGGTTCCATTTCTTCACTATTTCCTATGTTCAATATTTCACTTGTATGAAAAGTAGGCGTGGCTCTTATCAAATGTTGCCAATTTTCAGAACAGTTGTTCAAGAGACAATTTCAATGACGTGTATGTAATTTTATTGAATTCGCTTTAGAATTTCTTTCAATATGCTTCTTTGAAAATTTCACGGTCAAGTGGGCATGGGAGGAACCATGCCCACTTGACCGATTTTGTGCACTTCCAAACTTTACCCTTTTCCTGACAATAAAAAATCTCTGCTTCCAAGTTTGGTTGAAATTGCTAAGTTTTACCGAGTTGGCAGACCATATCACAAGGAGTATCTCACTAGGGAATAAAATACTGGAAATTGGTATATGTTGGACTCGTAGGCGGGGGTTGAAAACGCGGAACTATCGAAAAAAATATATTTCTACTTGAATTGGTAATGGCAAACCGTAAACGGTTCAAATTACACATGGAAAACTTTTCACTTTGATATTCGCATTTGGCAGGTCCTTTCTAATCGGGTACAAATTTAACTCAATGAGTAGTAGTAGTAGTATTAGTAGTAGTAGTAGTAGTAGTAGTAGTAGTAGTAGTAGTAGTAGTAGTAGTAGTAGTAGTAGTAGTAGTAGTAGTAGTAGTAGTAGTAGTAGTAGTAGTAGTAGTAGTAGTAGTAGTAGTAGTAGTAGTAGTAGTAGTAGTAGTAGTAGTAGTAGTAGTAGTAGTAGAAGTAGTAGTGGTAGTAGTAGTGGTAGTAGTAATAGTAGTGGTAGTAGTGGTAGTAGTGGTAGTAGTAATAAATGTGGAAAATAGCGTGCAGTGTAAACTGCCACTTGAGAAGTTTACTCAATATTTAAATTTCTTACTAAAAGAATCTTTGGAGTATGCAAATTAAAAATTTGCAACTTTCACATTTGAAATTTTTTCAATTGGTCTTGGTCTTAACATATTTAGATAACTTTAGGGTTCTTCCGTACAACATGATTGGATGCGAAAACCTTGGTCTCAGCTTTAATGAGCTGTTGTGCTTCTGTTTTAGAGGAGTACTACAAGCGTTCGATCGTTACTAGAGAAAAACTATGAATGTAAAAAGAATGTGCCTAACGATATTTTCCTTGCCATAAGCAATAACAATTTTTGAACCTTTTCAAATAGTACAAATATAAATAGTTAAGTATTTACAAATACATATGCACAGAAATGGTGGTCGCTGTGGCGTAGTGGTAGTGCGTTGGACTGCTACGCAGAGTGTCCGGGGTTCGAATCTCGGCACAGGCAAAATCATAAAAAAAAAAGTAGAAAAAATAATTTTTCTACACGGCACCACCTCTTGTCAGGCAATGGCAAACCTACAAGAGTAAAAATTGCTATGAAAAGCTTTTCCTTCGCCGTTCGGATTCGGCTTTAAACTGTAGGTCCCTTCCATTCATGTACAAATATAACACGCACAACATGAGTGGATGCGAAAAGCTCGGCCTAGGCCCTCCATGGGCCGTTGTGCCATCAAAAGTAAAGTAAAAGTATGCACAGAAATGCATTCAAACAAAAACAACAAGAAACAAAAGAACAAGTTTTGTCCTGTATTTTAAAATATTATGCAATCTCGTTTTACAGCTTAATATTTTACGTAACTCTATCTTCAATAGTATCAAAGTGCAATTAGTAAATTTTTCCAATTTAAAAATCTATATCCTTTGTTCATTTTCGTATTTCCAAATACTCCATTACCAAGATAATTAATTAATTTTTCCAATTCAATTATTTCATTTCATTTGAAAAACTTTATCTATATTTATCTTATTGCATATTATTATTATTATTGATTTCATCACTTTATACACTTTGTTGTGTTTGCACAGGTTTTTCGTTTCTTTGAACGGGTATGAAAATGTTTTTGCAACCGCACCGATGAAAGTAAAAATCGCAACTGAAAATGCACCATCGCAGCCAAAACTCAAAAGCAGAAAATCAAAAACCGAAACTGAAACTGTAGCCAGACGTGTTCGTTCGCGTAGTGCAGAGTCCAATCTCTTCAAAAAATCCAATTCCAAACCTCACACAATCCGCAGAAACTTGAGTTCGATTTCCATTTCATTTTCTTGTTAAGGTTTTTGTTAACTTGATTGTTGGAGTTACCTGTTGAGTTGTTGCCGTCTGTGCACTGCACAAACAGCAACTCGCATGTTCACCAAAACTAACTACTTACAATCTAACGGATGCAATTTCAAATGCAACAACAAACAACAAAGTAGCAAAGATTTTGCAATTGCTTGCAGTGAAAAAATAACTACCTCAAGTCCAAAAGTAGCCAAACTGCAACAAACCGATAGACAACCAAATACAAAAAACAATTACTGCACCAGTAAAACAACAGCAATAGAAAAATTGCAGTAGAATTAGTTTAAAGTAGGCGCGCATGCGCAACTCAAATAGACTGGCAGCGTAAGCTTTGCACAGAAAACATAGCAAAAAAAAAAACCGATTTTAAACTCAGAAAACAAACAAGAAAAACATGATAAAAATAAATAAATAAACCACAGATTCAAACGTGTACTTAGGTATGTTTGTACATGTAAATGTGTCTATGAAAAACTACAACACAAAAAAATTGTGCAAGAAACTGTCACGGTCTGTGAACTCACATTTATGGCTAGAAGGTTGCCAATCATAGCACCAAAACCAACACCAACAGCAGCAACAATTTCAGCTGCAGCTAGAGCTGCAATCACCAAGCAACCACAGACTCTGTCTCACACTCGCTAAATTTCGAATATTCTTTAACTGTACTGCTCAAATAACCAACAGTAAACCATTTACTACACCGTTGAGGAGGCATTGTCTTTGGCTTTTGGCATTGAACTGTCAAATTTGTTCACGAAATTCTTTTTTTTTTTTTTGGTTTACTGATGGTCATGGAAATCACAAGCGAATTAGGAATTTCATATATTCGCTGATAAAAATATCTCTAAATTCTGATACCTTCGCGATACTTAAGTAGACGCATGTAAAAACTCTTTCCAAATCAGAAATGCATTTTATTGCACAAAATTTGTAGGTTTCTGTTATACCTACTTGATTATAAAGCCACTTTCAATAGCAGGCCTGGTGCTCGGACAAAATGTTCATGTTCTGTATGCTGTAAATTACTTATGTATACATTCGAAGTCGTCCAGGAGTTTGCATATCTAGGATCCAACTATTAGCGAAAAGCTTGACCTAAGCTCTCCATGGGTTGCTGTGCCATTAAAATAATAGGACGAAGAAGAATCCAACAATTAATACCAACAACAAATGAGTTTAAATGAAAATCAAAAAAACGAAAGTAACCTTCTATAAGTCACTCATCCTTCTCAACTTACCGTGAAGGTCGATGTTGAGGACTAATGATAAGATATTATTCGAAGCATTCGAGAGTATGATACTCTTTTGGTAGGACCTGGGGCTTGAGACCTACTGTGGTCCTTTGGATATACACAGCATTTATCAGGCCGATAATCACATATGCTTCGGTGGTATGGTGGCGCCGAACTATGGTTAAATCCTCAGTCTTGGCGTTGAACAGGCTACAAAGAAGCATATGCATTAGCATAACGGGCGCCATCAGTACCACCTCTGGTGACGCCCTTAACGCCATGCTTGACTTGCTCCCACTGGACATACAGATCCAACAAAAATCGATGAAGGCGACATGTCGGCTATACTCTTATGGGTATTGGTTCTATAACAGAACTTCGGGTCATGGAGAAATCTTCAAAAGGTTGTCAGAGCAATATCCATTGCTAATGACCCCGAAAGATTGCCTCATACCCGTGGTTACTTTCGGAAGAAAATATGAAGTTAGCTTCCCGAAGCGTGAGCAATGGAGCAATCCAGAGGTCGTGCTGAAGAATCTGACAGATATCTTCTCCACAGACGGATCCAAGACCGATGAAGGTACTGGAGCTGGATTGCACTTAAACGAAGGTGACAATTGCTACTATTTCTTGGGTGGGTTGGCAACTGTCTTCCAGACAGAAGTTTTAGCCATCTTTAAAGTAGCGGTCAGCAGTCAGGCTGCACTTAAGGCTCTGGAGAACGCAAGAATTATTTCGAAGATTGTCCAAGAGTATAAGAGGAAACTTAGATCAGTCGCAAGACTGAATCAGCTCCATCTTATCTGGATTCCTGGGCACTTTGGAGTTCCTGGAAATGAGAAAGCCGACGAGTTGGCCAACTGTGGATCAAAGAACATGCCTTTGGGACCAGAGCCAATAGTCGGGACCAGTTTGGCAGGTGCCATACATTGGATAAAATCTTTTGCTAATGATTTACATAAGAAACGCTGGTCCAATCTGGATATCTGTAAAACGGCTAAGTGTTTTGTGATTTGTCCAAACAGGAAGGCAGCAGAATTCCTTCTTAAATTAGGAAGGAAGGACCTTCGCCGGATGGTGGGACTCATCACAGGGCATAATCCATGGGGCCAACATATGACCACCATCGGCATCACCGAGGATCCGACCTGCACATCTTGCTGGAGGAGGTGGACAGCACAGAGCATTTTCTCTGCACATGTCCCGCCTTTGCCAGAATGAGATGGCGCATTTTAGGTTTCGATGTCACAGGAATGGACAAAGTTCACTCCTTCCCCTTTTGCGATCTTCTGAGATTTGTGAGAGAATCCGGAAAATTTGCGGAGGAGAACGTAGTTTTTTCAACTTTTTTCCTCTTTTTCTCTACCCCTTACTTGCTGTTACCTCTTCTTCTTCTCCTAGGCCTTAAGTACAATGGGCTACATAGACTGAGTGCTTGAGGAACTGTCCTGCACTCGTAGGTCAGGTTCTCGGCCTTCTTCACATTCATTCATCCATCCATGATACTCCACAAGATCTATCGTTCAATATGCATGGATGACATGTAAACAAGCGTCTAGGACCAGGTATACTTATAGTTTAAATTTTGCCATACCAACTAACGCCAGTGCGATCATAGCAGAACCTATTGCCAGAGCCCAACACCGATTACACTGTGTAAGTTTAAAATTTGAACAAAAAGGTTTTGATAGCTGATCTTAACTAATTCGGGCCTAAGGAATTCATTGGTATTGTCGGATTGGTTTTTAATGTTTTCCTTAAAGGCTCTTTTGGTTCATTGGGAATCTATATGTTTACATCAGTGGTATAGGTAGTGGATGATATAAAACGGATGTATCTTCCAATGTGAAAATTTTTCCATTTTAAGCCACTTTGTCTTTTTGCGAGCCTGTATAAGGTACCAGAAAAAATATTCATCCCATTTCAAAATTCTCTCTACGCCACTGGTAAACATAGTATAAGATACAATAGAATAATTTACAATCTGTATATTTTTTTTTCAAATTTTTTCGAAACTTTTGTTTTTAATTTGTTTATATTTTTAAATTTTCTGATACTGTTTCCACAAAAAAAATATTATAAAACGGTACAGTGTTATCGGTTGTAGTGTCATCTATTTGTGTAAGTAGTTAGTAACTTACGATTCGAAGAATGATAAAGATAATATCCTAATTATTCTTTCCATTACACTAAAAAAAACTGTTGTCTAAACATGTGTAGTATTTTCTGGTATTTTGCTAATTATATACAAGTGCAATGTAAAAATTAAATTTTTGTAGTGTAATTTTCAATGTGGAATAAAATGTTAATTTTACGGTATGAAATATCAGACTGACATGTTTTGTGTTAAATTGACATCAAAACTATCAAATTGATCATTATTGGTTTTACACTGTCGTATCAAATAAGTTACATTAATAATGTTCTTATTAATTTTTACATTTTTTATATAGAACTACTATTATCCTAAGTAGATTTAGCATTCAAAATGTAAACAGACCATAAATATATATTGTAAATTTAGATTGGCAAATAATTCTCAGTTGTGAAATAGCATTCTATTACTGGCTTTTATTAATGGTATTGGAAAAAATTAGTTAGAAAGTGGAAATAATTCAGAATAAATTCTTCCTTGTCTTACTGATCGATTAAGTTTTGAGTGTTGCAGAGAAGCACCCTCACAATTAATGCGAGCACCTCCACAGGCAATAGCTCGGCAATCGATTTTGCGGAAGTATAAAAAATTATGCAGTTTCCAAATTGAAAATCTTGCGCAAGGAAATTAAATTTAGAAAAGTACTTTTTTATTTGTTTGCATTTATTAAATAAACAAAAAAAATTTTGTGTTTTATTTAACATTTCTAATATTCAATTTAATGTCAAACTCATATCAATTTTACATTTCTTTGTATCGGTAATACATTGCTGTCATATCAATTTTACATTAATTTAACTTTAATGTTATGGTACATTCTGCCATATCATTTTAATGTTTTAAGAATCAATAGCACAATTGAAATAATGTAATTAATTTACATTTTTAGTGATGAAATTACATTATTTTCGCTGCATTTATACATTTTTCCAGCTGAATTCAGTAATGTTAAAACTACATTTCATAATGCCAATTTTGATATTTTTAAATGTTGACCGAATATTGTAAAAAAAAAATGTTAAGTTCTTTTACAGTTGTTTCATGTACTTTTTTTCATTGTGTATCATTTAATAAGAAGGACCCTGATCTTATAAAATTATTTGATTTTCCAGCTGACTACAAACCTGTGAATGTATGCTGTTCTTTAAAGAAAGATACAGAAAAACGTTAACGAAATTTTCCTTAGATTATAATAATTTTATTATTTCAGGTTAGTGTGTTTCATTGTTTTTATTAATTTACAAATCATGCGCCAATTAAATAAATAAAAATACTGGAAATTACTCTTGCAAAAGCCATTGGCACAATTATTACGTCACAAACAGTTCGCACAATTCCATTTCACTTATGGCGCACGTTGAGGTAATGAAGCATTTTATTGCATTTACATAAATACTTTACTGTTTCCATACCTATACACCTATATATATTTGAATTGGCATGCTGCCAAACCACGCCACACTACACCACACCACACCATGCCACACCACACCACGCCACGCCACGTTTTACATGTGAATTCGCGTAATTATTTTCTTTTGATTTTTGCATTTTCTAATTACACATTTGCACAAATTATTATTACAGGCTGCGATCGCCTTCAAAATTATTCCGTAATACGATGCGTTAAAATTGTGTCGTTATGGCTTTGCTACAGTTGTTGGTTGGCCATCTGCTTCTCTGTTTACCCCTATAATTATCGCAATTTCTGTTTTGCTCTCTTGCTTCGCTTGTATTTTAAAGCAGGCGGACACGACGTGCCTTCCCATTCGTCAATGGGAATGGCGTGGAAAATGATTTTCCATTAACATAATCCAAACTCTGGATAAATTCCGGTAACATTTAGTTGAGTAAATGATGTCTGGCATGGCGCACTGCAGCATCAGCAATAGCATCAGCGTATTAATGTGATATGATACGATAACCAATAATGCAATTTGGAGCGTGCGGTTTTAATGAAATATGCTTATGAACATGTATGAATAAAAGATGAAGAAGGAAAAAGTGGACAAGGTTTAAACTTCAACCCAGTGTACCGATTGCAATTGAGAATATCCGTTTATCAGAGGGTATTTTACTCCATAAAATACCATCAAACAATGATCACAGGCTCGTATATCACAGACAAACACTGGTGATATGTAGCTTAACTTAAAATTGTTTACAATATAGATGTTGAATGGTCTAGCGTCACCTAAATTGGTCTTTAAGATTTCTGAACAAGGTCCCGAGATTATTAAGTTGGTTTTTTTTTTGTCACAAATGCTATGATAAGTTCGGAAATTGTCAAGTTTCTTTGAAAGAAGGAATGCGAGTGATATACATAAGTGATTTTTAACCAATGTTACGTTTACGTACCAGTTTCTAGAAATCTTAAAATAGTTCCTCTGATGAAATCTAACTGATAATGTAGCAAAAGTTATAAGACTTAGTAATAGTGTGGCTACTAGATATCTTCAGATCATCAATCTTGTTTAACTCGGTCCCTTGATTTTTTCTCCTTAAAAACTATTTACTTGATTCCTGCATCTTTAAAGTTCTTCATGAATAATTAATAAGAGTAAGAACAGAGACTACCCCTCACAAAGTGAAAAACACTGTTACAACTTTCTTTGGTCTAGAGGGAACATGCTATAATGTAAATGTGTGGATTATGAAGACTGTTTACTAAAGCGGATTGAATTTACAACCTCATCGCGGATATGTATAAGAAAGAAGAGGTAGAGATGTACTTTGAATTTATGGAGCTTACTTAAAATTAGCTTGGCGGAGATTTTTTCAAAATAAACTTGTATAAAAACAATGCCATCCATATTACTTGTTTTTAATATTTTTTTTTTAATTTTCTTCTACGAAAACTAATTGTTTGGCGATAAACTTAACTTTATAAAGACTTTTTCAATAGGGGCATAAAAAATTTGTATTTAAATACGAACGGGTTCTTAAATTGTTTTTGATCGGGCAATGTCAAAACGTAATTCAACGATTACATTCACGAACCAGCAACGTTCTTAAATTACTACCGAAATTCGATGTCGGAAGTCGGTGGTCGCAATTTTAATAGCGCTTACTCCAATTTTCGGTCGTAATAAGCGTCCCACCAGACAGGCTGTGCGTGATAGAGTGGATAAATTCGAGTGAATGCGTTGTCTCCTATGTCAGTGAGACAACGCATTGGCCGCAGTACCGAAAGTATCGCAGCCGTAAGTGCTTCAGTTAAAAATGAGTCGATTCCACACCTTTCACAGAAATTGGGAATGTCTCAGTCCACATTTTGGCGAATTTTGCCACAAGAAAAGATCTTGGCCTTTTACACCATTACAAGATCAAATTAACACAAGAAGTGAAGCCTCGTGATAATTTAAAGCGCTGAAACTTCTACGATTGTGCTCTGTAAATGATTGAAGAAAATCCTGAATTTCAGCGAAAATCACCTTTAGCTATGAAGCTCATTTTGGAATTAATGGCTTTGTCAATTAGCTTCAAGAGACTCGATTTCCTTCACAAAAAGTGACTGAGTCATACAGCTGGTCAAACAATTTTTCAATTGAAGGAGATGTTCGGTAATCGTGTAATCTCGAGAAATGCTCCGATTGAATGGCCACCTCGCTCATGTGATTTAACACCGTTGTGTTTCTTTTTATGGGATAACGTGAAGTTGTTGGTTTACGCCAACAAGCCAAGTACGTTAGAGGAGCTCAAAACCAATATCGAATGCGGAATTGACAACGTTCCGGCCAATATGTGGTGGAATTGAAGTGGAAAATTGGTTCCAAAGATTGACTCAAATTCAAATATTTAAATGTAATATGTGTACTACTGGAATAAATTTCAGCCTGATATCTCAATAACTTACTTACTTTACTTTACTTTTAATAGCACAACAGCCCATGGAGGGCCTAGGCCGACCTTTTCACATTTATTCATGTTGTGCGTGTTATATACAAATACAAATATATAAATATATATACATATACAAATACATGAATGGAAAGGACCTACAGTTTAATGCCGAATCCGAACGGCGAATATCTCTGTGCTTTATTCACTGAAATACAAATTTGTAAGGTCCTATTGAAAAACCCTTTAGTTAGTGTCATGGATAAGCTGACCAACCGTACTGGTTTTGGCATAGCAGTATTATTTGTAAGACGATAATTTGAAGTACATACATTGAAATGTAGATAATATTTTGTACTTCTCCGTACTGCTTTTCGTATTTAGCACCCCTGGCGAAATTGAAATAAATGTATGTAATTGGGACAAGCTTTCCAATTAAATATTAAAATCTTGTTATAGCTCATGAAATTACAAATATTAAAAATTCATAAATTTGTAAGTAAATATGTATTATTATTATATGTATTTCGAACTTCTTTAATTTTTCTTCAATTTCTTCTAACCTTGGATTTTTGTAACTGGAAAATATGAATAATTGAATATTGGGCCCAAACAATTACTAGTTTTCCATAATTAGTAGAATAAAGAAGCAGTTTTTATTTTACACTAGGCACTGCTATTTCAGCGTTCTCAACTGTTGGTATTTGATTGCTTAATAACACATTTTCATGAAAAATTTATCGTATTTTGGTCATTTTTGATATATTATTTTTTTATACTTTTTCGAATCTTGTGTTTTATTCCTCCAAAATGGGTGATAAGTAGCGCATTTTCTTCTTCTTCTTTAAAAGTAAAATAGCGCGGGGCAGATCAAATCGAAATTTTCACATCCATTCATTTTGTGTGTATCCTTATGTAAGGTTTTATGTCGAATCCAAACGGCGAAGCGAATTGGTTGTCACAATTTGTCAAAAACCCGGACACCCTGAGGAGCAGTCTATTATACTATTATTTACTAAATACTTCAAGAAACATTCATTTTATAATTTAATTCAATTTTGCACAATATGTACTGATTGATTTTGACTGATTGACTGAAACTATATTGAAATAGGGCTAAATAGGTGCGGATTGATTATTATTCGAAAGACGTTGGTGAACCCCAAGAAGTTGATATTTCTACAAAGCAAAAACTTCCAACATTACAAATTTACTTTGTTATCAATTTAATTTGAAAACTTTATTCAAACACAAAATTAAAGAACAAAGATGTTTTTGATTATTTAACTATTGTTCTTTTTTTTTTAGTGATTTTGAATCGTTTTATTTATTTTCCAGTAGCTACTTTTAATGGCAATGTATCCAAATGTTTGCCATAAGTGTGACCAGCGGAATGATCCGCTGAAGGTTCATTGTCGATTTGAGATTTATCTAAATGTGCGCCATGAGTGTGATGAGTGGAATGATCCGCTGAAGGTTCATTGTCAGTTGGAGCTGCCGCCTTCAATTTTGGCGCATCTTCAGTGGAAATTTCGGCAATTGCAACAAATAAAATCGTGCATAACAAAAGCTGAAAGATTATGGTGTTAAAAAGGAATTTATATCGTTGATAGAACTTGTAATTACAGCACTTGTTTACTTACGCTTAGCGGAAATTTCAACATATTGAAGAGTTTATTTAGTTGATTATTAGATCGTACTGACTTTGTTTTATGCGAGCATGGATATTTATAGATAATTGCGTTTGAATATCACACTTTACCTATAGTTTGCTAAAGATACTCGTCTATTTTCTCTCAAGCTTTCCGATACATTTATGAATATAAATAAGATCATTTAATTGCTAATATTACCATAATTCGAGTTATGAAAGCTAAGTCGCATAATAAGTAATTATACCCTACATAGGGTGTGCAGAAGGGTGAGTACCCAAAACAAATTTAAAGCGACACCACATATTTTTAAAGTTTATCCCGAGCATATTTTACGGCAAACAAAAATGTTGGCCAATGGGGTCTTGTAAAATCGCTGAATTTTTTATAATTTGATTACTTGATATCTGATTGTTAATTTTAATATATTGTTAGAAAGCTCTCTATATGTACAACCTTGTCATTTTGGCTTAAGATGTCATCTTCAGCCAGATATTTAAATTTACGTTGTTTTTTTAACAAAAAAGGCGAGATACTCGTATTTTTTTTAATGATATTAGTTCTCTCAAAACTGCATTAAATACTTGCGAAGAAAATTTTTTTTTTCATTCGTACACAAAAAAGTTACAGCATAGTTACACAGAGTTTGTACTGAAACATTTCTTCGCAAGGTCCTACTCAGAGCTTTCCAATGATATATTAAACTTAAAAATCGGATATCAAATAAACTAGTTATGACGAAAAGACTGACTTGGCGGTTTGGCAGGACCGGAAATTTCCCTGACACATCCGCGGTGTAAACTTTCAAAATTGGTGGCGTCGCACTAATTTTTTTCCCAACCATAGGAGCAAACTCGGCCTAGTTAGTGTACAGGGCAAATGTTGTTTGTATCTAAGGCAAACTTCGTACAGACATTTTTATAATCAGATAACAGATAACAGATTAATTTCTGTAATTGGCAAAATCGGTCAAATAGGCGTTTTCATAGAGTGATTTTGGAGAAAACTCTAGACTCTAGAAAAACTATTGTAAAAATTTTCAATGTCGGGCTTCCTCCCTCCCATATAAATGAAATATACAAAGTGCATTATAAAAGGATATAGTCAAGCAAATTAAACAAAATTCGATATCATTGGGAAATAACCTCCAATTGGGCGCCAACCTACAATATAAGTGAAATATTTAAAAGACAATATAAAAGGAACTATGGTAGAAATACAACAAAATTCGGTATAGTGAGTCATGCTAATGCAAATTTAATGATATTATCCAAAGGTTTGTAGGGCTTATAACGTTCGGCCGTGCCCGGAGCCTTACAATCGGAATTGGAATTTTATTATGAGTGCATATTGTAATGCTATGAGATTTCTTTTTAATTTATTCTAAGTTTAATTTCTATAGTTCTTTATTCATAACTTTGTATCCGATTGCCAATGTAAACTTAATATGACAGGCTGCGGTTAGAACCACAACTTTCCATTGAGTGAACAAGAAAAAAACACACTCATTATTATTTTATAAACATGTAAACAACATAAACAACAAATCAATTTCAAAGCGAAAGAAAGAAATATACTATAATAGATATGTATTTTGAATTTCTATATAGAAATTCTCTGGTAATTGAAATTAATTGCATTCCTCGTTTAATTAATGGCACCATACATTGTACATTTTCATAGATTATTTTATTGAATGCAATTGTTCTACTTGATTTGGCATCCTTTGCTTACACACACATCTGAGAATATAGTAGCGGACAAATGAAATCTGTACACGTAGTAAAAATAAAAATAAACGGTTTATGTTATCTTCTTCTTTCTTTTAATGGCAGAACAGCCCATTGAGAGCTTTTCGCATTGGCTCATATTGTGCGTGTTATATGTATTTGTACATGAATGGAAGGGTCCTTCAGTTGTAAGCTTTTCTTAGGTAATTTTTACTCTTGTATGTTTGCCATTGCCTGCCAAGGGGTGGTGCCGTGCGCAATAATAAACTTTTCTACTTTTTGATTTTGCCTGTGCCGAGATTTGAACCTTGGACACTCTGTGTAGCAGTCCAATGCACTACTATCTATACCATGGCGATAACTTTAATGTCACCTGGGCATAAAACTTTAGAAATAGGGCACTTGTTTCGTATTATTATGTTAACTATTTTACATGATTTACTATTAATTTTTTGTGAAAAGTGTTTGTGAAATTTGCGTGAGAGTAAAAGTACGCCGAGTATTAGTGCGGCAAGTCTGTAATATTGGTGTTACAGTTGGGAAAGTTTGATGCTTCGTGCCATCAGCGTAAGAATTGGGTTAAGCTAGTCGGCGTTCAGTGTATTTTTGAGGAACCATTAAACCTTCTCCAGATCAATTAACAAAAAACCCGGCTCAGTATATTTGAAAAGAGCAATTTCTGAGAGCATTGTCTCCCGAAACGCATCCCTCTAAAAATCGCTTTAAAAGACATTGCTGAAGACATTAATAGAGAGTTTATTGAAAATAGAGGCTCAGAAAGCAGAACGAAAACTGGTTGTTAAATCTTCAGAAGATCAATTCATGCGGTCGACAATCTGCCAAAAAGCTTTTGTTTGTTTTGAAATATGGTAAAACCAACGCGCGATCGCATAGACACCGTTATGAAAAAAGGTGGCTCTTTTTTTTATAATATTTGACGTTAATAATATTTAATGATGTAAGTATGTACTAGCGAGCACCTCGTAAACTTTGAAGAAAGAGTACAGCTGATATATGCGTTTGCGAGCTTCCATGAAGACCACTAATATTTATGAATGGATAACAAAAATTAAAAGCTAGTCGCTTTTCTACTTTTAGTATGTATTTTTAATAAAGTTTTTCAACAAATTAATGGTAATTCCAGCAAGCTTTGACTTTGAAACAGGAATACGGACGGAATGTACTTCTTTCTTGATGAAATCCTATTGTGTCTAATTTAAGTTAACAATATGTAGCTTGTTGGAAAGTCATACTTAAGCAAAAATAAATAAAATATTCTGGTACATTTTCCTTATCCTCCATATCCCTTTCTGGGGCGCTACTTGCGGTTATAGTCGACATTGATAAACTGATGTTCATAACACTTGCCACAATTGCTGTCTATCTCTTTATCGGTGTCCTGCGATTGCATACCCTCTCTCATTCCTCCTCCTTCTTCCTCCCACCTATCAATCTTCCTTCCAATCAACACAATGATTTCCATGCATAGCGGCACTTAAACTTAAAAAAACAAATGTTTCAAGCACAAAAGATCCTTTTTTTCTGGAGCAAAATTTTTTTCCTTTCTTTAAACTTCAGTATTTTCATTAGAGTAGATCATTGAGAATGTCAAACCGGCATCACCAAGTATTCATATTTTTTTGTTTAAATATTGTTCCCTTTGATAGTCAATAAAATCATATGAAGAATTACTTTTTAACGGCTTTCAACTATGTTTTTGCGATAAATATACATATTATACATCATTTCTATTTAATTCGTAGATTCGATGTTAATTTTCTCTATTAGTTAAGATATTTGGGATAGGATATTTGACAGGATATATCAAAAAACTTAAGTGGCAGAGAAAAACTAACAACGTCATTACAAAAAAAAAAAACAACGTCATTACCATAATTTATGAATTATAGTATTTATTAATGAAACATCTCAAGAGGAGACCTGAAAAACTTGAACTGTTTGGTCTCAGTTTCAGCGATATGTTTACTCTTATTATTAAGCTATCCGTCAGTTTGTAAACTTTTTGTTTTTCAAATGCAATTTGTTACTTGCGATTCTCTTCAACTTCAGAATAATGATTATTGCTGTTATTTCTCTTAGATTTGTGTGGAAAACATTTATGGAAAATAACTATGACCTTAAATTCGTAATCACCAACTACAAAGTTTTATGCATATTTGATGACTTTTGACATAAGATTCGCCATTTTGTAAACACTATTTTTTTTTTTTTTTGAAAATTAGACCTGTAACTCGAAACCAAAACCACTCATGCAAATCTGATGACTTTTAAAAATATTGGCCACCTTTCTTTTTGCCTTAAGGTTTTGCCCAGTTTTTTTGTATTGTACATGTGTGAGTCAAGTTTTTTCCTTATTTTGTTGATATTAAAAGTTAACAAACTTTCAGTACTACAAGATTTATTAGTTTTCAATTAATAATATAAAAGATATTTTTGGATCAATAATTTTACGATAACATTCAACTGGAACATTTACGATTGTTTGTTAGCGGCTGATGAATCGTTTTATTTATTTTCCAGCGACTGATTTCAAACTTTTAAGTTTGTCGTATAATTGATTGTCTTCAGTGGAGGAATCCGCGGAAGGTTTATTGTCGGTTTGATCGGTTTGAGATTTATCTAAATGTGCGCCATGAGTGTGATGAGTGGAATGATCCGCTGAAGGTTCATTGCCGGTTTGAGATTTATCTAAATGTGCGCCATGAGTATGATGAGAGGAATGATCCGCTGAAGGTTCATTGTCAGTTGGAGCTGCCACCTCCAATTCTGGCGCGTCTTTAGTGGAAATTTCGGCAATCGCAACAAATAAAATCGTGCATAACAAAAGCTGAAAGATTATGGTGTTAAAAAGCAATTTATATCGTTGATAGAATTTGTAATTGCACTTGTTTACTTACGCTTAGCGGAAATTTTAACATATTGAAGTGTTTATTTAGTTGATTATTAGATCGTACTGACTTTGTTTTATATGAGCATGGGATATTTATAGGTAATTGCGTTTGAATATCACACTTAAGTTTGCTAAAAATACTCGTCTATTTTCTCTCAAGCTTTCCGATAAATTTATGAATATAAATAAGATCATTTAATTGCTAGCATCAGCACAATTCATGTTATAAAATAACTTTTCGCTACCTATTTACGTACGTCATTTTGACGTTGTACTCCACAGCATAGTTAGAAGGTATTATAAACAAAATTCTATTTCTCATTTTGTAAATAAAAAGATTATGATGATCTGCGTAATTCAGCTTTGCAAAGTGTTGCAGCAAAATTGCGGCAAAATTGATGCTACTCACAATTTTTATAAGGGTAATGTAGGGTCTCTCTGATATATGATAGGGGCCTCCATAGTCTCGTCTGATATAGAAATTTAAATCCTATAGTTTTGATACATGCAGAACCAATATGAATACATTATTTATGTGAAAGAGAAAGTTGAAAATCATGAAAAGGGGAAAAGATTTACTTAGGCAACAACACGCAACACTACACCACCCATTCTCAACTCCCTCTTTGGAAAGTTTATTTAATGAACTTTATGATAGGGACCTGGATAGTCTAGTGGGTAGAGCCCTAAACTTTCAACTGGGAGTTTAGAGAATCGCCTCTTGGTTTGATGGATAGTTTTCATAATTTTTATTTATTTCTACTGATATGAAGTGATTGAAAGTTATAAGAAAGTCTACAAGTACATTTCTGGGTATTCAATGGGAAAACCAAAATTCTGGCATCACAATGGGCTACGTGTGTCCCTGGGTTGCATCTTCACCTAAAAAAACATATATGTTGTACTGCCTATTATATGTTTTTGAGAGAAATATACCGAGCAAGAAGTTGTTGTGAAGTCAAATCCACCTTAGCCGAGTTGTTATTAATTAATCCTAGAAAAGCTAAACTTCTTTTCAATAAACTCTTTCCACCGGCTAAATTGTTGGAAAAAACAAGAAACAATCTTCGAAGAAAATATTTCGCGAAGTGATGATAGATGATTGGTTACGTGTTGTCACCAAAGTGTCGATTCTACTGCAGGTAAAAAATCTTTTAACACTATAAAATTATTTGTTTTCAGTTTATAATAATTGAAACTCAAAATTAATTTTACGATGTCTTTAAACTGGAGCATTAGCAATTGTTTAGCAGCGATTGTTGATTTGTGTATTTTCATTTAAGTTTTTTAATGGGAATGGACTTACTTTTAAAAAAAATCATTCTCAGTTTGATTGGCCGCCTAAAATTCAAGTGGCTCTTCAGTGGAAATTTCTGTAATTGCAACAATTAAAATTGTGCATAGCAAAATCAGCTGAGCAACAATTGCAATTTAAATCATTGGTATCATTTGAAATTTAAGTATTTACGTTTTACAGAAATTTTAACATTTTTAAATGTTGTTTTATTTAAATGTTGGTTTATTATGAAAACCGCCATGGTTTCAAATTTTTTTGTGGAAAAAGCGTATAGCAAACGAAAATTCAATGGATGATTCAAAGCTAAAATATCAAACAGTAGGTCTAAAATGAATTTTGAACCTGGGGAAATTCGAAAATAAAACATTCTTAGATTATTGGTGTGGAAAAAAAAATAATTTAAATGATTCTTAAGGAGCACCACTATAATCAGTGAATCCTTAACTTATTGACTTGTACTAATTATCAATTACAATATAAAATTTTGAATAATTATGCTTCAAGTTCGGTAGTCCTATATTTGCTTCAAAACGCAAAACGTGGCAGTTCGTGTAGAAGTGGAAATTCGCATGTTTTTACATGTTTAAATTTAATTTTGTGGAAACTTCTTTCTGCTATTTTAAGTATCTACTTCATAACCGCTTTCTTGCACCTTCTGCCGGTGAGATAGAAAGTCTTCAGTTGAGGGATCCGTTGAAGATTCATTGCCATATTGAACTTCCACCTCTAATACAGGTTAACTCATGTTTAACTAGCGGAAATTTTATCATTCTGGAATGTTTATTCAGTTGATTAAATCGTAGGTAATTATTTCATTTCTATGTTTATGGGATATGCAATTAAAATATCACTGTTTAGTTTGCGAAACAGTTGTCTTTCTTGTCTTTCTTGTTTTACTTGTTTATATTCATAAATTTATCTATTTATTTATACAATTATATAATTTTATTACTTACTTTGGCATAGTTTCAATAAACGAATAGGAGATAGTTTGTTTACAAAAGCAAATTTAATTAAATGAAACAAAGTGTAAGTTTTCCATCGATTTTTCTCTATCCTACAGCATTTCGAGGTCATACTCGTTCTCAGACGATAGCGCATAGATTTTTTTCTTGAAGATATGTAAATTAAGGTGGCTCATAGAAAAAGTTTTTGTTGTGCCCTCCTGAAAATTAATCTCAGTTTATTTTACATTAACTCCCAAATTATTTCGCCTCTAACGATAAACCTTTGTGAGCTAGAAACGTTTTGAAAAACCTTCTTTAATTCTTCCTTTGCATGGGAACAATTGTTTTCTATGCTACTATTGGACAAATAAAAGCTTACAAATAATAGTTCGTAATCCTGATTCATTTCATTATTCAAGAAAAACCAATATAATGTGACAAGATAACGAATGTGGTTGCCCATAAACATGTATTGAACACTTGGTGTACCAGGGCAAATCAACTCACTAAACTAGGGAATTATTGCCAAGAGGGAATCACAATTCGATGTTCCATATATTTATGCGCAGAAATCACCTGGCATACCAATATACCATATGCGGAAAGAGATTAAAAATATCTTTCGTATGTTTCCGGTTTTTCGAAAAAATACCATATATGTGCAGAGTGCAGACTGAGGGGCTGCAAACCATCGGGTTTCGAATTATGTGTTACCACCTACGAAATGCAAAGTTGCAAATTGAATAATAAATTTTTTCTGATTTTATTAATTATCCAATAACTCACGTGTGTTCTGTGCATGTCTATGTTCTGTTCATGCCCGAAATTTTACTGCACAATCTTATGCTATATACTTATGTATTATATAATTCTCAAAATTGACTAGGTTTTGCATCAAAATATTTCGGAAGTTAATTAAAAAAAGTTGCAAAAAATTATGGAAGTACAGTTGAACTTCGATTAAGTGTGATCATCATGAAAATTTAGGATTGCGGTTAATTCGATTAACCCATTTCAATTTTGTTTTTATGAATATTCAAAGATACTTTATTACGTACTAAAATAGGAAAATAACGCTCTATAAGTTCCTCATCCTTCCTGTCCTAATGTATGGCGCAGAGACGTGGACATTGACCTTCAATGATGAGAGGCTGTTAGGAGCGTTCGAGAGGAAGATACTCCGTAAGATATACGGTCCAGTATGCGTGGACGACGTGTATCGAATAAGATGGAAGGATGAGCTGTATGAGCTGTACGCCGACACTGACATAGTCAAGCGTATAAAACTCCAGCGGCTTCGCTGGCTGGGTCATGTTGAGCGAATGGAAGAAAGCGCTCCGGCTAGAAGGGTGTTTTATTCGAACCACGGTGGAGGAACACGCAGAAGGGGACGTCCTAATCTCCGTTGGAAAGACCAGGTGTAGGGCAACCTGACTGCACTTGTCCTTATCAACTGGCGCCAGCGCGCGCATAGCAGAAGTGACTGGCGAAGCTTTGTAGAGGCGACCAAGACCGATCATCGGTTGTAGTGCCAGTTAAGTAAGTAAGTAAGTAAAATAAGAAAAAGGCAATTCGTCGAATTTGAATAATCATTACAGATCAGCTGATTTTTTAGCATCACGAAAAATAGAGTCAACCATGGCTCACGGTTAATACAGAAAATCACGTTTATGTAATAGAAGTAAACAAGATGTGTAAAAATTTTAAATTTACCGTTTAATAGAAGTTGCCCGTTTAATAGAGACACGGATCGAAGTTCAACTGTATATAATTTGTCATCGCAATACCATAAAAAACATCACTGAAATAATAACAAAAAGCTTGATATCTCGAATTTATTATCTCAAGCAAATTGATTATATGTAAACATAAATATTTGTGATATTAGTTTGTGATAAAAGTTACGATGAAACGAAATATGATGAAATGGAAAAAGTGAAGCAGCAGAAAAAGTAATTGCGAAGTTATACTAAAACTGAAAAGTACAGCAGAATCGCGATAATTTGTGCCACGTTAATTTGAAAATCTCAATACTTCGCAACAAACTGTTGGTCCCTTACAAAAATCGCTTTAATGTGCAAAAATGCCATACCATTTGGTCCCCTCGCTAATTCTTATTTTTATTTCATTACAAGGGCTGTTTAACCTCTTATAAATCGACAACCTCTTATAATTCGTAATGCAAAGACAAATTCTATGGAATTATGATTCGAAAAAAATCAATCATAGTAGGCAGCTGTGGTCGCTGTGATGGAGTTGATAGTGCGTTGGCCTGCAACGAAGAGTGTCCGAGGTTCGAAAATCGGGGCACGTAAAATCATTCAGAAAAGGTGGACTTTTTTTGTATTTTCCGTGGCCAGGTTGTTCGTTGCTTTACCAGAGATTTTTTAAAAAAAAAAAAAAGAAATCTAGTTCGTATTTTTTTGCTGGTCACTTGCAATTACGAATTATCGGGATTCTACTGTATTATGTAAATTATAAAACACTGATAGGGAAACACGAAAAATAATTCCGAAATGTGGAGCTGCCCACTAGGACGAATTGATTCATGATTCATCGTCCAATTGTCAACCAAAAATATATGCATTTGATTTAATTGTTTCTCTAAAATTTAATACTGGGTTTTAGGTTCAGAAATAGATTTGAATTTTTTTAAGTATACAATTCCTCAATTTATTTCATTTTCAATTTCCATAGTTTTTTGAATTCCTTTTGAATTTCCGCAATTCCTTTCTTTACTCGCTTATTCTTTCCTGAGCATTTTTTTTCCAACTTCTTTATATTTCATTTCCATTGCTACTATCTCACAACCAGAAATAGCACCGGCAGTGGCAATGGGGAGCAATGCTCTTCCATAAATCGCCTTTTAATCTGCACGTCTGTGATATGTGTATCCATTTGCACATACTCGTATGTATATTTATTTTTCAGCACATTCGAATACCCTTGTCAAAAGGCAACCAGCATACAGTACAGATACAATTGCAGCATTTCGATAAAAAACATGAGGACAGGCAGGACTTCCCATGTTTGTAATGTACGAATGCATGCCAGAAGTATCATCATAAAGTGTCAGAGTAATGTTATGCTGGAATTTAATAAGCTTTCTTTTTTTTTTGCAAAGGCATAACGCATTTAGAACAGCTTCAAAAAAAAAAAAAAAAAATTAACAGAGGGAGGAAAATAAAACATATCAAATGCTCTTGTGGTATCTTCAGTAAGAAAAAACAACGAAATAAAAAAAAAAAACAAAGGAAAGTATGAAAGCAAAAATGTATATTTAAAAAGTTGTGCGAAAGCGGCAAAACAGACACAGCCAGCAAAAATGAAGGATACATGAGATGAGGAAAGTATATTTGAGAAATTTGAAGAGAAGAAAAAACAATTTGCTGATGAGATGTGGAAAAATTGCTATTATTGTAGTTAAAATCTATTAAGCCATGTGTCATTTATTTGAAGAGAATATCTTTGAAATCTTTTTAACCCCTTTTCGGACACTGCATCCTACAATGTAGATTTTTTATCGTTATTTTTAAATTTTATTAAGTTTTATTGATTTTCTTGACATTTTCCTTTATCAGGGTTTTATTACCCTTTTTACTCACGCTTCCAATACTATGGTTTTCATTCCATTAAGTAAAATAAGAGATATATATTTGTTTTCAATTAACTTAAAGGCATAAACAAAAACAAAAAAAAAAACATTTTTAACTAAAAGCTTTTTATAACTTTTAACTGGAACATTAATGACTACTTTTTCGTGTTTCTTGAGCCATTTTATTTATTCCCCAAAAGCCAATAAACGGAATTTGACATCGCGTGGGAGCTGATGATAGCCGTCAGTGTATTGATCCTTGGATTCTTCGTTGTTAGTTTGATCTGGCGTCTCAAATTCTGGTAATTCTTCAGTGGATATTTCTTCAATCGCAACAATTAGAATTGTGCATAGCAAAAGCTGAAAATTTATGGTGTAAAATTGCAATTTGTATCATTGATAACAAATCAAATTCTTTTTGATTTACTTACGCTCAGTGGAAATTTTAATATTTTGAAATGTTCATTCAGTTGATTATTAAATCGCACTGATTTCAAGGTATTTATAGGTATTATATTATGCCAATTGATTTGAATTGATTAGTTTGTGATAAAAGTTAAGTATTTCTCTTGTTTTAATTAGTTGTTATGTTATATGTATTCATAAATTTAACTATGTAGAAAAATATAGTTTTATTGCTTAAATTAGCATAATTTAAATAAATGAAGAGGATTGCTGTAAGAAACATGAACGGTAAACGACATACAGGGTCTACTTTACTCACTTTTAATGGCGCAACAGCCCATGGAGAGCCTAGGCCGAGCTTTTCGCATCCATTCATGTTGTGCGTGTTATATTTGTACATGAATGGAAGGGACCTACAGTTTAATGCCGAATCCGAACGGCGAAGTGAAAAGCTTTTCATAGCAATTTTTACTCTTGTAGGTTTGCCATTGCATGCCAAGAGCTGATGCCGTGTAGAAAAATTATTTGTTCACCTTAATTTTTTTTTTCTTGATTTTGCCCTTGCCGAGATTTGAACCCCGGACACTCTGCGTAGCAGTCCAACGCACTACCACTACGCCACTGCGACCACACTTTACAAGTTTTACCATTTATAATTTAGAATTTAAATTTCGTGTAAATAAGAAAAGAATAATTTTTCCATAATTGCCTAAGTCCATATCTTCTAAAATAGGCCACAAATAATCAGTTATCATTGTGTGGTAGCGCATTCATTGTAACCCATCTTCCTTCCCCTGAGCAAAAGCAGCAATTTTTCATTTGTTCGCATAGTAGAAGTACGAGAATGTGTTGTTTTATCCAATAAAGATCCCATTTCACACATGCGTTTAGCAAATTGAAGAATCTTTTTCTGATACTTTCAGTAGAAGATTCACTATTTTGCAAGTAAATGTTCAGTATTTCCCAACGTTGTTCAAGCTTATCGATGGCTGTCGGACTATTTATATTAACTTTCTTTAATTTACTTAACGACTTTCTTCGCCTTTTGTGGAAACACGAAACCGCATTTCCTTCCAGAACCATATTTTCTAGCAACTCATAAGTCTGTATTAAATTTTTTAAGAATCATCGAGACAGTGTTTTGTGCAACTTTCGCCTTATTTGCATTGGTTTTCTGGCTCCACTGCGGATTTTCTCGAAATAATTCAACAACTAAATCGCGTCTTTCCACTTCAGATGCCATGACTCAACTGAAAGTTCACAAGTCAAAAAACCTGTGATTGTATTTAATAAGAATTTCTCCAACACAAAGCCTACTGTTTGAATTTTTTCATTCAGATGAAGAGTTTCAAAGCAGTGGTCTTTCAAAGTTATCCGATTTTTTCGATCTCTTTTCTTAACCGCAAATATAAAATTAATTTTGGGCCACACTCAAAATAACCAGTTGTTTAAATTATAATCCTATAAAATAAAAATACTTCTAAAATCGATTATTGTTTTAATATTCCGGGATACTTGCAAAAATTACTAAAATTCCAAGACATCTCACAAATATACAGGACAGTTGGTAACCCTATCCCATAGTCTAGATACTATTTTGAAGTATAATTTTATTGTCGCTTATTGGTCGTGCTTAAACAATTGGAAAAATTCAAAGCAATTTGTTAGCCATAAAGATGCAAAGCCTAGTGTCATTCATTTGAAAAGAATATCCTTAAAATCTTTTAACCCATTCGAACCCAACACCATATACAATGTAGCTTTTTTATTGTTATTTTCAAGTTGTTTGAATTTACATTTATTTATTATTTATTTATTTCCTTGTCGTTTTTCCGTTATCAGATTTTTATTATCCTTTTACTCACGGTTCTGATATTTTCTTTTTCATTTCTCCGATGCAAGAGTGTGAAAAAGAAGTAGTACGAAGGAGAAGCAGAAAGGAAAGAAAAAATTATCCTTACAAAAAAAATTCTGTGCATTCATCACGCTTCATGTTCTTGTATTATATATGCTGTTTTCTCTGTTTATTTTATTTTTGGGTTGTTTTCCAATTTCCTTTCTGCATTAATTTTTAATTGTATTGCAGCTTGAGAAAAGCCACTGAGATTTCTGCAATATCGTGGCATAAATTAGTATTTAAGTAGTAAAGGTATCAAGGTTAACTCATCTCAAATGCCGAAAGGATTTCAAGGATCAGAGTGAATATTCAAATTTTCAATATACTTCTTGCCATGTAAGGCAGTTACTTACATTGTTTGACAGGGACAAAGAAGTGTATTCGATATTACGTACATATTGCAATGCAATTTATGCATAAGTAGAACAAATATTGCTTTTTCTTTGAAGATACTCGTAATTATATTGTATTTGGTTTTAGAACTTAAATAATATTTGATATGTTTTTTTCCTTCAAAAAATAGGTGAATCATATTAACCTCACATTCAGAAAAAATCGTAAATATCACTTAAATATTTTGGTTATGGATATGTTTCTGTTCACTTTTCTAAAATATCATCACCTTTAATGGGGCATTGTTCAGGTTGTAAATGTTTCGGTCGATATAGTGGCTAATTCACCTCGGGTTTTGGATTTCAGAGCACCGAGAGTCCAAGATCTGCTGTTCTAGAACTTCGATACTAATTAATGCAATGAAGAAAGGCTGAGGGCTGCTTGAAATCAGGCGAACGCTGCCGCTGTCAAAATAACGATTTCTCCATATCAGACATCAGGGAATCAGGAATGTTCACAAAAACCGATTGTGGCTGGGTTGTGCGGACTGGGGTGGCTCAGATAATATGTGTTTGGCATTGCTGCTAAAGAAAATTCACCACTGCTTAAGTATTTTCTCAATTGCCACTTAGAGTTTACAGAAATGAATATAATTGTTTTTATAGTTTTTTTCCATAGTATTTTCATATTTTCGAAAGGTAGGTATTTATTATTTATTATATAGGGTGTTCCAAAAAAAATGCACGATTTAAATTTTGTCCCATTTTTTTCCGTGCAGGTAACAGCTTTGACAGCTGTCGTCTAGGATTGTTCTAATTATTAAAACTGGAGCGCTACGCAAAGGAACAACGAGTTGTCATTATGAAAATGAGGCCGGAAATGCAGTGACTGTTAATGAAATTCGTTACAGGAACATAGTAACTTAGTTTTTGTGGCCTCAACTGGACGGTATGGATCTGGACGGCATTTCAGCAAAACGGCACACCGCGCATAATACAATCATTTATTGGAGCAACGATTTCCAGACCGAATCTTTACTTACTTTACTTACATACTTTTAATGTCACAACAGCCCATGGAGGGCCTAGGTCGAGGCTTTTCGCATCCACTCATGTTGTGCGTGTTATATTTGTACATGAATGGAAGGAATCTACAGTTTAATGCCGAATCCGAACGGCGAAGTGAAAAGCTTTTCATAGCAATTTTTACTCTTGTAGGTTTGCCGTTGCCTGCCAAGAGGTGGTGCCGTGTAGAAAAAGAATTTTTTCTACTTTTTGATTTTGCCTGTGCCGAGATTCGAACCCCGGACACTCTGCGTAGCAGTCCAACGCATTACCACTACGCCACTGCGACCAGGCCGAATCATCTTCCGAAATTCCGATGTCAACTGGCCACCAGATGACATCGATTTGGGATTTTATGAAATCCCAGGTCTATGCGAATAAACCGCAAGCAATTCCTGAGCTCAAGGCCAATATCCAACGCATCATCGGTAAGATAGAGCCTAATTTTTCTCAAAATCTCATCGAACATTTCATTCAAAGAATAAGAGTCTGTGATCAGAGCCGCGGTGGCCAGTTGACGATTATTTTATTCCAAACTTAATCAGAACATGTCTACTTTACAATGACACAAATTTATCACTACTTGCTCAAAAAATATGCGTTTTATTTTGAAATTAAATCGTGCACTCTTTTTGGGTCACCCTTTATTATTACTTTACACACATTTTGCGTGTAATCTTTTCAAAATTTTAACTATTAACACAACTTTTAGGCATTTATTGCACACATCCATGCAAAATAAAACTCATGTATGTATTTATGTAGCTACCCGCACATGAAGCGTAGTAATCATAAATTGAATTAGCAAACTTTAAGTTATTTTTGTATGCTTTAAAGTGATTTTGCGCATTCGCGATTATTTGTTGCTCCACCAGCTACACCTCCTCTCTTTACCCTTACCGCTCTCATTTCTTCGTCTTCTTTTTCTTGTTATTGTTGTTAGTTTGTTGCACACGCAAAACAATTGCAATAATTTTAGGGCAAGTGTGGGAATTGTAGTGGCGTAGCTGTTGGATGAAGTAGAATGCACACAAGTGAATGATTACAAATTTGTAACGATAAATTCGAAATGGTATTTTTGTTATGGTTTTGTATGTATGCTTTTTAAAACTTTCATAATTAAGTGCGAAATAGCTGTTAACGCATTCGAATGCTCAAACTCTGCTTGGCAAAAGTTTTGCTGAGTACGCATTGGTAAATGTTAAAAATCATAAATAACAAGAAAAATATGCGACGTTATTAAAATCTTAATTTATTTCCAAATCAAAACCAAAATTGTGTGTATTTTGAAATGACCTTTAACAATAAATTTTTTAACAACGTAAGCCATTTACTAAGTATACTTGTGACAAAATGTCAACTGTTATTTTATTTAGCTTTGCTACTGAAAAACGAGCACGCAGAAATACCATTTGACGTTAATACACCCTGTTGACCATCGTAGCGGTTAAAGAACTTGGAAATAAAGTATTTCTATTGGAATGAAGTATGAATGTGGTTGCCATTAAAATGGAATTGAAGAAAAAATGTTGCAAAAATATTTGAACATATAGTACATAAGTTGTGTATCCCCGTGAACCGTATTAAAACTCTGTATAAATATGAAAGGAATAAGCTGTAATATTTAGTACCTAAACAGCAAAAACCTATTTTCTACGGCTTAGCTGAACATTATATAACTACACTACACATTAGAGTGTGTTTACATACAGGTCACTTTTTAACTCCCATCATGCCATCGCTTTTTCAAATGTCTGCACAAATTTGTATTTTCATAATATTTTCATTGACTTTTGCTCCGGAGCCTCCTAAGGAACAATTTGAAGTAATAATTTCAAGTAAAGCTCTCTAAAATGGATTTCTTGGTAAAAGAATCCCTGGTAGACGACATTTCGACAAAACCGTTTGGTCAGGGTCAATTCAGCGTTGGACTGTTACGCAGATTGTCCGGGGTTCGAATCTCGGCACAGGCAAAATAAAAATAAAGTATAAAAAATTATTTTTCTACACGGTAGAGAGTAAAAATTGCCTATGAAAAGCTTTTCACTTCGCCGTTTGGATTCGGCATTAAACTGTAGGTCACTTCCATTCATGTACAAATATAACACGCACAACATGAGTGGATGCGAAAAGCTCGGCCTAGGTCCTCCAAGGGCTGTTGTGCCATTAAAAGTAAAGTAAAGAAAAGTAAAGTAAGTCAATGCAGCACGAGTATTTAATTGTTAAGCCACCCTAATGGTCCTTTCATTTCTCTTTTATTGCTCTATTCTTTCTACTTCTGTTCTACTCTCTACACTTTCTACCTTTTTTCTTCATTCTTTTGAATAACTTGAACCGTTCGGTCGACCCTTTTTCCTTTTATACGTTTTCTATTATAAATTTAATTTTATCTACATTTTCAATAAATTAATTTTGTGAACTTTTAAACACGAATTTCGTTGTGTCTTCCCTTTCTCTCATTTAAATAATTCACTTTTTAGAAAAATTCAAATCTTTTCTGATTTTACTAGATTTTACTCTGGAGACCCTTAGGAATAATTTTAAGAACACGATGAAAGTCAAAAATGTATTCCTTGGCATAAAAAATCTTGGTTCAGGAAGTTTCAATATAAGATTCTGCTCCAGTTTAAGTAAATATGAGCGATGCGTACATAAGTAGTTTGTAATAATATCAGTCCCTGATACCTTTTTCTTTTAAATACGTACTGGTTTCAAATTCGTACTCAGTGATCTTAACAATATTTTAAAAAAGTGAAGTAAGAAAGACTTTAAAAAACTTATCATTTTGGTAAAATGCTGAAATGACAAACATCAAACTTTTTTTGTTATTATCCTTACTCACCATGTCAAAATTTGTTGTACTCTTCTTCTTCTTTTAATGGCACATTAGCCCATGGAGGGACTAGGCCGAGCTATTTGCATCCACTCATGTTGTGCGCGTTATATTTGTATCTGAATGGAAGGTACCTTTTATGCCGAATCCGAACGGCAAAGTGAAAAACTTTTTCTTGGCCATTGACTGCCAAAGGATGGTGCCGTGTAAAAAATTGTTTTTCTTATTTTGGTTTTGCCTGTTTTTGAATCCCGGACATTCTGTAAGCAGTGTGTCATTACTGTTCTAGCTGATAATTGTAAGCAAATTGTTTTTGAGGCAAAGTATTTCAACACTGTGTACCGAGTTAGATTTCTCTATAGTTTCTCTATAGCCTTTGGTATGAGTTTTCTATATTCAGTAATTTCAAAGAGTACTTATGGTACTTTAAATAATTTGGTTTAATTTATGTATTTCAACACTTCTTTAGTAAATATTTACTAAATATTACATATTTTGTGGTACCATCCCCCAAAAAAAGTGATAACTTTTTTTTGGCTACAAGGGTCATCGAACGGATGGATGAACATGGGGGGACATGGATAATTATAATCTTAGCTACGCACATTTAACAATTACATTTAAATATGGACCTATAACTGTAGGTGTTATCGGCAGCGTATATTCCAGCCAGGGACTTAGCCAAAGGACGAGCTGGGTGTTACAACACCCCTGAACACTCCAATTTACGTATATTGTAATTTTATTTTATCGTCCACTCGGTTTGGGCTGAATCCAAACTGAAAATTTGACTAAGTTTTTCTCGGTGGTTTAAAAATTGATCCCCGAGCTTTCGCGCCATAATCCACACACTTGCCACTTTCCTCTGCAACAAGTACTCTCGTTTAATTATCTTTAACTCACAACAGATCAATGTGAAAATCAACGATTAACTTTTATCTTTAGATATATTTCTGAGATTTACCTCAATACAAAACTTTTCACTGCTGATTTCAATCATACAAAGTTTATTTTTACTTTACGTGGTTTGTAATTATTTAGTTCTCTTAATTTTAGTTTACTAATTTTAATTCCTACATGACTTTAGTAGACGCAATATTATTTGAGTATTGTCTACAACATGTAGGGTAGGGATATGTAGGGTGTGGGTGCAAGCAAGCAAGTACGACTAAATTTTAGTTAAATTTCGATTATATTTTTCCAATACTACACAAGAACTAATGCTTATGATAAATTTGCATAATCGATACTTTCTAATTATTTACGTATAGCTGAACTCTCATATGTCATATAATAAGGTGTACAAGTATAAAACCGGGAATTTTTTTAAGACATTTATTTAACATTTAGTTAAGAAAAATGGTTATACATTCAATATTTAAAGTAATGGCCATTGTTAGCTACACATTTTTCCCTTCTCTCTGGCAATTTGTGAATGCCTCGCCAAAAAAACTGTTCGTTTTTTTATTCAAACCATTGGCATTAAGAAAAATCACGTTGTGTTGCCTAACTTGATATTCTGGACGTTTTTGGCGCAAAGCACGGTTCAAATCGGCCAATTGTTGTTGGTTGCATTGACCAGTAACTGTTTCACCTAGTTTCAGAAGGTCAAACCAGGTAACACCTCGCTGTTCCCAGAAAACACAGAGCATTGTCTACTTTCCGAATCGTTTTGGCTTTGCTGTCGATTTGGCCGATGTACCGGACTTAACATATCATCGTTTACTTTTGGGATTCTCGAAATAGATCCATTTTTCATCGCCAGTCTTTTGTACCTGGCGAGCAACATTTCACAGGTGGTTTTTCAATTTTCTGGCTATCTTTCAGTCAATTCATGCGTCACCCAACTTCCCACCTTCAAAATCAATCCCATGGCTTTTAAACAGCAGCAGTTGAGAAATGCATTGTTGGGTAACAATTAATTGTTTTGCAAGTTGTTGTTGCGTTTGACCATCATCCTCATAGAGTAAAGCTTGCAATTCGGCATCTTCAAACTTTTGCGGTGGTCTTCCACGTTCTTCGTTTCTCACATCAAAATCGCCACAATTAAACTTATTGAACCACTAGTTGCACTGAGTTTTGCCTAGAACGTGCTGGCCGTAAGCTTCCACAAGTATTCGATGAGATTCCAAAGCAGATTGCTTCAATTGGAAACAGAAAATCAATGATGTCGGCATATCGTAGTTTGTAGGTACAAAAGTCGGCATTTTTACGAGCGAAAAAAAATGATGTTGTATGAAACTTGATTGTTTATGAACTGAATATTGTTGACAGAATTAAATGCGAAGAAATCACGTCAATGATTTGGTTTGATAGAGCGAAAAGTTTTACCTAGCGACATAGAGATGTCATTTCCGGTTTCATACTTGTACGCCGGTACTATATAAATATGCTTATAGTACATATATGTGCTTTTATTAGCTTTAACTTTAGTTGAAAAACATAAGTTATAGCTTTTATCGCTTTTACAGTTCACCGCCATCTGTAACACAATAGCATAAATATCCCGTGTGCTTTTAAGCTTAGCTTATTGACAAATATTTTTTTCAAAACCCATAAGCTACGAACAAGTTTTACAGTCGCGTCCAAAATATTAATTCGTTGGATAAGTAACTTATTTCGTGCTGCCATATATTTGAGAAACTTGTATGTTGCTTAATTTTAGTATTGATGGTATAAAAGTGTCTCAAAGTTTCATATCTATTTTGGTTTTTAATTTTGAAAATTTTCTACAGATTATTATGCGTACCGAAATGCACTACTTAGGTTGCACCTATTCAAGATGAAATAGAAATGGTTCCTGACAAATGTTAAGTTACTAAAATTCTAAGTTCGGCATTAATAAAATTTGTGTTAAGTGTACAATAAATAGAAAAATAGAGGCACTAGAACATAAAACTAACTAAAGTTTAGTCTTAGGGTTAGGAAATGGGTTGTACAATGTAAAGTGGATGATAAACATTGTACACTAAATTAATCGCTTTAATTTGGCGAATGAAGAACGAAGGGTAATTCAGGTTACTGTTTCCGAACCTGCACGAAATTTCTGGTAAACAGTCACGAAACCTAACTATGGATTTTCCAGAAAAATACTTCCCATTAAAAGGTAGGTCAAAACTACTTTATATAAACATACTTTTTGTTTTACAGAAATTTAGACTTGATCTATTCTTTTGTGTACAAAATATAAATATTTACTTACTTATGTGGCACTACAACCGATGATCGATCTTAACCGCCTCGATAACGCTTCGCCTGTCGCTTCTGCGCTGGGGTCAGTTGATAAGGTCAATAGCAGTTAGGTCCGTGGTATCTGGTCTTTCTAAAGGAGATTAATACGTCCTCTTCTGCGTGTTCCTCCACCGTGCTTCAATTCGCTCAACATGACCCGACCCACGCTAGACTATGTCAGTGTCGGCGTATAGCTCATACAGCTCAGTTTTCCATCTTATTCGAAACACGTCGTCCACGCATATTGGATCATAGATTTTACGGAGTATCTTCCTTTCGAAGGCTCCTAACATTATTGGTGGGCACGAAATATGGTACATGACGACTTCAAAAGTGTAATTGTCAATAGTGACATTTTGTCCAAGACGCCGTGATTTTTTGTTTGTTGACACAAGGAATTGCGTTTTGTACTCAACTCACTCAACGAGACTCTCTTTCCAAATTGGAGAATGCTGCACTAACTGCTCGCACTTTGTTGCCGAGGACGTCAATATCATCATCGTATGCTAGCGGCTCGATGTTCGCAGAACGAATTATTTTCTCCAGCATATGGTTAAAGAAGTCGCACGATAGGGAGTCACGAGTCACCAATAGATGGTGTTCGTCGACCTTTCTTATGTATTGGACAGAGTACGTTGGGGGGCCCCGGTCTACAAACCATTAGTCAGGCGTCTTATTGTTTCGAAGAATTTTCGGGCCTCTTTGCTGTCCCGTGACATGTCGGTATCATTAAACTCACGTCTTTCTCTCGTTGCAACTAACTGCAGGGTGGTTCTATATGAGTAGCATAGCCACACTCTTCATCTATTGCATCCATCGCATCTATTTGTGTTTCCCAGTTATAATTTATACAAATGGAAGACACGTACAGTTTTATATTGAATCTGAAAAGAGAATTGAGAATCCTTACTTAAGAAATTTGTATTCTTGTCAAGAACAGGTTCCGATTAGCGTTTAGAGAAGTTTTTACTATTTATATTTTTGAGTTATGAACGGGTTTGCAGTCCAGCATATTACCAACTACATCACGGCGATAATCTATCTTTATACACATATCGCTCGTTTACAGCAAGACTGTCATAAATAATAAAAAAAAAATGAATTTCCCGAGTTAAGTACACAGAAACATCCGTTGTAAGTATAAAAGTGTAAATGTATCTTATGAACTCTTTATGTGGTAATAGTATTTGTCCTTACAAATTGTATGGAGCGACAGATCAATTTAAATGGCTTATATGAGTTTTTCTCAAAATTTATGTTTTTTATGATAGTCCTGCAGCAAACAAGCAGTATAATTATATATGTACATATTTCACCAAAGAAAGTCCTTTGGCACTGTTGTCAGGGAAAGGTTGATTTTAATTAGCCGGAAAGAAAGTGGTTAGAAAATGCATATTTCTTACGGTATGGGGATACAAAATTGTCTGTAAATTGAGCAAGATTATAATTTATTTTGAGCATTGCTCTGAATATATGAAGTGTTTGCAAAACACATTGAAGAATATCTTCATATAAATTTATTCAAACAAACATTTTGTTTATTTTAATCATTTGCAATATTAAATAATGAGCTTTATCTCTAAAACACCAAAAACTTAGCGGGTTTTCATGCATGCAACATGCACCATGCAGCACATGCATCATGGGCGTACGGTATTAGTTAATGGGTATGTATACTTGTACATAGATCCTACTATATTTAATTGTAGGTGTTTAAACGACCTTGCTTGTAATGTTATATAATCTTCAATTCTTCATTGCTTTTGTTCTCATGATTTCTATCTAAATGACAAGTAAATTAACGACACGCAAAAACGACAGCAACAATAGCAGCAAGTAAGTAAGAGAAAGCAAGTTATGACTTTATTGCACGAAAGCAAAAGAATTGACAGTAAAGAAATATTAAAGTGCAAAGAAAAAAGTTTAAGTAAGCAAAAATATTCTGAAGAAGAGATTATGGAGAACACGCAAGTGCCACCATACCAAATAACGGTAATGCTGAAGGTAACTGTTGGTAATGAGCTGTATTTTTCAGATGTATCAACGCTTCAGTACTGAGTAGGAAGATTTTGTGATGATCGTAATTATATCGAACTAGGTACCTTGAAAATGTATTAACTACAATACAGGGTGAAAATCCTGAGTTGGATTTGAATTCATACTTTAGTTTACAATGAATTGTTTGGTGCAGATAACACGTCATAATACTACTATAGATGATTTCAAAATAAAGAAGCTGCTCAAAAGATAGATATGGATGGATTTAGTATGGAACAAATGGGAAAATTGGGAACAATCAAAATGACAGAGGAAAACTTGGATTAATCGTAATCAAAATATTATCTCGAATTGTTCAAATGTTCAATTGTATTATTTTAGGTGATATGAATCGAAATACTTATACTTTTAGTTTAGAAGTTATCAAAGTATGCGGATTCAAAAATTATCAAAACAGCATTTTTTGCTCTTTTGGGTTGGAACTTCTTTCTAAGGGGTGTGGGGTGTGACAAACAATGCTTTGACAATATCTTTTTTTATGTTTACGTCTGATATCTGAACTATCGAAATAAATGGCTGTTTTCATTTACACTTCGGAAAAGCTTAAGCAGCTCTTTAGTTACATTTTGACGTCATTTACTCGATAAATCTGGCACATTGCCAACTCTTCTGCAAGTACATGTTGTGGGTTTTTTGATATGACAGCTAATACAATTTTTGAATTAGACATTATTTAATAGCGAAATCTGGACTTGACTTAAGCTTTGCAAGTTCAAAGTCAGGTCTCTATAGCTGCGGCAATAAAAAAAGCTGTGGACATATCCGTAGCTATAGAGTCTAACTGTTTGTTCCGTTTGTAGTTTTGCGTTTCATTTGTTGTTTCGCATTTCACTTATAGTTTCACGTTGCAATTGTTTTTTCGCGTTTCGGTGACGTCATACTTGAACTTATTGTAAAGTACACAAATTTATTCACATTTCAAGTTTGTTCCCTCTAGTTGAAAATCAAGTCATCGATTCGATTATATGGTACAATTTTAGAGAACGACTCGAATTGGTTACAAGCTAGTGACCCTCGTACTTGTATTATCGTACTTTGGTCATGCTTCCTTGATGTTCCACCTTAGGTTAGCGAATCTTAGTTAGTACTGTGTGAAATATAACCATTTAAACTTTACCAAAGGAATTGGGATACTAGTCCATTAATGTCTTTATAACTCGAAAGTCATAAATGATGAATACCCAGACAGGAACGAAGAGACTTATCCAGACTTATCCTTGGCATTGATCCAAAAAGTTACACTGAGTTTAAGTATGATGTTAGCGCAAAGTCTAAGAAAAAACAAGCGAAAACGATAAGCCACAAGCGGAACGCGAAACAACGAGCAAAATGAAAAACAAATCCTTGGCAACAACTTGTTTTTCTTTAAGGATCCACAGCTAACCTCATCCTAATAATAATTCATGTTTGCCGACTTTCTTTTCTTTTTCATCGCTAGAAGTTCAGCTTGATATACACTAACTGAGTTAGGTAACCTGCATACTGGAGAACTTTTACATTTTCTTTCCATTTTCGCTAAAAAGGCCTGACTAAATATTTTCTAAAATAAATATTAAAATACAAAAGGTGCCTATATAACAATCAGAGCTGATTCTTCTATCTCTTCCACAGCATTTTAACTATTGGGCACCACTTGGGTTAGACTTTCTTATCGAATGAAAACGTACAAAAATTTATTTGGTGAACCTGAAGCTTAAAGGGCAGGATATCTACTTATTAGCATGTGTATGTGTATCGTAAAATTACATTTTGTTATTTGGACGATACTTTAAAGTTACATACAAAGACTTACCATACCCAATTGGCGCCATTTGGTTACAATTTCATACACAGCCTTCTTCAAAGTAGCAACATTGAACATAGTAGCAACGATCTTTTCAATTTAAACATGTCCCCATTAATTATGTAACCTTGCCTTTAGGGTCTACTACTGCACAATACTCTCCTGTACAGAACAGCGACAATAACTGCGCTCGATAGATAAATGCAGCACTTCTGTTGAGTTGCAAATGGAGTAATAAATTTGCACAAAACAGCTTCACACTTTGTTAACGTGGTTGAGGAACACATTTGCGTTTAAAACGTTTTCGTTTACGTTTACGTTTACGACAACTAACTGGAACAACAACAAATACATACAAGAAGAAGAAGAAGAAGAAGAAGAAGAATTTCAATCTACTGTGTATATTCTTTCAACACTGTAGGGGATCCTTGCGACCACCCAGTTACGACGATGTTGTCACTTGGCAGTGGTGACAAGTAATTTTTCGTAAAGATGTCAATAAGCAAGATCTTGAAAAAAAAACAATAATGCGTTGCTTAAGAAATCAATAGCTAATTTATGACAGCTTCTTCAGCTTTGTCTGCACAATTATGCAATTAAACATAATCAAATGGTTGTGTCTGCCGTTGTCATAGTTGGAGACAGCAACTTCGCGTTAACGGTAAACTGACCTCAAGAATGTCAATTAATGCCAAACAAATATGCCAGCCGAAGTAGCAAAAATCTGAAAATTATATTTACCCATTCGAAATAGCAGCTTGTGCATTTGCAGATGGCGCCTATTTACCAAAGAAACGAAAAAAATGTTAACGCGCGAAGACGGCCTAAGCTGACCAAGAAGCGTAAGTTGATAATGACAATGCAACAGGTTGCTGCAATTTTGTAATAATATTTCTAATCTCATGACAAAAAGCTTCAAAGAATATAGATGTCGCCATTTTTTGTTGTTGTTATTTTCTTTCTTTCGAGCAAATATGTCAACATGTCCGTTAATTTATCAGCAGTGGAAGAACATCGTGACCTCCACCCACTCGAATACGGCAATTCTTCATTCTCACAGTATAAATTTTCAATGAAAAGATTATTCATTCGTTTTCGTCTTTTAGTTTGGAAGGAGTACATACGAGTACATATTAGAAGATTATCTCTTACCTCATACATAAATATAAGCTATTTACCCAGTAAGGGAACAATAAGGAAATCTTGAGCTGGTTATTTACAATGGCAATTGTTGGTCGCTGTGGCGTAGTGGTAATGCGTTGGACTGCTACGCAGAGTGTCCGGGGTTCGAATCTCGGCACAGGCAAAATAAAAAAAAATAAAAAGTAGAAAAAAATAATTTTTCTACACGGCATCACCTCTTGGCAGGCAATGGCAAACCTACAAGAGTAAAAATTGCTATGAAAAGCTTTTCACTTCGCCGTTCGGATTCGGCATTAAACTGCAGGTCCCTGTCATTCATGTACAAATATAACACACACAACATGAGTGGATGCGAAAAGCTCGGCCTAGGCCCTCCATGGGCTGTTGTACCATTAAAAGTAAAGTAAATAATTAGGGTGAGATATTATCATACTTAACATACATAGTTGTATTTGGTTGAACTGAAGTAGTTTGTAGGCAAATGGTAGACTGGTAGTAGCCTCAGAATCTCTCGGCACTAATTGGCACTGAAAACAGTTTTGGAATTTGTTTTGATAAGAGTTAACAAAAAGTATACTTTACATCTTTTTTATTATCTAAGTGGCCAAAAGCATTGGTAAGTATTACTGATATTTCTAAAACTATGGTACGTGTTGTTAATTAATGTTTCTGATACTTAATCAATGAAATCAGCAGTCATGAATTCCTCACTTATTTTTGGCGACCTTTGAAATCGCTCAAGCTACCTGGCTCATAGAAATGAAAAGTGTGTAGAAATTGGTTGAAAAATAAATTGGGCATGATGTTATTCTCTTATATTTTTGTACTGCCATAGAAATTGCTTGAGCTCTATACCTCCCAGAAGCGCTAAGAATCATGAAATCAGTCTTACTCAAATTAACAGTAGGCAGAAGTTCATGAAATAATGATGGCAAAAAGTCATAATGGTCTCTAGCTTTTGGTTTTAAATGAAGAACATCTGAGAATGAATATTGTCTGAGAAAAGTTATTCAGGTTGGCTCTCGAATTCGGTATACTTTCTGTCAAACAAGTACAAAGAAATGATCATTTAAAATTAACGCTTAAAGGGGTTTTAAAAATTCTGTCTTTTATCGCTAAGTTGGCAACACTGTCTTCTTTCCTGATCTGAAGTTTGATCAGTCATTTACTTAATTTTTTTTCAGTGCTCGATTTTGTCAGTTCATCTCAATTGTGTATGATGTTATGACTTGACATTTTGATGACATTTTCATGGTTCATTTTACAATGAACAAAGAATTTGTTGGTGAATGGTGAATTTGCCTCAAAAGAGAATTAGCGGCGAGAACTGAAATCGATTCCGGAAAATGAGTTGGAAATATGGTTTCGTTGACATAAGTGCTTTATTTTGGAAAGGGTCTACTTTAAAGGCGATGCAATAAATTTGAATGAATAATAAATATTTTGTGTTTTATTGGCCAATAATTTAACTGTATATCCCTTCCATTCGTGCACAAATATAACACGCGCAACATGAATGCATGCGAAGAGCTCGGCCTAGGCCTTCCTTCTTCCGCCATATGTATGCAAGTGTTATATCTGTTGGCAATAGAACTCATGAGGTGGCATTGGGTGTATGTATGTATGGCCACTCATAATACCGGCATAAACGTAGAACTGGAGTTCTTCGGTATCAATGTGACAATTTTTTATGTGAAGGAAAAAATCAACTACTTGAAGCGATTAAGTGAGTGCCACTTGACTGCCTCTGTTGCCTCTGATTTCCTATGGCTTGCCTTGTTGTCTCACACAACCTGTTTTTGCCTCTGACTGTTCATAATTTCATCTGTTTTATTTAAGGCGTTGTATTCTAGAATACATCTTTGATACAGTTTACTCCTAGGAATAAAAATTATCGCTCGCACTGACAAAATGTTTACAATGAGATCATTAATAAAATGACACTATATCATGATTAATCGCAAACGCTAAAGTATTTTCATCGGATGCTCAATTGTCTTTCACTTCCCTACTGGGTTTGTTCCTTTTTTTTTTTTGTTTTTGTACAATATGTGCAATAGTGCTGCCAAATTAAATGAAAAATACAAGTTCGAGTACTTAGAATGGACAACAGCATATGGCACATATACTTGACAGTTGTATCTTGTGAGCAATTGTTGTTGTTTACCCAAAAAGTATCTGTATGTGTGTGTGTGTGTGTGTGTATACATGTTGCAGATGTTTATCTTTTCAGATTTTCATGCTACATACGAGTACCGATGCTTTCTTTCTACGCAAATCTTTGTTTGAATTTATTTATGCATTCTGGCAAAATGTAAGTTTAGCTTGGTTGTCAAATGGAAATACCGTTAGCTTGTTGTTGACATTTTCATGGTAAATGTCATTCTGACGTTTGAGAATGACATACGTGAAGTTTGATGTGCGCAAGCACACTATTTTAGAGTTGTACATGTTTGAATTAGAACATCATTTGAAATAATTTTGTAATTCTCTGAATGAACTTTAGATGATATTTTTTTTTATATTACTACAGCGGCAAAGAATATTACCTAATCCAATTAAATAACTTACAAAGTTACACCAGCTACGTTAACTCATTAAGTCATAATAAATTTCCACGCCAAATTATGTACTAAAAATTTCTATAGCTGTTAACAACGAAACAGGTACAATTCTAAAGCAGTAAGTGATGCCAAATATTATAAATAAAACACTAAGCACATCAAGAATACCAACAGAAAATTCTTAAAGCCAAGCAGAAATTGCAATAATAAACAGCATAATATATAATCATGGTCAAGAGGAAATTAAGGTTAATGCATAATAATTTCACTGAAACCGCAATGCTGGAAAAATTTGTCTAGCATTGATAATAAAGCATAGCAATATGAATTAAATAAAAAAAAAAGTCACAGCGATATCAGTCACAAGTCCAAAAACAAGAACAACGTAGGTATGCCAGAAAAGAAGACGCTGCATGCCAAGAAAAGATGAAAATCAAGAATTTTTACAAAAACAAAGCAATGCGAAGATAAATGTAAAAAGTTGTTTGATTTTAGTATCAAATGAGTATAGAGTGAATCTGAGACTGTTTACTGTCGGTGCAACCATATAAAAAGAAAATATAGCAATGATGTTATATGAAACATGTTATCCAGACATTGCTTTTAGAAAGAGAGCGAGGTAAATACGAGATGTTTTTACTTATTTTTATAAACGTATCCTGCTTCAGGGTACTTAATGACCCCAAAGTAAAAATTGTAAGAAAAAGTTCATGTTATTTTAGTTATAGATTTTCTCAAAAATCTGACGTGTTAAGAAAATGTTGGCTTTGATGCCATTACAAGCAATAAGTATATGTAGTATGTATTATTGGTAAGTGCGTGCTTTCCTGTCTTGTACTGTAGCGCCAAATTTTGTATATCGAGGGTTTTTGGATATGGCCGCTGTAGTGTAGTTGGTAGTGATTTGGCCTGCTACGAAATTTTTTATAACTTTACGGCTTAGAAAAATCAAGATATACGGCAATGGCAAACTTACAAGAATAAAAATTGCTAAGAGATGCTCTTCATTTTCCGGTTTGGATTCAGAACTACAACTGTAGGCCCATAGGTTCCATTCATATGCAAATATGCAGAAGTCGCACAACATGAATGAATGTGAAAAACTCGACCTTGGCTCTTTATGATCTGTTTTGCCATGTACTAAAGAAGAACAAGAATTGTCGATGATATATTTGTTTGAAGCAAAAATCCCACGGTTTAAAAAATAAATAAAATAAAGTTCATGGGTAAGGATAACAGAGTGTGTCGAAGCTGATTGCGGATGACCTTCTGTCATTAACAAGGAATCCATCATTTCCCATAACTTTTTTCTGGGCTTTACCTTTTTGAGACCGAGAGAAAAAGGCATGATGCTATTGAACGACTTATTCCGTAATAATATCCAATTAGCTTCTGTATGTGGGGATTCAGAAATAGAGTTGAATTGCAATCTTGTAACCTCCTAAACGAGATTTCTCATAAATGAGTTTCCCTACCTAGATTGGTAGATATTGCATAGTTAGTTCTGGGCATGTCATATTGAGCTTCGTGAACGTAACTGGAGCTTCTGGGCCATACTCAATACCGAGGGATTAAGCTAAACGTGAAAACATTTCTAACAAAATGACAGCCAATTCACATTATGGCATTACTTTTGCCTCACCTTGTACAAGACGGTACGATTCTATGTCTATTTACTCCTTGGAATATCGTCGGAATCTGGCTATTAGTATTATCCTCGTGATAGATGTTCTGCGGAGATGCGCAATTTGATTTATATGTTACTCCCTCCTCCCTCTTACCTTTCTGCTGCATATGCTGATGACTTACTTTACTTTTAATGGTACAACAGCCCATGGAGGGCCTAGGCCGAGCTTTTCGCATCCACTCATGTTGTGTGTGCTATATTTGTACATGAATGACAGGGACCTGCAGTTTAATGCCGAATCCGAACGGCGAAGTGAAAAGCTTTTCATAGGCAATTTTTACTCTTGCAGGTTTGGCACTGCCTGCCAAGAGGTGGTGCCGTGTAGAAAAATTTTTTTCTGTACTTGTTCTTTGTTTTGATTTTGCCTGTGCCGTGATTCGGACCCCGGATACTCTGCGTAGCAGTCCAATGCACTACCACTACGCCATAACGACCACAATATGCTGATGATACTGACATAATTGGCACCAACGCACAAGCAGTCAGTACAGCATTCTCTAACCTGGAAAGGGAGTCTCGTTGAGTGGGTCTAGTAATACCAAAATACCTTGTGTCAACAAACAAAGAGTAACGGCATCTTAGACAAAATGTCATTGCTGACAATTATACTTTTGAAGTCGTCAAGGTTTTCGTTTACCTAGGATCCAGGAATACACCCAACAATAATGTTATCCTTGAGATCAAGCGGTGATTAACTCTTGTCAACAGGTGTTATTACGGGTTCAGTAGGCAATTGAGGAGCTCTCTCTCCTCTCTCCTTGTCTCTCGACCGATGTAAATAATGCTCTAAAAGTTCCTAATACTCCCCGTCCTAATGTATGGCGCTGAGATATGGTCATTGACCACCAATAAGGCTGTTAGCAGTGGTCGAGAGGAAGATATTAAGGTCAATGGTACAATATGTGTGGACCACGTGGGGGAATACGCAGAAGACGTACTAATCTCCAGTTGAAACACCAGGTACAGGGAGACCTATCTGCACATGGCCTTCCCATCGGCTGTAGTGCCAATTAAGTAAGTAAATATAAAGGCGTGGTTCTTTTTTACGATAAATAAAATAAAATTGGTACAGTGAAATCGAATTATTTTACTTCAAATACATTACTTATATGTCCATATAAAATTTCGTACATAATTAATTATATTTACTCGTACTTTACTTATAAAATCTACACAACATCAGATAATGAAAGTGAAACGTGAGTGGGGGAAAAAAACTTCTACAATACAGTTTTAATTATTAATATTAAGAATTTATGCCCAAATTTTCTTGTCTCCCACAATGCCAAAATCGGAAATGGTACTATCAAACAGAAACAATGGAGAACATGTAAAGCTAACGGTTGATCAATGTGAATTACAGCTAGAGATTTTAGAAGAGAAAATGATGCTAATGTGTTTTATGAGTGTGTAGGTAAGTGTGTGTGAGTGTGTGTAGTTGTGTGGGTGGGTGGCATTCACCGTTTCAACATTTGTTACTTACACATACTAATTTGTAAGCATTGTTTTTTTTATTTGTTTCTGCTATTCGCCGGGCACAGTGGAGAACGGTACAGAAAAGCAAAAAAAAAAAAAAAAAAAAAAACCAAATGAGCTAATAACAAATTTTTAAGCTGATTTTTTCTTCTCTGTTTTCATCAAACTTCTCCTTCTCCTTCTATGTAAGTTTTCTAATATGATTTTATCTTAAGCTCATAATTTTTTGCTCATCAATTGCAAATTGTGGCAGCAACTGTTGTTAATCACATTAGAAGCATATTTTTTCATGACAAAATGTAATTTAGCAATGTTTTTTGATTTGGCTTTTGTTTTGTTTTTGTTGGCCAAGTTGACATGGAGCAAAATTGCACGTTTTACTTTGGAAATGGAGTGAGGTATATTTTATATAGAATTTGAAATTAGTCAGCAATATTGCAAATTAAAATGAAACTATTATAAAGTAGCCCAATTTAATGCCAGTCTTTCAAATTGTAATAAATGCAATTAAGTATAACTGAAAACATTTTAAAGAGATAGAAATATTTTATAATCTATGTACTTGTATTTCATAATAGAAAATAGTTTTGTAGGGAAATGCTGGAAAATCATTCTTTATAATGGGCTAGAAAAATCGTAGGTGGTCATATTAAGTAGAAATGTGAACGAACTGAAGAGGTTGAACGTTCAATGTTTGTTGAAATAAGTATTTATTTATAAGTATTGTTGAAATATAATTTCAGTCTTTCTCTTGAATATTTCGATTTGCTGGAGGGGACAGCAACTTAAGCCAATGAATAATTCAATCATCAAAACATTTTTCAAACGCATTTTCCGGAATCGACTTCAGTTCTTGCCGCGAATGCTCTTTTATGTCTTCCATCGACTGAAAACGCGTGCCTTGAAGTTGCAATTTCAGGTTGGGAAAGAGATGATATTGCTTGAGTTTTTGGCCAGTAATTAGTTCACAATGATAGCCTTGTGATGCGTTGTCATGGTGCAAAATCCACCACAAACTTTGCATTTTTGGGCGAATTTGTTCTCTCAAACACCGCATAATGCTCAAATAATATTCTTTATTTACCGTGTGACCTTCTGGGAAGCATTCTGAGTGGACAAAACTGCGATAATCAAAGAAAACATTCAACATTACCGACCAGAGCGATTGAAATCTTCTACCACATCTTCACCGCTTTTGAATGCACTATACCCTCATATCCACGTGTTTCTGAATAACTGTATAAACTGTATTATTAACTGTAAGCATTTTCAGCAATCCGGCACACGAAATTCCATTTGCAATACAAAATTTGAGAACAATTTTTGTTCGATATTTTTATTCATTGAAAAAACCGCAAACATGCTTGAAATGAACTGACAGATTACAGATTACGCTCAAACTGCACGTCAGGATAGTGGACAGTAGTGCCAAACTTAGCGACAAAAAGAATATTTACAATCCCTTTAAGCGGTACTTTTTTGACAGAATGTATTTAATTCTATTAATAATATTTACTTAAAATTTATATGCCATAACATTTTGGTAACAGAAGATGGAGGATAAAGATGCACAGGATAAAGAAATATATGGACAGCAGTTTTTCTAGAAGGCCCTTCAAAAAAGAAAGAATATACCCAATTTTTTCGATGCACACTGTTCTAACTCACAATCAATTTGTACCTGACATTAGTCAAAACAAGTTGTCAAAAGTAAAAAAAGCTTTTTTTACTGGTTTACTCCAAGAATATTTTGTCAACATTTTGTCGTCTGGCTCTTCCTATGATAATTGGGCCTTTACTTAATATGATAACAAGAAGCTTGGTATAAATAGTCCTACTGAAATCTAGGTGACTATCATGTTAAGTTTATACTCAATGTCTACTTTTTAGTGTAATTTTAACTTAGTTTTGTGATAGTTCAACCGTAAACACTCACTGAATAGCAGGCCCTAAATTTTATAAGATTATTTGTTTTCATATGAATTCAAAATATGTACTCGTACAAATATGATATTATTTGTAATGTCATTTTCAATGTAAAACCAAAAACGTTGTTTTATTTAAAAAAAAATAAATTAATATGTTTTGTGTTAAATTTACATTAAAATTATCAAATTAATCATTGTACATTTAACATTGTAACATCAAATTATAATGTTAAAGTTACATTAAACATTTTCTTACATATTAAGTTTTACATTTTTATTTAAAATTGTTACTTTCAAAATGTAAACAGATCATAAACATAGCATTAAAAATTAAGAATGGTAATACTTTTCCACAAGTTTAACATTATAAATTTAGACTGGCAATACTTCTCAGTCGTGAAAAAGCATTTCAGTAATCGTATTGGAAATAGTTCTTTAAGAAGTATAAATATTTAATTATAAAATGCAGTCTTTCTATTAGTGAAGACAATGTTCAATCGATTACGATTTTAGTAGTCGTATAACTATCAAATTTTATAACAATATGATGTCAAAGATTTCTTTATTATTTTATCACCTTTAGCAATGCTATCGTAGTTGGCGCTATACCAACTTACTACTCTTCTGCAAATTTTATGAACGAGCTTGTAAAAATGTTCTACATGCATACATAGGCATGCAGTTTCAACAATGTGTAATACAGTGGCGTGTCTAGGATTTGGTGTTGGGAGGTCAGATTTTTCTGAATTAAAATAAAGCATTTACCATAATACTAAATATACCATACAGGGAGGAACAATTATAACTTGGTTTTATTTTGGTGTAAATAAGAAACGAATAATCTCATTTCAATATGATTTTCATTATTAGAAAGTACACTTTTTTCGGTTAATTTTGGAACACCTATACAATCAATCCAATAGAAGATTTACCATTTTATAAGAAAATTTTTAGTATTTTCTAATGTTGTTCAAGCGATTTCGTTAATCGCAAATTAACCTAATTTTTCGTCATAATACGAATAACACTAGAGCTGCCGCACTCAAAATAACCAGTAGTTCAAATTCCAAATGTTAGATGGACCATCCTTTATTTTGTTATACCATATACATAAATAACTAAGTAAAAACTAGTATCTATACCAATTACCTTAAATTATTTCGAGCAATGGCAACATAAAAGAGAATTCAGAAAGGTTTTATGGCAAATAAAGGGGAAAAAGTTCAGCAGAACACATAAAATATTTTTTTTTTATGACGGAACGGAGCATTCTTGAAAAGACTAGAATCATGATCGAAAATGCCACATCAAATTGATGCAGAAATACAAACCAAAACCAAAGTTCAGGTAACAGTTTAAAATAAAAGTGCACTAAATCTAAAGACAAAAACTAAAGTTTGAAAAGCAGAATAAAACTCAGAGAAATTAACTAAAATTTAGATCAAAAAGCAGACAAAGTTCAGGTAAAACTGAAGTCGAAAAGCGCACTGAAACTCAGACCAAAAAGCTGAAACTCAGGTCACAAAGCATCTGAAACACAGGTCAAAAGCAGACTAAAACTCAGAGCACGAAGTAAACTTAAAGTTAGGTCAGGAAAGGAGTAAATCTCACACATATCAGCGGAACTCAGATCAAAAGCAGAGTAAAAGTCAAATCAAAAGACTAAAACACAGATAAAAAACCAGAATAAAGTCAACATTCAGTCTAAATTTAAACTAAAAAAAAAAAAACTTCTACAAAACTGTAAAAGCTATTATCAAGATTTTTAAAAGTACGATATTTACCATATAAATTGACATACAATTTTTCGATCGTAGCTCATCTCAAGTGGTCGCTGTAGGGTAGTGGGTAGTGTGATGGCCTGCTCCGATGTTCAAATCTCGGCACAGGCAAAATCAAAAATTAGAATAAGGGTATTCCCGCCGAACCCGGATTTACAGCGGTAATTTATTTATTTTTTTCAATGTATAACTTCTTTTGGAAATTATTTATTATTTGTTTTAACAAAAATTTGGTCAACTGCAGTCACTAAAAAATATATGTGAACCTGTAAAGATATAATTTTTATATCAAGTTTTTCATTTTCAATTCTAAATATTTATTCTAATTAATTTTTGTTGATTTTCAAACAAGAATCTCGTGTTACCTGACCACTTAACAAGCTGAATCCTAATAATATGTATAAAATTTAACATTAGTTTAATGATTCATGATGATTTTTCAAATTGGTGACCGAAAAACCGTACACATCCTCAAAATGTGTTAAAACTATAAAACATAAATAAGAGGTCCGTAACATCGACATCCTCCTTTCCTCCTGGACCCATATGGAAATAATAGCTCCTCCTTTTGTAGTCTCTGGATATGCTAGTGAACATAAATATGCAAAAATACTGAAACAAAATCAAATGTTAACAAAAATATATTGTGCCATAAAATTTTACATAGCAAGTAATACCATGTATTGCACATGTTATTGCTAGTTTATTGCAGCTGTCTGAACATTTCCTTTGCAAACTCATGCTTAATTCGATTAGTGGTAATAAGAAAATATTGCTCGAAAGGAAATAACGAAACTTGCATAATCTCTAATTGGAAAAATAAAGCAAACATCAATATCAAAGTTAGCGTGTTTATGTGCAACAACTAAGTGAATGTAATACTGAAAGAAGCTCCTTTCAGATTCGGATTAAAAAATTCATACATGTTCATATATCACTTGAAGTACAAGTAATAATCCAAAACAAAGCTGAGACAGGAAAAAATGTAGTCCACCAAAACTGCTTCCAGAGGTTTGAGTTAACAACGTAAACTCAGATGAGACGTATGAGTCCGGAGTACATGTTCTCACTTTTTAAAACATTGGAAAATTATACAATACATTCAAGGTGTTTATGTATAAGTGCATCAGATCATCTCGCCAGTATAGCTTAAGCGGTCGAGCTAATTTTTGTACTTTTAATCAAAACTTTTGAAATACAATATTAGAAGACAATGCTTATTTTAGAAGGCATCAGTTTTCAGTTTTACCATACCGAAATAAAATTATGACGTTGTTTACTATATCAATTAAAGCTGATATGTATTTACCCAAGAACTCAGTACCCATTAGAAAATATTATCAAAACGTTAACATCTGGAAAGAGAAATCAACAAATTATAGTCCTATCTAAATCTTAAGTTTCTATAATTTAAATCAAATATTTTTTAATAGATTTTCAATTATTTAATAATTTAAAAATTAAAAATTTACATCTGTACCATTAAACAAAAATAAAACAAAAAAGCGCTGGCTACCATCTCAAAGAGAATTAACACCTACTGACCTCTAAACACCACAACCCACTGAACCAAAAAACCAAGAATCAAAACCAACAAAAACAAACAACAACAAACAAACAAACAAAAAAAAAAAACAAATATTTATAAGATTTCTATCGCTTGAAAATAATTGAATTTCGCATTTCCTGATTCCCAGCGAATGCAATGCAATGCAATACTATGCTAACAACCAGTAATAGACAGTAACAACAACAACAACAATAACCACACCAACAAGCCGAGATTTACTAACAATCAATTGGAATGAGAAGAGTATAGATTTTCCCAAAACCGAAAACCTCAAATCAAATAAGAACGCATTGACAATGAATGGTACAACCAACACCGTTAAATGTAAGCAACTGCAACAATATGCAACAGCAATAACCAAAAGGAAATAATTCAACATTGGCAGATGCACACACAATGGACAATGGCAATATAAATGGCAGTGGAAATACATACACAACTTTTTTGACTGACTGACGTTCATGGCTTTTTCTTTAGCCAGGTCTGAGGAATCAAATTGAACAATGACAACAGTTGCTGTTGCGCAGCAACAGTCAACACACAAAAATAGAAGAAACATTAAACTATCTGACAAAAACCAAATAGACAACGACAGACATTTTGTCGCTGGTATGGTCATAAGATCTTGTAGATACGGGCACTATATAGGTAGAGAATGAAGCAAGAATAAAACAAAACAAAAACAAAAACAAAACAAAAATCCCGAAAAACAGCATAATGAAAGAAAAAACTTTCTACGATGAATTTAAAATTTAAAAGAAATGCAATTTTGTTGCAATAATAACAACAACAAGAACAGGAAATATCTACAAACACAGCACAGCCCACGTACAAATCGATATTCGAGACCGTGCTGGAAAATGACCTTTTTGTTATGGTCTCATGTTGTTGTAGTTTGTTGATGTGCTTTGAATCTGAATGAAATGCAAAAATATGAACCACAATAACAAGTTGGAATTTTTAAATTTGTACATAGTTCCTCAATACCATATGTACAAATGCCCAAAGAAGGCGTTTCTCTTATCACTTTACTGTGCTACACACACACACACACACACACAAATGAAACATTTATAAAAGGTTTTGTGTTTTGAATGTTGAGCTTTACTGTCTACAAGCTACCATTTCTTCATCTTGATTGACATCATCGAAGCTTGAGCTTGTTAGAGTTTGGCACTTTCGCAGTTTGTCATGCAAAATTTCTAGTGTGCATTTAGCTTAAATCGAAAATCTTAAAATGTTTTCAGAAAAATGCAATCAATTAGCGCTTGTTAGTTCTCCAGTGGGATGTAAATATTTTCTTTTTTTTTTTTAGATATAAGAAAAGGCTTAAATCATGCAAATATTTGTGCTGTTGTTTTCGGTAGAAATGTGGGTCAATATGGTGCTAAAATGAATATTTTTCATTGACCGATTTCATTTATGAGATCACAGTGATTGCATTTTGGTATGTTTAATTGACAGTCGCATACAAAGTGTTAAATTGATAAACCATAGAATCCTGAATGCAATGCAAACAAATGTTGCCTAAATATTTACGAGCAATCATCGCGAATATGTGGGGTACATTATGACTTTAAAACAAACAATCTAAACATCGTCTTATTTATCTACTTTTATAAAGGATAAATAGCTAGAAATAACATCACCAAAAACTAGTTCACGTCACTGAAGGTTTAAATCAGCAATAAGCTTATTTTTAGAATAATCTTTTTACAGCGTTAATCCAGTGGTTGGAGAAATTAAAAATATATCTTGGAAAAACTTAATAATTGAAAAAGTACTAGTAATTGAAAAATTTTGAAAGACCCTAGGATATTTTTGGCGCCATAACTTTCGAAATTCGAACGTTCCAAATTGCAATATTTCTCTCCTTCTGCTTCTTTGTTGGTATAACAGCCCACGGAGTGTCTAAGCCAAGCTTTTGCATCCGAATGGAATCTGTGGGTAGGCCTCGGTTTTATGCTGACTAAGAACGGCGAAGTCAAACGACTATCATATCTGTTTTCTTGACTGTGCTGATATTTGAACTAGGGGACCTTGCTTAGTAGTATTTAGCGCACTACCAACTACTCCATAACAACCACAAAGGTTGCAATTTTCTACATTTTTTGGCACAGAATATCAAGTCAACGCCAAAACAACTACAAGGGTTGCTATCTCCTGCATTTTTTTGGCACAGTATTTTTAGTCAACATATGCGAATTTCAATTAATTGCGAGCAACTATAAGCGATTTTTAGGAGAACATAACAGAGTTGAATTGTTTGAAAAGAACTATCAAAAGACATTTACTTTTTATTTACTTCTTACTTTTAATGGCACATCAGCCCATGGAGGGCCTAGGCCGAGCTTTTCCACATCCATTCATGTTGTGCGTGTTATATTTGTACATGAATGGAAGGGACCTACAGTTTAATGCCGAATCCGAACGGCGAATTGAAAAGCTTTTCATAGCAATTTTTACTCTTGTAGGTTTGCCATTGCCTGCCAAGAGGTGGTGCCGTGTAGAAAAATTATTTTTTGATTTTACCTGTGCCGAGATTCGAACCCCGGACACTCTGCGTAGCAGTCCAATGCACTACCACTACGCCACAGTGACCTTCAAAAGAAATACTACATACAATTGAGCAAATTAAATGTTTTTTTTTTAATTCACAACAACCTGTTGGTCTAGGCCAAGTTTTTCGCATCCATTATATGTTATACGTTTTATATTTGTACCCGAATGAAAGAAACCTACATGTTTAACTGAATTCGAACGCCGAAGTGAATAGGTTTTAGAAAATTTGTAGTTATAAAACTGTCTGAATGGGCCAATAGCCACGTCTACCTTTCATAGAACTGAACTCTTCAAAGGGAAATATCATATAACCATATTACCGTTATATTATTTTTGATGATATGTAGGTTATGAGAAGTTCGGCAGAGCCCGAACTGGGCCTTCCATCTTTTTTAGAATGTAATTCTTCCTTTTGCGGAACTTAATATGAAAGTAAAGAATGGTAAAAAGTTCCTCAAATGAAAAAGTTTTGCCACAATACTTTTACTACTTTTCTTGTATCGTTTGGCATCTCCATTATTTTTTTACATACAAAGCCCAAATATAATTTTGAATTAAAATCTTTTCTAGTGTACTAGATAAAACTAATTTATTTTCATTCTATGATCACCGAATTGAATCACAAGTTTGCGGTTAGAATTTGCTAAAACTATTAAACCAAAATTTTAAAATATCTAATTACGGCTACACCCAAAATTTATGAATAATATAATTGCAAACATTTATCATATAATTGCTTCATTCACAATTGACCTACTGTGCCATTAACGAAAAGTGAGAAAAGTTTTCTTATTTTTAATTCGCTTCTGTAAGAAATTCAATTTCAAATTCAAATTCATGAATAAAGTTGTCAATAATAACATTTTAAATTTTTTTTCTAAAAATATTTTTACAGTTTACACACATGCACACATGCTCTGGAGAAAATGCATTTGAATTTGAGATTTAAGAGCATTTATCTTCATTATTACCCCGGTGAATTGAACCGCTCTTAATTGCGCCAGCAATATTAAGTTTTTAGTTAAAAATGTACTCGGTTAAGTTGAGTACATTGAATACCCCACTCCGGGTAATTGAACCATTAATCGTAAATTTTTTCATCGATGCAATTAAGCGGGGATTACTGTATTATTCAAAAATACATACGAGTATGTATATAACTTTATTGTGTTGTTTTTGGCTTTCTTTATTTGAATTGTCTATTTTTGTTTGTATTTAAAATGAGACGTTGATTTAACTAACAAACAAACAAACAAACAAACAAACATTAATGAAAAAAAATGCAGTTTACCTACTTTTAAGCAAAATACCACATTAAACATCAAGTTGAAGTTCAAGTTTATGTAGAACTTAGTATGCATGTGCATTTATCCACTTTGGATTTTGTGTGTATTTTTTTTTTTTGCTTGATGAGTTCGCAAATGGCAGCACAGCAAGTGCAGCGTTGATTTGATGGACTAAAGTTGCAATTAAAATCTCACGTCTGACTTAGCGGATATGACACTCATACTCGCTTATACTCGTGTGCATATACAGTGGATGGATTGGGAAAGAAATACAGATAAACAGTAGAATGCATAGCGTGTGGGTATTTAATGGGAGATTATTATTTGAATGGTAGTAAAAGAAAAGGAATCAAGTTTTGTAATTACAGAGCTACATAAGCAGTTATGCACATACATACATATTTACGTATGTATATGTCTTCAAAGTATCAATTTATGTTTTAGAAATGTGTTAAATTGTTTTTTTTTTTTAATTTGTTTACAAAATGAGGACACCATATATGTATGTACAACTATGGTAAACTACTTTGTATGACTGCTAAAATTTAAGGCTATAGCCAAATCAAATTGATCTTCTTGTATGCACTAAATACAAAGTTCCACTTTTTTTTTTGAAGTTTTCTGCATTATTTAACAAGAAAAGTAAAGATTTATGTTTGTTTATTAGGAATTGTTTCTTTATTAGGAACTCGATTGTGTGATGTGATGATGTGATTAAGAACCTCGTGTTATGACATTGAGGATCCGACGTCTCCGCTTGTACTGCATGGGCCCCGAGCACTATACAACAAATTTTTCCATATACTTAGTATGAAAAAAGTCCATTCACAATACCGTCACTTACAGTCTGTTTATGTACTCAATGATACTCTCTCTCATATTTAAAAGGAACGAAATAAATTTTGAATGAGAATTCTGAATTGAAATTATTACTATTTTTTATTTGAGTTAATTTTTCCAAACATTTTTTCATTGCATTGAGTCCAATAGAGAGAACATCGAAATATGAGTAAGGAGTGAGATCGAAAAAATTGGATAACTTTGAAAGACCACTGCTTTGAAACTCTTCATCTGAATGAAAAATTTCAAACAGTAAGCTTTGTGTTGAAGAAATTCTGATGAAATACAATCACATGTTTTTGGACTTGTGAACTTTCAGTTGAGTCATGGCATCGGAAGTGGAAAGACGCGATTTCGTTGTTGAATTATTTAGAGAAAATCCGCAGTGGAGCCAGAAAACCATTGCAAATAAGGCGAAAGTTGCACAAAACACTGTCTCGATGATTCTTAAAAAATTTAATACAGAGTTAACAGTTGCTAGAAATTATGGTTCTGGAAGGAAATGCGGTTTCGTGTCTCCACAAAAGGCGAAGAAAGTCGTTGCTCTCTTAGAGAAGAATCCAGCGTTCTGTTATCGAAAATTGGCGGAAAAAGCGAGTTGCATTGAGTTTTTAGTTCGTGAAATTAAAACCGCTGCGGGCCTTCAAACATACAAAGTGCAGTCAGTACCCGACAGGAACGCTACTATAAACTTGGTAGCCCAGAGCCGAGCTCTGTTATGGACGATGAAACATACGTGTTGTCTAAATTTGCTCAATTGCCTGGTCAAGAGTTTTACACCGCAAAGGAACGAGGAGAAGTTGAGGAAAGATTTAGGGTAAAACAAAAGTCCAAGTTACCCAAGAAGTTTCTGGTAAGGCAAGCGATTTGTAGTTGTGGGCTAAGGAGTAAAAGTTTCGTAACAAGTGGCACTGTTAATGCCGAAATTTATGTGAAGGGGTGACTCCAGAAGAGATTGCTGCCCTTCATTAGAAAGCACAGCGTATCTACTTTCTTTTGGCCTGACCTAGCCTCCTGCTACTACAGTAAAGTAACCCTTAAATGGTTCGAAGACCAAAACATCAAATTGGTACCAAAAATCGCTAACCCACCAAATTGCCCAGAACTTCGGCCTATCGAGAGATATTAGGCTCTAGTGAAAAGAACATTAAAGGCAACAAATAAAGAAGCTAAATCTCATTTTAGAAATATGTGGAATGCTGCCGCCGAGAGAGTCTCAGAAATGACAGTAAAGGCGCTAATATCAGGCGTACCGGAAAAGCTGTCCGAATTCTGTAAAAAACAACAAACAATTAATTAATTTTATCAGAAACTAAAATTCCTTTTCAAAACTGTTTACATTTTTTATTTGCATAAGGGATTTCAATGCTAGGAAATCCGAGAGAGTCTCAGAAATGACAGTAAAGGCGCTAATATCAGGCATACCGGAAAAGCTGTCCGAATTCTGTAAAAAACAACAAACAATTAATTAATTTTATCAGAAACTAAAATTCCTTTTCAAAACTGTTTACATTTTTTATTTGCATAAGGGATTTCAATGCTAGGACAATAAAGTTATCCGATTTTTTCGATGTCACTCCTTTCGTGAGTAAACATAGAAAACCCAGAAAGAGACTCTTTAGTGGTATTATTATGTCAATATTGGAACTATAAAAATCTAATCACATAGAAACATCACCCGCCTTCCAAAACAAACATTGCCTACCCAGCAGTAGAAATCCCAATTCTCATAGCTTAGACAAAGCTGAAGTCTACACCATGATTTTGAGTTCGTCAACATTTGAATTTAAAAAAAGAGACTTCGACTATGTAAATAGTGAAAGAATCATATTACCTAACACTACTTATTTTATTTTTGCAATATGTATATCTGAAGCAGAACAAAAATGTTAAACATTGTTGTAAATTTATTTATTGCACAAACGCCATAACTGCAGAGGATAGATATTGTTTTTATCCCTTCATGTGAACCTTAGTGTATATGGTATATTACGATTCCATTTGGTGAATAGAAACGTCATCTAAATCTAAATTCAGCAATATTCTCGTAAGAAAATATCTGCTTTTAAGTAGTTAGGATTAAGACGATTTTCCTCGCATATAACATATAAACATCAAAAACCAAGAGGCAAAAAATCACCCTTTACAATAGTTTCTTATTAAAATTAACAAAATACGTTGATTCTGCAGAACTAAGTTAACGGTATAAAATACTAAAATACCACTCATTGACTTTTAAACCCATTTTCAAAACCAGTGTCAAAAAGGTTCAGCTTCATGTTTTTTGTTTTCTGTTTTTGTTTTTGTAATTTATTTTCAATAAAGTTAACAGTTTTCAGAAGCTTACGTATTTGCATACATATCTACAACTGCAACGTTTTGTTGTAAATTATTTTTTGCTGCTGTTTGTTTCCGACGAATATACAAAACAATTTAACAATCATGATTGCTGATAAACGGTTGAATAAATACAATTGATTGATGATTTCAATGATACTTAAATTTTGCAATAAAAGATTTTTTCTTTTAATTTATACAAGGTGGGGCAAAAGTAATGTTATAATGTGAAGGTGCTATAATTCTTCTAAATGGCATTAAATGCCATTGTTTTTGACTTTTTCTTGTAAACAAATAGAGAATTAGTTGACAACAAGAAACGCAAATTTCCGGCCCGTGAGATCTCCCGTTTTGGTGGTTTTAACTGGCCGACCAGATTGCGTCAGACTTCTTTCTTTGGGATATTTTGAAACATCGCGTTTACCACAACAAACCTCAAAACTTGCAAGAGAACTTGAAAGCCAACATTGAAGAAGATGTTTTGAAGATCAGATGTTTTCCAAGCAACAATTGCAAATGCCATAAAACGAGCGCAAATGTGCTCAGTAGGTGGCCATTTTACCGATATAATTTTGTCAACTTAATGTCATCAGTTTTACATCAAAATCTTTGACAGTAAAACAGAGCCACATTTTTTTTAATTTCTAACAAAATGGCTGCCAATTCAAAAGTTATGATATTACTTTCGCCCCACCTTGTATAAAAAGAAAGAAGAAAACTACAAGGAATAAAAAGAAAAGCCTTTTACTATTATTATTAAGCTAAAAGAAGAAAAAGAAGGGGAAGAAGAAGAAGAAGAGTATATCTGGCAAATATCTGGAAAAAAATTATTGTATGAAGAAATAAATTTTATAAACGCTTCAAACATAGCCACAGCCACACCGTGACGTGTGCAATTTCAATTGACGTTGATGATGATGATGATATTGCTGCTGCTGCTGCTATTGTCGTTGTTGCTGTTGCTGTGGCTTGAATTTAGCTGATGGTTCTTGTTGTTGATGTAGATGTTTTGGTTGATGATGCGCAAGCGTGCAACTTTGCTATTAAACTATCTTCATGTTGATTGTATCGCTATTGTTGTTGCTGCTGCTATTGCTTTCTGTATTGCCTTTGTTGCTGATGGTAATGATACGTAATTTATTTGCATAGATTTGCAGAAATTGTAATCATCAAGTGCAGCCGCAGAACAACAATTTTCTATATATTTTTATTTCATTTTATTTCATCATTTTTTATATATTATGTTATGCTTTTGCGGCTGTTGTTGTTGTATGTAGTTCTTTACAGCATTATTGCAGCAAAAGAAATATAAGAGTTTGTTCATAGTTATAAAATGCAAAAGTTCAAGTGTATGCCAGTTGAACGGCCTGGCCTGACAGATACTCGTAGGCTGACTGACTGCCTGAATGATTTGTTCTTTTAATATTTATCTACATACATACATTCTCGTATATTTATACAAATATTTGTATGTGTGTGTAGTTTATATGTAGAAGTAAGTATAGTTAGTTTGTTTGTACGTTCACATGCCTAGTTCTAATACCAGAGTTCATTCAACTAAAATTGCACTCTATGTACACATTCCATAGGTTGAAGATGATTTCAAGTGTACATTGTATTTCTATTGATTACATTAGTAAATACACATACATACATACAAACATTCGTTCATGTGTGATATGTGTGAGCATGTGAAAGATTTTATGCAAGTCTTCTCTTATTATTGCAAAGTTAGTAAGTATGAGAATGTGCATTCAGATTGAAGGTTACTTTTCTATCTTTTACTTAAGTATTTACACTTCATTAACAATTAAGAGCCCATCACTTCCTAATTACTATGACTTATGTAGAGAAAACAAACAAATTGGTGTGTTGAGCGAGAAGTTATACTTGGAGTCAAGGTCACAACGGTGGCAGCTTGGCTTACTCTCGACTATACTAAAATCGAAAAAAAGAAAGAATAATGTTGATACCGAGACCATGCTGGAATATAACCAATGTAATGTTAATGCCAGTTATATGTGCAAAGGTTTCAATGGCAAGAAAGAGGTTGAATTACCTTTAAATTATTGGTTCACATTTCTGTAACCCTTTTATGACCGATGCTGCCTGTTAGCGACATTCAGGAATTGTTTGAAAAATTTAGCTTATGATACGATTTGCATAATAAATTCTGCTAAGTCCGATTAAATAAAATTTGAAATTTACTGTTTACCCTATTTCTTTGAAGTCAAGTAGTCAAAAACATATGTAAGAGGCAAAATTTATTGCACAATCTTATTGGGGGGGTAAAATGTCTTAAGTTATTGGTCAAAAATATTTGCTAAGCATGTGTGTAAAATATAAGTATAAATGTTTAACCTTTCTTACAGGTAAAAAACAGATAAGTAGAGGTTTAAAATTTAGTGTGATATTTGAGACCTTATGGAAGTTCTAAGAATCCGCACATAAGTTTTGTATCGAGCTTCATAAAAATTCGGGCATGAATGGGATTCGGAATCAGTAGATTTCAGAAATTTAATCTTCTTTTTCTTCAAGAATCAAAAGTTTGAGTGTGATTCTTAAATTAACCATCACCAGCGGACCCAAGGGAGAGGGAGGGATAAAGCCTTTATCTTCTAAGTCATTATGATGAAAGTCCAAACCCTTTGTTGCCTTTTATTTCCAGCACTACATTAAGGAGCAAAGGGACAGTATAATATTTTTTCTGATTCTCTCTGTCTAAAAGCCCTTTCTTATCCCGATTCAACTAAGCTCCAATTGCTTTACTTCCGCATCCGGCTACCTTATCTCAGGTATGTGCTGGTTAACTACTGCGTTCGCTACCTTACGGATTACATACAATGGCTTATTTGACTGTGTTAACATTTTGAGAGTTCATCATGATCTGCATGATTTCTCGCTTGCGATCAGAACTCTAAAGGCCTGCATTTTGTTAATCGGTGTGCAATAACTTTTGTTGATTATTACAACAAAAGTTACACTCTGTTTTCAACAACAGGGTGAACCCTAAATTTCATTCTGAATTAGGTGTGAGTTAGCATACCGATTTCGTTGGCATACTTAATGTAAGTCGTCAAGTCTTGCATCGTTTATCTTTTGAGCGATACAATGTCCAAGACGGTATTAAAGAGTAACTGAGATAGGATACACCATTGCTTCGCTCTGGTGTTCATCATAAGTTGTTTAGCAAACTATTGTGGGCATTGAATTTGTGGTTGGTTGAAATAAGTCACAATTTTAATTAAAAGTATCAAAAGTAAGGTAATATTGACAGGATTGAGCCGCTGTCAGGGTTGATCCAAAGCGTTTTTTTAATTTTTGAAGTGTGCTTAGAAAATTGAAAAATGTAACAACAATTTGAAAATATTGTAGATAATTCAAGGTGAGTGATAAAGAAGTGTTGTGGCATAAATCACAAAGTGTTAAGTGAAAAATACTATCACGATATGCTGAACTGGCGCTTGTTGTAGGGTTGGACCACCTTGCCTCTCGCCGGTGAGTTATGCGAAGTGTTTTGAACGCTGAATCAGTTGCATACACTTCAAAACACATAACGGTTATTTAAAAAAAAATTAAATTCAAAAGTAATGCACATCTCGAATAATATTTATTATAATAATTTCCATGCCACATTACCGCATCAACTTTATTATAATTCAATAAAAAAAAAGAAGGGACATACAAAAAAATACGTAATTATTTGAATTCGAGGTAATTTTCAATCATTTCGGCATATATTTCGTTAGATTTTCAGTGGTTGCCCAATCCTGACAGCATGGCTCAACCCTGACAACTTCTTTTCTCCTTTTCTTCTTCTTTTCTTCTTCTCTTAATGGTACAACAGTCCATGGAGGCTCTCGGTCGACCTTTTCGCATCCACTCATGTTGCGCGTGTTATATTTGTATTGGAATGGAAGGTACCTACAGTTTTATGCCGAATCCGAACGGTGAAATGAAAAGCTTTTCATAGAGAATTTTTACTCTTCTAGGTTTGCCATTGCCTGCCAAGAGGTGGTGCTGTGTAGAAAAATTGTTTTTACTACTTTTTTATTTCGCCTGTACCAAGATAGAAACCCTGGGCACTCTGCGTATTGTCGCGATTTGTCACTCTAACAAATGACTAATTCGGAACAACAGCTAATTTTGCTAGGAAAGTAATATTTTTTAATTATCTTTTTCGAGGATATAACTGTTTTATTCAGAAGATACCTACACCTACCTGTCAAAAGTACCTACACGAGTTGCCCTTACCCTAAACAAAGCTTACTTTAACCAAGATAATCTTCAATTCAAAAACTTATTAATTTGTCCAAACGAACTTGGATGATAAGTTTCTGTGTCTTTCAAAATTGAAATTGAATTGGATCAATTACACTGAAAACAAAATTTGATCATATTCTGGGCAACACTGTCTTGAATCAATCGGTTAATAACAGTAGAAATTGTTGGGTTCAATCCCGATTAATCAATAGATATGAAAACGGGTAACTTAATTAATTGAAGATTTTTAACACATTTTAAGCTTAAAGAGAAACATTTTGAGATACGAATAAACAGAAAACGCAATTCTCTCTTGGCGAGGGCCAAGTAGCCGGGGATTACTTTACTTTATGTGATATATTTTCAATATTCATATGTATGCATGTTTACACAATAATTCTTCCTGATTTCTGTAGGCACTCATGGACGTAAATTCTAAAATACTTCATATTAGGTTTTTTTTCAAGTTTTTCAGTGGCGCAGTTGGCAATGCGCTGGTTATTTTGTTATTTTCGCCCGAATTTGATTCTTTTTGTCTACTGTTCTTCTGAAAACCTTATTCACATATTACTAAAAGCGGAATACACTCTCATTTGTCTTGACATGTTATGGTCATCTTCGTTTATGGGTCAATCGTCAAGGTAACTTTCATTTGGTATGAGTCGGTCATACAAACACGTAGAACTATATGAATATCTTTAAATAGAAATAACGTTTCCTAATCATATTTTCATGGAGAATTTTTAAATTTCCGCAAAACAAAAAAAAAAAATTTATAAAATAAAGGCAAAGGCAAAGAACAAAGAACAAAATGTAAAGAAAGAAGCTTGTTGTAATTATACGTACTCACATTCATATTGTATGTTAAGAAGAAAAAGCAGACATTATATCTGTGCTAATTGGTCTGAACTCACTGAATCAACCTCAACCGAGCAATAAAAACAATAACAATAAAAAAAAATTAAGAAAAAAATCACTGAAATACAAAACAAAAAACCATTCAAAATAGTGGAAGCAGAAAGTTTTTTGTGGAAACAGCAGGTGTCAGACTCGACCGAGAAGTAAACAGACAGACAAACACACAAGTAGACAGATATTTCACACTTCTAAGTATATTGCAAACTGTGGTACAATTAAAATGGTTCCATACAAGCCATACACACACTTGCCTGTTTTGTACGAATGTGTGGTTATAATTTAAACTAAGCTACTAAGCTGATTTTGTGAATTTCTTTTTTCTTATGACTTATGGGTCAGCATGTTTCCAATAATTTTTACTATACACAAACTCTCGAACATATTCTCTCGTTTCATTTTTAACAAGCTTTGTGGAACTTGATTTTGTAATTTTTTTTTAAAATTTGTTTTTGTTGTAAATTTTGTTGATTTGTTATTAAATTTGTTCCAATTCTAAATTTAATAATACGGTTTTTTTTACTACCTAACTAAGTAACATGTGTCAGACACGCGTCGATGAGCGCTAGTAAATTTTTTATGGGCGTATGAATATGAAAAAGATCATAAGTGAATTGTTTGAAGAAAAGTGTGAAATATTTTCTATGTGTAGCATTAATTAATTATATTATATATGGTAACGATTTCTTTTTTCCGGGAATTTCTAATGGAGGCCTTTGCTTGGTTGGTGGTTAATGCTTTTACTTATTCACAATCATATTATGTGCATGTCAAGAGATCTTCAAGCAAAAGCAAAAATGGCAAAGCTATAATTTTTACTGAAAGTGGTATAATTTTTTATATTATTTACGAGTAGATAATTTGTGCTTCCATCTGTTTGGAAAATATAAATTGTGAAATGTGGAAGGAAAATTTTTAAAAGATCAATTTAGAGTAGAGCTGCTTATTTTCGAGAATTATATTGCCACAATTTCAGAGGAAAAAAGCTAGGGAAGGTATGCAATAGGGGAACAAATTATGAAATTAATAAAGTGATCTTCTTGAGTCTATTACTAAGGTCCATAAATTTGTGACTGTGAATGTTTTCATTGAGTTTGATGACTTCAGTTTCTAATTTCATGGATTACCTTCAATTATATTCTAAATATGTTAAATTCAATAGACCAAGGTTGTGAAATCGAGCACTAGAAAAGTATGCAAAGAGCTGACCAGCACAGTTGGTGATTGTTGTATTGTTTCGCATCCATATCCGAAATACATATTCATCGACTCAAACATAAAATTCGTGAAGGACTTAAAATCTGTAAATTATAAATAAGTCAGGATCGGGATATGCGATCAGCTAAGTGATTCTGCCCATACCACTCTCAACTTTTAGACTCAGTACCCTGTGGATTCCCAAAACCAATGGGCATATTATCATTCCTAAAAAAGGTGTGCATTAATCTACTTGTAATCGAGATGAAGCATTTTCATAGCAAAACTGATGACAGTTCGAAGAAAGAAAAGGCAGCTTACCTATATGAAATGGCAGCAAAGGCGGGAGCAGTTCGAATTAGTTTTAATACTTTTAAAAATAATTTCTTATATCACGATATGGATGGAGCGTAAGTGCGGACAAATGAATTACTACATGGCCAAAATGAACTTTTTAACTGTATTTAAAGACCCGTTCTGTCCGAATGACTCATGGGGATGCGTCACTTTAAAGCTGACCACAAAAGAGCTTAATGCTAAACCAGCACCATGAAGTAATACCACATGGTAGTCCTTCTGAAAGAATGGAAGAAAATAAGGTTAACGGAAAGATCTCAGAAAAGCCGTTACATTATATTAAGTCTATATGTGATACTTATATTGAACTGAGTGCTCCTAATATAGTTATTATCTGCCGGTTTTTCTTGTTCTTCGAGCTTCTTTCTTAAGTGTCAATGAAAAAAATTCTATAAACACGCGAATTAGAGCTTGGTTTGCTATTCCTTCTGAAGAAGAAATTTCTGAGTTCTAGTATTGTATTATCATATCGTATCTAATCGTATCTAATTATTGTTCTAAAATGTTAAGGTCGTAAAGTTGCTTCCATTGCAGCTGCCTTGGTTTGCTCCTTGGCAGCCAACAGAGGTAATGATCATTGAAGAAGGAACGTTCTTTGTAATTGTGATTGTTACCACTTTCATCAGCTAGACAGGACAGATGCAGTAACCTCGGGCATAAAAAAACAAAGATTTTGAAGTGCTCTTGGAAATACTACTGTGGGCAAAAAGTAGTAAGACTTTGTTCATAATTTCAAATTTTTTTTATTCATTCTTCCAAATCTATTTCGTCCCCTTCAAAGTAATCCTTCCCGGCCCCAATACACTTGTGCTAACGTTTTTTCCAATTCTCGAAACAGTTGTTAAAGTCAATTTCCGGAATAGCCTTTAATGCGCTTAGCGATTCATGTTTAATGTCTTCAATTGACTCAAAACGGTGTCCACGAAGCGGTTTTTTGAGTTTAGAAAATAGCCAAAAGTCACACGGTGCTAAGTCAGGCGAATAGGGTGGTTGCGGAACGATATAAGTCGAATTTTTGGCAAAATGGTCTCGTAAAACCAATGCAGTGTTTTAGTGATTTTGGAACCAATCGTGCATTCACTCTTCTTAGGCCCAAATGATGTTTTAAAATGGTTTTCACTGATCCTTCCGATATTCCAACGATGCCAGTAAGGTCTCTGACTGTTAATCGTCGATTCTCGAGCACCAATTCCTTGATTTTATTGACGTGTTGATCATCAGTTGATGTTGATGGCCGTCCTGGACGTGGTTCGTCGTCAACGCGTTCTCGACCATCTTTGAACAATTTGTACCAATCAAAAACACTTGCTCGCGACGTACAATTATCACCGAAGGCCTTTTGCAACATTCTGAACGTTTCGGCACCAGAAATTTGATTCCGCACACAAAATTTAATGGCTCTTCGTTGTTGAATAATTTCACTCATTGTGAAAATCGCCGAATGCACTTTTTGTACTTCAGAAAGACAAGCGTATACTAAACACTAATGATTATTTTGATGTGACATTTGGCACAGATGTCACCGACAGTCATACCAACCTTAAAAAAATAATATTTTGATGAATGGGTTTCCGCGCGAAATTTAAATTAAAAAGTCTTACTACTTTTTGCCCACAGTCCTGTACCCTCTCAGAACCGCCAGCGTAGAATTGAAGCTAGTATTTTCCACTCTTTTCTTTGCAAAGCAATGCAAAGTTTACTTTCGAAAGATACTTGAAAAGTGAGTTTTAGAGCTTTTGTGTGTTTCATAAAATATGTATTATTTTTAGGGTTAAGAACTTAAGGTTTGCTTCAATGGCAACCAGGCTACACGAATCGAAACGATTTCAAAATCGCTCATTGGTTGGACGAGCATCGTTAACTTAATTGATATGGCAGAAGCTCTAAATAGTTCCAGTTCTGTGTCAATGATGCTGCGAAATTTTCTAAAGAAAAATTAACTATAATTTTGCGATTTTGTTATATCACTATGAAATTTACAAACTGCTTCTGCTGATCGATCAGTTAAAAATAATTTATAAAATGAGACTTTGTTCACATTGAATGCAGAAATTTTTAGCTAAATAAACTAATTTTCTTTTCATGTCTTTTGCTTGAAACTCATTCATTTACTTAAATGCTTTACAAAACGACGATTATAATACAGACTTATTTTTTTCGCTGCTATTGTAATTGCTGTCGTTCGCAAATTGCTTTAAATTCTTCAAGACACTAACAAAAAAAAAAAAATGTGGAAAAAAGAAGAGCAACAACAACAACAAGAAATAAATCTGAAACTGGTAATTGGTAAAAATCGCGTGGACACAAATCCCAATCGCAGAGTTCAAACAAAATATAACAACAACAACAACAACAGCAAGACAGAAAAGAAAATTTTAATGTTCTTTTTATTTAGGTAACTCGGGCAAATGTGACTTGGCATTATATTTAGTTTGTTTGGCTGTTCTTGTTGTTGTTGTTGTTGCTGCTGTTGTTGCTGCTGCCGTTTTTGTTCATTCATTTTAATTTTGTATAGATATAAAATAATAATATTTGTTTGTCTATATGTACATACATATGTATGTAATGTGTACAATGAATTTATGTCTGCAAGTAGTTAAACAACATCTTACATTTTGTATGCAGTAAGTAGCTGACTGCCTGCAATTACACATAGACATACTACAGATGTTTGTATGTTTGGATATCGAAATGTATGCTACTATATATGCGACATGCCTACTTACATGCAGCAAGCCAGATAGCGAGCCAAATAGTGAGCCAGTTAGCTAGCCAGCAAGCAAGCCATGCATACTGTGTATCTTATGGCTAAAATCAGCAGCTAAGAAGTGGGATTGCATTGGATAATCTAGGCAAGTATTCCTACTCGAGAGTATTGAAGAAAGAGAACCGCTTGCATACTAAAGTGAAATCGACAACAGCAAACGATGATGATGACGACGACGGACAAGACGGCCATGACGTCGACGACGACGACGATGATGTTGTTGATGGTAATCATGACAAACGAGTCGCATGATGGTGATAATGTTAATGATGATAATGATAATGATGATCAATGAAACGTAAAGGTGGAAATTAATGTTGGACAAGAGGCAGCAAACCAAAAAGCTAAAGCCAATGCTAGAGCTAGAGCTGTGTGTGGAAGCATATACCACAATCAAACTAATTTTTATGTATGTATGTAGTAGAGAAGAATACTGAAGAGTTTGTATGCTTGTGGCCGGCAAGTTGATGGTGGCAATTTTTGTTGTTCCTTTCTTTTGTTTTTGTTTTTTTTGTTTTTTTTTTTTGGGACATTATAATGGCATGGTAATTGTTTTAAGCCGCAAAATGCAAAAGAAGAAGAAAGAGTAAATTATTTTCCTCAAGATCGATTACAATCAGCGGCTGCTTAAAAAAGTATTACTTTATGTACATGATGTCGATTTGGCTGTTGAATGTTGATGTCCGATTTGTTGTTGTTGTTGTTGTTTGCGTTGATGATGATGGTGAGAACAAATTGTTTTTAACAAAATTTGCAGTAATTTGAAAACTTCCAATTACTGTTTCAATCTGTTCATTGCTGTAAATTTTATAGGAGAATACATTAAAAAAACATTTCAAGCTTATTGAAATTCTAAATACATGCTCATTAGTTCAGCTTTAAATAGGACAAATGTGGAAGTATGCACCTAACTACACATAGACATACACACATACATACATATGTACTCGTATGTACTGCATTATAAAGTAAAAGTATTTTTCACAATTATTTTTAAATGGTTGCAGTTGAACAACTTTGAGAATGTACAATCATATCATGAAGATAGATTGTATTGCACATAACTATGTACATATGTACTCGTATGTATGTATAGCATATGACGAAATATTCAATACTAGGTTATTTGAAAAAGCGAAATGCAATCAACGAACTCACATGAGAAAGGAAAAAGCTTATCTCAAAAAATAAAAGAAAATAATGGAGGAAAAAAAGAAAAATAATAAAACAGCAGGTCTAACAGCAGAGTGTAATTAGCGCACCCATTGAAAGTAAATTTTTAATTTTAAGCAAAATGCAAGGTGTAATCATATATAAGATTCTTTCCGAATAAAGCTAAAACAATATTGTAGCTTTATTATCTTTGATGTGCTGGCGGCAAGAAGATGGATATGTAGTTACAAGGTATGGCAAAAGTAATGTCATAATGTGAATATCCCATAATTTTTGTAAATGGCGTCAAATTATATTTATGATGGAGAATTAGTTGACAATAAGTAATGCAGCTCATCAATTTGGAACCAAAATGCCTCAAATCATCAACTCAGGAGGTGGTCATTTGACCGATATAATTTGTTTAACTTAATGTCTTAATTACTTACTTAACCATAACCGATGATCGGTCTTGGCCGCCTCTACAAAGCTTCACCAGTCGGCTTTGCTATGCGCGCGCTGGCGCCAGTTGATAAGGCCAAGTGCAGTCAGGTTGCCCTGCACCTGGTCTTTCCAACGGATATTAGGACGTCCCCTTCTGCGTGTTCCTCCACCGTGGTTCGAATAAAACATCCTTCTAGCCGGAGCGCTTTCTTAATGTCATCAATATTAAAACCATAAAAATAAATTTCGCTTGGAAATAGATCAAAATTTTTTATTATTTTTAACAAAATTGTAGACACTTTACATTATAACATTACCCTTGTCCCACCTTGTATAAGTAGCTCATTTGTATTGAAAATACCCAGCTTGTTGAGTTGTTTATGCTAGCTGCTGCTGTTGCTTTAAGTTGTGATAAATGAGGGGGTGCCATTTTAAATTAATAGCATAATTAGTAAAGCATGGGTATATTTTATTTTCCTAAAGTCTAAAGTTGAAAAACAGTTGATTCAGATACAAATGTTCATTCAAGAACAAAATGGAAAATTACAATTTAATGAACTTATTTATTGTAGTAAAATTGCGGTTATGCTATTTAATGTGTTCCTCGGAAACTATTCCCCTGTCTGCCATGTTTCATTCTACAAAGTAGTGCCCATTATACTTCCACAATAACTAGCAGTAGTACTAATTTAATTAACTACTCTTTTTCTTAAAAATGTAATATAATCATTACATCCAATTCAAGTTCAATTTATTGTTGCGTACTATTGCCAGCAACAAGTTTGAATGACTGGTAATGAATTTACATCCATGTCGTTTAAGGTCAACAACTTGTCGCATCTGATACTCTTATGTTTCATAATTTAAAAGTCTTATGCCAGACAGGGATTATAATTGTAATAAGTTATATTCCTTCTCCGATTTGATTTGAAAGTTTTATTAGTACAAGCCATTTAAATCAACAATTTGCCTCAATAAATGACTCAATCAACACTTGACACTTTTTTCTTTGAAATTACCATTCATTGCTTTGGCTGACTTCTCCCCTATTTTAACATCAACCAGTATGGCTACTATCCTTTCTGTGAGTTTCTCTCTGATTATGTAGGTACTTCCGCAGAATGATTCTAAGCTCATAATCTTTTCATAAGATTTTATATAACCAGATTGGTGAATAGGTATGTATTGACTTCTTATATACTTTTACTGAACTCAAACATGTAATCGCAATCGTCTCTATCACTTTACTTATGCTGAAAATTATAGAAAACATTATAACAATTTTTCTGAAATATGAAAAATATCTATTGCTCATTTGACATCTACCGCTGATTTTATTTCGAAGCTGCTTTTAGACAGCCCGAGCGAAAGAAGTTTCTTTCGCGTAGAAATTATAGCTAATAAATTTTCATTCAAACACCCGTTTACAACGGCGGAACATGGCCTCTGAACAAACATCAGAAGCTATCTTGCTCGCTCTCCTAGTGTAGATGGCATATTACTTATATTGTTCCCAAACATTATTTAAAATTTTTAAAATACGTCAATTACTTATTTTCCAGTCGATTTCTCCTTTTTTTCTTAATTTTCACAATTACACAACAACAAGAACACTTGGGTTCGCCAAAAACAAAAGGTCGAACTCAGTCCGATCATCCCGAACTAAGATTTTTTATTCGTTCCTAGTATGTAACCGTTCACACCGCCTGAACATTTTATAGCGAACACACCAGTCGTATACACAGGTTGAAAGAATGAAGATTGTTTCGTTCGTTCGGGCGGTCTAAACGCAGCGTGATGTTAGTTGTTTTGCTGTGAATGCGGCATGAAACTGACTTTTTTCGAAGCTAAAAGTACAAATTAAGAGCTAGACTTCAAACTTTTACTCAAATTAATGCATTTTTTTTTGCAGCCATTTAATTTTTGTTTTACATATTTTTATACACTTTCTAGTTTACTACTTTCTGTGGAATAAGTTTCGAAGTTTTATCTAGGGGGCCAAGACCGATCATAGGTTGTAGTGTCAGCTAAGTAAGTACGTCAGGAATAAATTTCCAGAAATGCACATTTAATTGGTCAACTTAATTGTATTTAATAAATACTTCTAGTATATGTAGTTACTTAACAGAACCTCTACAGAGATGCCGCGGACGGTAGCATGAAGTTTTACAATACCTTTTTCATTCATTGGAAGAGGTTCATGTTTGTATTTTAATTGTCTGAAATGTTGAGAGACAAATTTCAGAGAGGCTGCTGATAAGCGTTGACTATGATTTTTTCACATTTCATTGATACCTCCATCACAGAAAAAACTTGGTAACTTTCGCAATAGCTACTAGATTCCTCTCTTTGGTTCAAATCGAGCCTTCTTAGTTACCACTTAGCTATTAGTTTTTTCTATTCCAAAGCTATCTTAATAGTTTACGACAAATTAAGTACAGAACAACCTAAAAACTTTAAGCTATCGCCCAGGTGTTGATATTTTTATGTAGAATGATTGTGGAGATTATAAAAATTATATTATATTATAGAATCTGTCTGCAGCGTTACAAAACATTAAACATCATTTACATTTGTCATAAAAACTTTACAGAAGTATAACACATGACAGTACAATGTTTTCCTAATAACCTTTTAAAACAGTGATGGCCACTGCAAAGCACGCGTGCGCGAGATCATTTTAGACCAGGCTCATTTCCATAGAAAAACAGTTCGCTGATCAGCTGTGCATTTGTGGGTGGCACTCACTGTTTTCAAGCAATAGTTTCGTAGTTACTCTCTAAAGGAATTGTCTACTTTTGGCAAAAACATAAGTGCCTTTGAAGATAGTAAAACGGCTGACAAGCGAAGCACATATGCCGGCCTGTGAATCTACATACAACATAACGTATTTGTATGCTATTATTTGAATGTAAATGCTGAAGACAACTAGAACTCATCAACGGCAACAACATCATTCACCATTCAGTAATGGCGGCGGCGGTGGCGGCTGAGGCGGACTATGCTCGTCATTTAAATTGCAGACAATTCATAATTTTATGGGTCGCTTACCTTACCGCTGTCTGCACTTGCTGACGTTGATTTTAATGATGATATTGAATGTGGACGATGACGATGCACATGGTGTAGTGGTGTAGGACGGATAAATACGAGGCTCCCCCCAACTAGCAAAATGAAGTGAGAGGCACAAACACAACATTGTGAATATTTTTGTGCAAAATTATGAGAATCAAAATATACTTTGCTTTTCAACTTGCATACATATCTACCATTTTTTTGCGCTATTTCTTTGTTATTATTTTTTTTTTGTTATAATTATATATTTTTATTTTGCGGTTTTACTTAGTTTTACCAAATCAAAGCATAATAAAATCTTAACAGAAGTGGTATGTAAGTACATATCTAGCTGCAGAGAGAAAGAAAATAAAGAGCAGTGGAGGGGGAGGAAGTGAAGGAGGAAGCCAGCCATTACAGCCAACAGCAGCCATTACAGGCTTCATTAAGTAGAATAATATTTTTCTTTTTGTGGTGGCCTATAGTTGACGTTGTCGTTGACATGAAAGAAACTTTCCCATCCTGCAGCAACCAAGTGTTTGCTGTTGCTGCAGCTAAGCTATGGTGGAGATGTTGTTACTAGTAAACCGGAAAAATGAGGCATGGGACATGAGACACGATGAGGACGAGAATGTGTTACTGAAAGCGGACGGTGTTAGTGCAGTACTGCGGTTAAATTATGAGAATATTTTCTTTGGCTTGTATGTGTGAAAAAAAAGAAAATACTTAATCGTGTATATAAAAACGTAATGCAAATTTTTTTCTCCCGCCAGGTAAATCTGCTGTGGTATTTATTAATTAAAGTAAAGAGTGGAAATGAGAATTAAATTTATAGGAAGTTTATTGAAATAAGAAAACTAGGCAACTACTTTTTGGAAAATTATGTGAAAACAGTGCAGGTAGCGGGGAAAGTAGCAAGAGTGAAAAAGATAAAGAGTAAAAGTAGTTCACGCATTTGAAAAGTTTTGATTTCTTAACGAAAAGGAAATGAAAAATTCCAATTACATTAGTAGATATTATTTAGGTTTTACTGATGGTACTGTAATGCATGTGAACCACAAAATGTTAGTTCTCTCAATAGCTCAAATTGAAATTCACACGCTATTACATGGAGACGCAGACTGATGTTTACAGTATCAACTTTAACACTTCACCAATAAAGCTACTTCAATTTAAATCTACTGTAGTTCTAAGTGAATTTTCTAAAAAATTTTTAATAATAATTTGCAATTACCATTTACGAGTATTTATTAAATAAAATGATTTCTAGTAATTTAATAGCGGTATTTAATAGTAAATTCTTTTTTTAAGCCATAATTTAATTGAAATGGCGAAAAGTATTAAGAAACAAAATCTTTTTTAATTCAAAAAAAAAGAAGAGAATGCACGAGAAGATTTGGCAGAAGAAGGAAAAGAAAGTGAAGGAAACGTACAAATCACAAAGCAATCAAAATACATTTCAAAATTTTTTGAAAGATAAGAAAAATGAATCAAGATAAATGAAAAATACGCACACAAACCTATTCAATTAGGTACAATTAATAATAGCAGAAAACAGTCAGTTGTAGACAGAAAATAATGTAGCAACATTTTTGAGCAATTGTTCACTGAAAGAAAAAAATATACTAGCGTGTATTGATGAAAGAAAGAAGTTTATATCTGATTGGCAGCACATTTTTATGATTCGAAGATACTTGTCTATAAATACTGAATTTTCTGAATTTTTATCATAGAATGAAAGTTAAGGAAAGTACCTCGAAATCGATGTTTGTCGACCTTTGAATTTCATAGTATACATACATACAGGAACGTACGGAAGGGGGAGGATAAGGGGGCTGGAGGATTTCTGCACAATTACATTTTCCTTGCTCTTTATTTTTCACCAAAAGCATCCAGTTCAAATTGAAAAATTTACCAAAAAACTTAGAGGCTCAAAATCTCAACGAATTCGATGCACAATATGTTCTTCTAAGGAAAAAAAATTCCCGATTCGGACTTCAACAGACGTCAACGAACTCATCGTGTGCCACAAAAGTTGAACGAATCCATATTGGTTTCCAAACATTTTACAAGAAAGACGCTTTTGACCATGTTCATTTCAAAGCCTTAATTGGAAAAATGACTAAGTTGCATCAACCTTTTCAAATTCTGTTTAACAGGACACAATGGCATTCCCAGTGTGGTCGCTGTGATGTAGTGGTTGTGCGTTGGACTGCTACGCAGAGTGTCCGGGGTTCAAATCTCGGCACAGGCAAAATAAAAAAAAAGTAGAGAAAACAATTTTTCTACACGGCACCACCTCTTGGCAGGCAATGGCAAACCTACAAGAGTAAAAATTGCTATGAAAAACTTTTCACTTCGCCGTTCGGATTCGGCATTAAACTGTAGGTCCCTTCCATTCATGTACAAATATAACACGCACAACATCAGTGGATGCGAAAAGTTCGGCCTAGGCCCTCCATGGGCTGTTGTGCCATTAAAAGTAAATAAGTAAATGGCATTCCCAGAAATAATAATTGAGTCTTATACTCAAATTTTAAGAGAAATTCGAGAAAGAAAATGCTTCTCGACCACTGTTCAGAATGTAATCATATCCATGATATATGAAGAGTAAATAGCCCTTAAACTCAGAAATTCACTACCGAAATCTTATAAATCAGTTAACCCTTTCCTTCCAATGGTAGCCCCATGGTTACCAAATTTGATATATATACTTTCAATATACTTTTGATTTCCGTTCTCCAGACTTATTCCATTCAAAAAGTGTTATGGTAAAAACAAAAACATTCCCTAAAAGATTTTCATCGAAATATCAAATCTTTTTTATTGAATATACTGTTTTCGGTGTTCACTCCATACATACATATTGTACCATACATATTTTTTCAATATAAAAAAAAAAACACGAAATAATTCATTTATTTTTTAACTAAACATTTTTTCGTGTGAAAATGAAATTATCTTTCAAAAAATTTCAGAAAAGGGTAGGTGGTAGTGGAAATATATGTATAATGTAAATAAATATAGTTCTATTACTACTTCTTCTCACTAAGTACTCACTAGAAAATCGAATAAATTTTCATGCAAAACCATTTCAAATACTATCCTCACTCAAAATAATTTCCCTCTAATTTTCTTCTACTTACTTAACTTTACTTACTTTTAATGGCACAACATGGACATTCTGCGTAGCAGCCCAACACACTACCACTACTGCTGCTACATAATTCGGAAAGAAAAGGTTTAAGCTCATACTGACTTCTCCTGTTACAACAGTTTCAAGTGAACGAAAGTTCAGTAAATTAAAATTAATTTTTAGCCATTTGTGAACCATGATGGGAGATGATCACGTGGAGAATTTAATTTATATTAAATTTCTTAATTTGAATTCTACAAATGACATTGTAGATAGAATTGATTTACTTCAAATTATTCCGCGTTGTTAGCTGTTAGAGTGTTGAGAGAGAAATGTGCACTGTCACGCACTGGACAAATTATACTCCCTTTCATACTCTTGAGACGACATCCGGTTTTTATCTTGAGCACATTTTGCAAGCCTGACGTCAACACAAGAGACTTAGATTACCTGTCATTGGTTTTGTCGCAGGTAATCGGGACGGTAACGTACTCGTTGACTTTCTTTTCAGCAGAAGACCTCAATTAGCTATAATTCATCTATTTCTACAGTTTGAAACTTTCGTTATTAGAATTTGAATTAATCAAGTTAAGAGGGATTAATAAAGTTAAGAGCTTAGGAGAGCACTTGGATGTATTTACACACATTAAACAATTTTTCGAAAGTTGGAGTCGCCCATTTAATCAATATTGTCTCCATGTATGTATATATGCACAACCAATTTATTTATTTGCCGAATCTAGCATTAACCATGTAACTTTAACCTAGATTTCAATGCACGCAAACCGCGTGAATAGTCAACGCCTCCTAACTACGTCATTCAGGCTGTTTTTTTTTGTTTATCTTCATTTCATGCGACAAGCAAAAATTGTCTTTACATATACCAGTACTATGTAAAACTACTACTGTAATGCCAGATGCCTGTGGTTAAATACCGCAACATCGGCAGCAACAATAACAACAACGACCATAGCAACAACATTGAAATTATAACTTGCAGCAACATAAAGGAATCGATTCTTTTTAAAAATTATTCCCGCATGAATTATTAAATTTCCACTGTCTGCCTGACTGCCAGCCTGCTTGCAATTTGAAAGAGCCCATTAAAATCACCTTAATCTTAAAATTCCACGTTACCTTTACAGTTGTGCTTGCTGGCGCTGATGTTGCTATTGATGATGTTGCTATTGATGATGTTTGTTGCTGCTGCTGCTGCAACTTTTACTCCGCAAGGGTTTCATTAGCATAATTTCTTTCATACTTGTACCGTTTTGGGGCACATTTTATGCATTTCTCAATTTATTCCAAATATTTTTTGAAGTTTTTCTTTCTTTGTACTCGTATCTTGGCGTGATTTTATGGAATGCTTTGCCTTACAGTTACGCTTAAGTGATTTAAAGTTATGCACATTTCATTTATGAGATATTCAACTAAATACAATCAAAGTTAAGTTACAGTATCTAAATTTTTTATTAATTTTTTTTTGGTATTTTTGTTTTATAATTTGCATAGAATTTTTGAGGTCTGTTTTGCATTTTCACTAATATTTTTCTTTAGTCCTACAAGTGCGAGGTATTATTGAATAAATGCAAATAAAATAGGAGCAGGCAGTAGAGTTGATATGCCACGCACATGACCGACCAACCAACCATCGAAATCAATCTAGCCTATTGACCCTGCAAAGACACTGAAGGCTTTTCGTTTGAATTTCTTTCACACGAAATAGCGCAGAGTTACAATATGGCGGTTGTAGTTCAATGCGTGCTTAATCAGATCTGAGATTAGTTCAGTTGAATTCTATAGGTACACAATGCTGCTACTTAACTCCAGAGAGAATTGCAGAAATCCAATGAAAATAGCACAAAGTAGTAAAGTAGCATTTGTGGTATTTGTGGTCGCCAAGATATGTGAATAATTTTTATGTTTTAATCTTACAGCTGGAGTTTTCATTATTGTTGCTAACAATATAAAAAATTCTACTACCCGCATGATTTCACCTTTTGTTTTCAACTTGGCGCATTTTGCTTATATCGTGTAGAAGAAATCAATATCGGAATTGTGAAATATTTGTAGATTGGTTTTATGGATGAGTTGATGTTGTTGAAACTCACAAAGGCAAAAAGTATGCCGAAGATAAGAGTTAATTATTTTTAATTTTAAACAGAAATAGCACCTTCAAGTTACTAATTTCTTACTTTTTTTAAAAGAAAATTTACAGAGTAGTTCTTTTTAAAACATTGGTGTTTCCATATTAAATATGAAAATAAAATTGAATTAACAGTCAAAAAAAAGAAATAGTATATGATGATGATTCTCATTAACTCTATAAAGATTGCATGTTTTTAAATCCTTTTTAAATATTTTATCACTTTGGATGACATGACGTCCTAAAGTTAAAACAAAAATGTTCGAATTGCTCATTAGTCAGTAATTATCAACAGTTCTTGGGCGAACTGTCGTAATTGACTGGTATGTGGGGGTTGCACCCACTGGAAAATCCCCCCTTTTCTCATAGGACTTACTTGCACTCCTCACTCCTGGGACAATTACTACGAGGTGGAGTCCGAATTTGACATTCTGGTTCAGGTATTCATTGCTCTTGCTGCGATTTTTCGGTAGCTTCAACATGCCTTCGGTATTTGTATTTCAATACAATCAGTGCCATGGGGCGAAAATGCGGTCATGAGAGGAAAACCATGTTAGACTTGCGGGCCCCTTATTTAAGAAATGTGCACATAGAGTTTAGTATTCATTTATTATTTTTGACCCACTTTGGGTATCTCAACTTTTTTTCGGACTGCAATTTCGAAAATTCTTCAAAAATACATTTTAAATCCTTTAAGTTTAAAATTAGTTAGACATGTTAGTTTGAAAGGTTGTTTGGATAATCAACAAAAAATACTTACTTACTTACTTAGTAGGCACTATAACCGATGATCGGTCTTGGCCGCCTCGTTTAAATTTCCCAAGTCGCCTCTGCTTCACGCGCACTGGTGCCAGTTGGTAAAGCCAAGTGCAGTCAGGTCCCCCTTTTCCTGGCTATACTATGTCAGTGTCAGATCACACAGCTCAAGGTTCCATCTTATTCGATACACGTCGCCCTTGCATATTGGACCATAGATCTTGCGGAGTATCTTCCTCTCGAATGCTCCTAACAGCCCCTCATCATTGGAGTTCAATGTCCACGCCTCAGCTCCATACCTTAGGACGGGAAGCATGAGGGATTTATAGAGCTTATTTCCAGGGTCTGCTTTTCAATTGCATACTGACATTATTGTTGGTATTAATGTTGGATCCTAGGTAAACGAAATTCTTGATAACTTGGAAAATATAATTACCAACAATGGCATTTTGTCCAAGACTATTTGTTTGTTGACACAAGGTATTTCCACAAAAAATAGTAAATTTAATTTTTTTGCATCTGATTTTAAAAATGCGTTTATATATATATAGGCTAAATAAAAAACATGATATAAAAATAATAACTTCATAGTTAGCAAACTATTTTTCTGGAAATTTCAAAAAATTTCCAAAATATATTTTCAACTTCCAAGAAGGGCGGACCCTTCTAAAAAATTCCGGACATCTCGTTGGTTTTGTTTAAATATCTCTTCCTCAAAAATCTAGAATTTTGGGGTTCTACGGGTAAATGAACAGCAGTGATTTTGACAGTCTTGTATTTAATGTATACGAATATGTTTTTCCTATTGTAGCTTTAAGACTTGACTATTCCCTTTGGATAGTACATATATCCATATCAGCCATCTTCAAGCTAAAATTTAAAGCTTAAATGTTCTTTGCAAACTTCAAGATTTCAATGTAAAGATTTTCTTTTACACAATATTTTAAGTTACCATATTTATTTTAACCTTGAGCTCATTTTCAATTTGAATTTGTCTTTTTTTTTGGTTAAACCTTTCTAGTTTTTCTTAAAATTTTTTCTCCATGATTACATTTACAACTTTGTTTTTGTATATGTTCTATATACATATATACAAATTATGTTATTAACGATTTCAAACTTGATTGCCTTCCTTTTAGTTTAAAGCGTTTCTTAATGCCGCCGCCTTCCAATCATTTCAATTGTTTCTTATTTAATACGTTTTTCCTTAAACTCTTTGCAACTATGCAAGTGGTAATGCATGCAAGCATGTGTATGTTTGCAAGTAGGAGTATGTATGTATGTAAGTGGTGCACTCACTTGTATATTGCCCAACTCTAGCTGCAGCTAAGGAGCATGCTAATCTAACAATTTCATTGCTTTTTAAGTTTTATACGTTTAGGCATTTGCTATTCAACTTAAATGAAAAGGTACCTAACAAAGTACGTAAGTAAGTACATATGTATGCAGATGTATGTATGTATTGCATGTAGTTACATTTCATTTCTCTTTTACGAGTATCTACTTACTATATGAAGATTATATTGTTAGGCTTGAAATGAAAATTATGCAATTACTTTTGATTACTTTGTTAGTTTGAAGTTAAATGGAGCAAAGGGAAAAATGGCATTAAAAATGTGGGTATAACTGAATGATTTAAAGCTGACATCTTTATTGAAAACATGAGGTGTTAAAAGTGTTGTTGAGTGATTTCATTTGATTTGAGTGATGGCAGAAGTGCAGAACACATTTTAAAGACATGTGGCAGACATCTTTCCTTTCCATTATATTTTAATTTTTTTAGTTAGTTTCAAACTACCTACATACATAAATGAAGAATGTGTGTGTTTCAGAGTTGATTGAAATTGAGTCTAATGGCTCGCTGATTAACGCCGTTCCTTTTGCTAACATAAATGCGTTCCAGATGGATGTGATATCGTAAGTATAAGTATAATCATTAATGCATCTGTTCTTTAATTTTGCAAATTCTCTAACTACTTTGATATAAGGATCATGCACCCAAACCCTAGAACACTCGCTTAAGAACGACGTTACTATATCCACTTTGCGTTATCTTAATACTTCTTCCTTAGTTCTTTGATGCTGTAACTTTTCAGGTGGTCCAGGCCACTTTTATTAGCTGACAAGGTCAAGTCCAGTCAGATCACCCTATATCTGGTCTTTCCAATCAAAGGCCTGCCTTATTTTGAATAGATTAGATTCTCATACTGCTTTTGGCTCAATTTTTGTCGACATACGTCGCAAACACTAATTCTAGATCATAGATCTTAAAAGTATGTATCTTACCATCGAATACTCTCAACCTCTCAACATTTGCCTTTATAGGGCATGTCTCAGTGTAATACCTAAGGGCGGTAAGTATAAGAGGTAAGTATGAGTCCTAGAGCAGTGATGGGCACACGCATATTACCACATATGTGTGAAGCAGAGAAAAACGAAGTTATCTCTCTCTCTCTCTCTCTTTCTCTCTCTCTGTAATTGCGAAGGGAAGTCTTGCTTTAACAAGCGCTGAATATCAACTGTTTTGATCTGTTTCGGTGAAATGGGAACAAAGCCACAATGAATACATGTGTCGACGTCGCAAGCAGCATTTTGTTGTAAAACACATGAGTATGGGAATTGAAAATGTGCCTATCGCTGTTCTAGACCTTTTTTTCTGTCCATTGAGGGAGGGCTCGATTTAACATTTGCTACTGAGCATTACCATCTTTGGAGGTAGTAGAGTGCGAAATGAAATTTTTGTTATGAAATCCTACATATCGATGTTCATACGTTGGTTTCTTCTAACTGACTTTTAAAAAACACTAACATTTAAGTCACAAAATATGCATTTTTTTCTTGTATCTTTCAAAATTTATCGAAAGTGACTTACAGGGGGTCAACGTATGATAATCGATATGTAGTTACCTATCTCCATAAAAGTGTATATAATTACTTACAATATGTGTATCCAGGGGCAGTTAGAATGCGATGGTCAGATGGAGCAGATGTAAAGAGAATGTAGAGAGAAAGTGCAGGTATAAAAGACATTAAAACATTTCACTCTTAAGTGGTGCAGCGGCTATACGTTTGTTTTTATTTTAATTTTGTTATCTATTTTATTCGGTCAAAAAAAAAAACAGAGGCTCGATAGTGCTAGAATTTATACCATTTAACGGCGACAACATCGTAACCCAGCGGCACAGAACTCTCCGTTAAACAATGTGCCAAAGTTAATTGCTAAGCTAGCGAAAATTTCAAAAAACATTTTGTTTAATATTACTGATACAATGATTACTAATTAAAATAAAATTAAGAAAAATTAATCATGTGTTCCCTCATGATTGCTCCAACTCCATAAAAATTATATTTGTGTGTATGTATGTAAATATGTATCTACTTATTAAAGAACTAGCTACCATTTTAACGTCGCAGGCATTACTAAATTAACAAAATAATAATTTTTTAACGATTTGTTCCAGGTAATAACATAATCGTCTTGCTACATCCATGACTAAATTATATATGAAAAAATAAATAAAATAGAAGTTTTATGCAATTTTTCTTGTTTTTGCCTTTTGCTTTTGGCCAATTAAGTAAAGGATGCACTTGCTTGCTGCTTCATTTTGCTTATTAAGAATCTATGTGGAAAAAACACATTAAGTTTGATGAAAAAGAATTGCGCTGAAGGGCTCGTTTAGTTTTGATGGACAGGCGTTTAAAACTTGGTTATGATTATTCGAGCCCACAGACCCTCTTTTGCAGCAATACAAATACCAGACGAGAATAGATTTAAATCCATTACAAAAAATAAAAGAAAAAAATGTTAAAAAATAAATAAAAGCAGAAGAACGTAAGCATGAAATTATGTTATACTTAGCCTGGAACGCATAATTATGACGCCTGCCTAAGTGGCAGGCATCATACACTTCCAATACATATTTCATCCTTTTCTATTTTCTCCTAAGCTTAACTTACTGATGCTGCCAAGTCTTTATTACTTGTATGGCTTTGGATATTAAAAGCGAAGTTGATTTATTTCTTTTTATGTACTCTTAAACTCTATTTTGCATCATCTTCGTACGAGAATGTACTTATGCTAATACTTTGCTCAACAACAAAGCTATCTTCATACCAGCCCATACAATCAGAGATTAGTTGAAGGTATTTTGGTAGCTAATGAAGCATTAAAGTGGAGGCTTAATTTGTATGTGCACAACAAAATAAATAAAGCATTTGAGAAAGAAGAGATGCGAAGCAGTTGCATTAGGAATGCAAGGAATAATGTTAATGTGGAGTTCGTAAGACAAGAATTGTGCATGAGTTGGTTTATGGTGTAGTGAGATGAGAGCATGTTGTCTTTGAGCCTATCATATAAGTGTAAAAGATTTTTAGTAAATTTTATTTAATATTATTCTTGATATACTTAATTCAAAACTTAAATTGGTTATTTGTTATAGTGGCACAACACAAAATTTAAAAATTTTCAGTGCAGGTAAAAACATTCGGTTTTTGTAAAGATAAATGAAATATTATGAAGAAATGGAATTTCATTGTAAAGAAATCCCAGTAAGAAGTAAGTTATGCTGTCATTAAATTTTTTTTTTTTTTTTTTTTGTGTTTAACTAGTTTTTGAGTTATGACTATTTGTGTGAAATTTGTTTGTTTAAAGATTGGTATTACATTTATTTAATCAAAAGAGGCACAACAAAAAATAATTCAAGTAAATGAACTAACCTGAATCAGCTAAAAATTCATAACTCAAAATAAGTAATACTTCATTAACGTAATTTATTATTTGTTGGAAATAACTCATACTCAAAATGATACCCTCTATGTATTACAACAGCGGTCGGCAATATTGAAACACATAGGCACAACTAAAAATATAACCCTTTAGCTTATTCTCAAGATTATGCTCTGGGAACATAAAGGAAGGAGAAGAATAACTTGATTTTTTTTTATAGCAAAAAATAAATATTATAAAGAGTGAGTTGTGGAAATTTTGTTGCTAGGATTCGATATGTACATAGTTTATTATGGGGTGGTATATTGAAAAAGGTGAGCAGGATTCATCTTTTCTACATACCCAGCAAGGATTAGGAAAAAAATTTACAATTGGTTGCTTAATTACCATATTCGGCGGCTGACCCTTTTAGACTGTTCCGTTTCATTGGAAACTTTATATCGCTCGTTTGCTGTCATACTCAAGACTGTTATAACTCAAAAATTTCGAAAAAAGGCATTTAGAATTTTCAATTTACCTATCACTCCATACAATTGATAACGACAATTCTTCTTTGTTATCTGATTTATGACAATTTTGCAGTAAACGAGCGAAAAGATTTTATATACTTAAGGCAATCGATTTAATATTGAGTCTTATAAAAAGTATTTGCGTATATTGGTAGCCACAAATCTGTCAGGTAGTTGATGTTTAGTGTCTCCGCTATCTTGTGATTTAATCAGCTCTGGTCGACCAGAGCGAGGTCCATCTTTGATATCGAAATTTCAGGAACGGATTCGAGCAAACTACTCCTGGGTCCGGCGTTCTCTGTGAGTGAACGCATATTCACGGCAAACCTCACGAATTTTTTGGCATGTTTAACCAGCGATTTTTCCTTTTCTATAGCAATAAAGCAATATATAATATATATAATATATATTATTATAACAATATCACATAGTGTATTTTTTCAGATATTTCACTCATTTTCATATCAATGTAACATTTTACACTAGCAACGAATTACACAATTCACACAAAATGTAGTATACTTTTTATATGACCATACTTATAAGTTTTTCCATTATAACTTACTTACTTTACTTTACTTTTAATGGCACAACAGCCCATGGAGGGCCTAGGCCGAACTTTTCGCATCCACTCATGTTGTGCGTGTTATATTTGTACATGAATGGAAGGGACCTACAGTTTAATGCCGAATCCGAACGGCGAAGTGAAAAGCTTTTCATAGCAATTTTTACTCTTGTAGGTTTGCCATTGCCTGCCAAGAGGTGGTGCCGTGTAGAAAAATTATTTTTTCTACTTTTTGATTTTGAATGTGCCGAGATTCGAACCCCATACACTCTGAGTAGCAGTCCAACGCACTACCACTACACCACAGCGACCACCATTATAACTTAACTAACCTCTAACCTTTGGCTAGTTTATTAAAAGAGATTGGAAGTAAAAGAGGTTTTAAGTAGATTGGGTTCCCATTACTATCTAATATATATATTTTTGTGGTTGATGGATGCATATCTCAAGTCTACGGAACTACTTCATATTCGACAATATGGAACACCTTGAAAATGAGATCGAAATTGTCAGATATAAAATCACTAGGTATTGGTTTATTAAGAAGGATAAATTATGTTCTTTTGGTGTCCAATAAACAACTTTATTCAATAAAAAACTTTATTTTTAGAGTTCCCCAAAAATTTATTCAGCCAATTTAAAAAATTCAAATGGGTTAAAAAAATATTTAAAAAAATTATCAGCTTCGTCTTAAATTTTTTCAATAAGCTTGCTTCTGGTTACGGTGCTCTGATAAAAGAAAAACAAAAATTCCATCTTTAGTCAGCTATTCTCTCAGGTATTAATAATTGCATGACGACATATCACTGGCAGCAAAGTAATGTTGATTAATACTAAGATTAGAACTCATTAAATGGGTATAGAGAAAGTTTCTTCGTAAACTAGTTTTCCTTTGAAAATTATAAAAAGAATCTATGCACTCAAGACTTAGTCCTCATCAGAGATTACTAAATCACAAATTTCAAACATTCCACACGCACCTAAAAATGATTATATGCATGTAATATCAGTGAAATCAAATATTTTCCCGATATAATCGAAGAAAGTGTTGCCGTTATATCAAAAAAAAAAAAAAGTTACTGTAATTTATTGTGATAATCTAAATCTTAAATTAATAACCCGAGGTAACAGTGTCAAAAACACAAACAAATACATATAATAAATCAAAAGACTTTCAAGCGACGAACGTTAACAAAAGTAAAGTTTGTATATGAGTTGGGGCTATTTAAAGAAGTGCCTTCTTTTTTACTTCGGCTTGCTTGTTAATGTTGATTAAAAAACTCTTAGAATATAACTAATTTTGTGTAGAATAGTTAGGTTTGTCTTGAAGAAGAAAAAAAAAATGTACAAATATAAACAAAGCCTGAAGAAAACTAAAAACTGCAGGAGTTTCTCTATTTCACATTTGAACAAAAATGCATAGAAGTGTTAAGTTTTTTGTTTTGTGTTCCTCATCTTTCTCGTATTCTTACCCAAGAAGCTTTTGCCGTATGACCTAAAAATTTTTCTCCAAAAAACAGAAAATTAAAGAAACAATAAGAAAAATAGGTTTTCATTTCAACTAGCTTGGCTATTAGATTTAATAGAAATAGAGAAAATAAAAAGCATCGAAATGTAGAAAAATCTAAATAAAAAGCAATAATAATAGACCTACCGTCCATCGGTCTAACAATCTACCACAACCTACCTGCCTACCAAAAGCTAAACTAAAGTGAGCAGAAACTCATTAATCATTGTGTGCTTAAGGGGGGGCATTTTCATATTGTTTACATCAAGCAAAAACAACAAACACATTTTAAGACTCTTCTTTAAGAATAACAGCAATCTCGAAGATACACTTTCAAGTTTAGCATAAAAACTTTTCATGTTAATTTTTGTGGAATTTCTTTCAAAAATACAAATTATAAAATTTAAACGCCTTCAAAAGAAGATGAAGAAGAAAGCAAGTGCACATACTAAGCTTGAAGTATCCATTTTTTTCTTTTCATTTTTGTTTGAGTTAACAAATTTTTCTTTGTGAGCTGTTTATGCCACTGGTACAATTAAGGGTATCCATGAGGTGGAAAAAAGAAGATGAAGGTGTAAACTTAAAGCACACGTTTTGTGTTCAACTCAATTTCGGTGTGAACCTTTTTTTTATACGGCATTACTGCGTACGCACATGAAATGTTTCTAGGTGATTAAATAAGTAACTTACATATTCCGGATTTTTGATTTTTCAAAATCACTTTGGAATGAAGTTTATTTGTTATTTGGTTTCAGTACTTGAGTTATTTTTCTTCAAGAGTGTAAAGTTTGAAGTGAACTTCAGTAGGGTCTAATTGTGTTATGATATCTTTTCTTATTTGATCACGTGACAATGACTTAGATAACGCAATGCACATAAAAACATAAACTTAAACTGTAAAAATTTTTATTTTTCTTAACATTTTTTTGTATGTGTAAACAAAGCGTTATAATTTGAGTGAAGAACAACAAAAATGAGAGCTCATGCCTTTGTTATTCGAAAGAATTTCTATGAAGGCAAAATAAGAAGTGCTTAAAAGAAAGTGAAATCTATTAAAATGAATCTACTTTCAGTTTTAAAATGTTTGAATTTTGGGAGAAACTTTTACATAGATACAAATATTTGTTGGGACCACATTCATTTTTGCTTAACAATGAAGCTGTTTCTTTTTCAGATTAGAGTGGAGGCTGATGGCCTCTTACTTTCAATGATTTAATGTAATATAATTACATTACAGAGCAATAGTGAATACAGGGAAGGGTGTGTTATTGTTAAAGCCAATGTAATAGTGTTAGATTAGGTAAGGTAAGGTTAGGTAAGAGTAGGATATACTTTGGCGGGTAGTTTAGTAATTATTAGTCTTTCTAATACCCATATGAGTTATAATTTTGTGTGTACTCGTATAAGGAATGGTTGATTTTAGAACATTACACTTATAATTCAGAATATTTTAATTCAAATCAGGAATATTTCAAATTTATTTCAGAATAACCAAAAGCACTTTTGAAAACTTAGAAGTTGATTTCACTATAGACAGAACTTTCAATAACTGAATTTGGGGTGAAATTAGAACATTGAATTGGTGTTGGCATCGAAACTCTCTTCTTTTTCGCCAGAACAACAGAAAATTAAGCTCCTCTCAAATTATTAATTATTCCACCGGGGCCCCCTCATAAATCATTTTTACAGTATGTTAATCAAAAATGTGTTCTCTGGCTTAAAAAAACCTTGAACACAAAATTACAACAAAATCGGTCTGTCCATAGAAAGTATTTAAGAACAGCATTTAAGAACAAATTTAAGATCCAGATCAAGATGTTGGCCCAAAAATCCTTGGTATACAAAATTTCGCTCAGTCAGAAACCCCCTCAGGGAAACTTTTAAGGTCAAGATGATGAAGATGAAGCTAAAAAATGTGTTCCTGAAACACAAAGTGGTACCGATATGTGCCGATAGAATATATTCTTGTTACCCCAGACTGCAAGTAAATACAAAGGGTGGACTAGTGGATAAGCGGGCTTCTAGGAAGCTATAATCTCATCAGCTTATTCTACAGTAAACTCATTTGTGCTTAAAATATATTTAACATTAATATTAAATGATTTGCATGAAATGTGCGAATATAAATTTTTTTTTGTACTCAAATGGTTTTTGGTGTTCAGTAACCTGTAGTACAATTTTAAGACCATTATTTCTTTAAATCATTTTTAATAGTTAAAAGTAAAGATTTTTGTGAAAAAGACGATAAAGACCTATAAGCGAAAAAGATAAAGGGTTAATATAATATATTATATATATATTATATAATATAAAGGGTATATTATTCTCCAGATAATTTTACGATAAGTCACTGACAAAAAAAGAGGCAATAATAATCAAATCTCCTCACAGGCAAAATCAAAAAGTAGAATAAAACAATTTTTGTATGTTTTTTTTTTATGGGATGTAAACAGTTTTTCTATGCTTGTTTTATTTTTCATGGGTTGTTGTGCCATTAAAAAAGAAAGAATAAGAAATATTTTTTAAAAGTCAAAATGCTTGGTAATTGCAAAAAAATCTTTGTCATTTTCACTGTCCCAAACCTTTCATTAAATGGAAGCAATATTGAATACGTAGACTCTGCAAAAAATCTAGGGGTAACCTTCAACAGAACTCTAACTTGGAATAACCACATAAGTAACACAGTTGGGAAAGTCTACAGCATGCTTCGTGTTCTTTGGACGACGCAGTACTTTACTCCTCTTCATATGCGAATGCTACTTGCTAAAGCATATCTCATACCAACAATGCTATATGGCTGAGAAATTTTTGCAAATTGTGATAGTTTAAGTAAAAATAAATTAAATATTCTTTTCAATAACATTGTTCGTTATGTGTTTGGACTAAAAAGAAGAGATCATGTTTCCTAGCATGCTAAAAGAATACATGGCTTAGCCTTTGATAACTTACTGAAGTATCGAACGCTTTTATTGTTGCATAAAATTATATGTAATGCAGAACCCAGTTATTTGTTTTCGAGATTAAACTTTTCTCTATCCAATCGAACTAATATGATTAACTGTTTACGTGTTTCTTGTTTAACGTCTGAAAGGCAGTTTTTTGTACACTTTGTTCGTCTTTGAAACGCACTTCCTAATAGTTTAAGATCTTGTAATAACGCTGTGCAATTTATTCTTTTCTTCGCTGTAATAGAAAATATTCAAATAAGGAGTGAGATCGAAAAAATCTTAACATATTTAAAACTCAATAATTTTGGTAGTGGTAGTGCGTTGGACTGCTACGCAGAGTGTCCGGGGTTCGAATCTCGGCACAGGTAAAATCAAAAAGTAGAAAAAATTATTTTTCTACACGGCACCACCTCTTGGCAGGCAATGGCAAACCTACAAGAGTAAAAATTGCTATGAAAAACTTTTCACTTCGCCATTCGGATTCGGCATTAAACTGTAGGTCCATTCCATTCATGTACAGATATAACACGCACAACATGAGTGGATGCGAAAATCTCGGCCTAGGCCCTCCATGGGCTGTTGTGCCATTAAAAGTAAGTAAAGTTCTAACCACTATTTATGAACTCGTGAACCTTTTTTGGTAAGCCGTCCATTAGAGATTTGATAGTTGTTTCAGACACCTTCTTAGCTCCGGACAATTTGGAGGATTGGCCTCTCTTGGTACAAAAACTATGTTATTACTTTGGTACAACTCCAGAGCTTTCTTGCCGTAGTGACATGATGCCAAATCGGGCCAAAAATATGTGGACACATTGTGATCTCTTATGAAAGGAAGAAGCCTTTTTTTCAAACATTCTTTGATGTATATTTCGGTATTTTTAGAGCCCATTGTAACAAATGACTTGCTTCTTTTGCCGCAACTGCATATAGCTTGCCATACCAGGAATTTTTTAAGACATTTTATCTGCTTTTGGATTCTAAATTGTTCTTCGACATTAGCTCGAGCATCAGCAACATACAAATTTTGACCCGGAAGCTGCGGGTACATACCGCCAGTACATACGTTTCGTCGTACATTTTGCAACATGAATATTTTTGCATGAAATTCGCTTTTAATTTCCGAGCCATACTTTTGGCGTCTAAATTTTTTACAGCATTCCTGTTTGAAACTTTTTGGACTTTGTATGTTTTCAAACCTGCATTGACTTTAACTTTTCGCACCAAATAGTCAGAGCACTGGGCTAACCGGGCAGCTTTCTAGCAGATGTGCTTGGAGATCTTTTCAATATGCTGTCTATTTTCTTGGCTTTCCCAATATCATGTGGTCCTTGTTTTCTTCCCTAACCAGGTTTCCTATCTATGACCAAATTCTCCTGAAACTGTTTAATAACATTGGAAACAGTTTGACGGCAGACCTTCAATTCTTTGGCCAATTTTTTGTAGAACCAATTTGTATTTTTTTGTAAAATTTTTAATAATTTTAAGACGTACTTCTTTTTTTTCACTAATTTTTATCAAACTCACAATAAATCAACATGTTTGTCATTAAAAATAATAACTGAGATATTTATCAAAGATAACTAGATCAAAGAAATTTTTAAATTTTACACCCAAAACATTATTAAATAGGTAAAACGTGTGTTAAGATTTTTTCAATCTCACTCCTTACATCATGTTATTAAAATTTGTATGAATAGATTTTTAATGATTGTTATATTTATATTCTTGTGCTTCACATTAGCTTACTTGTTTATTTTATGTTTTGAAAATGTTTACTAAAAGTGTGGAAAATGTTTAATTTTAGTTCTAATTTGTTTATACTTTATTTTGCACTTCCAGATGATTGTCAATATAAATTTAAATTTTAAGGTCATGCAATATTATATTATAAGAGATATATTTAATACTTGTTTACGCTATATGCTGCCGGTACTGCTAATAAGGTTTTAAAATTTGTTGTGCCGGTTTTCGAAAGATATAAATAAATATTCAACTATTCAAATAAATATTCAAATAAATGCGGGGAAAAGTTTAGTTAAAATTTTTTTTTGCCTATTCCACTTTCAGAACCTTGTTATTTTCAAAATAATTTCATTCTGCAACATATCGTTTCTCACAATTAATTTCTGAGGTACTTCAATTTTCGTTCAAGTAGAAAATGAGTTGAATTGGAAAGAATTTTAGGACAGTGAACGTTGTCATGCTTGTGCGGAACTTAACCTTATTAAAAGTTTTTAATGGAAAAATGTTCTCTGTATAGTACTTTTGTAGACAAAGTCAAACAATTTTTCTGTAATTTAAAATCCATTAAATAAACTTGACCATAGTTTCCAAAGCGTAAAGTAATAAAGCGCGTGCCAAATTCATGAAAGTTTATGAGCACGATTGAATCTTAATTGAAGTTTCGTGTATTTTTTCCCCCCCAAATGCGTCAAACAAACATGCAAAATAGCTATGGCAAAATCAACCGAAACGGGTACTGTCATTGCAAACAATCAAAACCACAGTCAAATTGCATTTAACCTGGCTTAAATGTTATACACTCGTACATATAAGAAACTTTTTTTTTTTGCATACAGCAACAATATGAGATGAGGTTAAACTGTCAAAATTGCTGATGTACGAATGCTGCGGATTAAAAAATATTTAAGTGAAAACATACATATGTACATGCATCCCAAAAAAAAAAAAAAAAAATTAATTAAAGAAGATAGCAAAAAAAAAAAAAATTACAAGAAGAAAAGAAGCTGTGAGTTAAATTGATGGTAAAAGAAAATTTTTGCTCATATGCAAATTGTGGGCAAAACAAAAACAAAACTTACAAAAACGGCAGAAGAAAATAAAAATGTATAATTTTTTTATTTAAACCTACGCTAATGCTTTCGATTGAGGTTAACATGCTGGCTAACATTTTCTGCTACTAATTTTTAGCCTTAGTTTTCAGATTTATTTTGCTCATTTCAGACATATGCTTACATATTTCCTATTTATGACCATTTTGAGTGTGTCTATTAGCCTCAAATTGTGTGAATGTGCCACCAAAACGAAAAAATATAAAGTGAGAAAGAATGAAGCACTTGGGACTTGACTTGTGTGAAGATGTAGACTCGTATGTTGGTTGAATGCAATTTGTTGCACATCATTTTTTATGCCATGTTTTATTTTAACCTTTTTGGTTTTTTGCAGTTGCTACTTTGTTGGAGTTAGTTGCTAGGTACTAAACAGTTAGTGTCTTGTTGTTGCTTTGTTTTGCACTGTGAGCACGTTCTTCTTCCTGGCTTAATTTAAATTTTTTATAGTTCATTTTCATGTTCAATTTGTAGTCACGAATTTGATTTGGTGTCATGACTAATTTATAAGGTTTTATGCTGATAAACTGATTGATTTTTGTTAAAGCTTACACACACAAATTTTAGCTACTGAAAAAAAGACTAGATTGTAAAATTAAAAAAAAATTATTTTTTTAGTTTAATGAGGATTTGAAAAATATATTTACTTTTTCAATGTAGTAGCTATCACTAGAACGTTACTTTTTTTTATAGTCCAGGAATCATTTGGAATGAATCTTTAATCTTAAGTTAGTCTAAAACACTTCTCGATTACCAATCTGGCTCCGATTTCTGTTAACACAATTTATATCTTAGTGAAAAGTAAAACAAAAAATAAAATCGTGCAACAAAATGAAGTGGTAATACTTAGAATTAGTAAAATTTCCAAAATTATTCATTACGAAAATTCAGACCTGTCGGACCGGGACTTCGGAAAATTGGACCAGGTACGATAAATCGGACTAGGTCTAAACCTTTCATAGGCTGTTGTACCATTAAAGAAGATGAAGAATATATATGGCTTTATCCGACGTTATTGAAAAAGCTCGAGCAAATGTGTAAAGTTTGAAGTAAGAGACCCAACCTTTGAGAATTATGAAAAAAAAACTCAAACAATTTAAAAAATATAAATAAAAATTCGCAGCAATTTTTTTTTGCAGGTTGTTACATTTTCATTGTGCAATGGCAGATATCTGTCAGAATCCTTTGTGAATCTGCACAGCTTAGACAGTTCAAGGTTGACTAAGTCAACCGTGTTCAATAAGTGTTTCCCTATAGTAGGTTATCTCGTCCCAGAAAAAGTGAGAGATTCGCAGATGGAATGTGCAGTAGATTCATTAAACTTAAACTTATGCAATTTTTACATGTATGGGAGCTGATCCTGAGTCTACTGGAATTCCATTCTAGCGCCCATTCACTAGAACACCGAAGTGGTAATTATTTTCTAGACATGCGTCACATAGGTTCGACTCATTGACACCGATTTACCTGTGAAAATCGCTGACTTTAACAAAGCCTGTGACGAGCCCTACAATGGACCTCAAGTGCCACCGCCGCAGGATTAACAGATACTTAGCCTCAGCGTCGCTGTGGCGTAGTGGTAATGTGTTGGGCTGCTACGCAGAATGTCCGGGGTTCGAATCTCGGCACAGGCAAAATCAAAAAGTAGAAAAAAATAATTTTTCTACACGGCACCACCTCTTGGCAGGCAATGGCAAACCTACAAGAGTAAAATTTGCCATGTAAAGCTTTTCACTTCGCCGTTCGGATTCGGCATTAAACTGTAGGTCCCTTCCATTCATGTACAAATATAACAACACGCACAACATGAGTGGATGCGAAAAAGCTCGGCCTAGGCCCTCCATGGGCTGTTGTGCCACTAAAAGTAAAGTAAGTAAGCCTCAGCGCCATTTCGAACTTAGCAAAAGAGTAGCGGCATCCAGTGACGGGCTACGGGCCAATAGAAATCATTGCTGATCCACTTCTAGCCATCTCTTTACATTTTCATATTCAAATTTTTTATGGAGTTAGTAAAAGCTGAACAGGTTTTAATATCCGCCTGGCTATCCGAGTAGATGAAAATTGAGTTATGCTTCCAATTCCTATTAAGCAACTGCTTTGCGGTAATCATAATCGAATACAGTTCAGCTTGAAATAACGTGGTGCAAAGGATTCTTTTACCGTTTTGTTCCAGAATATATTCCAGCGCCAGCTTGTGCTTGTTTGTTTATTATGGATCCATCAGTGTAGAAGACATTGCAGTCTGGATGAAAACCAGTTCTGTTATGCAACGGATACTTCATTGACGTCAAACGAGACGAGTAAGTTTCACAATTGCCGTCCGTCGCACCTTCTCCAATCAAGGTATAGTGGTATAGTAAGTTCCGTACTCTACCTCATATTCCTCACCAAGAATATTTTCCTGCAACGCAATGTACCGATCAGATACTGAGATATTCGGGCTTCATTCTCGATGAAGATATACAATTTTGGCATATGCAGTAGGGTTTCTATAACGACCGCCGTTTGGAAAGTAAAATAGGGTGGAAACTACTCCAAGAGACATAAAATCTCCTTAAAACATATTGAAAATAAATGATTCTCGTTCTGTGTGCCATAAAATGTAAAAAGTTCTCTATTTCATTTCGCTTGCTGTGGAATACTGTCGAAAACATTGAAAACTGTTTTTCTTTTACTCTTTTGCATACGCCTAGTTTTTGTGATTTTTATATCTAAATTGTTTATTACTACTTTTTTTACTTTCAGTTTTTTACTCATGGCTTTGAAATCCATTAGTTAAATAAAAAAGTAGATTCTTAGAAGCAAATTAGCATTTGCATTTGAAACGTGAATTATTTGATATCAAAAATCACCTATATGATTTCTGTCCACTGCAAGAAAACTTTTCAATTTGGCTCAATGCATACATAAATATTTAAGCATGTAAGCTTGCGGCTATTCATAGATCCTATGCACTTTCTTTTCTTTTCTTTTCTTTTCAGTTTAATAATTTTCATAAACATTCTTTGATTCAAGGCGTTGTTATAGACACCCTCAGCGGTTTGTCGTTAACGTCAAGACATCTTATCATGCTGGAAAAATTATTAAATATTTTTCACATCTTCAGTTGAGTGAAGAGAGAAAACTTGTTTATATATTTTCTTTTTAGTGTTTATTCTCTTAGTTGGAAGCTGGTGGTAGCCAAGACTTTTGAAAAATTCCAAAACGTTTACTGCAAAGCGTCTGCAATTACTGATTTTATATTTTTGGGGTCACCACAATGAAAATGTGACGAGTCTATTGGCATTTCAAATTATAAACATACATACAAACAAACAAACATACATATAGGTACATACAATACGTAAAGGTTGATGTCAAAATTTATGATGCGATGAAATGAAACGAAAAAAGAGGAAATGTTTTCGATTTCATAATTGAAGTTGAAATATTTCTGGAGAAAATCTTTGTATTACTGCTGATGGCATTAACTATTAGACAAAGTGAATTTTATAAGTCTAATCAATCGCATGCTTTAACAATTTACTTGATCAATAATGTTTTCATACTCTAAATTGTAGGAAAAGTAAAAAATTTACACTAAGATTATATCGGAAATCGATGTTTTCAGATATTGCATATTTTGTGTAATATGATTTCATGCTCAGTTTTAAGGCTATATTTTTAATCTCACACGTAGTTAATACATTGTTTAAAGCAAAGAAAGGAAAATTTTAAAAATACAGGGTGAACGATTTATAATTTTGAATTTGATTTTGGTGTACATAAATATGAAATGAATAATTTTATTATATTACTCGAAATTACAATCCTTCCGGTTAATTGAGGAACACTATTTCATTCAAATAACGTCGACAGCTGACGTTGCAGTAACGCATACGATCAACCCAGTACATTTTCGACTGTTGGAGCCTCAATATTTGCTGGATGGTTAGCCTAACATTTATCTTTAACGACACCCCCCAAATAATAGTTCAACGAAGTTAAATAGCAACTGCGTGGTAGCCAATGTACATCACCAAAACGGCTATTAACGCAATTTTCAAACTTTCTATGCAAAAGATCGATTGTTTGACGGCTTGTGTGACAGGTCACGCCATCCTGTTGCAACCAAATGTTGTTTAATAAGTCCATACCTTCTAAAACAGGCCACAAATATTCAATATCATTATGCGATAGCGCATCCCATGCATTGTAAAGCATCTTCCTTCCTCATTTTCTAAGAAAACTGTCCCAATGACTGTTCAAAAACCACAACTAACAGTTACTAGTTGAGAGCGTATTGACTTCTCAACAGTCCACCGAAGCCAAATTGGGCTTCGTCAGAGAATATGATTTTTCGCTAAAAATGCTCATCTTCTTCCAAGCGTCATTTGGCTTTACCTGTATACCAATTGAACTTTGTAAGCCGAGGTATTAATGCAAAATTCGCAACAAGGAAGTGTGTGAAATGTTCAATTCTTCAGAATGATGGCGAGTTGATGTGACTGGTTCTTTTTGTATGGTACATTCTGAGCAACAGCAGCAATTTTTTCGGCTGTGCTGTTGTATTGTATTGTATTTATGCCATAAAGATCCAGTTTCAAACATACGTTTCACAAATTGATCCACAAATGCGTGGAGGGCTCCATTTCACCATTTTGCAAGTTCATTTTTAGTATTTCCCAACGATGTTCATCAACCTATTTCATTAGCCGCAAATATAAAACTAATTTTCCGTCGTAATACGAATTACATTAGAGTTGCCACACTCAAAAAATCTTTCTTTCTTTTTTCTTTTAATGGCACCACAGCCCATGGATAGCCTGGGGCTATCCACTCATGTTTTTCGTGATATAAAGGGTGTTTTTTTTAGAAGTGTGGTTTTCAATCTTGGAATACTTTTTTCGGAGTTGGTATTTTTGACAGCTGTCATTTGATTTATGTTCAGTTTGGTTTGCCATTTCAAGAATTGAAGCCGAACGACCATCAAGCGCATCGCACGTTCGGTGAATGTGCCCAAAACAAGATGGCCACCGATCCCGATTTTCACAAGAAAATTTTGTTCAGCGATGAAGCTCACTTTTGGTTGAATGGGTACGTTAATAAGCAAAATTGTCGCATTTGGAGTGATCATAATCCACAAGTCATTGTTGAGACGCTGTTGCATCCTCAAAAAGTCACTGTTTGGTGTGTTCTATGGGCATAGGGAATCATTGGTCCATATTTCTTCAAAGATGAAGCCAGCCATAATGTTACAGTCAATGGGCCATGATTAATGACTTTTTCGTGCCTGAATTGTGAATTGGAGGATGTTGATGTGGACGACCATTGGTTCCAACAAGACGCCGGTACATGCCATATAGCCAAAGAAACAATCAATTTATTGAAGGAAACTTTTGGTGAGCGCATTATCTCGCATCGTGGGCCTGTGGCGTGGCCTCCAAGATCGTGCTGGACTATTTTTTGTTTTTTGTGGGTTTATGTGAAGTCGCTTGTCTACGCAGATAAGCCCGAGACGATTGACGTCTTGGAAAAGAATATTCGGCGCGTTATTACTTACATACGGCCCCAATTGCTGCAAAAAGTGGTCGAAAATTGGGCCTCTCGGCTGGAATTTATTCGAACCAGCCGCGGCAAGCGGCGGCTACTTGCCCGAAATCGTTTTTAAAACATAATGGCACATCCTTATCTTTATAATAAAACTAAATTCATGGCCATAACATTAAACTATATGCGTTTTATTTCTTCTTGAAAACCACACTTCTAAAAAAACACCATGTATTTGTAAATAAATGGAAGGGACCTGAATTTTTATGGCGAATCCGAACGGAGAAGTGAAAAGCTTTTCATACGCAATTTTTACTCTTCTAGGTTTGCCATTGCCTTCCGAAAGATTCTGTGCAGAAAAATAGTTTTTTCTACTTTTTGATTTTGCCTGTGCTGAGATTGAACCACGGGGTCTTAAGTAAACTTAAGCGCCAAATCTTATTTTTTGGAAATTGTATAAATAAAGGTTTTTTGCTATAATTTAAATAAAGGAAACACCTTAGATTACTTAGGAGATTATTTGAACTGAACCTGTTGGTTAAAATTTTTTTATTTTAGCCATTTCAGAATAAAAGTTCCAAAAAATTGCAATTTTCGGTACGATCATTTTAGTTTTGACTGAAACCCAAGCTAAAACTAAACCCTTTTTGAAGTTAGCCCTGAAAAAATTCAACGGTCAGAGTTGGGAGCAAATCTGAAAGAGCAAAGTCGATTGTCTAATATATTCTACATATTTAGAACGTAAATAATTTTTCTTGCTAATTTCGAATTCAGGAAAAGAGGCCAAGATACAAATAAAAAATAAATATTAATTTTTGGAAAAACTCTACATTTTATAGCTCATTGTATTATTATTGTACGTATGTGTGTATGTACTACAATGCATATTAATTAATTGTTTAGAGAAAGCTGAAATGAAATTTAAAATCTCCATGCTCTTAATAGCACTAAGTATGCAATGTTTTTTTGATTCACATGATTTAACTTTATGTACTTCATTAAAAATATTTTTAGTTTTCCCCTTCATAAACTTTGCTAATTCAAGCCAATTTTTAATAAAGTTTTCGTAGCTACTGACTTGTTTATATTTTAAAATCAATTTAAAAGAAAAGCAATTCAAGTTTAACACTAAATAAAAATGCAAAAATAAAAAATATAATATTTACTACCTACCAATACTTCATGAAGAAGTAAAAAAACGGCTATAATAGATTTACAATTTCAGCTAGAAAAATTAAAAGAAAACAAGAACAATAACAAAAACAAAACCACAAGAACCACACAAGCTGCACACAATTTCTCACACACACAATAACATTCACCACGTTTTGCAATGCGGAAATATTATTTTACAAGTTGGTATCGGTACTTTAATATGTACAACATACATATATTCACTATGTATGAGTTACACGTACATACATATGGTACATACATATGTGAGAAATATTAATAGAAACAATTGCACCTCATGCTCACCTACAAATGTGTGTACATGTGTATGTGTGTAGTTCAAATGTTCCCCAGTGACCTATTTTTCTCATCTTCTTCCACTTGCTGTTATTGTTGCTATTTTATTTGAAAGACCACAAGCTATTTTTAAGTGTGTGTGTGAAGCTGTGGCATTGTGGCGCGTTGTTCTGAGAAGGCGCTTGCTGCTGAGATTGTCTGCTTGCCACATACGAGTACATGGTTGTTCAGGAAAGGCATATTCCGGTGATTATACGACACGCACATCATATTAGTTTTAATTACTTACATGCTGCTTATTGCATTTTAAGTGCGTTTGTATATTCCAAAGATTTACCTCAAGATATGACTTCTTCCCTTCCTGTCACTTTGATTGCCGCAGAGGAAAGGGGAAAAATACTAAAAAAAAACCAACATCCGCGAATGATTTTGTTCAAAGTATAAAATTTTTCTTTAATAAATCTTTCTTTAAAACTAGGCATCAAATATATTGTTTCTTCAAAATAAATTTCAATGAAACTGTTAATTTAATTACTCATATGAACTTTCATTTTACATATTGCTGCCGAAATTTACAAGAGCCCTAACAACAAATTTTTCGAAATTAATTTTTTGATGAATTATGATTGAGGGTATCCATTTGCATTTCTGCTTACAGTTTCGTAGCCATAAACCACGAAATTACATTTTTTATTTTTTTTATTTGAAATTTCAATATTTTTAAAACAATATAGAAAATATTAAAGTTCCACAATGTTTTATGCTTCTACTGAAAAAAATATATATATAGCAAAATGCGTGTTAGTAATGCGTGTTTGGCAAATTAAGGCAGCGATATGTACTTGCTTCAATTTTTATTTTCATTTAATTTTTCCCTAAATTTTTCCTTCCATACAAACGAGCAGATATGCAATTGTAAATGCGTTTCTTCCGCATTAGGAAAAAAATATACTTTACTTTTACTTCATCTAAGAAAACAAAACTTTTCACTGGCGTTGAATTAATTTAATTTTTTCTCATATCTGTGTCATTGTGTGTGATCAAAATTTATTTGCTTTAGGTGCCCTACAATGTATTCCGGGATTTTTAAGCAGCTGTTGTGCAAATAAGTAATGTCAGTTCCAATTTTATTATAAGTATGTTCTGCCGAAAGCAAGAACAAATTGGTGGATAATAATTCAGTATCGATTCAATCTTGATTGACCGCTACTGAGTACCGACACTAATACTACTCCAATACTGGGAGGACATGATCAATAAACCGATAATAATGCAAGACTGGACCTAGGTTGCTTTGTTGAAGTTTGATAGCACGTCCTCAGTTGATTGGAGGTGTAGGTGGTTTTGCTGATATAAAATAATTTAATCCATTACGATATGGTTTCGACCTTGATTCCTTGACGCTCGTTCAATGAAGAAGTTGATATGAATGTTGTGTCAGCCGATCTTTTGGCAACCTATTACATCGAAATTTGGAGTAGAAAACGAAAAATGCCGGGCTAAAAATGGGCTAAGATTCAAATTGTCTTTTGTTTCTTAATTTAATTCGATTTAAATTTATTTAAGAGCCAATGATATTAGTTTTTACAACTGAATCTTCTTTTGTTTATTCTTATTCGGCTTTTCATATGAATATTTTAAATATTAAATGTTCTTCTTTTTTTCTTTTAATGGCACAACAGCCCCTGGAGGGCCTTGGCCTACCTTCTTTTCGCATCCACTCATGCTGTGCGTGTTACCTAGGTTTGTATATAGATATATGTCTAACATTAAATTAATAGACACTTTTTAATTTATTAATTATTTTTTTTATTTTCGGGACATCTTTCCTGTTCAAATTCAACTTTAAAACTAAACTAAAACTAAACTAAAACTAAACCAAACCAGAAGCTCCAAAGCTTCTCTCTCCATCAAACTGCAAGAGTCATCGAAAAAAATAGGATGATGAAATATCTTCGTTGAACGACGCAACAAAGATATTTCATAAATGTTTACTTTGAATTGAAATCAAGTGGCCAAGAATGCCCAATGTTTACATTACATTGAAATATCTTCATTGAACGATACGACGAAGATATTTCATGTATGTATGTTTGTGTATGCAGTGTGGATACATAGTTATATATATAACTCCTCCAACACCTAGATCTTTGCAGTCCCTGCAAAAGGATCCACAGAATTTTTTTTCATTATAGGAAAAATGTTTTTCTCTTGCAGCTCAATTTTTGTTACATGTGTGTTTCCTTTATTTTAAAAAAATAAAAATGCAAATATAATCAAAATTATGCAAATAATCATGCTGCCTGATATGGCTAGGTAAGTATTTCTATTACTTTTATAGTCAATATATTCAATTTCTTTTCTATTTGAAATTGTACTTAAATGTATATTTTTTAAAGTTACATTGTTCACAATTTTAGTCAAATTGAAATAGACATGAGGTATGTTTACGCTATTCATAAATATTTGTTCGTGGTTGAAAAATTCATAATCTTGTATTCTGATTTTACACGAATGAAATTTTATTATATTATTCCCACGTATAATTAGATCTCCAGCAATGCAATTCTGGTTTATTGTTGTTACAGGAAAATTTTTGATAATTAGCAAATTGTTTGACAATTGTTCAATTGAACTTTTATTATTACATTTGAATTCACAAATATTATGTTCATTAAACATGTTTTTTATACAAAAGTTATTACTTATTTTTAATTTCTTTATTTGTATAATTCCATCCAAATTATCATAAATTGTGTTATTTTGAATAATAATTTCAAGAGTAGGTGAATTTAATTCTTCAAAGTTCTTATTTGGCATTGGTACTACTAGTGCATTATAAAATTTTTTATCTGAAAACATTGGAATACCTAAGACAAAAATCGTGAATCGTCGCTAAAAATTACATTTGTTTGAATATATGGCATCATTTCTATAGTCAAGTTATACCTGTCTATTTCCTCGTCAGTTAAAACATCATGTGCTAATACATTTAATTTGCTCATTAGGATAATATCGGAAAATTTTTCTATTTGGTTGCTTACGGTTTGTATATCGGTATATAATTGTAGAATTGGCATAGATCTTTTCTCAAAATAAAGAACAATATTGGTTTTTTCCTGGATTTGTTCCAAATACAAGCTGGTTGGGTTGCCACTAGGGACGCCCACACCAGTACCAGTAATGCAATCATTCTGAAAGGGATGTTTGTAATACTTTGTTAATTTCTTATATTTAGGTTTTTTTTTCCTACGTATTTTCTTGTTCATTATCGATTTCATATTTATATTTGCGCTTTAATTGGGTTTTATAATATTTAGTATTTCTCTTATTGCTAGTATCTATGATGTAATTATTGTCTTTCGAATACTTTGTCAATTTCTTATATTTAGGTTTATTTTTAGGTATTTCCCTGTTCACTACTATATCATCATGCAAACTGATCTGTTCAGTTCTGTCCTGATTTAGTTTATTTATTCTATTAATTTTTTCCTGATTATATTTTTCGCAAAGGGTTTTAATGTATTCTTGATCATAATTTTTTGTGAGAAAGTCAATTGGTCTCTTTCCTGTTGTAACATGGATTGTATTATTATAAAAACTTATTATTTTGTACAGTTTCTCGTCTAAATCATCATTATTGAATTTATCTACTTCTAAAATTCTCAAATGTTCGTTCAGTGTACCATGGAGACGTTCGGTGTCTGCGTTACCAGCTTTGCTATAAGCTGTTGTTCTGTGTCCATCAATGTTATTTTCTTTTAAAAATAATTCTACTGCGTTGTGTAATATACATCATTCGTTATCAAATACTAATTTTTTCATTTTACCTAAAAATTTAATTCGTTCTTTAAGAGCTTTTAAAATGGAAACCCATGTTCTATCCGATATTTTGTGAAATGTAGCGTATTTAGTAAACTTGTCAACTGTAGTAAGGTACATAATGTTTCTGTATGGAAACCATATATCAATGTGTACAATGTCATTAAATTGACTTGGCGTTTCGGTTACCTGGTAAGGAATTTTTGGAGGTTGACGATCGTGTTTAGCCAATTTGCATATATCACAATTATCAATGAATTTAGTTATTATTTTCATTAGATTGGGGAAGAAAAATTTGTCTTTTAATTCCAAAAATACTTCATTTATGCCTCTGTGGTTATTCTTCAGGTGTTCGTCTTTAATAATAGTCAACATCTCGTTTGTATCCGTTATGTCTTTTAATTTTATTGTTGATCTTAGAATTTTTAAGTTTTTGTTTTGAAATTTGCCAACATAAATATTCTGGAATTTTTCCATTAAATCGTCGTTTTCACAATAGACGCACATAATTCCCTTGTCCAGTATGACGTTACTCATTAGTTCGAATAAATTTGATTGATTATCAATCGTTAAAAAATTTTGGCATTTTTTGTGAATAATTTTTCTAGTGATCTTTTCTTTATTTCCAATTTGTAAATATATTTGATTCTTGTATATATTAATGTTTTCTCTGTTATAGGAATGTAATCCAAGCTGTCATTTGGTGCACTATGTATCGTAGCAATTGTAGAATTTACTTCAACGTCCATACTACAATTATCATAATTTTCTTCGTTATTAAATATATCGCCGTTCACAGTAATTTCGTCAATACCTTTATCATTTTTTGTGTTAATAAATCTACTTAGTCCATCCGCAACACAGTTTTGTTTACCTTTTATGTAAGTGATATCAAAGTTGTATTCATTCAATTGTATTTTCCACCTTTGTAACTTCATGTTTGGTTCCTTTATTCCGTTGAGCCAAACCAATGGTTTATGGTCAGTACAAATAGTAAATTTCCTTCCATACAAATAAGTACGAAGATGTTTCACAGACCAAACTACTGCGAGTAGTTCCTTTTCTATGGTGACCTCTTCTCGTGGTCATTTAGGGTGCGTGAAATATAACATATTGGATGACCATTTTGACTAAGTACCGCACCTATTGCATACTTAGATGCGTCTGTTGTCAATGTGAAAGGTCTATTAAAGTCAGGGCTTTGCAAAATGGGGTCGCTACTCAACAATGTTTTCAAATTATTAAATGAACTCAAATATTCTTCGTTTTTTGGATCAATTTTTGCGTCTTTTTTTAAATATCTGATCATAGGGTATGCTACCTTAGCGTAATCTTTAACAAATTTTCGATAATAACCCGTTATTCCGAGAAATTGCTTAATTTCCTTAGCATTCGTTGGGGGCTTCATTCTTTGCATAGCTTCTAATTTTGACCCATCCGGTTTGAATCCATTATTTGTAATGGTATGCCCTAAATAATTTGTAGTTATGTCCGCGAAGTGACATTTGTCAATTTGAATTTTCAAATTGCACTCTCGTAATTTCTGCATTATTTTTTTTTATGTAACCAAATGTTCGAAATAGCTCGTGGAGAATATAAGGATATCATCCAAATATACCACGCATGTTTTGTTTATGAAATCTTTTAAGACGTAATTCATTAACCTTTGAAAGGTAGCCGGGGCATTTTTAAGCCCAAATGGCATTCTTGTAAATTCGTAATGACCGTCTCAGGTCGAGAATGCAGTTTTTGCTCTATCTTGAGGGTCAACCTCGATCTGGTGAAATCCTTTCGCCAGGTCTAAGGTAGTAAAATAATTGCATTTTCCCAATTTATAAAATAATTCTTCGATATTGGGCATGGGAAACCGATCGTCTATGGTTTCTTCATTAAGTTTGCGGTAGTCTATTACAATGCGCCACTTTTGTTCTCCATTATTAATGATTTTTTTTGATACCACCCAAAGAGGGGAATTACTAGGTGTAATTATTTTTTGTTGTAGCATTTCCCTAATTTGTCTATCTACTTCATCGCGATGGACTTCAGGGTATCTGTATAGTTTGCTATAAATTGGGGTATCTGATTTAGTAATTATTTTATGCTTTATTTCATTTGTAAAAGATAAATTATCGCCTTCTTTGTAGAACACGTCTTTGAATTTATTTAGAAGTTCTTTAAGCTCATTTTTGTCCTGAGCTATCAAATGATTCGCAAAAACTTCATTTCTAATTTCAGTGGTATTGTTTTTGTTACAAAATACTTCTGTTTGGTTTCCTTCATTTAAAAAAACCATTGCGGAATACTCTTCGTATTCATTTAGATACATTGGAATTTTTGCCGTATCCGTAATAAGGCATCGATTTTTGTAATCGATTATCGTATTTAAATCAACCAGAATATTATTGCCTATTAACCCATCATACTTTTCATGAAAATCAAATTCCAAAAATGTAACAAAAAAATTTTCCCTATTGAATTCCTTAAATAGTGGAATTTTAAATTGAGTATTAGTATTTATGACTCGGTTGAGTACTTTCAAATTTTAAATATGGGAAGTAACGCGCCATTTTGGATTACATAAGCGTGGATTTATTATGCTGTATTCAGCTCCTGCATCCACTATAAATTTAAGGTTCTTAATAGGTGTTTTTATTACTATATAGGGTAATTGTTTTCTGGGTCGAGGTAAAAATTTTGCTGCTCATTTGTGGAAATATCCATAGGTTCAACTGGCTTGTATTGATTAGTATAATTGCCATTATTGTTCATATTTGTGGGGAATCGAACATCTGGGTGAAAAGTGCCAGATGCTCTATTTTGGTTGGTATAATTACCATTAGTGTTTGTATGTTCAGGGAACCGAGCACGTGGCTGAAAATTGCCAGATGCTCTATATTGGTTAGACTCGTTATATCGAGAGTTACCTACATACGGTTATCGGGAGCTACCTGTGCATTGCCATAACGGTTACGGTTACCCGTAAATCTGGTTTGTCCCGAATTGTATCCATTAAAATTTCTCCCGTTGCTATTTCCAAATTCATTTACCTGACCATTGTAGCCAATATTACTTGGTTCCTGATTAGATCTTTTATCATATCTGCCGTTCCAGTACTGTCCGTTATAATAAGAATATCCACTAGACTTTATTATTTCATGAGCTTTGGTTAAAGTTTGTGGGTCTCTTGTTATGATCATGCTTTTCACAGGCTCTGGTAACCCATTTTTGAAGCAATGTAAAGCAATCCGTTGATTGCTTGCGATGTTTTCGACATTATTTCCCCCGTCTAGGAGGAAACGATTATTTAATCTACATAGCAATGTATTTATTTTATAATGAAAATTCTCAATATTAGAGTCACATTTAACCGACCGTAATTTATCGATTAAAATTTCGGTGGAGTCATGCTCTCCGTGTGATCTTATTAACGCTTCCTTTAATTCCGTCCAAGTTCCCAGATTTCCATTTATGAGTAAAGTTTTTTGAGCATTTCCTACAATTTTGTCCTTTATTAATCCTAATATCAATAATTTATAGACGTTGTCAAAGGTCTCAATAACTGGGATTAATACCTCTATTCTTTCAATAAAATTTACTAACGCATTTTTGTCTCCTCCAAAGGATGCAACACAGTTTAAGCTACTTACAACTACCTTAAAACGTTCCCCTACTGGTAACAATTCCATTTTTAATTTTATTTAATTATAAAATAACACAATAAGTAATTACAGATACCGACTTGTGCTCGTATATGCTGCCACTGGCTGCCACGCTTGTCTTCTCTCCGTTTTGTTGCTAATGATTTTTTAAAAAAATGTTTCAGCCACTTTCTGCTGCTACCTCCAAGAAATGATTACTGGAAAAATGTCAGTTCAGGTTTATTACTTCCGCTTTCAGAACTCAATTCAAATTGATTTTATTATGTAATTGGTTTTTCCTTATATTGTATATTTTTTTTTTTTAAATAAATGTTTAATTAATTTGTATTTTATTTGTATTTAATTTTTCACTTTTATTTCAATCATTATTTGCCATTTAATTCAAGTCAATACTTTAAATGTGATTTTGTTGTTGGCTTATTGTGTAAATTATAAATTGTTAATGAAATTTTTCTTGTTTTTGTTTTTTTTTTTTCGTTGGTTTTTTCTTGTGTGAAATATTCTTTAATTCTGCTTATCAAAGTATCATGAAACTGATTTTGTTTTTCAGAAATGAAAATGAACTTAAAATTGTTCGTGTACCGACCGTAGTTGTTCTTTTCGAACTGAAAAAAAAACTCTTCGCTTTATTTACACTACGGAACTGCGTTTTTGAAAAATGTTCGTGGTTGTTCTTTTCGAACTAAAAAAACTCTTCGCTTTTTTCCCACTCCGTGGAACTCCGTTACGACTGCGCCAGATATATGTCTAACATTAAATTAATAGACACTTTTTAATTTATTAATTATTTTTTTTATTTTCGGGACATCTTTCCTGTTCAAATTCAACTTTAAAACTAAACTAAAACTAAACTAAAACTAAACCAAACCAGAAGCTCCAAAGCTTCTCTCTCCATCAAACTGCAAGAGTCATCGAAAAAAATAGGATGATGAAATATCTTCGTTGAACGACGCAACAAAGATATTTCATAAATGTTTACTTTGAATTGAAATCAAGTGGCCAAGAATGCCCAATGTTTACATTACATTGAAATATCTTCATTGAACGATACGACGAAGATATTTCATGTATGTATGTTTGTGTATGCAGTGTGGATACATAGTTATATATATAACTATATGATTGGACCAACAGTTTTATACCGAATGCGAACGGCTAAGTGAAAAGCTTTTCTTAAGCAATTTTTAATCTTGTGGGTTTGCTATTGCTTAGGCAGTGTACGTCTAACCGGCCTGTTTATCGGTTCCCATAATAGGTTTAGACTCCAAGCAGTGACTTACTCTACTCTCAATTTAATTTAATTCCACCATATCCAGAATTTGCTTCTATGCCAATTTCCTTCTACTCATTCATCTGCATATGTATTTCAAGCATTATAGAATGCGTTCGCGTACTGCCAACGTGAGAAAAGAGTCGCATACATTTTTACCGTTGACCGCCATTGGGACATATAGGATCTTGCACGTAAAATAAATTTTTTTTCTCGACACTATTATGTACTAATACTCCTAGCTGCACACGAATCCGGTGTTAAATTCGTGAATTTAACAGCGGTCCGGAAGCGTTAAAGATATAACAAAACCACATTGGATCATATATATGCTCCTTTGAGGATCGTTAGAGCCCTTGCTCACCTATTTCCTCTTAGTATTAAGTCGCTACTGTCAACTAAGTACTGTAATTTGGAATGACATTATGTTAGAATACAAAATCTGTCTGTAATCAGAATATCCAAGACAATGCGCTATCAACAGCAAACACGATAATCTCTAACGTACAATAAACATAATTAATTGAAACTTCAATGGGATTCACACACAGCATTCATTGTCTTGTTAACTCCCTCGACTGTGCTCCAATTCCAATGCCACACTTAAAGACCATAATTTAGAAGCATACAAACACATACATACATACAAACACACAAGAATGAGACTTGCAACAGCATAACCTAATGGAAAATAGATTTTGTATTGTTATACTCGTACTTGTGGCAAACTTAACGATATCGCAAAATTAAATTAATTACGCAGCATGCCGCTGCAAGGTAAGAGTGTGAGCTGTGAACTGAATTGAGCTGAGCTCTAGCTCAGCTAGCGTGTGCACTCACACACCGTTATAATGACAGTATATATACATAGTACATACTACAGACTGTACGAGTATAAATAGATCGACACAACAACAAAATGTACAGACACATTTGCTCCAATTCTAATGCAAATGTGACACTTTGAAATATAAAACAACAACGAGAACAAACAAAAGTATCTCAAAGTTGAAGACATACACACACACACACACAAAAGCAACTAGTGGCATTCGGGGCTAAGAAGCCTCAACTGAGACATTATTGTCGCCACCCACTGAAACGTTCGAAACGCAAGAATTGCAACTCTGTCACTTCTTTTCATTTCTAACTCCATTTCTTCTATTTCTCTTTGTCTTTATGCGCCGTAGAATTTTATCTTGTGTGAAATTTGTTAGTACCGCAATTCCTTCTTTATTCTTGTATTATTCTGCATTTCTTTTGATTTTGTTGTTGTAGAGGTATCTTTGAATGTGTGTGTGTGTGTGTTAGTGTGTATGTACATATATCATGGTTAGCTATTGGAATTCCCAGTTTCTAGCTTTATAGTTTCATTTAAATCTAATTTAATTAAATCTCGTATAATTTTACTTTACAAGCTTTTAATGCAATTTCCTTCGTCGCAATTGTTGCTTGCTACCTGCTGTTTATTTTTTTCTTCTTTTAATGGCCCAACAGCCCATGGCGGGCCAAGGCCGAGCTTTTTCTCATTCACTCATGTTGAGCGTGTTATATTTGTACATGAATGAAAGGGACCTATAGTTTTAAACCGAATCCGAACGGCGAAGTGAGCAGCTTTTCTTAAACTATTTTTACTTTTTTAGGTTTGCCATTGCCTTCCCAGAGGTGGGGCCGTGTTGAATTGTTGAATTGCTTTTTTTCCTTTTTGATTTTGCCAGTACCGAGATTTGAACCTCGGACACTCTCCGGCCAACGCTCTACCAACTATGCGACTTGCCGTTTACATCATCATTATTCTGTACTTCTTACTCTTTGAGACTATGTTACGTTAGTGTCTTTCTTTGTAGAAGTAGCGACACATTGTAAGCAGCAGTGTTGCCACATTTCCATATATCCGGAATAGTGAACGAATCGTAAATTGGAAAACTTGTTTTTAGAGATCCAGTTATCCATGACATTAGATAGTGGCTAACTTCTCTGCGAAAAAAAGGGGCATTGGTCTGAGGTCAGTGCAGCCAACCTTACGATAATTATCGGATATCGAACTGGTGCTATCGGATCGACAATTTTTTATTTCTTTAAATCAATGCAAATTATAATAATTCCTTTCAGACTAAACAATTGTAACTTAGAATGAATTAAAAATATGAATAAACTTGAAAAAAAAGCTTAAAGAAATCTCATTAAAATTAAGGAATTAGAAATTGAGTTAAACTCAATTAAGGCTCTAGAGATAGGAGCAAATAAAGCGTAATTAGGTTTATGTAACCCAACATAAAATAAGGCAGAATGACGAAAATCTCTGATAGAAATATTAAAATTGATCCGTCCTAAGAGAGCAGGACAATCAACAAAACCAACAATGATGTCATAACGAAACATTAGAGACAAGATAGTTCTTCTGTTAATCAAAGACTTTAAATTGCACCGGGCATTGTAAGAAAGAATGGGAAAGCTAATTGAAGGCAACGCAATGCAAATCGAATAAAGACTTTTTGAATCCGATCAAGCCTATTAATATGATGGAGATCTAAATGCTGCATATTCTAAACGAGATCTAATTAAAGAAGTATGGGTTTGTAGTTAGAGACATTGCTCTTGTTTCCACTTTTAAAAATTTGAGTTATGGCCGCAGGTTCCCAATCATCAATAAAGGCATAAAAAGACGGATAGTGATCCTAGATTATAGACATACATAATACGATAATTTTATTCTCCCGGAATAAATTGAGAATTTACGAAAACACTTGAACATAAGATTTAATTTTATTCACGTCTGTAAAGGGTGGCCACACTGTATAAGTATTAATAAGAAACATTAGCTCTATTCACGGCGTTATAAAATATCGGTTTTTATTGTGTGCCGAAGATTTGTCAAATATAACAAAACTAAAAATATAAAAGTCAATTAATTCTTTTCAATGAAGCATATAATTATTCATAAAGAAAAACACAAACGTAAACAATAAAAAGAATAAATATTTCAAATAATAAGGCTCTACAAACTTAGAAAAATTAATAATACTTCAATATAAATCAATTAATTAAATATGGTACACTATGTATGCAAAATAATTCCAAATCAAATGTAAAATTCACTCAGCAGAAAAATTTAATGTAATTTCGGTCTCGGCCAAAACATCCTCCATATTTTGCCAAAGCCGAAGCCGAATATACTTTTTTTACCCGTAGAATCGAGACATATTTTTCAGTCGGACACTAGAATTTGTACATATGGACGCTTCGAGCTCACCCTCAAAAATGGCTTTTGGCTTTGTTTTTATTTGAAGTGAATGTATATTTTCAATATTAAGTATTGTATTCGATGCGTCGTTGTACAATTATATAGAGCGGTAACTTTAGCTAGTTAGCGCCTGCCAACCTGAGCAATAGTAGGTCCTTTCAACAGAAATATGGGGTTTATGTTTTTTTGTTCAAATTGCGGTGATTCCACAAAGTCTTAGTGCTCTTAACGATATACATACTACATACAACTCATACCTCAAATTAGAGTTACGTGCTCCTCTAGAATACGCACAGGCCGTGATTTAGTTGTAGTTATTAGTTTCGCATGGACAGTTCTAGTCGATGTCTACATATAAATATTTCATAGCAACATTTAAAAGAAAAAAAAATACTTTAAACGAAATTTACTCCATCTGGCATCACAGCATTACATTGAAATTGAAGGTAGCAAATCTTTTGTTACAATCCGTTTTTTGAATGTAACGTTTTTACAAATTTTTAGCATATTCGGTGCATAACGAGCCCGATTGTTTCTTATTTATTTTTAAAGCCCATGTTTTTCTGTTTGCTCAGATTGTGCTAATACTTATTAGCTTTACCGTTATTTACGGCATTTTATGTGATTTAATTTGCAAATATAACAATTTTTATTGTTGTTGTATTAAAGGTAAAAATTACTCAATTTGAGCAGCCAAATGGAAAATATCGTCACGTATCGTACGTGCATGTTATAAATATTTAGTATGTAGTTTACAACTACGAGTACTAATACATGATATTTTATGAAGACGAAATCGCATGGGGTTTCTTACTTATACATACATACATACCTACTCATAGATATCAATTAATTAGCTGTGAAAACCGTTTATGTAATTAATTAATTTTAAGATTAATTAAGAGATAGCAATTTATGTAACTAAGTAAGTACGTTTAAATCTATTTGTCTGAGCAATTGAACCAGTAATCACACACAAATGATTAGTTTGTTAGGCTTTAAAACAGTAATTATTAACTACGAAATGATCCTTGTGATTTAGGACTTGAACAGTTGAACAATTGAATAGTTTAAGGCGAGCTAGATGATTATATCCTAAAGTTCACAGTAGAAATAATATCCTCAGAAAAACTTGTAATGTAAGATGCTCTGTTGAAAGAACGGTGGAATGGAGCTTTTCTTGTTATCAAACCTGATCCTTTAAGTGCTGATTTTTTTGGGATTATTATGTGCAGCGAAATATTGTAACTAAACACCTTTTAAAAATACATATTCTTCTTCTTTTAATACACAACTGCCTATGGAGATGCTAGGCGGAGCTTTCGCAACCACTCATTCAAGATTGAGGCAATTTAATAGCTTATACAAATATGAAGTTCTTCACCGTTAAAATTAATGACAAAAATCTCATAGTTTCATGCGTACGTGCTTTTAAACATATTTCCATTTTTTTATTCAACATTTACTTTATTTACGTCAATATCTTGGCAAGTGCAGCTAGAAAGAAAAGTAAACTCTCATCTGGAAGGGCACTTACCAAAAAATATATTTTCTTAGCCAAATCTTGAAATCAGAAAATTCCAAAAATTCAAGTATTGCATTTGGGATGTTCTTGTACCTTAAAAAGGGGTCGGATGCAGTTCATGTGTTTGAGAGCCCTAGTAATTTTTTATGCTTTTCCATTTTTCCATTTCTAAATATTGGCTTTTTTCTTGAGTTTTTAAACATTTTTTATTTCGAAAAAAATTTATATCGGAAAGGGGGAAAGAATAGAAAGTGGAGGTACCAAAGTTAACCAGTTAAAAAAAATTTTATCAAGTCTGCTTGATATCTTTTTCTTAGACACCAAAGTTGGATGGCTTGATATTTAAAAAATAAATATTAACAAATGATAATATCTTTCTTTGACCATGAAGGGTCAAATCTCTTCAAAAACTGAACGTATTGGGGGGAAATGAACAGATTCGGAGGGGTGGACCCAAATCTAATCCGTTGATCGATTCTATTATGAAATTTTTTGTTTCACAGTTTTATTATTGTTATCTATTATATTCACACAAATTTGTAACAAAAAAAACTTAAATTTTTTAGCCATTTTTTTAATTTTCATAGGGATTGCATTAAATATCGCAAAAACGACAATAATAAACTTATTATCTCACCAAACTGGCTCCATATGTGGATTGGTTAATTGGTAGAGAAAGATCTCAATTGATATCATAGCCCAAAGCAAACACATACGAATTTACCTTGGTAGCAGTTGAATAAAATTCTACTAAATATGTTTATATTTATAAAAGTTGGCATATTTTATGTTAAATATTATTATAAAGTGTTACTGGTGATGAATTTCGCAAGTTTATATTCATGGACAATCCCTAAATAAACTTTTACGTATTTGCAAAAAAAAAAACACAAAAATAGAAATCTGAAAGTAGAAGTTGTTTACACTTTTGTATTCTTTCTTTTTGCACATAGTTATAAATTTTTATGAGCTAAAATTCCGAATTTAACTTAAACTTTTGTGGCTTGCGGTGAAATATGTTTAACATATTAATATCACACACAAAAAATTTAAATAAAAAATACTCCCCACTGAATGTGAAATTTTATTATATGAATTTCGATATTAAATTGAAAATAGAAAAGAAGATTTATTGATTGACTAGCCGACTGACCATTAAATAGTGTCAGACTACCTTTCGCTTTTCATATACTATTTAAGTAGATATTTTTTTTTGGATATATTAGTGCGATTATGTTATTAGAAATCGAAAAGTAACACACATACACACACAAATTTCTAACTCAAAAAATATGTACAATAAATGAGCTGTCATTAAAAATGTGAAAAACATTTTGAGTTTCATACATGAGATTTTTTTTCGAAAATATTTAATTATTATTAATTTATTATAATTGTTAGCAATAGAAAAATATGTTCAATATTTTCTATTTTTATTTTTATTTTTATATGTAGAAAAATTTAACATGAAACTTTGGCATCATTATCAGAAAATGGCACGTTGTGAAGGAAATGAACTCTGAACCCTCTAGATTAGAACATATGTATGATAATTAAAGATATTAATTAAACATTATATTTAATTTACAGTTAGGATAACTAAAGAAGATTGGCGTGCGAGAAGTAAAGGCCCTTTTATTGTGGTTGTTATTCTACCCCTTAGAAATTTGTTAAAAATAATTAAATCATTAAATACATAAATTTTTGTACATATTATCGACACCATAAAAGAAGCAGAAAATAAGCGGGACCTGCACCCAACTACAACGATGATAGTGCGATAAGAACATAGTTGGACTCCACCCTGAAGTAATGCGAAAGCGAGTCCTGGATAGAAGTAGGTCCAGAAAGAAAGCGGAGGCTGTTTTAGTGGGTGCAACCCCCACAAACTAACTTTGTGACGACAGTTTCAAATGATGTGTAAAACATTTTTAACTTCTAAAACGAGAAAAAAAATAAAAATGTGTATCGACATTCAACCCAGGTTCAAATCAATACTTCTAAGAAAATTTCGGTTCTAATCTCAACCCTATTTCATCATCACACTTGGACACATATTCTAAAATTTGCAATCAAAAAAAGAAAAGTGCAATTAATTCTGCAGTTCATATAAAAATACTCCAATGACTTTGTGGGAAAACCAATATATTATGACTTTTAGTAACGACATGTTTATTATATCTCTTACAATGTCAATAAACTGTCACACTAGAGAATACATGCATGTGTAAGACTTTGTCATTACAAACCAAAAAAAAGGTTATGAACTACATTTTCAAACACCAAACATCAAAACAATCAAGATTACAAATGAACTTTAGAAACCCATAAAGATACACCCACAATTAACAATTAAAAAAAAAAAACAAAAATAACAAACTGAGCTTAATTTTCTTTTACACATGAGTCTCTGGTAAAATTGATGACTTTTCAATTTCATTATTTTTTTTATTTAAAATTTTTTATATTATTTTTTGCGCTGCCAAGCCAGATCAGCATTCAAAGGAGTGGTGCTGATGTTGACAATAGATTACTCTTACATTGTACGCATTGTTGTTGGTAGCTTCTGTTGTTGTTTGCTGTTGTTGATTTTGTGGTTTGGATAACACTGTACAACAAAATTGGACTTAAAAACAGTATCTAAGTTGTTACCTAGTTTTTCTGGAGTATTTATGATCGCTGATCACGAATCTGTAAAAATGTTCGGGTGACGTAGTTTTCATGTACTTGGTATGGGTGATTATTTTTTTTTTTTCTAATTTTATTCAATATTCAAAAGCGAAGATCTACCAATATACATTCAATACCATATAAAGTTGGAATCTTATGAAAATACATAAAAGCGGAACCTGGACCCAGGTACAACGATGATAGTGCGATTAGGGCATAGACGGACTCCACGTTGAAGTATGTAATGTGAAAGCGGTTATGATACCAGTACATAAATATACATACACAAACAATTTAAATTTTATGAAATTTTGGTTTTTTTGTTGAAAAGCAGAAAATAAAATAAAATAAAATGGTTTACTGATTCCTGATCAGTACTTCATAAAGACTGGGTCACAACTTCGATACTATCTTGGTGTTGTACAGTGTAATTTTAGCGATTTATGAGTTCGTACCTACATATTACAGGCGTACATGAAAGATATAACGATGAACAGTTAAATGCTTAAAAGCATAACATACTCATGCCACATGCCGCATGCTTGTGCCATGAAAAACTCAATCTTACAACAATAAAAATTGTCAACATGCTGTAGTTAAGTTAATATAATATTCTTTATCTGTTAGATTCTTTAACGCTTCTGATTTTGGCTGCCGTTTGTTTTCATCTTGTTGCAGTTTTTATTTTGTGGGTGTTTTTTGGTTGCTTCTTTTGTCATTGTTGTTGTCGTGTTGATGCTTTGTTGTGCTCACTCCTTTATACGAGTACATTCCTCTCGATTCTGGTTGTCAAGTTTTTGACTGTGTGCCTGCCTGTCTGCCGCATGCGCCATGTGCCTCACAATTTATTTCTATGTAGATATTTATCTGCATTTAGTTGCGCCTCGAAAGTAGGAAGAATATAATTTTTGCGGTAGTAATTTTATTATCTCTTAAACATGTAACTATTCTTTTTATCTTCAAAATGAATTAGGTTGTTATATTTAGAAATGAACCTTTTTATTTGAATATGTACGTCATGCATAAAGGTCTCTAACTACGTATAGGTAGAATATATTTAAGAGTAAATTGCATACTCTAACTAAGTATTCAGAATTATTAATGCATTACAAAACAAATACATTCAAATTGTACTCAGCGTTGCCGGTGGATTTAGTAAGTGAAGCCGTTGTCTTTTTGCGCTCAAGGCAGATTCTTTAAACCATCAACAAGATTTCTAATTTCTAAATTCTAAGTACATATGTTTGCAAGCGAAAAGTTTTATTATTTTGCTTATATCACTGGGGTAAAGTTGGCATCATAACAAGGCTGTATTTAGAGGGGAGGTTTTGCTGGTTGACCTATATCCCCCCTCCCCCAGAAATGTGGACTTTTCTTTTACTTCTCGATAGTAATTACACTTATTACGAAAATTAGAAAACAATTTGTGAATCAGCTGACTTGTATTTTTTTATGTAAATTGGTACTCTGAACACGAATCGAAGAGGATGTGTCTTTGCTGAAATTTTGTTAAATTTTGTATTTTTCTGCATGTAGCTCTACAGTTTTAGATATTTATGAAAATCCCGAATTCTAATCTAATATATCGGGAGTTCAAATTAAAGGCTACTGATTCGCCATTAACTTTTCTCATATTGTTTCCCGATCGGTTCGGTAGTCAAGGTTCAGTCAATGGAAGTACTTATTTCTTTCTTTTAATGGCACAACGGCCCATGGAGGGCCTAGGCCGACCTATTCGTATCCACTCATGTCATGCGTGTTATATTTGTACGTGAATGAAAGGGACCTACAGTTTTATGCCGAATACGAACGGCAAAGTGAAAAGCTTTTCATAGGTAATTTTTATTCTTGTAGGTTTGCCAATTTTTTGTTTTACTTTTTGATTTTTTGCCTGTGCCGAGATTTGAACCCCGGACACACTGCGTAGCAGTCCAACGCACTACCACTACGCTACAGCGACCACTGAGCGACCATGGAAGTACTCGTGTCTTCAAAATGCTTCTATTTCTTTTGCATGCCCTACATTTTTTGTATTTCCCAACTGGTATATATATGTCTCTAAAAGTAATCTCGCTGAAACTGGGATTGGAGATATTTCTTCTCCATAGGTACCACAAGAATACTTTAGATTGTAAAAAATAAAATGGGATCACAAGTTTCAGCTATGCACATAGTCTGCACCAAAAATTTAAGTCTCTTATGGCGAAGCTTAGGGTTACTACGCTTTTCGAAAATTTTTCAAATCTATTCTACTGAACTTGTGCAAAATTTCGTAATGATATGTCGAAGAAAAGAGGATGCAGAAAACGGTTGGTTTGTTTTTAAGCCTGTAGACAGACCAATTAGCAGTACCAATATTAAAGGTGTGTAACCTTAATTTTATATTTCATTAGTTTTAAGTTAATTTTTTCGATAAGTTTGGAGAATAGTGGGGATATTTTCTGTCATGCTTAAACAATTTACCGAATTTTTTACACAATCAATTATTATTCACGAAGACGACGTCCGACGATAAAGAATGACGTCCTAAGTTCCAAAAGATCCGCTAACCCAGCAAAGGAAAATCGAGGTGGAAAGGTACCCTATTATTTACGTTTATCATTAGAAATAAACTTATACTAGAATTTTAACTGCTGTTTTTTTATTTCCATTATTTCAACTTTCCTCGAAATTACTTCTTGTCCGCAGACTCAAAGCCATCACCCTTTTTTCGGGGTTTAATCGACTTTCATACAGGATTTACTTGTCTCTTGTATCGTTTTTCAACCAGATTTTTCGCAGAATAACTGTTTGCCTGTTAAGTACTTTGAATATAATTAATACTTAATTCCTTATTCATAAAGTTTCAAGTTTTTCTACTTTATCTACAAATACATTTATTTCTATTTAATATACAGGGTGTTTTTTTTATAAATGTGGTTTTCAAGAAGAAATAAAACGCATATATTTTAATGTTATGGCTAAGAATTTAGCTTTATTATAAAGATAAGGATGTGCCATTATGTTCTAAAAACGATTTCGGGCAAGTAGCCGCCGTTTGCCGCGGCTGGTTCGAATAAATTCCCGTCGAGAGGCTTGATTTTCAACCACTTTTTGCAGCAATTGGGGCCGGGCCCTATGCCAGTTATAACGCGCTGAATATTCTCTTCCAAGGCGTCAATCGTCTCGGGCTTATCTGCGTAGACAAGCGACTTCACATAACCCCACAAAAAACAAAAAATAGTCCAGCGGTGTTAAATTGCACGATCTTGGAGGCCCACGACGCGAGATAATGCGCTCACCAAAAGTTTCCGTCAATAAATTGACTGTTTCTTTGGCTGTATGGCTATATGGCATGTAGCGCCGTCTTGTTGGAACCAAAAGTCGTCCACATTAACATCCTCCAATTCAGGCACGAAAAACACATTAATCATGACTCTATAGCGTTCCCCATTGACTGTAACATTATGACCGGCTTCATCTTTGAAGAAATATGGACCAATGATTCCCTCTGCCCTCAGAGCACACCAAACAGTGACTTTTTGAGGATGTAACGGCGTGTCAACAATGGCTTGTGGATTATGATCACTCCAAATGCGACAATTTTGCTTATTACCGTAACCGTACCCATTCAACCAAAAGTGAGTTTCAACCCTTTTCTTGTGAAAATCGGCATCGGTGGTCATCTCCTTTTAGGCCCATTCACCGATCGTGCTGTTCGTTGGGCTTCAATTCATGCACGATTTGGATTTTGTAAGATCGCAAACCAAGATCCTTCCGCAAAATCTTCCATAAAGTGGATGGGACCAGCTCCAATTGCGATGGCGGATGGACTCATTCGGGTCTTCTTCGATACTGTGCTCCACAGCAGCAATAGCGTCTTCGGTGCGCATTGTATGGCATCTCTGAGGATGCTCATTATCCACTAGAGTAAACGTGGTGCGAAACCCATCCATGGTAGCTCGAATTACCGCCTCTGCTGGGCGATTACGTCGACCGAATATTGGACGCAGCGCACGATGCGTTGCGCGAACCGAACCGTTATTTTGGTAACAAATTTACACGATTTACAAACGTTGTTCTGGAGTAAGTCTATTTATTATGAAATGGCAAACCAAACTGAGCATAAATCAAGTGTCAGCTGTCAAAAAGACCAACACCGAGAAAAGTATTGCCAAATTGAAAACCATACTTCTTAAAAAAAACACCCTTTAAATACAGAATATTCATTATGAATTTAAATAATCAAAATAGTTATTAGGCTTCTTTTATTACTTTACTTACTTTTGATGGCACAAGAGCCCATGGAGGGCCTAGGCCGAGCTTTTCGCATCCACTCATGTTGTGCGTGTTATATTTGCTTCTTTTATTATGATATAGTAAAATTTTAAACGCTATCAAAAAATTTCATTTAAAATAAAAAATTCTTGTTTTTTTAGTATGTATATAAATTTTTTATAGCAAGTCTTAAAATTATTTTAGCATTAAAAGACTACGAACTTAGTATGAGCATTTACTTTCTTGAATTTTCATTTATAAAAATTATTAAAAATAGATATTTAGTATAAATGAGGTTCAAGTTCGGAAAATATGAAACTGCGGATTTAAATATTTTTAGTATAGAAAGTTTTTATTTCTTTACAACGAAATTTTTAAAGAAATTTCTCTAATTTTTAATTTTTCAACACATTGAATTACGTATGGAAATTGTGTTTTACATATTTAAAGTTAGTGTGGTGTCGAAGATGATAATATAGTATTAATTTAAATGCTAAATGTTAAACAAAGAAAGAAAAGAAAATTCCTACTAACGAGAATCTTAAAGAAAAGTTTAATGCACGCACTTCTTAAATACAACATTTTCTATACATAAATATTTTCTAATTCTTGTAGTCGGAGTGTGCTGCCAAAGAAATGCTACCGCATTTAAGGCATTTTATGGGAAGCTTAACCTTTTTGACCGACTTTAATACAATGTCGCTATGCTGTACATTTAAATTCATATGTCGCTTTACTAATCATCATCATTATCATCAACATTACATTCATCGAAATGCAAACAAAAGAGTTAAAGAAATATATAGAAGCACTTCCACATTTATAAATGTCTAATTTTACTCGAAAGAAATGCAAATTTGCTACCAAGAATTTTTTCTTTATGCATTCGTTTTAGTGGCGCAGTGACATGAAGCGAAACGTAATAAGAATCAAAATTAGAGAAAATTATATGTTTAAATTTTTGTTGTGTTTAAAAAAAATTTTTAAGAAATTCGTGTATTAGAATTGTAGGTTTACACTTTACGACTTTACTCATGTAACGAATTGCTTTATTAAATTTCTAGTGCATTTAGGGTACTGTCCGCAATTACTAGAGTGCATGTATGTAAATAACCGTAGATAACTAATTAATGATGTGTTGTTAAGTTTTACCTATGTAGTAGTGAAACAAATTTCCCAATTTTTTTTTGTATTATGAAACTTAGTAAATATATAGAGTTTTCCAACCTTTCTGGTTGGCATTGGATTCCATATTAAGAATTATTTTCTTAATTTAACACTTAAAAATAAACGGTGAGTACCCAATGAGCGTGATATAGCTTGAAAATGAAAATAGAATTAAATTTTTGTGCAGTCGGTTATTGTGCTAAATTTCACGTAGACCAAACATTACCAAAGACAATTGAAGAAGAATCAATACAACAAGAAACAGTACTATCGAAAAACATACGTTGCACAATTGTATCGTGTTATTGTATTATCCTACAATATATTTGTATGGAGATTAATAATAAGATTTTTACAACTATTGTAACTATTATACATACGACTTATAGGACAGTTTATGAGTTCTTGTGAATCACCTATATAAGTTTTGTGTTTTCGCAACATCAGGGAATGATTTGGTTCCCTATAAAACATTGTCATGTACAAATATATACAATAGAGTGGTTTGCCATATGGGCGGCTTTTGTAACACTTACACTTAAAAGCACTTTTTGAGAAATTTTGACTGTAGAAAACGATTTGAAAGTTTAATGATTTTGATGCTTTATGATTTCAAAATCAAAATTATTTGACAATAATAATAATTGTCATTATGACAATAATATATGGTACTCTGTGGTTAAGGCACCTTGTAAAAAAGATTTCGTGATCTCAAGTCATCAGTAGGACAGTAAAACCCAATAAGTAGAAAAAAATGGGACAATCATTATGATAGTTTATAAAGTCTCTTAAAAACATCACAGCATAGTATTTACGCATAACTTCAAAGAATTGTAATCCAAGCAGTAACGATCTGGTTTTATAAGGTGCGTAATCTATGAATCGTATATCTGGTGATTCTTTTCAGAACACTTTTAATTCTTATCAAGTGAACAGAATAAAATGGGCCCCAGATAATTTTACTAAATTCCAAAATTGACCTAACAAAAGATAAATATTAAGAGTTAAAAGTATGTGGATTGGAAAACTCTTTAGAGTTCCTTAAAATGAATCCATACCTAGTTTTAACAATAATATAGTTGATATGTTTGTACGAACAGATTTTAAGATCAAAAAGAATACTTAGGTTGTTCTGGTGACTTCTACATCCCTCAATGCATATCGAAAGCTCACTGTTGTTAAAAATCTATAGAAAGGCAGTTTTTTCACTAAGAAACATTAAGGGGCAACAGATTGTTATCGCCCCAGCTCATCAGCCTAGACAGATTGTATTGAAGTTTAGCACAGCCCGGAATGGTTTCGATGCTACGAAAATGTTGTAACATTTTATCTTATCAGCTTACTTGGCCATTGAGAATGTTGAAGGATATAAGGAACATTATCTATAAATAGTAAAAAAAGAATTGAAGGGCCCCGGAGTAAAACTTAGAAAAATCGGTGCGAGAACGTCATCTATAGACCAACCTATTTTGTTGAAATTTTGTGTACTACAGATTTTTAAGCTGGGAAATACATTTTGGGTTTTAATCATTATCTAAAACTTATTTCTGAGGGGACGTCGGAGGAAAAGAGAAAAAAAATTTGAGAAAGAATTTAAATTGCATCTTCTTCTGGACAGAAATGTTTGGTTGAAATTTTGTGAACCTGAGTTTCTTAAGCCAAGGAATCTTTTTTTAAGCGCAGATTTTACCTTAAAATTATTCTTGAGTGGGTCCGGAGCAAAAGTTAGTAAAAATTTAACTGAAATAAAATTGCGTGAGGGGAGGGGCAGAGATTGTTATCGCTCCAGTTTAACAGCCTAGACAGATCATTTTAAAGTTTAGCACAGTCGGTAATAAAGATGTAGCTACCTTTTTAAAAAAAAAAAAATTTCATCTCAAGTTTGTTACAATTTCTATTCTTTCTAATGTTGGTTGGTTGGTTGGTTACAATAATTAAAATTTTATGTTTTGGCAGCATTGCATCTGCATAGCGAAATTAGGAATAGAGAAATCATGAAACGCTTCGCTGTATGCAGAATTAACATGTGTTTATTTCCTTATGAACTAGAGTACTCTACTTTAGCTGAATGCAGAACTCGGAACATGTGTTTCAGGCAAATCTCTGTGGTTCGATTTTAAAATATAAAAACGCTATTTTGATGAATTTAAAAAATACATATTGACTGTTAATTTTGTCGTCACTCACCTCAATTTATTTCTTTTTAGCAAACCCTTTAAAATAAAAGCTAAATTTTTGTATAAAATCGAAAGTATAAACTTTTTGTGTAAATCCTTTAATACCTTTTAATTAATATTGATTGATTATTTAACGATCTTTGGATTTAAATAGATGCATTTTTAATGAGCTCTATGTCATTATCTTTATAATAACTAAAAGTGTCCTTTAAAAACATCAATGGAAAGTGAGATGCACCAATATCTTTTAATATCATTAAATAACAGATATAATTTATTTATGTATTAGAAAAGTACATAAAAGTTACATTTGTTTCTATATAAAAGACTTTTGAAATTCCTTTTCCTAGTACCTAAACTAAATCGCATTACAGAAGCTTGCAATTGTTTTCTAAAAACGCTCTAATGTATTTGTACATATTTATTATTGAATCTTGTAAAATGAGAATTTTGATTTGAAAACTGTAATTGACTTAAGCAGAAATTCATTACTGCATAGCTTAAGTAATTTTTAAACATAATTTCCAATAATGCCCATCATGATATTGTTGTAACGGACAGTGCTTAAGTGAAATTTTAGGAAAAAACATACAAAAGTTAAATGAAAATTTATTTTATTAAAATGAAAGTAAATTGTGATTTTGGAAAGATAACTAATTCGTAATAGATAACAAATTTTAGTATACAAAAGCGTAAAATAAACAAACAAGCCGAACGACAACAAAAACAAAACAAAAAGTCATTTGTAATAGCGACAAAGCAATAACTTATGTGTAGTTTTTATAAAACCTAACTTTTATAAAAAGCAACAATTAAAAAAAAAAAAATAAAAAGATAATAAAAAAAAATAATAATAATAAAATAAAAATCAAATTAAAAATTATATATACAATATTTTTTTTTCTTTCAACTTCATTGATAATATGAGCGTGCAGCGTAAATACATCATCCTAAAATGTGATGTGGTAAAAAGTTAAAAACGAAAACCAATACGTTTTTTATAGTCTTTAAAAGATTCAAAGATGCTCGCATACATACATATGTATGTGTGTATGTATGTATTTGTATGCAGCAATACACGTGCATACCCAAAGTGAAATTTTTGATGGCCAATGTTGAAAATCAAACAAAACCAGACAAAAGCAGCTTACGAAAGAGCTGATATATTTATTTTTATTACATTCTTATTTGTATGTATGTGTGTATGTGCATATATGTACGAGCGGTGTGTGTTTGTCTTTTATAAAAATTAAAATGTTTATTGATTTAATTGTTACAAATTGTGAAAACAATTTCGTTTTCATTACAAGTGAAATTGTCATCTCTTTATATTTTTTTTTCCTTAAATAATTTTGATATTTCGTTTTGTATGGAGAGACGTTTTTTTTTGGCTACTTCAAGCCAATTGCTCAAATATTATGGTAATAAATTTGATTTATTTAGCGTGTGTACAGAGCAGTGTACTTGTTATACTCCTTTTTTATTGTCTTTTTAACAAAAGCACAAAGAAAACAGTGAGAGTGAATGTGAGTGTGTGTTTCTTATGTGTGAATGTGAAAAGAAATTAGTTGTAATGGTCAAATAGTCAAACAAATTTACACGTTGGTTGGATATACACACACACACACACACTCGCACGCTCAGTATGCACTACATACCATACCTTGCAGCCATTTACCCAGCCGAAAATGTTAAGACCTATCAGAAATACTCTTAGCACTCATAGGACTATAATTTTCCAAAGCCTTATTTGGCCTAGTTTTTGAATACAACATCAATCAAGTGGCAGCAGTTATAGACCAAAGCTAAATGTACCCCTTTTGCACACAGAAATGTATCAATTGGTCTCCGGAAAAAAAACAATGAACAATAAAATCCGTCCGAAATGTAATACAATATTTAAACTTTTGAATTTTTTTTCATGTCACTGTAGGCACCAATTTTACTCCATCGAAGCAAATATAATATCCTTATGTATTTTTCCACTTTAACCCATTTTGAATTTGAATAGCTGTTCGATTTTTGGTACAGCAACTTTGGAAATTCGGCAAAAACGCATACATATTCTGACTTTAAAACTGCATTTACATAATTTATTAGGTTTTACCTTAGCATCAACACTATCAATAATGCTAGCGGAGATTAACTCTTGCCAACAGGTGTCAGCAGGCAATTAAGAAGCACTCACTCGACCGATGAAAATAACGCTATATATATCCCTCATCCTTTTCAGTATGGCGCTGAGTCGTTGACAACAAATGATGAGAGGCTGTAAAGGGGGTTTCGTTCGAGAAGAAGGTACTCCGTATGGTCGACGTGTATCCAATAAGATGGAACCACTAGCGGTATGAGCTATACGCTGACACTGACATTGTCAAGCGCATACAAGGCCATTGGTTTCCCTAGCTGGGTCATGTTGAGCGAATGAAATAAAGTGCTGTGGCTAGAATGGTGTTTTATTCGAGCCACGGTGGAGGAACACACAGAAGAGGGCGTCCTAATCTCTTTCGGAAAGATCGGGTACAGAGGGATGTGACAGCATTTGGCCTTATCCACTTGCGTCAACGACTGGCGAAGCTTTATCGATGACAAATGCGACTGGCGAAGCTTTATCGAGGCAGCCAAGGTCGAAAATCGGTTGCATTGCCAGGTAAGTAAGTAAGTAATTAGGTCTTACCTAGTTCAAAGTTCAAGTAAGTAAACATGGTTTTTTAAGAGATAGTTTTGAAAATCAACTAAAATAGTTTAAAGTGTGACCAAATACTTAGCTAACTTGATGTAGAAATTATAACCTTTAAAGCGCCCTTATATTTTTCAGAGACTACAGCTGACTAAAATTTAGATTTTTGAAAAAAGGCAAATTTAAAAAAGAAAAATCCAAATTGTACACATTTCGCTGATTTTAAATTGTAGTGCTAGCTATGTTACGTATTTGTCATCTCATTTCCCAGTGGTGGGCCCAAGACCTTTAAACTTTTTTTTTGTGATTATCTATTTAAAAAAAATTCAAAATCTTTTAGAAACCGAAGTCACCCCATGGTAGACTCGAAAAGTCAAATTTTCTTGCATGGAGTATTTGTACCTATTATGAAAGAAAATTCAATCTACAGTATTTACTGTAATTCCAACATTAAAGTATTGGAGGAAATCATTTATCTTCTTATTTGTATTCTCAGAGTTTACTGAATGAAAAACTTGTCTTAATCACTTCCCCAACTGTCTTTCCACTCAGCTGATAACTTGAATTGCAAAATAATATTGGGGAATTCGAAGTAGAACTTAAACAAATTGACTCCTAACCGCCAACCAAACCTAAACATAATCACTCCTATTTCAGATTCCTTCGTAAGAGTTACGAATTTGTATCTTCATTTATAAAAAAAAGAGGGCAAAATGAGAGCACGATATATTTCTAATAAGGCGACGTTTAAAGTTATTCCGATTGGATTCAAGAGTACAAATAATTTGAGTTTATGAATGTAACTACGAATTCGTAAATGTTACGACTGATGCTGTAATGTTTTTTCTACTTATGAATATAGGACGCTATATGGAAATCTATAATTTCTAGATTTACTTACAATAGGCATTACAAAACTTGTGGAAGATACTACTACTGCTGAAGTATAATTTTTGATTCAAAAATCGATATTCAAAAAAGGTTCTTACTTCACTTTTACTTTTAATGGCACAACAGCTCATGGAGGGCCTAGGCCGAGCTTTTCGCATCCAATCATGTGGTGCGTGTTATATTTGTACATGAATGGAAGGGACCTACAGTTTTATGCCGAATCTGAACGGCGAAGTGAAAAGCTTTTCATAGCAATTTTTACTCTTGTAGGTTTGCCATTGCCTCCCAAGAGGTGGTGCCGTGTAGAAAAATTATTTTTTCTACTTTTTGATTTTGCCTGTGCCGAGATTCGAACCCCGGACACTCTGCGTAGCAGTCCAACGCACTACCACTACGCCACAGCGACCACAAAAGGTCCTAGTCTGCATTAATCCAGCAGTTTACTACTAAATCTGTTTAACTCGCCCCGCACAATTTCCTACTGGGCACATATGTATATCATATTTTTGTTTTGACCATTGATTTACTTAGTTGGTATACTATTTTGTAGGCTTCTGTAGGCCTAACGTTAATTTCATGTAATTATATTTTGAAATGCAAAGCAATGTCCCATTTGCTCTTTTACTATGTGAGTGTGTGCAGCTTTGGCATTTTTTTCTGTCGGAAAAATGTGTAAATTGTAAAGAAACCAGTTAAGCGTAGGCTCTGATTTTATTGTATCTACAGACATAAGCATATAAAATTTACCCATGTATACTATAAAATGAAAAAGGGCAATTAGATTTAAGTACCTCAATATTAAATGTAGTTTTGTTGTTTTTCGATTTAGTTTTCTATGAATTATATTAAAAAAAAAAACTTGGAAAGTCTTTGCCTCATTTGGTTACAATTTTCACTGCAATGTTTACAAGTAACAAAACTTGTAGCATGTAATAATTACATTAGTGGTGACCGTGGATGACTGTGGTTGGTTTGATGTGCATAAAATTAAAAGTTCAATTCTTGGTTCCGAAAATTTATAAAAATTTTAAAAAAGATATTTTCTCTATGAATTACTTTTTGTAGTTAATTTTTTCTGTGAGAAATTTATTTGTTGGTTCTTGGCCATAGGGGAACTCTTAAAAACGACTGTTTGAGCATAAGATGAAATAAATATAAAATATTAATCAGGCAGCAGCCTATGCAGGATTTCAAGATCTCATATTCGGCTTCTCTTCATAATATTGGGGCAGACTGGGTTCCATTCCATGGAATGGAATTATGAATCTACCATATTGGAATGTACTTCAGCAAATAATAATGAAGAGAGAAATATTTTGAAAATATAAAAACAACTTTTTCCAGTAAAGATTGTTTTATTATTTGTTAGACTCACTGTGAAGTTTCTTATGTGGGAACACTGCTTCCCCGTCATACAAAAAATTATTGAGACCACTGGTACAGTTTGATACTGAGGAATTAAGTTAGGTTTGTTTGGGTTAGCATGGTAAATGTGAGGATCTTAAGTCGGAGTTATTTGATACCACCAAATTTTGGTGTAATCATTGAGATTCAGTGCCCTTAGTTTTGTTTTAATCTAATGCATCGCTTTTACAAATTTTGTATCTCTTGAATATAATTTTAAGTCCAGCAATCGACAATTTCACGTTCAATGAATCGACCATACGTTAGTTATATTATATGTATATATAAGTAGATATGTTAATAAATTCGCTAGTAAGCAGATGTCGTATATTGACTGTGCTTGACATTGTCCGCAGTTTCCCGTGAGTTTGAAATGAACCGTTGCTAATATAGTTTCTGCTAAGATTGAGTAGCTGTCCAGGTAAGTCTGGTAATAAGACAATTGTACTCTGCCACCCAGGATCTTTTTGCTTCCTCAAGATAGTTTTGCTTATTCAATACACGTGTGAGGAGCGCTGACGGTGCAAGACGATGAGATATCGGAAGTCAACGAGCCCAGTATCCATGTATCCTTGAATATCCATGTGTGCAGGTACCCAGTATAAGAAGAAATGTGATTGACTCGACAGGGAGCTGAGAGAAGATTGGCAGTCAAGTGCAAGCTTTGGTGTAGCGAAAGCTCCAATGACAAAATATTCTTGACGAATAAATCGTTACAAATTAGCCAGTTAGACGGCTGATATATTGCCAATACTTCCAACTGAAAGGTGCTGCAGTTGTTAGAAAGAAGAGAGGAGAGTTTGAGACCCAGTCCTCTAGTTTAGAACTCTCTGTATAGATGTCAATGCAATTTCCAGTGTCCACGTTCTCATTCGTCCATTCCTTTCTACTGATATGAGTGAGAAACTTGTGGTTTATATCCAGAGTAGAGCTGATATAGTCTACATTTATAGGTACAGACATGTCTCGGATAAGAATATTGTAATTGAGTCTGGAAGCTGAGCAGTTGTTGCTTAAGCGAAAGTGCAGTTAGCATCCAATGAAGGGTTGTAAAAAGAGCTTATGTAGAGTTAGGACAGTCCTGACCGATACCACTGTGAACTTCAATTTTAACTTCAAAGGAAGTTTTTTCTTCTGTGTGAAAGATTTAAAAATTTGCGTGAGTTTTGCACACTGTTTTGTGATGGAATGCGCTGCATTGGAAACCTGCCGTGTTTCAACATAAAGCCCTGGAGAGAAGGCGAGTGGCATAAATTATTAATTATGTATATAAATAACAAATTGTTACATTCTAAATTCCCGCCTTAAGTGCTTCTCTTTCAGTAGATATTTAATCGAATTTCTGTTTCGTTCAGAATCAGTAAGATTCAGTTTTTTGAAATTACAACTTTAATAACAAATTTGTAATTTATGAAAATGCTAATTTACTTTTAAAATGAGAAAAATTTACTTTTAATCATTAAATTTCATTCACTTAAAGTTTTTTATTACTTTTTAATAATTGTTCTTTCTCTTTCTATATTTTCTGTTCGAAATATTTTATTGCTATTCACTAACATTGAAAAACAATTACAACATTAGCAACATGGGAAGAAAGTACAACTACAACAATGTAACTGTTGCAACGTATACTAAGACTAGAAACATAGACGGAGGAAAGCAAAAACAACAGCAGCTAACATAAGAAAGTTAGAACAGTTATTTAGTGTAACTGATGCCGTTAAATTGCAAGTATTTCCAACAAAATACGATTATAATACAGCAGAAACAACAATAAGGAAAATCTATTATGTATACGACAGCAACAGCAATAACAACAGCAAAAACAAATTTGTCCAATACTAATGCTCAATGGCTGGAAAAACTTTCTTTTAAAAACTTATAGATAACAAGCAAAAACAAAAAAAAAACAAAAAAATAACAAAATACAGGAAAAAAGATATTAGCAAAAAAAAAAATTCTTATAAATATCAGAAAAATAACAAAAGATTTGTAATGAAACAAACTTGCTTTTTAGTTCAGATTACTGCTGCTACTTTACCACTTCAAAGGAATTCTGTGCATTCAACAAAATTCAACGCTTTTCCCAGCAATTAGTTATAATACTTACTCGTTTTATACATATATACATATATACACGATTGGGGAAAAAGTGTTTTAGCTTGCAGAGTAAAGTATCTAACATTGGAAAATAATTTGCCTAATGCTGCTAGCGGCAATTGCAATTTGATTGAAGTAAGTAGTTCTACAAATGTGTTGTTTTTTTTTTTTTAAATTTTTTTGATGTTGTTTCATATCAGTAGAGAAGAATGTGAAATGGAAAAGCATTTGATGCCAGCCAGTGTTAGTTGTTGATGCATGATTGAGTGAAACTGATGTGTTTTAAAATTGATCGAATTCGTATTGAAGTGGCATTGAGAGATTCGCTATTTTCTTCTCAATATTTTTAATGGGAAAACAAAGAAGTCGAAAATTTGCGCTGCCAAATGCAATGTTGTGAATATATGTAGGCTGATTTGCTGTTTTACCGTTCGTTTAGTTTGTGTAGAGTGTTGCTGTTGCTACTGGCAAAATTATTCAGAGATTCTCTATTTTCTGCTCAATGTTTTTAACCAAGAAAACGAAGATACCGAATATTTGCACTGCCGAATGCAATGATGGGAATATAGGTTAATTTTTTTTGTTTTATAGTTGATTTAGCTTGCTGAGAGTGTTGCTTTTGCTGCTGGATAAATTTTCAATTAATAGCACAGTTGTGCTATTTTGTGAGAATGAAAAATAACAACAGTGATTCAACGATTGATTGTCTTATTTTCTACCTGAAAGGTTCGGCCTTCTGGAGATAATTCTCGAAATTATCTAGAGAGTTTCACTTATTGGTTATAAGTCTTTCTTTAGTAATTTTTTTATCTTCTTAGCTATTAGAATAAAAGAGTATGCGATTGATCAGACATCTCATTCAGATATTTTTGCTTCGTGTTATGCCAATCATATCCATAAACATAGGTATTCTTCACTTTCGCCTGCCTCTCATGTGCTTGTAAATATAAGTATAACGTCTTCTTGAATTGGAGTGACCGCGTTTGAGGACACTGCAACAATCACATTCTGTGCTTTAAAAACTTATATATGAGCTTTATAACGCATATGTCAAATGATGCTAAAAATTAAAGTCCGAGAGAAATTCGAAGTATCAGATCTACTACTCACTACCAAGAATTATTTGGATGAATTTCTGTTATCATAGGCCACCACGATAACTTCGTTGAACCTATTTAATGGCTATCTCAGGATGGGTTTCCAAATATCTTTTCGTATAACCTCAGTGGACCAGAAAGGGACTTGTAGCATAATGCTTGTAAATCGAGAAATTATTGACACTTTATCATATTCATGATAATGTGTCGTTTTAAGTTTATTTTGCCAATTTAATATTTCATATTACTAACGAATTGAAAGATTGTGAAAATATTTAGAAGAGTTTAAGTTTTTATTCCTGCAAAGAATCTATTAATTACGAAGCAATGATCACAATTGCTGAAATTTTTACCCTGAAGGTGAAGAAGAGATTATTCAAAAACTACAGTTTTGCACCATTTAGCATAAAAATAAAATATTAGCCAAGTAAGTTAATAATTTTACATCATTTGCAATGAAAATCTCAATCAAAGTTATTTTCTTTCGTCCACTATAAAATGGGAATATAAAAACTGTATGTAAATATGTGATGAAAATTAATAAAAAAAAATTAGATCATTTCATTTGAAAATTACTGCCGGATTGAAAGTATTAAATAAAATTACGGGCACCGTTATGACAGCAACAATGCATAATAAAAAAACACTAACAACAACATTCAATGGAATTATGCCAATGAATAAAAGATTTATTTAATATTATTTTTAAGCTAATGTTAGAATATGAAATAAATATGGAAAAAGTAGGGGAATAAAATGCAAAAATGTTCATATGTATGTTAATCTGCGGTGGAAAAAATAAGAAGAAAAAGAATGAGCTGAGAGCAAGCAAAGCAGCAACAACAATGGCCATGGGAAAACGAAACAAAACTATTATTTTCATTAATATAAATATGCTTGAAAACGGTATAAGAAACCGTAGAAGCAAGAATTCATCTAGTAGGAATAATAATAGTTAACAAGAATATTATTATTAATAACAATGCGTGTCTGTCTGCCTGGCTGTGAAAGAAAATAGAGAAGCAGAAGAAGAAGAAAAGAGCCAAATTCTAGGTCAGCAGCATTTTTGACTGTTTGTTGTTGTTTAATTGTGAAATTAGCAAACTTTAATTATTGATTTTGATGGATATGATTTAAACTAGAGACTGATGCTTGCTGCTGATGTTGTAGTTGTAACGTTCGTGCTGGAAATGATGATGCTGCAAACGCTTGCTGCTAGCGTTAGCCTGTGTTTGATGATGCCAATTTCAATTTATTGCTTTTGGTATTTAATTAATTAATCAAACCTATTATTTATTCTTATTCTTCTTCTTTTGCTAGGCAAAACTATTTGTAAATTGGCATATAAATTCTTTAAGAAACGGTAATTTTTGTTTATCATTTATGCTAAATAGCATCAAAAGGTTTCCCGCTTACTATTATTAATTTTTTTGTTGTGGTTTTTTTTCCATGTATAGTTATTCACTTTTCATATTAATTTCACAATGATTTTCTGCCCTTTTGGTTTATATTTTCGATTAATTTGATGACCAATGAAATCACTTTTCCATTTCATTTTGAATACAAGTACGTGTCTATACTCGTATAAGCCAAATTTCGTTTTGTTCTTTTTTTGGTTTCAGAACCGCTTTCATCTTTCATAGATTTGAACTTTATTAATGAATTAATTTCTAATTTTTGTTTTTGTTTATTAAAATTATTCATATTTTTCACACCTTTTTATGATGCTAATTATTTCCATTCTTGTAGTGTGACCCATTAAACTACTTCATGTATTTTTGTTGTGTTGTAGTAAAATTTCGTTGACTACATCAAATATGAGCTGCTATGGAAATGATGATCATGAGTTCTTTTTGAGGTTTGTTACGCTTTCACATCTAGAGTAAAAATGATATGGATACATGCAAACAGATTTATGTATGTATGTATGTTCAATAGAAGTTGGTCGAGCTAAGCGGTGGTCTGTTTCTTCAATCTTTTGTTTTTATATCTTTAACAATTCACTTAATTAAAATATTAATGTGGCATAGAAAAGCGAAAAAGGCAATGAAAGCGAAATTTAAAGGAAATCCATTTTCGAGTTTAAATTTATAACAGCTATTTTCATAAAATTTTGCAAACAAGGTTGAGATCATTAGATTTCTATTCACAAACTTTAAAGCCCCTTGTTCTCTGTTCGAGTACGAGTTGATTACAACTTCCTCTTGTCAAATGTTTTTCTTGTATATTTAAAAAAAAAATTGTATCTTCTTAATCATTCATTGCATGCATTTATTACAGACTGGCTCAGTTTAGAGTGTTCGGGCTATAAAGTCTGTAAATGTGACAGAACTAGCAGGCATATACCGATTCTCTTTATATTTTTCATATATAAAATACAGTGGTATAGCATATACCCGGGATCCACATATGTTCCCAAATATCGTTAACAGCAACCATCCTTTATCTGGTTTTCAGGTTATAACAGCTTTGAAGACTCTAAAAGGGCCTTCAAATTAGCAAACTGAGGATCAGCTTATGGTAGCAGTATTGACGATATCTCTGTGGTTAAAATCGGAAAACTGCTACTATTTCTAGATCTAACAAGATGACAAGATGGATTTAACAGTTCATTCGAGCCATAGTAGAGGAACGCGCAGAATAGGACGTCCTAATCTCCATTGGAAAGGGAGACCTTCTCTTGGCTTTACCAATTGGCGCCAGCGCACGCATAGCAGAGGCAAGCGACCAATAGCAATCATCGTTAGTAGGGCCAATTAAGTAAGTAAGTAAGAAAATATTTGAAATCGGATTAAATTTTAATAGTTGTCATGGGAACCCCGTTAAGGTTTGGAAATGGGGGTAAGTATGTATGTTGGAGAAAAATGTTGTAGAGAGAAATATAATGAATAATGGCTTTACATTTTGCCTCTTAAGGATCACCCTGAAAGCTCAGGGAGCCTATTTCATAAAAAAAGTATGAGAACCCTCTTAAGGGTTGCAGATGCACCGTAATTATGTTGGGGAAAAATATTGGTCATTGGATTGGTGTTACATTTTAAACCTCCATGATCATCCTGGATGCACGGGAAGCCTATTTATAACAAAAGTAAATTTTGTATGGTTTGGAGAAGGAGTAAAGCGAAAAATGTTGATTATTGAGAATTAATGGGATAGGTCTTATATTGTCACCCTCAAGGAGTGACTGCTGATCATCTGTGTGGTAATTTTTCGATTTTCTTAAAATTTTTATGAACTTTGACCTTTATGTGATGATACTTACCCTCATTCCACCTTCCTAATTTTTTTGGCTTATGCATTTTTTTTATCGAACGTCACAAAATTAAGAGTTCCGGTGTATCCAAATCTTATTTTTTAAAATTCCCAGTTAACAGTATTCCATAGCTAATGTATATGCTGGCGAGGAAGTCATTCCCCTATATGTGCCTTCTGATATTCTTTATTATTACACTTACTAATAGCAATTACATATATTTCATAAACATGATTTAATTGCTCAAATAAATAATTGAAAGTGAAGTGAAAGTTATATCATAGTTGAACATTGTAATATTTTCATACTTAACTGCCTTGATTTACGACAGTCTGGCGGCAAACGAGTGATATGTAATGTACCAATAGCACTTTGTCTCATATACTAGCTATAGTTATGATTAACCCTTCTAAAAAAAATAATGGGAAATGCCTCAAAAGTCTCTTTTTTTCTATTTCCTACTCAACCAAGCAAAAAACCGCTCATGAAAAGATATTTCCAAAGACTAACTAGTGAAGAATGCATTAATTAAGACCAATTACAAATCTGCCATTTAACATTTCCAAAGCAATTAATATTTTCCCCCTACACTAACATTACTGGACAGTTATCTTAATAATGTCTGACATCCTATGCATAAGTATCTATGTAAATAAATGGCAGTTTAAACTAACTTGCGCTATTTACTTCTAGCCGCCGAGTGAAATGTGTAACTGACTACTACTACTTACTAACTACTGTGAGGTGATACTTCACCGATGTAGTTTGTGGTCAACTAAGTAAAAAAGTATGGAAGGCACCAGCAGCATGCAAAATAAACATCGATCATATCTATTTTAAGTATTTTGCGCACCAACACCAACCAACTTAACCACCAGCAGAATTCACCAACTAAACAGAATTAACAACAGCATCGTCATCATCATCAGCATCAACATCATTTGCCATGAATGAAAAAGTGAAATGTTGAGGAGCAACTCTTTTGCTGTCGTTGTTGCTGCTGTTGTTTCTGTTTTAATAGTGATGTGATTTTTTTAAGTTCGTTTGTTAGTATTAGAATTAAGCTGTAATAGCATTAATAACATTTTTTTGAGGGTATTAAATGGAAAAAGTGATAGAGGAAACGTAGAAGGAAGAAGACAAATCAATTTAAATGTGAAAGTTTTTGTTTTAGTTATTTGCTTAGTTTGGTTTATTTAGTTTCTTTTCTTTTACTATTTTTTTGTTTATCTTATTTTTGGAAATGTTTGCTATCAAGCTAGATAACAACAACACGCACAAATGCAATTTATAAGAATTAGAAAATTTAATTTACACTAGAAATAATATTGTGGAATTTTGAGGAATTTTGAGGTTTAAAATATTTGAAAAATAAGTCAAAGTTAGAATTTACACTTGAAATAATACTAGGGAGATTTTAGGAATGGGTTGTTTGAACAAAAGGTCAGCGTTTGAATTTCGAGACATTTTAGCTTGCGTTTTGCCATCAATTTTGAATTAAGGGTCTTCATTAACTAGTGGATCAAGATTAAGGCATTGTTGGCAGCATGCTGCAGGTTGGAAATTAAAAAAAAAAATATCATGTGTGCTTATGATATTTAAAATTATTTACTTGAAGTAATACCAAAAAAGAAATATTCCCATATATTAACCCCGAGAGAATAGAGCAAACACTACAATTTCTCTATTCTTCTTCTTTTAATGGCGCAACAGCCCATGGAGGCCCTATGACGAGCTTTTCGCATCCATGTTGTGCGTGTTATATTTGAACATGAATGGAAGGGACCTATAGTTTTAGAGTGAACAATTTCTTTCAGTGTATTTACAAAATACAATTAAATAAGTACTTTACAACTATAGCATATAATCAAAATTAGATTTGAGTAGTAGAAAATTGATTTTGAATTGATTTTCCCCTTCCCATTTCCTGTGCGATACCGAGAATGCTTAATAATCTATGCGAAGATTTTCTCATCGTACTAGGAAATTAAGAAATAAAATCTTAATATACCTAATATAACACAAATAAAAATATATATATTTCTAGAAAAATAAAGGTTTAAGTGGCAAAGTTTGCAGTTGAGAAAGAGCTCAAAAAAGGATACCCAAGGTATATACAAACTCGTTCATAGAGAAGCTGGGAAAATAATATGGTAAATTAAATATGAAAAGATTTCAGAGACAGACTTAGTGTATCGACAAAAGCTGGAAAAGTAAAAGACACATTAAGTTTCTCTCAGTCTGCTTAAAACCCATTGAAAAAACATTATTTAGTTAATTCACACATTTCTACGAAATCAAAAGATTTAAGCAATAAACTTGAACAACCAAGAGCGAGCTAATCTTGATTCTAATCAGATAAACTGAAAAATATTAGTTATAATAAAAACTCGAATTCAAAAGATTAAAGTAACAAACTTGTTGCAATGAAGAATACTGCGTGTGTTTGATGCCTAAAGAAAAAGAAATCCAATCTTAAATCAATTAAAATAATTAAAATGCATTTAATTACGACAGCTACAAAATACAAAATAGGTTAAATCTAAAATGAAATCTTTACAGAAGCAGTTTCGGTTTGAGTAATGAAAATTTGATATGATTTAGGTAAGTATTCCTCGCACTACCATTGTTGAAAATCAGTTTAAGCGGGTACGAGAATCCATAAAAGTTTTAATGGATATGAGAGCAGCAGCAGCCCTCAGCAACAATATGGTATAGAACGAAGATTCAGTATAGAAATAAGCGATTTTGGAAAGTTAAATACCCAACACAGAAAACGTTGCAAGTCAAGCGAAAATTTTGCAGCGCCTGCAAATCACATAAAATTGAAAACAAATTAAAGAATTTAAACTTTTCTTTTGTTTAGGTGAGGAAAATTTCTCAAATATAATGAATATATAATATTACATAATACAGAGTATATACAAGCAACAATTACAAAAAAACCGCACAAATTAAATTTTTATAAAAGCAACAACAGCAGCCGAAAACAAAAACAATCAAAATTTAGTTAGTTCATAAAAATTGCGGCACCGAAAAAATTGGCATTCAACTTGTGACCGAACCGACCCGTTATTTGCGATTATGTGGTTTTTCTCATTTTTACATTGCAAATGAGTTTAGTAATTTATAAACTTTAACCTGCAGTTATCAAGACACATGAGACACACGAGCAACCAAAGCCACGTTTGCTTCAAGCGCAAATTCTATGCGAATTAGTACAGTGAAGTCACAGTCACACAGTAGATGGAGAATAGAAGAAATTGTAGTGTGTCTGGCGTTGATAGTGTGGCACATAGAAGTGGCAATTGTTACATTAAAAATGCGATCATTGAATAAATTAATTTTTTCCTACTTCTTCGTGTTTTAACTCATTAAATGTACCTAAACAGCAGCCAGCATATGTTTTGTATGCACATTGTATAAAGTTCACCGAGAAGCAGCAATTGTTAGCGCTTGCTTGCCTTTTTCGGCATCTTCTTTATTATTGTCGTTGTCGTTGTTGGCTGAAATGTGCTTGTTACTTAATTCAAGAGTCTTGAAAAAATAAATAAACAACAGTTTGAGATGATTTAAAAGAGCAACAGCTACAATGCCGACAATAAAACAACACAATTACAGCATCATCAAATGCATATGTAATGGCAATTTCAAGTATTACAAAGTGGCAAAAAAGAAATTGTGTGTTGATAATAAATTTGGAAATTAAGCCAGGAGAAAATTGCCTACATTTGAGATAAGAGTTGTCAGTATTTACGAGAACCAAGCCTGTTGGGTTAGGAGTCCGTAGATTAAAAGTATTCGAATTGTATTGGGATGTATTCTCGAAAATTCTGAACTGAATTTTTTAAATATAATTTAACCGCATAATCAGAACTTAACGAACTTTAATGTTAAAAGAAACCTACACATGATAAAAGTTTGAGTTCAAAGTAGGTACTCTTTTATGAATAAGAATAGTTCGTTATGGAGTATGTATGATGAAAAAACGAAAAATTTAAGTCACGAACTTAAAGCACAAAAGAAAAGCATCCCTTGAATTAAAAAATTTTTTTTTTATTGATACATGTAACACTCAGGGTGTACCCATATGAATGCAGAACATTGTGCTGAATTAAAATAATGTTAATAGGTGGGAGGAAGAAGGAGAATGAGAGAGGTAATGCAATTATACAGGACACCGATAAAGAGACCGATAGACAGCCAGTGTGGCAAGTGTTATGCCTTTACCACAATGAACGTCAGTTTATCAGTGCCGACTGTGACCGCATGTACCGCCAAAGGCCAAGCTTTTCGCATCAACTTGGATGATGTGAATGTAAATTTTAATGTTTATAGAAATCTACATAATAAACATATTTTTAGTTTCACTCTTCGCGTATGTCGTAGCAAGATACACGTGAACTAATTTCATGCACCTACTTGACCTGTCAACCGAATTACAATTGACTTTTAAACTCTGTTCGTTCCAGAATAGACTTTAGCTGTTAGTGTAAAAGATATTCCACCTCTACTGAAAACCAATCCATTCCTAGCGATTCTGTTCAACTCGAAAACTTTTGCCAAATGAGCGGGTTTATTATTTGTTGTCCGTTTCACCACATCCAAATAGAAGGAGGTTTCGGTATCTATGTACTTTACTAGCAAAGAGAAGCACCTTCACTAAAGATTGTTTTTGTTTCAAGCAATTTGCCGATAAGCTAGAGATATTTTGGGGCTTTGTTTTGTTTTGAATAAATACAGTGGTGGAGGGTGCAGTATCACCTAAGTAGATGGGTCTATTAAAGGGTAGTAACTGCTTGCTCAAGAGTTTTGGTCATTGCTCTTGTAGCAGCTTTCTTATTGTTGTGAACAACATCACCTCTAGCTTTACTTATAATGTTTTTTCGCAGCTTTCAGCCCTGTTTGTACATAACATCAACTCTCAATATGGTTTATGTTAGGTTTGGACCGCTAAAGATAGTACAAATATTAGCAAAAGAGCCAACTATTGGTGATCTGCACTTGTAAGTTTCATGTGGAGTGAATCTACCTAAAGGTTGTAATAGATAAAAAAAAGTAGAACCGACGATTTCTTTAGTTTCCCTTCTCTTAAGAAATATAACGATTCAGTTCACTATAGAATAGTAGATCTCTCCAAGCTGAAAGTGATCCCACAGAATACTGGTTATTGTCTAGTATAGGCCTCTAAAAATTGTTCTTTACTTTTACTCATCTAATAGGAATGTGGGATGTTTTCAGCAATATATTAATTAGTTTTTCCGGGACTTTTAGGAGAAAGAATGAAGGGCTTATACTTTGGAAGCATCGAAAGGCTGGACATAAGCCACCGAACATGCGAGTGTAGCTTCTCGTTTGAAAAATTAATATCTAAATTTCTTGTTTGTTTTTCTGTGATTTGTGCCAAAATTCTCATTTATTTCTTGCGTGTGTTTGCAAATATTACTTATTTTTACATTCTTCTAATTGATTCTAAGAAGTTAACATATTTTTTTAAAGAGAAAGACAAAATAAGTTGTAAATATTTTGTAGCAAGTCATACAAATATATGGTTGGTTATTTGACATTTCGTATTTATATCGGATATGTACCTACTCGTATTTTGTATCTACGAGTACATATATTAACCCAAATGTGAATTGTGATCTTGTAAGAAAAAAGTTAACATCAAAAATCAATTAAGTGCAAAAATATATAATCTCATAGATAGAAAATGAATTTACAATAATATGTGCACATCCAAACTACGAGCACTATATAGTCGTATTTGCCTGAGTTTCTTAGAATATTCTTGGAAGGTCAACAAAATTATAAACAATATTTGTGAAAATAGCAAATATGGTAAAAGCTTTCATCATCATCAACAACAGCTAAAATGACAAATTGTTAAAATTGCTAAATAAATATTTAGAGCATTACAAAAGAACATAATGGAAAAAGTTATTAGCAAAAAGCAGCAGTAAAAAACAACAACAGAAAATTAAACAAGAGAAAAATAATCTTCAAGACATACATAAGTACATAGAAATGTGAATGAAATTCAGAAAAGTATGTGAAAAATATCAAATAACACTAGACGACTAGATGAACATTGTAGAAAGAATTTCTTACACTGTTCAACAGAAAAGTTTGAAAAATTTGTAACTAATCGGACGTGAATTGAGGTTGCTGATATTTTTCGTGGTCGCTGTGGTGTAGTGGTAGTGCGTTGAACTGCTACGCAGAGTATCGAACCTCGTTCGAATCTCGGCACGGGCAAAATCAAAAAGTAAAAAAATAATTTTTCTACACGGCACCACCTCTTGGCAGGCAATGGCAAACCTACAAGAGTAAAAATTACCTATGATAAGCTTTTCACTTCGCCGTTCGGATTCGGCTTTAAACTGTAGGTCCCTTCCATTCATGTACAAATATAACACGCACAACATGAGTGGATGCGAAAAGCTCTGCCTAGGCCCTCCATGGGCTGTTGTGCCATTAAAAGCGAAGTAAAGATATTTTTGTGGGCTTCAAGAATACTTATGAAGTCATAGAAAGTTTGCAATTTCAGATCAGAATTCAACGACCAAAAATTTTTAACCCATAATTGACTCAATTAAATAAGAACCAAACAATCAAATTCAAACGACTATTCAGTGCGGTTAAAAAATGTGGTTGAAGAGGACTTGAAGTATAAAGAAAAATAAATAAAATAGATTTTTTCAAGGTGGCCCTTAATTTTATACATACTTACTATGTCACGTATGTACATACCTCAATTTACTAACGCCCTAACATGCATTTTGAAAAAAGCATGAAAACATTTTGAAACTTTAATGTTTTCATTGAAAATTAATTTAGATTTAAAGAAACAAAAAAACAAAAATCGATACACCGTTGATAAGAAACTGAACTGTATTTTAATTTATATGTACAATTTTATTGTTTGCTAAATATTTTAAATGTAAATTAAATGTTATTTTTATAAAACTTAATATAAAATAACCCTGAAGAAGCTGGAAATAACTTTGAAAAACATTGAAGGGAAAAACGAAGCTAACTTGTGTTTTAATTTAACGATCAAGAAGTCAGAAATGTGAACCACAAATAATAAAAACCTAATTGGATTTTATCTTATAAAAATATCATAAAGAAAAAAAAATATAAAGTATTTTTTTTCAAGATTTTTGGTAGATATGTAAATGGTTAAAATCAAACACTGTCCATTAAAAACTCGATTTTGAAAATTTTCATATTATGGCTTTAGCAAATCTATAAGTTGA